>OU342742.1:160335261-160935261 GCA_910589775.1 Avena eriantha | reverse complement strand
TAACCCTTGGACCATAGTGTCACACGCCTTTATTTTTAAAATTTCAAACAATTATTTAAGTAAATAAAAATGAATAAATAATAATATTGAATTCAAATGACAATAAAATAATTTTTTTTGCTCTTTTCTATTTAATATGGAATAATTCATATCTTTAAATCCGTAAACCGGAATGCGATAAATAATATATCTAAATCGATCATAAAAATGAGAAGAATCCAACCATGACATCCATATCATATTTTTAATCATGCATCATGTATTTTTAAATAAAATTTATTTAATAGTGTTCAAATCTTCAAAAAATCATATTGTGAGTAAAAAATGGTCAAAAGGGCGGGCATCAAGATTCTTACCGATGTGATGGGCCTGCTAAAACTTGTATTCGATCTCTGAAGAAACATCGTATTGTGTGTCTAAAAAATGATTTTTTTCAAAAAATCATGAGCATTAGATCATGTACCTGTAGTTCAAACTGGACCCACTTTCTACCGATTCGGCAGACATTTGCATTTTTAGCAGGAATGGATGAAAGGTTTTAAAATTTCTGGTTGGGACATTGTCCATGTAAGGTGGTCTAATTTTTATAAAAAATAGGATGGTACCATTTAAAAACTGTTATTTGGTGGTTGCTTTACAAAACGCTCCATTTTTATGCTCAAAAATAGAAAATGGTTTTTTCGATGGAAAGGAAAACTTCCTCCTGCAATATTATTCGCCATCCCATGATGCACATGCATGCATAATATGGGCACAGTATCACAACTATGCCCTGATTTTAGCCATAACATTGGTCATTTGACCCGAAAGTCAGGAAACCTCGAACATGATAGATCATTTTGTGAAGTTTTTTTGAGACATAATCAATTTACCAAGTTTGGTATTTTTCCTTACAACTATGTCAGATAATATAACACCACACGAAGGATTTATATTATTTGGACCATTTTTTAATTTCTTATGTCCGTTTCAAACTATGGTCAAAACGGCGGGCATGAAGATATATGATGGGCCTCGCTACCTGTAGTTTAAACCGGATCCACTTTCTACCGATTTGGCAGAAATTTGTCTTTTTCATCAAGGGTGGATAGAAAGGTTTTAAAATCCTCGGTTGGGACATTGTCCATGTAAGGTGGTCTAATATTTTTAAAAAATAGGATGATACCATTTAGAAACTCTCATTTGGTGGTTGCTTCACAAAACGTCCTGTTTTTTGCGCTCGAAAAATAGAAAATGGCTTTTTTGTATGACGAAAAGGAAAACTTCCTCCTACAATATTGTTCGTCATCCTATGATACACATGCATGCATAATATGGGCACAGTATCACAAATTATGCTCTGGTTTTTGATGGGTTCGTAGCATGGAAAACAAAAAAATTCTACCGCAAGAACGAACAAAACCTAGATCTAATCTAGATAAAAGCCAAGATCTAATCTATTAGACATGAGCAACGAGATAGATGGGAACTAACCCTCGTAGATCCGAAAGCGTTAACGAGATTAGATCTCGTGGTTGATGTAGTCGATCACTTGCCGATCTCAAGATCGTGTGGACGATCCTTCCGGCGTCGCGTTCCAGCAGCGCTTCCGCCTTCGGTCAAGTAGACGATCCTTCCGGCGTCGCGTTCCAGCAGCGCTTCCGCCCTTGGTCAAGTTGACGATCCTTCCGGCGCCGCAATTCGGCAGCGCTTCCGCAGTCGGTCACACGTGCGGAGTCGAAGCAGACCTTCCTCTCCCCGTTCCAGCGAGCAGCAGAGGTAGTAGATCTTCTCCACGGAATCCCAGCAGCACGACGGCGTGGTGGTGGTGGTGGAGTAGAGAATTCTGCAGGGCTTCGCCTATGCCTGTGCAGAATATGGTGGAAGAGAGAGGCGGCAGAGATTGGACGTTATGCGAGCCTAGGAGGAGGGGGCGCCCCTGCCCCTCTATTTAAAGAGGGGAGGGCGCGCCAGGGAAGGGGAGTCCTTGTAGGACTCCCCTCCTATGGGGCCGGCGGGTTGAGGAGGTGGGGAGGAATCCTCCTCCCCCACGACTCCTTATCTTGACCCAACAGGACTCCTTGATCCCTATCTTGATTTTCAAGCAAACTCCAAGATATCTTCTAGAACCTTCCAGAACATTTCGAAACCTTCTAGAACTCTCATACAAACACTCCGGAACATTTCCTATCTCATAAAATGATCTCCTATATATGAATCTTATTCTCCGGACCATTCCGGATCTCCTCGTGATGTCCCGAATCCAATCCGAGACTCCGAACAACATTCGGTCTCCAACGCACATTCCATATCTACTTAAAACAACTTCGAACCTTAAGTGTGTCACCCTACGGTTCGCGAATATGTAGACATGATAGAGACACATCTCATATCAATAACCATCAGCGGGACCTGGAGATCCATAATGGCTCCCACATACTCAACGATGACTTCGCGATCGATTGAACCATTTACATACGAAACTAATTCCCTTTGTCTCGCGATACTATACTTATCCGAGGTTTGATCGTCGGTATCTCCATACCTAGTTCTACCTCGTTACTGATAAGTACTCTTTACTCGTTCCGTGATATGTCATCCCTTGTGACCTAGTCACATGCTTGCAAGGTAACTAGATGACATTCCACCGAGAGGGCCCAGAGCATATCTATCCGTCATATGGATGGACAAATCCCAATCTTGGTTCATGCGCTTCAACACATACTTTCAGAATACCCAATGACACTTTTATAACCACCCAGTTACGAAGCGGCGTTTGATGTCATCAAAGTATTCATCCGGTGATGGTGATTAACATAACCTCATGGTCGAAGGAATAGGTTACTATGTGATTGAAAGCTTACAGCAATACGAACTTAATGACTTGATCTTATGCTACGCTTACTATGGGTGTGTGTCCATCACATCATTCTCCTAATGATATGACCTTGTTATTAATCACATCCTAATGTCCATGATCAGGAAACCATGATCATCAATTAATCAACAAGCTAGTTCAACAAGAGGCTTACTAGGGACTCTTATATGTTTACAAAACACACATGTATCAGTGTTTCCTAATAATACAATTACAGCATGGGATGTAAACATTCATCATAAACACAAAGATATAATAATAATCACTTTTATTATTGCCTCTTGGGCATATCTCCAACAGTTTTAGCCATAACATTGGTCATTTGACCCGAAAGTCAGAAAACCTCAAACATGATAGATCATTTTGTGAAGGGTTTTTTAGACATAATTAATTTACCAAGTTTGGTATTTTTCTTGCAACTATGTCATATAATATGATACCACGTGAAGGATTTACATTATTTGGACCTTTTTGATTTTTTATGTCCGTTTCAAAAAAATTCTGTTTCAAACTATGGTCAAAACGGCGGGCATGAAGATATGTGGTGGGCCTCGCTAAACTTGCATTGGATTTCTGAAGAAAATTATATTGTGAATCTAAAAATGATTTTTTTCAAAAAATCATGAGCATTAGATCATGTACCTGTAGTTTAAACTGGACCCACTTCCTACCGATTCGACATACATTTGTCTTTTTCAGCAAGAGTGGACAGAAAGGTTTTAAAATCCCCAGTTGGGACATTGTCCATGTAAGATGGTCTAATATTTTTGAAAAATAGGATGGTACCATTTAAAACTGTCATTTGGTGTTTGCTTTATAAAACGCCCCGTTTTTTGCGCTCGAAAAATAGAAAATGTGTTATACAAAAGTATATGTAATGTTTTTGTATTTTGTTCACTAAAAATATGTAATATTTTAGTTTAATTAGATAGATCTTATTTTTCTGCAAATTATGATATATTATATGTATTTTTCTGAATTAGATTGATTTAGGTATGATTTTTATAGTATTAAATGACAAAAAGAGAAAATAGCTATGCCGACGGCTTTGCCGTCAGCGTAGGTGTGAAACCTAGACCGACGCCTTTGCCGTCGGCGTAGCATTGATGCCGTCGCATCGTCGTCACGGCCTATCTAATACGCCGACGGCCCGTCTACGCCGACAGCTTATTTTACCTACGTCGACGGCTTTTCTGGGCCGACGACCCGCTTGCCAGCCTGCCCGGCTCATGCCTCTACGCCGACAGCCCCTACATTTGGTCGTCGGCGTAGAATATAGCCGTCGGCTCCTTGGGCGTTTCCTGTAGTACGTCCCGTCGGCAGAGCCAAGGTCATTCAGCGACAGAAGAGCACGTCGGCCAAAGGTTGTGAGTGAGTGTAACGGCTACTATGGGGGGAGCGGTTGCTTCAGGTGAGCGGCGCGGGCTACTGCAGGAGAGGGATCATCGGCGCCGGCAGGGAAGAACCCTAGCACGTGAGTCTGCTCGATGCGGTTCATGTTATGAGAGGTTGTTTTCTTAGACAACCAGTCGTTTTGTCTAGTGGAGGGGCATTCTCCTATAAATATAACGAAAATGTGGGGGTAGTCAACATACCGATTCGATTGTTTAGCCCAGAAGCTTGGGAAACAGCCCCTCGAGCAGATTCAGGATTTGCACGTGAGTCTCGCTTCTAAGCGAGCCAGCAGCCGGCTACTTCTTTTGTGCTTTAGCGATTTTGGCACCTAGAAGCGGCTCTGTGTGGGGAGGTGTGTGCTCGATGCAGTGCAGTTCAGTCCAAAAAAAAACCCCGACCCCTCCCGCGTCGCTCCCGCGAGCGACCGGGGGGAAACCCTAACTCCGCCGCCGGCGGGTGCCCTCCCTCCGTCCTTCCCTCCCCTCGCCGCCGCCATGGTCCGTTGACGGGCAAAGCCCGGCCAACGTCGGCGGCGGCGGGGATCTCTCTCCTCTCTGCGCGATGGGGGCGGCGCTCCAGTGCGAGCGTGGGGCGCGGGGCCACGGCAGCGGGTCCTTGCGGCGGGGCCGAGGACTGGTGGGCGGCGGGGAGGGCTGCGTGGGGGCCTCTGGTGGCGGCGGCGACCTAGGCTCGCCCCAGATCTGGCGGTGGTGGGCCGGCAGCCCGGGGGCGGCGCTACAGGTCGGGGGGCTCAGCCGACGGTGGAGCTGCGACAGCGGTCTCACCCTCGTCAGCTCCTGGACGGCGCGGTACGGCTCAACCCCGGGTGGTGCCCTAGGGCCGGCTCAGGGCCGGCCTGCGGCGGCGGTGTCCCTTCCGGTGGCGGTGGAGCTTGAGGAAGGACGGCTCGGTGGAGGTGGTGGTGCTGGGAGGGCGCTCGCCGGGGCTCGGTCGGCGGCGAGCCCAAGACGCAGCAGCGCGGTAGCGGGGCTGATCTTGGCCAGCTCTAGGCCTGCGGGCTGATCTAGGCCTGAGTCCGGTTGATCGGCCTTGCCGCTGCGTCCGGTCAGCGGTCACTTCGGGTGGTGGTGGGTAGTGCCCCACACTTGGGGGCGGCGTGGACTAACAGCCACAGGCGCTAGCGCCTGATCACCATTCCCTCCCCGGCGGCCTTCGGAGTGATGCTGGCGGTGGTATGGACTCGAGCTCGTGGAAGCCGGGGCGGCGGCCCCGGAAGGTGGATGGCTACGACTTCCCTCTGGCGGAGGCGGCTCCGGGAGGTGACGTGAGATCCCTAGACCGACGGTGGTCCGGCGGGCCCGGGGGAGCTCGGTGGCGATGGTGCTGTTACTTGGCGGCCGGGATTTGCCGTTGTGGCGGATCCCTCTGGTGGGAGGAGGAGTAGGGTCTGGGGCGGCGGTTGGCGTGTTCGGTGGCACCCTTGCTGCAGTGCGGTGGCGGGACTTCACGAGCCTCTGCGGACTCGGCCGGGCCTGAGGGCCTGGTTTGTCTTGCTGCTGCATCCGGTCGGCTACCACCTGTTGGCGGTGGAGGTAGTTTCCTCCCGCGTGCTGTTGGCATGCCGGCCATCGCCGAAGTCTCTGCTCTTTCGACCTACCGGCTTCGCTCTGTGGCTCTTGGTGTGACAGCGGTGGCGACCTCATGACCAGGGTGGCGCGTGCTCGTGGGTGACGTGATTGGTGGAGCCTTCAAAGTGCTCGGGCGGGTGGGTCTAGAGGGGTCGGGAGAAATCCTTGTCTATTGACACCGGCACAGTGACGCCCGCCGGTATCACCTTCCTTCTTGAAGGGTGTCGGGGGCCTCCCTTCCCCACCCCCGCTGCGTATCGGGGGAAACCCTAGGCCCCGGCCGGACAGCAGTGTCGTCGTCGTCACTCCCCTTCTTGGAGGTGTTGTCTTGGTACGCAGGCGCTTTGGACTGCGGGATATGTGGTGGTACTTATCTGGGGGGCGCACCGGTTGCGAGTTGTTTCCGTTTTCGGCACACCGCCGTTCTCGGCTTTCTTTTTCTTTTATTTCTTCTTCCTTTTTGTGTAGGGCTTGGGTTCTCCCCATCGCCTTGTATCCTGTGTTGTTTGTTTCTTTGGGCGTTGTGCTGCCTGGCCCAACAGTGGTCTCACATGTGCGCTTTATTTATAAAGCTGGGCGAAAGTCTGTTTCGAGGAAGCGGCTCTCTAAGCCCAAAGGAAGTCATCCTGATAAGCACCAGGTTGGCAAAAGGTCACCTCCGACTGAGAACCAACCCATCATCTGGTCCACCCGTGCAGTTCAAGCACCTTTCTTTCCATGTGAACTGGTATAATTAACACCATGATCTTTGTTGGATCTAAAAAAAGATCTTTGTTGAGAAGCGAAGACAGCCGAGGTATGGTTAGCTAACCCCTTCCAATCTTCCATCATCTTTTCACAGTCCATGGCGGCATGTTGGCGAGAAGTGTCGAGGGAGATGGTGGTGAAAGGATGCGACGTCTGCGCCCAATCACCATCGGAGGCTCGCACGACGGCAATCAAGTCCCGAGGGACAAAGGCAGGGAAAAGGAAGGGACTCGTGTGCCCACGACAATCTCATCACCTAAGAAGGTGGGCACGGCAGCTTGGCAACGCTGGTGTACTAGACGACGGAGGTCGCTTCCAAAGCCATGATCATTGTGATGTTCTTCAGAAGAGGACTCGCCCCGGTTCCATTCTGTCATACAACGTTTCAAACGACCACAAAGGAACACAGACACGTGCATCCGGGAAAAACCCTCAGACACCGCAGAGTTCAGGACAAATTTTCTACTCGAAACACACACCACACCCACCCATGAACAGATTTTGCAACTCAGAGAAGCTACGCTTATTTTGTTACCCCTGCCCTGCAACAAAGTAGATAGCTCCATCATAATCTAATCTACCTTCAGAGAGTTAGCTTCGAGATTCTTGGCCACTCTGCTCGTCAGTAGTCTCCAGTTTTTTCATGATCCTCCCAGGGTCCCCAAGTCCCAACCATCCATCATTCAGCTGCTTGACCGTACCAGTTGTTGCAGGTTTTGCCATTAACCTCCCTCACCCACTAGTTGTTGTAGTTTTTTTCATGACACTTCGTCCCGTTGCTTGTTTCCTTTGCACTTGTTGCGACCGCGTGCGTACCTAGTTATAGAGATTGAGTGTAATGCTTCAATCGTTTAAATAATAAAGTCGTCCTTTATAAAAAAAAACCAACCTCCCTCTCCGAGGTTTAGACTAGATCAGCAGTAGAACTTGAAATGCAACACTAGTAGAAAAAGGGTCTTTGGTCCAGCACCCAAATGTCATTGGTCCGTGTTCGTTTCCTTAATCGGGACCAATGTCAGGCACCGGTCCCGGTTCATGCCGTTTGGGCATTGGTTCCCGTTCATCGCTAAGCATTGGTCTCGGTTCGTGGCACGAACCGGGACCAATACCACCACGACACACGCGTGGCGCTCTGCGGAGCATTGGTCCCGGTTCATGCCATAAACCGGGACCAAAAACCCTCGACGGTCCGCAATCCGGGACAGAGATCTAAATTAAACCGAGGCAGAAATTGAATTAATCTAGTATTTTTGAAAAATTCTTCCACAAATAATTGAGACAGAGATCTAAATTGAGGCATTTTATTAATTTAACCACAAATTCTTCCTAAACAAAAGTGTGATTTAACAAAATTTTCCTAGTCGACAATTTCACTTCCGCTACCGCTGTCCTCCGAGCCGCCGGCTTCCTCGTTGTCGTTGGACGAAACCTCCACGATTTCCGTATTGTTCGCGAGACGGAGCTCCTCTTCGCGGCGAGCGGCATTGACGACGATGTACTTGGTCCGTCCAAGTACGGACCAGAACCTCTCCCGCCCTTCTCGGTTGTGGAGATCCGGGTGCACCACGCGCCTGTAAACGATGCGGTTGCCAATCTTGGCCTTCCGCTCCTTAAACAGTGTCGGCCAGTACGGGCTGGCCGCCACGTACCGGGGCAGCGCCCTCTTCCACGTGGGCATCTGGCGGCGACGCGCCGCGATTTTGCTCTCCATCTCGGCTCCGCTGGGGACGAGGAGCGGAGCCACCGGCACACCCGCGTAGCTGATGCGCCATCCGTGGGGCACCGTTGCGCCTGACGGCGCGAGGATGTCGTAGTGCGCGAACATCACTGCCTCGTAGAAGTTCAGCGCGGGCATCTCCATGGCGGCGCGGTGGAGATTGGAGAGGGAGGGGAGGATGGACGATGGCGCGGGTGGAGAGATTGCAGAGGGCGAGGCGATGACGCGGTGGAGAGATTGCAGAGGCCGAGGCGATGGTGAAGCGACGCACTATGGCCTCCTATTTGTACACGAGGACGACGAAGCGACGGTGCTGGGCATTGGTCCCGGTTCATGCCACGAAACGGGACCAAAGCCCCTCCCCGCGACACGTGGCGGCCTAGCAACGTCCCCCCCCACCGAGGTCATTGGTCCCGGTTCATGCCATCAACCGGGACCAATGACCTGGGTGGGGGGTGTTGCTGGGCCGCCACGTTACAGGGAGGGGCTTTGGTCCCGGTTCGTGGCATGAATCGGGACCAAAAACCCTCCCCTGGCTATAAATAAGCCCCGCCCATCCACTTATTTTTTCTAGAATTTTGTGTGGGAGGTGGATGCTAGGTTTTTTTCTTCACACTGCACACAAGGTGTTCGACGAAATGTCCGAGCCACACTTAAGTTTGCACAACACGATATCCTCGGCCGAGGTTAGCAACCTTATCTTCTTTATCTGTAACTGATACAAAAATATTGCATGTGTCCTTGTAGGGTGGTCATTTCACTATTCACGATGTCATTGTCATGGTTAATTATTATGACGCAGATCGATGCGCGGATGTGATGGATGTACGACGACCGACGCGATTCCGATTTTATTGCAG
The DNA here is from genome assembly GCA_910589775.1 of Avena eriantha. NCBI lineage: Eukaryota > Viridiplantae > Streptophyta > Magnoliopsida > Poales > Poaceae > Avena > Avena eriantha. The sequence goes on along the minus strand of OU342742.1, from coordinate 160,926,096 downwards.
GCCTGCATAAATTTATCGATTTGGCTAAGGCAAACAGAGTGGATAATTTTATGCCTTGTCCCTGCGTCGACTGTCGGAACGTGGCGGAGCACTCTGTCCTGAGAATCCTTCAAAGCCATCTGCTTTAGAGAGGTTTCATGTCCAGATATTATTGTTGGGCCATGCACGGAGAAAGAGGGGTTAGGGTGGAAGAAAATGAAGAGGAGGATGAGGACAGCTATCCTATGTCCCATGAAGAATACGGTGATACTGCAATGGAACACAATGAAGAAGAGGGAGGCGGCAATGAAGAAGAACAACGGGCATCGGATGAGCCTACTGATGGTCTTGGTAGGGTCATTTCTGATGCAAAGCAACAATGCGATACAGAAAGGGAGAAGCTTAAGTTGGAGGCCATGCAAAAGGATCACAAAAAGTTGTTGTACTCAAATTGCAAAGATGGCAGCACAAAGCTCGGTACCACACTTGAATTGCTGAAATGGAAGGCAGAGACTGTCTTATCTGACAAGGGATCTGAGAAGTTACTGAAAATAATGAAGCCGAAGGTTCCAAAGGATAATGAGCTGCCTGAGACAACGTGCGAAGCAAAGAAGACTATCTGCCCTCTAGGATTAGATGTGGAGAAGATACATGCATGCATTAATGACTGCATCCTGTATCGCGGTGAGAAGTACGAGAATATGGATAAATGCCCGGTATGCACTGCATGTCGATACAAGATCAGACAAGATGACCCTGGTGATGTTGAGGGTGATGACGAGCCCCCAGGAAGAGGGTTCCTGCTAAGATTATGTGGTATGCTCCTATAATACCACGGTTGAAACGTCTGTTCAGAAACAAAGAGCATGCCAGGTTGTTGCGATGGCACAAAGAAGAGCGTAAGAAAGACGGGAAACTGAGACACCCCACCGATAGGTCGCAGTGGAGAAACATCGAGAGAAAGTGCTCGAACTTTGCAGGTGACGCGAGGAACTTATGGTTTGGTCTAAGTACAGATGGCATGAATCCTTTTGGGGAGCAGAGCTGTAGTCACAGCACCTGGCCAGTGACTCTATGTATCTACAACCTTCCTCCTTGGTTGTGCATGAAGCGGAAGTTCATTATGATGCCAGTGCTCATCCAAGGACCGAAGCAACCCGGCAACGACATTGATGTGTACCTAAGGCCATTAGTCGATGAACTTTTGCAGTTGTGGGAAGAACCAGGTGTAAAGGTGTGGGATGAGCACAAACAGGAGCCATTTGACCTACGAGCGTTGTTGTTCGTAACCATCAATGATTGGCCTGCTCTTAGTAACATTTCAGGACAGTCAAACAAGGGATACAATGCATGCACGCACTGTTTAGATAAGACTAAAGGTACATATTTGGATAAATGTAAGAAGATTGTGTACATAGGGTGTTGTAAATTTCTTCTGACCAATCATCAAGTAAGAAAGAAAGGCAAGCATTTCAACGGTGAGGCAGATTACCGGAAGAATCCTAAGCTCCCTAAAGGTGCTGATGTATTTGGTATGGTGAAGGACCTAGAAGTAATCTTTGGAAAGGGTCCTGGCGGTCAATCTGTTCCGAAAGACCCCATTACCGGACACACGACCATGTGGAAAAAGAAATCTATATTTTGGGAGCTTGAGTATTGGAAAGACCTAGATGTCCGTTCTTCAATCGACGTGATGCACGTGACGAAGAATCTTTGCGTGAACCTTCTAGGCTTCCTGGGCGTGTATGGGAAGACAAAAGATACACCAGAAGCACGTGAGGACCAGCGACGTATCAAAGACCCACACAACAAGCATACTGATAAAGGCCGTGAATACTTAAGCAGCTACGCTCTTACCAAAGCAAAGAAGGAAATCTTTTTGAAGTCCTTTACAGTATCAAGGTCCCGGCTGGCTTCTCGTCAGATATAAAGAGAATAATAAATATGGCAGAGAAAAAATTCCAGAACCTGAAGTCTCCTGATTGCCACATGATTATCACACAGTTGCTTCCGGTTGCATTGAGGGGGCTTCTATCGGAAAATGTTCGATTAGCCATTGTGAAGCTATGTGCATTCCTCAATGCAATATCTCAGAAGGTAATTGATTGAGAAAGTCTGGAAAGGCTACAGAAGGATGTGGTCCAATGTCTTGTTAGTTTTGAGTTGGTGTTCCCCCTTCCTTCTTCAATATTATGACGCATCTCTTAGTTCACCTAATCGAAGAGATTTCCATTCTCAGTCCTGTATTTCTGCATAATATGTTCCCCTTCGAGAGGTTCATGGGAGTCTTAAAGAAATATGTTCGTAACCGTGCTAGGCCAGAAGGAAGAATCTCCAAGGGCTATGGAACAGAGGAGGTCATTGGGTTCTGTGTAGACTTTCTTCCTAACCTTAAGTTGATTGGTGTTCCTGAATCACGGTATGAGGGGAGACTGAGTGGAAAAGGCACGCTAGGAAAGAAAGCAATGATATTTAGGGACGGGCATTCTTTGAATCAAGCACACTACATAGTTCTACAAAGTTCTACCTTCGTGGCTCCATATATCGAGGAACACATGAATGTTGTACGCTCCAAGTTCCCAGGGAAGGATGACTACTGCATTAAAGAAAATCACATGGAGATTTGATATATTGCAAATGTATCTATAATTTTTGATGTTCCATGCTTGGCTTTATCCACTTTCTTGTGTTTTGTCCATACTTTGGAGTACTTTTCATATGATTTCTTGGACTAACCTATTAACAAGAGACACAGTGCCAGCTGCCTGTTTTCTGCTGTTTTTGGTTCCAGGAAAGTCAGAAAATGAATATTCTCGGAATTGGACGGGACAAAAGCCAAAGTGCCTATTTTTTCGGAAGTCATCAGATGCCAGAATACGAGACGGAGAAGGGCTAGAGGGCGGCCACACCATATGGCCACGCGGCCAGGCTTGGCCTGCGCCAGGGGGTGGTGTGGCCAGCCCAGGAACCCCCTCGGCCTCTCATTCCGCCTATAATATGCCCTCGAGATGAAAACCCTAAGTACCCGATCAAAAATCCACGAAAGAGTATATAGCCGCCGTCATCTCCATCCCTAGACCGGGAGGGATCTGAAGCTCTTCCCGGCACCCTGCCGGAGAGGGGAATTCACCCTGGAGGCCTTCTTCATCACCATGCAAGCCTCCGATGTAATGCGTGAGTAGTTCATCCTTGGACTACGGATCCATGTAGTAGATAGATGGCTGGTTCTCCTCCTTTGTGCTTTCATGATTAGATCTTGTGAGCTCCGTTCATGATCAAGATCATCTATTTGTAATCATACATGTTGTGTTTGCGTGGATCCGATGGATATTGAGATGCTATTTCAGATTGATTATTGATTCTATCATGTCTTTGTTATTTGTGATCTTGCATGCTTTCTGTTGTTAGTAGCTATCTTGGCCAAGTAGATGCTAGCCACTCCAAGAGTTAGTATTTATGCTCGATATTGGGTTCATGCCTCTGGTAATCTGGGAAGTGATAGAAATCTCTAAGGTACTAGATGTGTTGTTGCTACTAGGGAGAAAACAACAATCCTTTGTTCATAGAACAATCGTATTGTTTAATTACACGCAGTTCGTAAAGCAATAATCGGTTGCTTGCAACTTAATACTAGAGGGGGTTTGGATGATAACCTGAAGGTGGATTATTAGTCATAGATGTAGTTGGATGACCGTCTATGTATAATGTTGTAATACCCAATAAAGTCTCAAATGAGTCAAGATGATTAGTATATGCATGTATTGCTTTCTCGATGTTTGTCAATTGCCCTACTGTAATTTGTTCACCAGCATGTTATCTATCTTAAGGAGAGCCACCTCTAGTGAACTATGGATCCCGGTCCTTTTTCTTTACATATAATCTACAAACTGTTACTGTTTTGTGTTTACTTTCTGCAAACTATTACTTCCTTCCATTCGATACGTTTAATCCTTTGTTTTTAGCAAAACACGGTGAGATTGACAACCTCATCGCAAGTTGGGGACAAAGTTATGTGGTTTTGTTGTGCAGGTCTCCACGTTGCTACTAGCACCGGTAGTGCGCCCTGCCAAGGCTCAGCTAGCAACACCTTTGGGGTGTGATGGCTCTGTGTATGGCGCCCGAAAAATGCTGGAGCGGTGTTGATGTAGAGCTCGTTGGGAACCCCAAGAGGAAGGTATGATGAGCACAGTAGCAAGTTTCCCTCGGTGTGAAAGCAAGGTTTAACCGAACCAGTAGGAGCAAGGAAACATCCCAAAGGTGTTACTAGCTGAGCTTTGGCAAGGCGCACTACCGGTGCTAGTAGCAACGTGGATACCTGCACAACACAACCATAGAACTTTGTCCCCAACTTGCGATGAGGTTGTCAATCTCACCATGTTTTGCGGAAAACAAAGGATTAAACGTATTGAATAGAAGGAAGTAAAAGTTTGCAGAAAGTAAAGACAAAACAATAAACAGTTTGTAGATTCTATGTAAAAGAAAAGGACCGGGATCCATAGTTCACTAGAGGTGGATCTCCTTAAGATAGATAACATGCTGGGTGAACAAATTATAGCGGGGCAATTGACAAACATCGAGAAACCAATACATGCATATACTAATCATCTTGACTCCTTTGAGACTTGATTGGGCATTACAACATTATACATAGACCGCCATCCAACTACATCTATGACTAATAATCCACTTTTAGGTTATCATCCGAACCCCCTCCAGTATTAAGTTGCAAGCAACAGATTATTGCTTTACAAACTGCGTGTAAAGTAAACAATACGATTGTTCTATGAACAAAGGATTGTTGTTTTCTCCCTAGTAGCAACAACACATCTAGTACCTTAGAGATTTCTGTCACTTCCCCAGATTACCAGAGGCATGAACCCACCATCGAGCATAAATACTAACTCTTGGAGTTTCTAGCATCTACTTGGCCAAGATAGCTACTAACAACGGAAAGCATGCAAGATCACAAATAACAAAGACATGATAGAATCAATAATCAATCTGAAATAGCATCTCAATATGCATCGGATCCCCGCAAACACAACATACAGAATTACAAATAGATGATCTTGATCATGAACGGAGCTCACAAGATCTAGACATGAAAGCACAAAGGAGGAGAACCAGCCATCTAGCTACTACGTGGACCCGTAGTCCAGAGATGAACTACTCACGCATCACATCGGAGGCTTGCATGATGATGAAGAAGGCCTCAAGGGTGAATTCCCCTCTCCGGCAGGGTGCCGGGAAGAGCTTTAGATCCCTCCCGATCTAGGGATGGAGATGACGGCAGCTACAGACTCTTCCGTGGATTTTTGATCGGGCCCTTAGGGTTTTCATCCCAAGGGCATCTTATAGGCGGAAGGGGAGGCCGAGGGGGTGTCAGGGGCCACCACACCACCCCCTGGCATGGGCCAAGCCTGGCCGCGCGGCCAGGTGGTGTGGCCGGCCTCTGGCCCCACTCTGTCTCGTATTCTGGCATCTGATGACTTCCGGAAAAATAGGCACTTTGGCTTTTGTCCCGTCCAATTCCGAGAATATTCATTTTCTGATTTTCTTGGAACCAAAAACAGCAGAAAACAGGCAGCTAGCACTGTGGCTCTTGTTAATAGGTTGGTCAAAGAAATCATATGAAAAGTACTCCAAAGTTGGAACAAAACACAAGAAAGTGGATAAAACCAAGCATGGAACATCAAAAATTATAGATACACTTGCAATGTATCAGGGTGTTTTCTTGCTCCTACTGGTTCGATTAAACCTTGATTTCATAACTGAGGGAAACTTGTTGTTGTGCTCATCATACCTTCCTCTTAGGGTTTCCAACGAGCTCTACATCAACACCGCACCAGCATTTTTCTGGCGCCGACACTGAGCCATCAAGACTTTCGATACTTGGTTGCAATTACATCTCATGAATGACACCACTATTGGAGATCAGCTCTACTTGTTGGCCCCGACACCATCTGCGAATGTATTGACTTTCCAAGGGTACGAGATAAATGGGAATACATTTTACACGATTGCCCAAGATAAAAAGAGCACCAACCAAAATAGTGGTGTCCACTTTGATGCAACATGCGAGAATGGGAAAAAGGACACATACCATGGTTACATAGAGGAGATATGGGAACTTGACTATGGACCTACTTTTAAGGTCCCTTTGTTTCGGTGCAGTTGGGTCAACATGAATGGAGAAGGGGTAAAGGTAGACCAGCTGTACGGAATGACAACAGTGGATCTCAAGAATCTTGGTTATACAGACGAACCATTCGCCCTAGCTAATGATGTGGCTCGGGTTTTTATGTGAAGGACATGTCCTCTAGACCGAAAAAAAGAAAAAATAAGGAAACAAATACATCAGACGATGATCCCAGGCATCACATAGTTCTTTCACGGAAAAGAAACATCGCGGGAGTTGAGGACAAGGCAGACATGTCAGCAGATTATGATAAGTTTGATGAAATTCCACCCTTCACCGTGAAAACTGACCCAAGCATCCCGTTAAGCAAAGAAGATGCTCCATGGTTACGGCCTAAGAAGCGATCATAGGCAAGGGATCGACATACGCGATGAAGGATTCATACTCTAAACCCTAAACCCTATGTAAATCTATGTAATGTATGGAAACTTTATGTGATGTATGAAAACTTTATATGAGAACCTCGAACATGATAGGTCATTTTGTGAAGGATTTTTTGGTACCAATGCCATACTTTAATTTGGTGGTTGCTTCACAGAACACCCCGATTTCGGCACCTCAAAAATGGAAATTGGCTTTTTCATGCGTCGAAAAGGAAAACTTCCTCCTGCAACATCGTAAGCCATCCCGATTCCATTAGTCCCGGTTTGTGGATGGACCGGCAAGGATAAAGGGGGCCTTTAGTCCCGATTCCTTAGTCCCAGTTTTTTAATAATAATAAATGTCTTGAGTGTTAGTCCCGGTTTGTGGCTAGACCAGCGAGAATAAAGGGGGCCTTTAGTCCCGATTCCGTAGTCCCAGTTAGGAAACCGAGACTAATATATTAGGGAGTGCCTCTATGGCTAGCTTCAGAGAGATGCCTGAGGACTGGATCCTCCGGCATCTCCCTGAAGCTGGCCATAGTGTTGTCCCTGCTCTCACACACCATCTTGTAGTTCATAACTTCTCCCTGTAGCTGGCCGTAGTGTTGTCGAGGAGCTAACTAATTTCACATATAAAGGAGTACTTCTATGGCCAACTTGTTGGAGATGCCACAAGACTGGGCTCCGGCGGCATCTCCCTCAAGTTGGCCGTAGTGTTGTCCCTGCTCTTGTAGTTCATAACTTCTCTAGCTAGATCAATATGTCGGGGAGCTAACTAATTTCACATATTAGGGAGTGCCTCTATGGCCAACTTCAGAGAGATTCCTGGGGACTGGATCCTCCGGAATCTCCCTGAAGCTGGCCGTAGTGTTGTCCCTGCTCTTGTAGTTCATAAATTCTCTAGCTAGATCAATATGTCAGGGAGCTAACTAATTTCACATATTAGGGAGTGCCTCTATGGCCAGCTTCAGAGAGATTCCTGAGGACTGGATCCTCCGGAATCTCCCTGAAGTTGGCTGTAGTGTTGTCCCTACTCTCGCACACCATCGTGTTTGCAGTTGATAACTTCACAGGGATGCCTATTTATAGATTAAGTGGCATGACATAGTGTCGACACTCACCACTGTCATAATGCCGCAACCCACTGAAATAGTGTCACCACTCACGAAATAATGTCGACACTCATGAAATAGTGTCGACACTCACTAGCATAGTGTCGCCACCCACATTTAGTCTCGGATGGTGTCTCCAACCTGGACTACAGGTTTATCTTTAGTCCCGGTTGGAGACAGAAAATGGGTTGGTACCAATGCCAAATTTTAATTTGGTGGTTGCTTCACAGAACACCCCGATTTCGGCACCTCAAAAATGGAAATTGGCTTTTTCGTGCGTCAAAAAGGAAAACTTCCTCCTGCAACATCGTAAGCCATCCCAAGATGCACATGTGTGCACAATATGGGCACATTATCTCAAACTATGCCCTGATTCTAGAGATAACATTGGTGGTTTGACCTAAATGCCATGAAACCTCGAACATGATAGGCCATTTTGTGAAGGAGTTTTTATGATGTTTGCAATTTTTCAAGTTCAATATTTTTTCCTTGCAACTATGACACATAATATGACACCACACGAAGGTTTCATGTTGTTTGGATCATTTTTGAATTTCTTATGCCTGTTTCAAACTATATTCAAAACGGCAGGGATGAAGATTCCTAGCCCGGGGCTGAGCCTCGCTAAACTTGAAGTGGATCTGTGAAGAAATAGCATGTTGTGAACCTATAAATTATTTTAAAAAAAATTCACAAACATTATATCATGTACTTGTACTTCAAATCTGGGCAACCTCCTACCGATTCGACAGGTATTTGTCTTTTTCATGAGGGATGGACAGAAAGGTTCCAGATACACTGGTTGGGAAATTGTCCATCTAAGGTGGTCTAGTATTTTTGAAAAATGGGTTGGTACCTGATGACCCACAAGTATAGGGGGTGTATCCCAGTATTTTCGAGGGAAGTGAAACCCAATTTATTGATTCGACACAAGGGGAGCCTGATACGTCCAAAACGTATCTACTTTTTTGAACACTTTTGCTATTGTTTCTTCTCTAAACTTGTGTGATTTGGATGCAACTAACACGGACTGACGCTGTTTTCAGCAGAATTGCCTTGGTGTGTAGTTTTTGTGCAGAAATCAACTATCAGGAAAAATCCCGGAAAATATGCCAAAAATCCTATTTCACCAGAAGACTCCCGGTGCCAGAATACGAGACGGAGGGGGGCTGGGCCCAGGCCACACCACCTGTCCACGCGGGCGAGCTCAGGCCACGCCAGGGGGTGGTCTGGCCGCCCCAGACTCCCCCTCGGTCTCCCTCCTCGCCTATAAGATGCCTTCTGACCTAAAAACTCAGGGGGGCTCGACGTTTTTCCAGAAGGAGTTCCGCTCCACCGCTACCACCAGATTCCATGAAACAGCACCAGAAACTCCGTTCTGGCACCCTGCCGGGATGGGGAATTGGAGGAGATCATCACCATCATCATCACCATCGCTTCTCCATCGACCATCCATGTTTCCCCCATCTATGAGTGAGTAATCCCCCACTTTAGGCTATGGGGATGGTAGGGATTGGATGAGATCGTTCATGTAATGGCATCAGATTGTTAGGGCATGGTGCCTAGTATCTTCTATTAGTGCTTTATGACTTTGTTGCGACTTGTTATGCTTAATGCTTGTCACTAGGGCCCGAGTGCCATGATTTCAGATCTAAACATGTTATTGATTTATTATGATAGTATTGTTTATGGTCTTATCTACAAGTTGTATACACACGTTGTTGTCCGGAACCAATGGCCCCGAAGTGACAGAAATCGGGATAACCGGAGGGAATGGCTTTGATGTGAGGATCACATGTGTTCATGGAGTGTTAATGCTTTGCTCCGGTGCTCTATTAAAAGGAGCACCTTAATTGGCAGTAGTTCCCTTGAGGCCCTGCTGCAAATGGGCTGGCAGGACAAAAGATGTTGTGCAAGTTCTCATTGCAAGCACATATGATAATATATAGAACACATGCCTAGGATTATCTAGTACTTGGATGCTTTATCTTATTTATCTGCAATTGCCCTATGTTCTGATTGCTATATGAATTGTCTTGTCCATGCAACGCCCGTCCATCCATCCCTATGCCTACCACACTCGAATCCCACTGTTTACTGCTATTGCAACTGCTGTCATTACTTTACTACTGCTGCTACTTTACTATTCCTACTACAAAACTGTTGCTACTGATAAACTGCTGTGAGCAAGATCGTTTCTAGGTGCAGCTGAATTGACAACTCAATTGTTAAGGCTTATAAATATTCTTTGGGTCCCCTTGTGTCGAATCAATAAATTGGGTTTTACTTCCCTCGAAAATACTGCGATACACCCCCTATACTTGTGGGTCATCAAGACTATTTTCTGGCGCCGTTTCCGGGGAGCATAGCTTTATTTATCAAGTTCACTTGGATTCTCTATTGTTCGCTGCTATCCATCCATCATGGGTAAATCTCGTGATGGCAAGGTTCCTATTTACCATCCACTACAAGAAGAGGTACGGTTCTGAACACCTCTATTGCTCTTGATTCATCATCAGTTATGAGTAAGCTCGTTACACCACCACATACACATGCTACACACACTGCTACTACTGCTGAATCTGAAACTTCTGATGCTTATGATGCTGCTTCTACTGTGCTTGATAAGAGTGGTTCATTAGGTCCTTTCCTAGATGCTACGATTGCTAGAACTATAGCTGGAAATACTGAAACTCCTAATGAAGACACTACTACACATGTTAGTTCACCTGAGTCTAGTGAAAGTTACGATATTGAAGATGGTTATGTTGAGATGACCGATGAATTTATTGAAGCATGTAAAAACACCCATGATAGGAGCGCTGCTAAGAGTCTCCTTGAGAGGCGTACTATTAGGCCCAAATTGTCTCCTATTGCTAAGTTTGTTGCTTCTCCCATAAACATTATAGATAAAGATTATGATTTCTCTCTCGATCTATCTTACATAGCTATTATTGAGAAAGAACCTTTTTGTGGGACTAAGAATGAAAGTGCGATAGCACATATGAATGAACTTTCTACCATGAGTGGCTTGTTTTCTGATGATATTAAGATGCGTACTTACTTTGTTGCTAAGATTTTCCCCTTTTCACTGAAAGGAGAAGCTAAAATTTGGTTAAGTAATTTACCTCATGGATCTATTGATAGCCCTGATTGCTTGATTAGTACTTTCCTGCAGAAATATTTTCCTCCTAGTGCTAGACATGTTATTTTGCAGGAACTTTTTGATTTTAAACAGGGAGAAAAATAGGTATTACCCGAATCTTGGGCAAGGTTCTGTGCTTTGATTCACACACAGGCTAGAAGTCCATTACCTAAGAATGAGCTTCTTGATATATTTTATAATGGACTAACTGAAGAATCTAGGACATACCTAGATAGTTGTGCTGATTGTGTTTTCAGGAATATGACTCCTAAGGAAGTTGAGGAATTAATGGCTAAAATAAGTAAGAACTATGAAGATTGGACTCCTTCTGAACAAGTTATACCTGAAGTAATTGTACCTGAACCTACTATACTAGTTCCTATTCCAACATCAAAGAAAAGGGGAGTTATTGAATTAAATGATGAAGTGATGAGGAAGCTAAGAAATGTCTTAAGGAGAAGGGAATTAAAGCTGCAGATGTCAAGAATTTACCTCCTATAGAAGAATTATGTAAGCCTATTCCCTACTCATCCACTATCGAGGTACACTCTCTCCAACACTTTGATGAAGGTGATATCCCTTACTCAAAACCTCCTGATCAATGCTTAGAAGAATTCGATATCTTTATTGTTAAGCAAGATAATTTTAATAAAAGGGTGCAAAATCATCTAATGGAAAACACTAGAGCTATTGTTGAGTTGAAAGATATTGTGGAAATAACCTCTAATGATGTTAAAATGATTGTTAAACACTTTGAAATGGTTCAAACTCAAATAGATCAACTTGTTAAAGTGCAAAAAGACTTGCTAGTTAATGCTGCTAAAGAAAAACATGCTTATGAAATTAGAACTAGAAGTGGTGCTGCTACCCAGGATCCTCTTTATCCTGAGGGGCATCCCAAAAGAATTGAGCAGGATTCTCAACAAGCTAAAAATAGTGGCTCTACTCGTAAGAAAAGGAAAAGGAAACATAAAACTATTATAGAACCCTCTGAACCTGCTATAGATCCTAATAGTATATCTATTTCTGATGCTGAAACTAAAAGTGGTAATGAAGAAAATGAAGTTCCTAATGAAGAAAAAGTTGAAGAAGAACCTGAAAAGCACACTAAGAATTCTAAATACACTAAAGAAGATTTTATTGCTAAGAAACAGGTAGTGAAAGAGAACCTTGGGTCCAAAAACCTATGCCTTTCCCTGATAAGAAACACAAGTCAAAGGAAGATGAACACTATAATAAGTTTTGTGAGTGGATGAAACCTTTATTCTTGCAAATTCCTTTGACTAATGCTATTAAATTGCCTCCTTACTCAAAGTATATGAAGGATATTGTCTCGAATAAAGGAAGATCCCTAATGAAGAAATTTCTACTTTGCTTGCTAATTATTCCTTTAATGGTAAGGTTCCTAAGAAACTTGGAGACCCTGGGATTCCAACTATCCCTTGCTCTATTAGGAATAGTTATGTTAGAACTGCTTTGTGTGATTTGGGAGCTGGAGTTAGTGTTATGCCTTTCTCTCTCTATAAGAGGCTTCAACTAGAAAAATTAATACCAACTGATATATCTTTGCAAATGGCTGATAAATCTACCACTATTCCTGTTGGTATATGTGAGGATGTACATGTTCAAGTGGCGCATAATTGCTTGATATTAACTGATTTTGTTGTGCTTGAAATGCCTGAAGACGATAATATGTCTATTATTCTTGGGAGACCTTTTCTTAATACTGCAGGAGCTGTTATTAATTGTAATCAAGGAAAGGTGACTTTCAATGTTAATGACAAGGAACATACTGTCTATTTCCCCAAGAAGATTGAAAGGACTTATGGTTTGAATTCAATTAAACATGTTGAGGGCATTCAAGTTGGAGAAATATATTGTCCCATACCAAGAGAAAAAGTTGAAACTATTATGATTGGGACCATTGCTATCAAGGTTGAGGTAACATAATCATTAGTGGAATACAAAGTTTTGTCTCATATGAAATTGTTTTGGTAACGAGACCTGATCAACCTTGTTAACAAAAGGATTTCATTGAACAAAACAATGTTTTCATTATGATTATCTCCGTGTACTTCTATTCTATCCATTTTAGTTTTTGTTTTCGTTTAGTTTTCTTTTTGTTGCTAGTTGCTTGCATGTTAGTGTGTCTTAGAACTTCTGTAGTTCTAGTTTTGTTTTGTCCTTGCATCATATGCCAAAAAAATCTGCCTGTCAAAAAATCATTCTTCTATTCCTGAAAAATGTCCAAACATAAAGTGTCTCGAAAAATTCCAGAAAATTCATCTTAAATTTTTGCGTGAAAAAAGGGACAGAGGAGTGCCTGGGAGGTACCAGGGGGACCCACCAGACAGGCTCACCACCTGGTGGCGCGGCCTGCCCTGGGTGGCGCCATGCCATGGTGTGGGCCACCCCTGGCCCCCCCACTAACTCTCTCACCTGCCACTTACTTCTCTCTCCCGAGCAAGCTCCAGTTCATTGCTCAAAATCGCGTTCTTGCTATGCTCGCTCTCAATTTTTTCGATCTCCTTGTTCAGCCCATCTTTCTTGCTGAAATTTGGAGCATTTTTTCCCTAGTATGTGACTCCTCCCCTTGTCCAAGTAGATTTGTGTTTAGTGGATTATATCTTGAGTATTTTGCTGCTGTAGGTGACAGGTTATGAGAGCTTGTAAGCCTGTTTGATGCTTAGAGATATAGTTTTGATGCATGTTTAGGCCTCTTACAAGTCCCTATGAGTAGAATCCTTCATTATATTTACTTTGCAATCACTTGTTTAATAGGTGTTTAAATTTCAGAATAGAAGTTGAGTGAGCATCGCCTAAACCAACATGAACTATGGGTGCCTAATGTCTACGCACTTCTATTCTTGTAGACAGTTGTTGGGCCTCCAAGTGCAGAGGTTTGTAGAACAGCAGCAAGTTTTCCCTTAAGTGGATCACCCAAGGTTTATCGAACTCAGGGAGGAAGTGGTCAAAGGTATTCCCTCTCAAGCAACCCTGCAATCAAGATGCAAGAAGTCTCTTGTGTCCCCAACACACCCAATACACTTGTCAGGTGTATAGGTGCACTAGTTCGGCGAAGAGATAGTGAAATACAAGTGGTATGGATAATTATAAGTGGTAACGGTGCTAGGAAATAGATTGATGGCGTGGAAGAGACTAAAGGCAAACTGAAATAAAGATGGAAGCAGGCAAACATGTAATAGATCTAATAGCAAACGGTGTATCAATGCTTAAAAACAAGGCCTAGGGATCATACTTTCACTAGTGAACACTCTCATATAAATATATCATCTTCATGATACTACGCTTAACTACTCTCCGGTTGGACACTCTAATCAACGGTAGGGCTATAACAACACACCTCAAAGTAAGCCTTTCACATCTAGAAAACCCCACATTGTCACCTTGAGCACTAGATGAGTCCAACAAACACCACAATTTCATAAAGACATCCAACTCCAAATATAACTCCTAACAAGTATTTGTAATCTCTAGCCTAAGTGCCACCATGGTGTGCATGTTGTCACTTTCACACACATGGGGAGAGCAGAGATCTATTAAAGCACTTGAGTAGCAAGGTAGATCTATAGATTACAAGCTCATGATCTCAATAAGATCATGCATAGATGGAGATATGAACACATAGCTACCGGTAGAGCCCTTAGCCTCGAGAGAGAACTACTCCCTCCTCATCATGGGAATCAGCGATGGTGATGGAGATGGTGGTGGAGATCGATGGAGATGGATCCAGGGGCACTTCCCCGTCCCGACAGGATGCCGGAACAGAGACTTTCTCTCCCCCGAATCTCCCTTCGGTGGTGGCAGCGCTGCGGAACTTTTCATGGCTGGAGGCTTGATGATTTAGGGTTTTGGTATCGGGAGGCTCTTATAGGCGAAGGAGGCAAGGTCGGTGGCTGGCTAGGGGGCCCACACCACCTGGTGGCGCGGGTAAGGCTAGCCCGCGCCTGGGGGGTGTGACTAGGCCCTAGCCCTCCTCCGTCTCGTATTCTCGCTCTGTGAGTCTTCCGGTAAAATAGGAACTTTGGCTTTTGTCCCGTCCAATTCCGAGAATATTGATTTTCTGACTTTCCTAGAACCAAAAATAGCAGAAAACAGGCAACTGGCACTATGGCTCTTGTTAATAGGTTAGTCCAAGAAAGTGTATGAAAAGTAATCCAAAGTTGGAACAAAACATAAGAAAGTAGATAAAACCAAGCATGGAACATCAAAAATTATAGATACATTTGCAATGTATCAACATCCCCAAGCTTAACTCCTGCTCGTCCTCGAGTAGGTAAGTGATAAAAAGAAAGAATAATTTTTGAGGTGACATGCACCATCAAATACTTGATCAAAGTATTTGTAAAACATTCGAAGCTGGGATCGTAGTACTTCAATCATAATATGAAAGACAAAGTTCTAGCAATAATACAAATAAACTATGTTGCAACATGAAAAGGCACAAACAAAAGATTCATGAATAACAATGCTTTGCAAGACATTTGTTTGTTTCACATAAAGAAAACATAGCATAATAGCATTCAGCTTGTCCCTCATAGAGTAGCAAATATAAATGCATATGACACATTCAAAGTTCATAAGAGTGACTAGATACAAATAGTTTAAAACAAGCAATATGAAGTTATGTATCAATCAACTAGTCTTGGGACAATGCACTTAGAACTAAGAATGTCCACTATGCTCTCAAAGTAGGTGCATAAAGATAGAAGGTGGAGACACAATATAAGGGTGGAAGAAAGGCCTGTCTATAAAAGGAAGTAGGGATTCAAGTCTCATAAATAGCTTCCAAAAATTATGGTACTTATAGCTTTCAGCTCTCATTGCCCCTATCATAAGCATCTTGAAGTGATTAAGGTAAAAGTGAACAAACTATGGTGTACATGCTTGACGAAGTATAAGTTAGAAATCTCATGTCCCTTGTATACGAGGGTCGCTCCTCATGCTACTCAAGTTTAGTCACCGGTAAGCTCTTGTCATCGTAAGTACATGTGTATCATAGAGAACCGCCAACGGGGTACCCCTTGCCCGATGCTACGGAAGAATCCCCATATCAAAATGACAAGGCAAGCAGACAACGACCATCTTAGCATTCTTCTTATTTACCATGGGAATAGGGTGCTTTTTTCTCTCTTTCCTCTTTTCATAATCTCTTTGTTTTTCTCTTTTGTTCTCAATATAGGACTCTTTTTTTATAAGAAGAATGCTTCATAGACAGCTCATTATGGTTACGCTGCAGGTTTCCACCATGTCAGCATGATTTAGACCAACGGCCCAGGCGTTTCTCTAACACATATACATAACTCCATGTACTTACAAGCTCCCCTTTCATTTCACATCGACGACATCCATATACAAAAGAGCATGATATCAACTAGGTACAGGTACCAAGTGCAATGTTGAAAGCTTTCCCCATGAAAGCATGGTTCTGCTAATTCCCGACAAATAAATGCAAGCATATACAACATAGAAGACACTATGGTTCAAGTTATTAAGGGCAAGTAAAGTAAAGTGTGCCTTCAAGTTCGTGAGAGCTTTAATCACTAGTTTTCTCATAACAAGTGGAAGGTAAACAAGAGCATGAATATACTTGGAATAGCATAAGCTTATAGGTAGGTATGGTGGACTCTTTGGAATAACTTGGTTTAGGGAGTTGGATACATGAGTGGAACTCATACTTTGTTGTGGAGGCTAGCAAAAGACTGGGAGCGACAAACTAAGAGAGCAATAATGGCCATAATCATGCAGAGCGACAAAACATCATTGATCAAAGCATAAAGTGATACTACAAGTTGAAAACTAAAGGATCATAAAGGCTATGGTGACTTGAGATAGTCATAACATGGTGTGAGCATGCGCCAAGTCAACCCAAATAAAGCATCAAAGGAGAATACCACTATACTATGCTTTAATATGCTAAAACAACGAATGATTCATCCAAGGCACATTAAGCAATCTCAATTGTTTATAACAAGTCATGCTACATCAAAGAATACTAAGCATAAATCCAAAACAATATCGAGCATGGCATGACAAAGCATAGGCCACCGTCAAAAACAAGCTCTCTTTACCACTTAAGCATGAACTTTCCTACTCTTTTCCAATCCAAACCAAACTATTTGAAAACCAATGTATGAAAGAGGGGGTTCAACCAATTTTATTCAGAAAACTAAGCAAACAAAGCAAATGAAAACCAAAACAAAAACAAAAAAGAAGACGCTCCAAGAAAAACACAACTGTGCATGAAACAATAAAAATGAAGCATTTGGAAGAAACCTGGGATTTTTATTGATGAAGAAGGGGATGCCTTGGGCATCCCCAAGCTTTGACGCTTGTACTTCTTGGATATTCCTTGGGGTGACACGCATGGCATCCCCAAGCTTGAGCTTTAGTCCATTCTTCATCTCATTACTCATTCCTTCCATACACCTAAAAAATTTCCTTCATACAAAACTTCACACAATCTTTATTAGCAACATTAGTGCACTTAAGATAAATATGCCTTAAGGTTCAGTTCTAACACCAAATAAACTTCCATTAGAACACTATCTACTGTAGCACTTCCCTCAAAAATCTCAATTCCCCAAAAGAACTCAAAAAGGAACCCACAAGAAGCAAATGCAGAAAATGGCAGAAATCTGTCAAAACAGACCAGCAGGTAAAGACGATTTTTGCCGAAAACCATATGTTTCTCGAATAAAAACGTGTTGAACTAACAAAAGTTAGATAACAACCTGGGGCAAAATCACAAAAAATTACATCTCAATCCGACATATAGATCTCTCTCACGAATTTTTACGGTGAAGCACAGAAATCTGTTTCGGGACAGCAACTTCCCCAATCATTACTTCTCTCTCATTAGAGGTTACTCTTGGCACAAAAAGCAAATAAAAAGGATAAGGAGCGGTTATTACAGAGGTAATAACTTCCAAGACTCATCTAAAACTTTTGGGTTATCTCCCAATAAGTACTTTTCTTTAATGCCTTTAAGTTAGGCATGATAGTTTGAGAAGATGCTGACATAAGAAATATGAATTGAAGTAAAGAGAGCATCAAGAAGCAAATTCCAAACATATTTAAGTCTAACCCACTTCCTATGCATAGGAATCTTGTAAAGAAACAAGTCATGAAAGCACAAAGCAACAAGCATAGGAAATTAAAACAAGTGCAACTTCAAGACTTTCAACATAAAGAGGGGAAACTTAATATTGTTGAGATACATAAAACCATGTTTCCCTCTCTCATAATAACTTTCAGTAGCATGATGAATAAAATTAACAATATAACTATCACATAAAACATTCTTATCATGAGCCACATGCAGAAAAGAATTAATGCTCTCCACATAAACATAGTCATTCTTTTTAATTGTAGTGGGAGCAAATTCAACAAAATAGCTATCATTATTATTCTCATCACCATAATCATCAAATATAGGAGGCATATTGTAATCATAATTAATTGCCTCCTCAATAGTAGGTGGACTGGAAATATCATATTCATCATTGTAATCATCATATATTGGAGGTTTTGTATCATCATAAGCAATAGAATGGCTATCTTCCAAAGCCGGGGAACTAAAAAGATCATTTTCATAAAAACTAGCTTCCCCAAGCTTAGACTTTTCTATAGCATTAGCAATAATGGTGTCCAAAGAATTCATACTAACAACATTGCTATTAGCATGCAAATAAAGTTCCATAGGTTTTTTAATTTTCTCTTCAAACACTTCATGTCCTAACTCAAGATAAATACTATAAAGCTCTCTAATTTTGTTGTTGTTTTCCATTAAGCCTAACTAGTGAAACAAGAAACAAAAAGACAAAATTGCAAAATCTAAAGGAAATAACTTCGAGCACTCACAC
The DNA here is from genome assembly GCA_910589775.1 of Avena eriantha. Lineage (NCBI taxonomy): Eukaryota > Viridiplantae > Streptophyta > Magnoliopsida > Poales > Poaceae > Avena > Avena eriantha. The sequence goes on along the minus strand of OU342742.1, from coordinate 160,907,413 downwards.
CGGAGGACGTGAGTACCTTTTACCTTACCTCCCTGGCAATGACGCCAGAAAATAGCTTGATGTCTACGCACTTCTATTCTTGTAGACAGTTGTTGGGCCTCCGAGTGCAGAGGTTTGTAGAACAGCAGCAAGTTTTCCCTTAAGTAGATCACCCAAGGTTTATCGAACTCAGGGAGGAAGTGGTCAAAGGTATTCCCTCTCAAGCAACCCTGCAATCAAGATACAAGAAGTCTCTTGTGTCCCCAACACACCCAATACACTTGTCAGGTGTATAGGTGCACTAGTTCGGCGAAGAGATAGTGAAATACAAGTGGTATGGATAATTATAAGTGGTAACGATGCTAGGAAATAGATTGATGGCATGGAAGAGACTAAAGGCAAACTGAAATAAAGATGGAAGCAGGCAAACATGTAACAGATCTAATAGCAAACGGTGTTTCAATTCTTAAAAACAAGGCCTAGGGATCATACTTTCACTAGTGAACACTCTCATATAAATATATCATCTTCATGATACTATGCTTAACTACTCTCTGGTTGGACACTCTAATCAATGGTAGGGCTATAACATCACACCTCAAAGTAAGCCTTTCCCATCTAGAAAACACCACACTGTCACCTTGAGCACTAGATGAGTCCAACAAACACCACAATTTCATAAAGACATCCAACTCCAAATATAACTCATAACAAGTATTTGTAATCTCTAGCCTAAGTGCCACCATGGTGTGCACGCTGTCACTTTCACACACATGGGGAGAGCAGAGATCTATTAAAGCACTTGAGTAGCAAGGTAGATCTTCTTCTATGGTCGGTGTCATGGCTCTCCTCCCCTCCCACCCCTCCCTCCACCCATCTGCTAGCCTTTACCGCTGGTGATCTTGATCTCTAAGTCGGCATGGATTGTCTTCTGCTGTGGGATCTTTCCCCTAGCAGGGCCTTAGCTGCTCCGGTGCGTCGTCACTTTAGGTCTTTGGTCCATTTCTCTCATTCTTCTTCTTCCAAGGAGTTCTTTTTGGTGGTGGTTTTTCGTTCTGCCTCTTTTCATCTGGATGAGGTATCAGTGGGACTTGCTTTGCAATGTTGCTTGGGAGGTGATCCAGCTGGTTTCAGAGTGCCCAGTTTAAGTGAGGACACGTTTAGGTTTTCGGTGGCATCTAATCTGGTTGGACATTTTATCTATCGTTTGGAATCCAGGATCTGGCCTGACTTTCACTGTTCGTTTCATTTATACCGTGGGTCAATTTTGTCTGGTTTTTCCAATCGAGATTCGGTTCATATGGAGGAGGGCTGGTCCACTCCTAATGTTCATGTCAAGAAAAACAAAGCAGTATTTGTTCCCAAGAAGAATGTTGATCCGTTGTCTTCTGTCAGATTTAAGCCTGGTCTCAGTTTCCTCCGGCAGTGTTCTTCGTCAATGCCGGTGAGCACACCGCCGGCGTTCCTTAAACTTGGCAGTTTTGTTTGTCCTATTAAGTCGGCAGTCAACGGTTCTCCTTTTCAAAATTCTGAACGGCTTATCCCTTTGGTCTCGGAGTTCTCGGATGTTGGTGCTCCTACGCTTGAATATTTGCGCGATCTTAGCCGGGCAGGTTACTCTGATATGGATATTCAGTTGGGCACGGGCCTTTCTTTTATGCCAGAAATTTCTGTCTCTCAATTGGAATGCCTCTTATGTCTTGGGCCAGGACGTTACTGTCATCATGCAGGTCCAACGTGTATCATTGGGCTACGTTGCAAATTTTGTTTTAAGCTGGGCCATTTTCGGAAGGACTGTCCTGACTTGGCCTCTAAGGAATTGTTGGTCAGCTCTAACTCTTTTCTGTTGGAAGGAGGGGTGCAGCAGTGCATATCTATCCAGGAAAATCGGGACTGTACTTGTACTTCTGCAGAAGGTTTGCGTGGCCTTTTGATGAACTTCTGTCCGCGGTGTCTGACAATGGGTCATGTACATGCCAAGTGCACGAATAAGATCAGATGTTTCAAATGTAAAATTGAGGGTCATGTTGCCGCAAGGTGCAAAATGTTTTTAGTTTGGAGACCTAAGCAACAACCGAGAGGTTTATCTCCTAATTCTGTTTCATGTTCGTCTCATAATACCAGTCTGGCGGCTCCTGTTCCAGTTCTTCTGCATCCAGAACCCAACCCTCCACCCTCAACCTCATTAGTGATGGTCAATTTTCTAGTGAATCCTTTTAGGTTTGTGCCCGATGGTCTGACGCTCGACGATGGATCAGATGATCAACTGGTCCGTGCACACATGGCTTTACCTGCTGATCCTCCTTTGTTTCATGGTGAGTTTGCTATTGCTGTAGCTGACTAGGAAGTACCTGAGCTGATGCGTCCTAAGATGTTAGAAGATCTGGTTAATTTGCTTAGATATGATCATCATGTTGTCATTAGAAGTGCTCGTAGCTCGCCGTTTGGTATTGGTCTGTTCAGGTTTGAGACTGTGATAGTTAGAGATGCTTTGGTTGAGGGGTCTAGGTTTGACTTGGAGGATGAAATTGGTACTCATATTTCCTTTGTTCGTCATGATGCTGCTCTGAATCTGAGAGTGCCGGTGTTGGGTCAGGAGAGATGGGTGCTTTTCTTGGGTTTTCCAATGGACTACCGTACTGAAACCTTTATTTCCATGGCTTGCGCTGGTTTTGGAAGGCTTATTCTGTGGCATGATCCTAATGGTAACCTGTCTAGAGTCCTCGCTAGGGTTTGGTTGATGGATGAGGCTCTGGTGCCATGTAGCCTGATCATGCGTCAGGTTGGCAGTGCAAACAACTCGTGGACTATACCCACGTATCTGCTGATAGGCTTTAGCGCTCAGGCTATTGCTGGTGGCCCCCCCCCCCCCCGCTTGAGGTGAATATGGAGGAGCCTGCGCCGCCGGCCAATGTGGACCCTCACCCTTTCCCGGCTATTGTTCCAATGGTGCATCACTGGGACATGGAGGTGCAGAACCCTCAGCAGGCGCAACAACATCTATAGCAGCAATTCCTCAACCTGCATAACAACCTGAATTTACCTTAACATGACCAGATTCTGATTCCGGTTGGAGTGTTGCAGCGCCTCTTTCACATTCCTGTTGTGCAGGGTGTCAATGCTGAAGATGGTACTGTTCCCTTGTTCAATGTGGTTGATGACCTATCAGATGTTAGTTTGAATTCCACATAGTTGGAATTTGAAACAGATATTGCTTTGCTAGGGTCTGGTGTGATGATTTTTTGTCTGCTCCTCTGGTTGAGTCACTGCAGAATATTTTGTACTGGAATATTAGGTCCCTGTTTGAGGTGGTTGATGATGGTCTTGCTATTGCTCCTTTCTCGGCACCTGGAGTTCAGTGGATAACTGTTCTCGACGGTGTGCATGTTCATGACTCTGGTCTGCAGGTGGAGGATAATCTGCTTGAGGATGCAGTCATCTCTCAAAAGCGTCGACGCAATACACCTGCAGAAAAGCAGCCTGTCAGGCGTAGTCAGCGTTCCAAAGGCTTCAAAATTAATTACTCTGACACTCCAAGGAAGAAATCTTGGGTTAAGGCCCGTAAGAGTCCTGGTGTGGTGATTACTGAGGTGTCGTCGGCAGTGCAGGTCCCTTCTGAGATTCTAGTTTCAGTTCTTCAAGACATTGGTCATCGCATCTGTGGTATTCCAGTTGAGGAGCTCTCCGTACAGCGACTGTTGGCACCAAATCAGGAGGACACTTCTGAGTCTTCTAGCTCTCAGTGATGGCTGGGATCGTTTCCAATAAAAAAAATATGTGTCTCCTGACTGTCTCAGGATGTTGCTTTTTATCATTTGCTTTCATTCAGTTATGTCAGACTCTGTTTGGTTTGTAAGCCCTCTAGGCATTGAGACTTTTATCATCTTTCTTTCACTCAATGTCGTTTAAATTATGGATTGTACTGTCTTGGAATATTAGAGGGATAAATGGAGAGGACAAATGGTTAGCCTTGAAAAATAAAATTGATGAGTCTGGCTGTGCAATTGTTTGTTTACAAGAAACAAAACGAGAGGTTTTTGACCATTCATTCATCCGTAAAATCTTTCCAAGACGGTTTGATAAGTTTGAATTTGTTCCTTCTATTGGTGCTTCGGGTGGTCTTTTAGTACTCTGGAACAGCTCCATTTTCTCTGGACAAGTTATGCATATGGAACGTTTTGCTATAACAATTCAGTTCTCTTCTGTTCATCTTAACCGATCTTGGACACTCTCAAATATTTATGGTCCATGTAAGGAACCTGAGAGACAACTTTTTCTGGATTGGTTTTCTGGTCTGGATATTCTGGCAAATGATTTGTGGCTTTTCTTAGGGGACTTTAATCTCATACGGTCGTCAGATAATAGAAATCAGCCGGGGGGTGATATTCTGAATATGCAAAGATTTAACTCGTTAATTAGTGGCCAGTCTTTGATTGAGATCCCTTTGAAAGGCAGAAGGTTCACATGGAGTAATATGCAAGAGCAGCCTTTGCTAGAGCAATTAGACTGGTTCTTCTCTACAGTTGAATGGATCTCTGTTTTCCCCAATACCATAGCCAAGATAATGTCTAAACCAATTTCGGATCATGCTCCTTGTATGATTTCCATTGAGACCTCCATCCCAAAGTGTAGAATATTCAGGTTCGAAAACTTTTGGCCTCTGCACCCAGGTTTCAAAGAGGTTGTCAAATTAAATTGGGAAAAGCCTGTCCGTGCTTCCTGCAGTGCCACTGTGCTTTCAGCAAAGCTTAAGAAATTACGAAGAAGTCTGAAAGTGTGGAGTAAGTCAATATCTAGGATAAAGCTGCTTATTGAGAATTGTAATAAGGTCCTGTTGGAGTTGGACAATTTGGAGGATAGGAGAACCTTGTTTGTGCAGGAGAAGAACTTCAGGGTAATTCTAAAAGCACATATAAACAGGTTATTGGGATATCAAAATAAGTACTGGCAGAAACGATGTACGTACAGATGGGCGCAGGTTGGTGATGAGAATACTAAATATTTTCATGTCAGGGCCACCGAAAGGTATAGGAATAATGCCATTACCTCTGTAATCTTGGATGATGGTACTCAAGTTGACAGTCATTCTGAAAAAGCTGCTGCTTTCCTTGCATCTTTTAAAGGACGGATGGGTATCTCCCACTCTCCTCACATGGCATTTGACTTGGACTCTTTGATTTCTAGAGTTCCTGGACTTGAGGCTCTCTCTGTCCCATTCTCAACTGAGGAAATTGACAAGGTTGTTACTATGATCCCTGTTGATAAGGCGCCTGGGCCTGATGGGTTCGATGGCTTGTTCTTAAAGGTCTGCTAGGATATTATAAAGGGGGATTTCTATAATTTTTGCTCTGATTTTTGGGAAGGAAACATCAGTCTGCAGTGCCTGAATAATTCTTTCATTACTCTTGTGCCTAAAGTTCTTTCTCCTGAATCTGTTAATGATTATAGGCCCATTTCCTTGTTAAATTGTGTTTTGAAAGTCCTGACAAAGGTACTAGCTCAGAGATTGCAGAAGTGGATTCTTAAGATGGTTCATAGGAATCAGTATGGGTTCATAAAAGGCAGAAATATCTAGGATTGTCTTGCCTGGTCTTTTGAATACTTGCATCAGTGTAAAGCATCTGGTAGGAACATTGTGGTAATTAAGTTAGACTTTGCAAAGGCATTTGACACTATTGAACATGCTTCTATTCTGGAAATTTTAAAGCATATGGGCTGTGATGACAGATGGCTAAAGTGGATTAGTTTGATATTTGAGTCTGGCTCTTCCTCCATTTTACTGAATGGGGTTCCTGGTTTTGAGTTTTAGTGTAGGAGGGGGGTGAGACAAGGGGACCCCCTATCTCCACTTCTTTTTGTTGCAGGAGCTGAGCTTCTTCAAGTGGTCATTAATGTTGCTTGCTCAAAAGGTTTGCTTTCTCTTCCAATCGACCAACCACCTTCTGAGGATTTTCCTGTAGTCCAATATGCCGATGATACCTTGGTGATTCTACCGGCTGATCATGATCAACTCAAGAACTTGAAATATATTCTTGATGCCTATGCAACTTTGACAGGGCTCAAAATCAACTATCATAAATCTCAGCTCATACCTATTAATGTGGATCAGTCTAAAGCTCTATATCTAGCCAATGGTTTTGGTTGTCAAGTGGGTGTGATGCCATTTACTTACCTTGGATTACCTCTAGGCACCACAAGACCAATTGTAGCTGAGCTCATGCCACTTGTGGACAGAGTGGAGAGGAGGTTGTCTAGCACTGCTTTATGGCTCACTTATGGAGGGAGAGTAACTTACATAAATTCAGCCCTTACTCCACTTCTCACTTATGCTTTGTGTGTTTTAAAAGTGCCTCTTCAAATTATTGAGTTTGTTGATCGTGCTAGGAGGCACTGTTTATGGAGGAAAAATGAGGATAGGGATTAGAGATCCTACTCTCTTGCTGCATGGGACTTGGTGTGTAGACCAAAGAAAAAGGGAGGTCTAGGGATTATGAACCTAAAAGTGCAAAATCAGGGGCTGCTTCTGAAATTTCTTCACAAGTTCTACCATATGCTTGATGTTCCATGGGTGATGTTGGTTTGGTACAAATATTACATGGATGCTATTCCACATGCAACAGGACCATGTGGGTCTTTTTGGTGGAAGGGTGTTTGCCACCTCTCTGATATTTTTAGAGGGATTTCTTCATGCGCAGTTAACAAGGGGGATTCGGTCCTACTTTGGAAGGACCTTTGGGTTGGAAATGACATCTTGCAGAACACTCTCCCAAGGCTATTTTCTTTCTCGATAAATGAAGATATCTCGGTTGCTGCCTTTACTGAAGCTAATGATCTTTCAAGCCACTTTGCTCTCCTAGTTTCCTCAGATGCGAATGTTGAATTAAGCATCCTTGAGGGTCACATTAACAATCTTTGTAGAGACCAATCGTTGCCAGATGAATGGGTTTATGATTGGGGATCCAAGGAGTATAGTGCCCAGCGATTCTACTAATATTTTTTGAGGGATCTTAGGCCAATTGCCGCCCTTCCGAAAATCGGGAAAACCAAATGCATGATGAAGCATAAGGTGTTTGCATGGTTACTTGTCATGGATAAACTAAACACTAGAGATATGCTCCAATGCAGGCATTGTCCGATAGCTGATGTCAGCTGTGTCATTTGTCAATAGCATAGGGAAACGAGTGATCATCTCTTTTTCTCCTGTCATTTCAGCCGTGATTGTTGGGCACTTTTGGGTATCTCATGGGACATGGATCTAAATCTAAGCTCAAGGCTTCATAGTGCGCAGAGGTTGTGGGAGAGACCACTATTTTTTGAATGTGTTATTCTCGGTGCATGGAATATTTGGAAGCAACGTAACAGAAAGTACTTTGATAATGTAAATCCCAATATTCCTTGCTGGCTGGTTCAATTCTCTTCAGATATAGATCTGTTAGGGGCTAGGTTGAAGCCTGATCTCAGTGATCAATTAAAAAGTTTTGTAAGTGAGTTGGGAGTCTCTTAGTTGATTCCTTGAGGGGGAGGAAACTCTTTACCCTTTGTAAATATGTTGTAACTTCTTTATTGTTTTAATTTAAGAGCAGTAGGAGCCTCTCCTGCTGTATTTCCTCAAAAAAAGGTAGATCTATAGATTACAAGCTCATGATCTCAATAAGATCATGCATAGATAGAGAGATGAACACATAGCTACCGGTAGAGCCCTTAGCCTCGAGAGAGAACTACTCCCTCCTCATCATGGGAATCAGCAATGGTGATGGAGATGGTGGTGGAGATCGATGGAGATGGCTCCGGGGGCACTTCCCCGTCTCGGCACGGTGCCATAACAGAGACTTTCTATCCCCCGAATCTCCCCTTCGGTGGTGGCGGCGTTGCGGAACTTTTCGTGGCTGGAGGCTTGATGATTTAGGGTTTTGGTATCGGGAGGCTCTTATAGGCGAAGGAGGCAAGGTCGGTGGCTGGCCAGGGGGCCCACACCACCTGGTGGCGCGGGTAAGGCTAGACCGCGCCTAGGGGGGTGTGGCCAGGCCCTAGCCCTCCTCCGTCTTGTATTCTGGCTCCGTGAGTCTTCCGGTAAAATAGGAACTTTGGCTTTTGTCCCGTCCAATTCCGAGAATATTGATTTTCTGACTTTCCTAGAATCAAAAACAGCAGAAAACAAGCAACTGGCACTGTGGCTCTTGTTAATAGGTTAGTCCAAGAAATCATATGAAAAGTACTCCAAAGTGTGGACAAAACATAAGAAAGTAGATAAAACCAAGCATGGAACATCAAAAATTATAGATACATTTGCAATGTATCAGTGCTTGAGATCATGAAGGTCCACCGGGAGGAGGAAGTTTTTCCCTCCATTTATCCATGTTATGAGTTCATGAGAGCTGCAGGAATTCTCCAAGATTTCCACACTTTGGTTTCTAATTTAGAGCACTTTTTGGAAGATGAGCCTTGTCAATTTGTGAAGCTAACCATGTCTGTGGTGCAGGATTTTCAATTTAGTCACTCTTTGCCTAACCCCATGGTCCATTACAGAATTTACAATATTCCTATCGACCTTTCTCTTGATGATTTTTGTGCAGCTATTAAGGTACCTCAATGGGGATCATGTAGAAGGATTAAGGAGCGACCTGAACCACTCATGGATTTATACGCAGAAATTTGCCAAGGGAGCAGCTTCTCGAAGGAGAATGGAAAAATCCGTAACATTCATCTTCCCTCCATTCATTACTTTGCCTACTTTGTTGCCAAGTGTGTTCTTTCTAGGAAAATTGCCAATAAGTTATCTTCTTATGATCTAGCATTTATCTCTGCTGCTCTTAAACGAGATAGGTCTTACAACTTAGGTGCTTTGATAGCTTTCCTTCTTTCTACTAACCGTGAGAAAGGTGGAATTTGTGGAGGCCTAATTGCTTCTCGTTTACTAGCATTGCATGGTTTAGTTCCTCATCATCTAGACCTACAGTTTCCCATAGAAAGGCTTGATCTTAATTCCATGATACAGCATAAATTTGTTTCCTCATGAGCTAGTATGAGTGAGTTGTCTTATGAAATAACCTTTCTCAAAGCTGGTTGGAGAAAGAGCAAGTCCGAGGGCGTTGTTCTTTTGCATGCACCTGTTTTGTTTAACCTTGATAACAGGGAAGGATGATCCCTCACTGAGGAGGAGCTCGACACGTACTTGGGAGAGCTCTCCCAACAGGAGCAGGATACTAGAAGGAAGGTCACGGATGATTCGGTCCAGCCCTCGAATGAAGGGGAGTCTTCATATCAGCAACCTGCTTATGACTGGGGAGCTTCTTCTTCTTCCCATGGACCCAACTACGACCATTCTTATCATGATCCTCCTGCTTGGAACCCTTACCCGTATCTGGATTGATACCCACTTAGGCCAAAAGCCTAAGCTTGGGGGGAGGTACGCCGATACCGCACTCATCTCCATATCATGTTGCATCGGTACTTTGTATATTCATTTTTCGTTATCTTTTTAGTTTTCGTTCTTTCTTTGCTTTTGCTTTCTAAAACACAAAACACCAAAAATATTTCTATTGTTTATCTTTGGTTTGCTTCTTCTTCTTTTTGCCTTGGTTTGTTTTTTCCCTTTTGCTTTGTTTGAACTATTCGAAAAACCCAAAAAGATTTTTCTTTGCTTATTTTTCCCCTTTGGTTCTTGTTTTAAAAATCGAAAACACCAAAAATATGTGTCGTTCTTCTTTGGTTTTGTGAGTTTGCTACAGGGTTCAGCAGTTCTCAAGCGGGATTTGGTTTCATATTATTATTCAAGCCACACAAGTGAAGAGCAATAATGAGGATTAATGACAACTTGAGGCGTGGTAAGAGGCTGGTAACGAACTCTATTTGTTTTCATTTTTGTACATATACTCATCATTGTGGGCATGTTTAGTCCGTTCGTGTAAGGTGTATGTTATCTTTGGATGCTTAGTAGTTCTTGCTTTCGTATGATTAGCTCCAGCTTGCTAATAGTTTGTAGCATGTCTTATGAATGTTTGCTTGCATTATTCTATTCATAACTTGGTATGACACTGTGGTATCCTCCTCTGAATGTTTCATTTGAATTGACTTGGCACATGATCACGCATGCACATGACTGAAATAATCAGTTAAGCCTCGATGAATTATTTTGCCTTGAGGATCTTGAATCACTTTCATGCCAGGATTAGTCCTGTTTTGTTGCAAGCATGATTATGACAGCTATTGCTCTCTCGTTTGTCGCTCCCTTACTATTGCTAGCCTTCACTTTCACTGAGTATTTTACACATGTTTCCAACTCCCTTAAAGCAAATATTGCCAAAGTGTCCACCATACCTACCTATTAGCATCACTTGCTACTCCCGTGCATATTCATTGTGCCTTGTTTTCTTCTGAATAAAATGTTTGCTTGTTATGAGAAAGTTAGTTAGTAAAGCTCTCACGAACTTGATGGCACACTTTATTTTCTGTGCTTAATAAACCTGAACCATTGTGACTGTCCATGAAAGGTATATGCTTGCAAATTATAGGCTGGGGATTAGCAGAACCATGCTGTCACGGGGAACGCTTTCAACACTTGTAAATATATACCCAGTTTCATGCTCTTTTGTTTGCGAATGTCGTTGGTGTGAAATAAAAGGGGAGCTTGTAAGTCCATGGAGTTATGTATGTGTGTTTGAGAAACGCCTGGGCCGCTGGTCTAATCCATGCTGACATGGTGGAAACTTACAGCGTAACCATAATGATATCTATGAAGCATTCTTCTTATAAAAAAAGAGAGATAGCTATTGAGAAAAGAAAAAAAAGAGATTTATGAAAAGAGGAAAGAGAGAAAAAGCACCATTTTCCCATGGTAAATAAGAAGATTGCTGAGATACTCATTGTCTGCTTGCCTTGTCATTTTGATATGGGGAATCTTCCATATCATTGGGGAAGGGGTACCCCGTTGGCGGTTCTCTACGATACGCACATATTTACGATGACAAGAACTTACCGGTAACTAAAGTTGAGTAGCGTGAGGAGCGACCCTCGTACTCAAGGGACATGGGATTTCCAGTTTATAGTCTGTCAAGCATATAACTCAGATTGGACCTCACTTTCACCTTAATCACATTAAAGATGCTTATGATAGGGGCAATGAGAGCTCAAAGCTAATGAGTACCATACTTTCAGCATTTGGAAGCTTTTCAAATTATTCAAAACCTTTTCTTTTGCTTGTTGAGTCTCCACATATTCTTTGAGCACCTTCTTGAGAGCATAGTTGTCATTCTTTGTGCTTGTCTCATTACTTGATTACTTGTGTTATGACTTTGATGCTTGTATCTTTGACATCTTTACTTCTTGTCTTCACTTGAACTTCAGAGGTGCCTTGGCATTCATAATCAAAGGCAAGCGAGATACCACTCTATCATACCTTGTTATGAGCATTGTAATGTTGCTTATGTTTATGCTTCATGCTACTTATTATTTTTAAGTTGGAATCTATTCATAGCTTCCATTGACTATTAAGTAGACTCAGTAGCATACTCTTTATTATGAATTGCCTAAGTAGTTGATCACATGCTGAGAATATATACATCATATGAAGCAAATGTGTTCGTGAAAGTTCTTTCATCGCACTCAGTTTTCAACTGAATTGCTTGAGGACAAGCAATAAGCTAAGCTTGGGGGGAGTTAATATGTCCAAAACATATCTACTTTCCCGAACACTTTTGCTATTGTTTCTTCTCTAAACTTGTGTGATTTGGATGCAACTAACACGGACTGACGCTGTTTTCAACAGAATTGCCTTGGTGTCTAGTTTTTGTGCAGAAATCAACTATCAGGAAAAATCCCGGAAAATATGCCAAAAATCCTATTTCACCAGAAGACTCCCGGTGCCAGAATACGAGACGGAGGGCGGCTGGGCCCAGGCCACACCACCTGGCCGCGCGGGCTAGCCAAGGCCGCGCTAGGGGGTGGTCTGGCCGCCCCAGACTCCCCCTCGGTCTCCCTCTTCGCCTATAAGATGCCTTTTGACCTCAAAATTCAGGGGGGTTCGACGTTTTTCCAGAAGGAGTTCCGCTCCGCTGCTACCACCAGATTCCACGAAACAGCACCAGAAACTCCGTTCTGGCACCCTGCCGGGACGGGGAATTGGAGGAGATCATCGACATCATCATCACCATCGCTTCTCTATCGACCATCCATGTTTCCCCCATCTATGAGTGAGTAATCCCCCGCTATAGGCTATGGGGATGGTAGGGATTGGATGAGATCGTTCATGAAATGGCATCAGATTGTTAGGGCATGATGCCTAGTATCTTCTATTAGTGCTTTATGACTTTGTTGCGACTTGTTATGCTTAATGCTTGTCACTAGGGCCCGAGTGCCATGATTTCAGATCTAAACATGTTATTGATTCATTATGATAGTATTGTTTATGGTCTTATCTGCAAGTTGTATACGCACGTTGTTGTTTGGAACCAATGGCCCTAAAGTGACAGAAATCGGGATAACCGGAGGGAATGGCTTTGATGTGAGGATCACATGTGTTCATGGAGTGTTAATGATTTGCTACGGTGCTCTATTAAAAGGAGCACCTTAATTGTCAGTAGTTCCCTTGAGGCCCCGCTGCAAACGGGCTGGCATGACAAAAGATGTTGTGCAAGTTCTCATTGTGAGCATGTATGACTATATATAGAACACATGCCTAGGATTATCTAGTACTTGGACGCTTTATCTTATTTATCTGCAATTGCCCTATGTTCTGATTGCTATATGAATTGTCTTGTCCATGCAATGCCCGTCCATCCATCCATATGCCTACCGCACTCGAATCCCACTGTTTACTGCTATTGCAACTGTTGTCTTTACTTTACTACTGCTGCTACTTTACTATTCCTACTACAAAACTGTTGCTACTGATAAACTGCTGTGAGCAAGATTGTTTCCAGGTGCAGCTGAATTGACAACTCAGTTGTTAAGACTTATAAATATTCTTTGGCTCCCCTTGTGTCGAATCAATAAATTGGGTTTCACTTCCCTCAAAATTACCGCGATACACTGATGACCCACAAGTACAGGGTGCCGGAACAGAGACTTTCTGTCCCCCGAATCTCCCCTTCGGTGGCGGCGGTGTAGCGGAACTTTTCGTGGAAAAACGTCGAACCCTCCGAAGTTTTTAGGTGAGAAGGCTTCTTATAGGCGAAGAGGGAGACCGAGGGGGTGCCTCGGGCCACCACACCATGCCCTAGCGCAGCCAGGCCCAGCCCGCGCTTGGGGGTGGTGTGGCCAGCCCTTGGCCCTCCTCCGTCTCGTATTCTGGCTCCTCGAGTCTTCTGGAAAAATAGGCACTTTGGCTTTTGTCCCGTCCAATTCCGAGAATATTCATTTTCTGACTTTCCTGGAACCAAAAACAACAGAAAACAGGCAGCTGGCACTGTGGCTCTTGTTAATAGGTTAGTCCAAGAAATCATATGAAAATTACTCCAAAGTGTGGACAAAACACAAGAAAGTGGATAAAACCAAGCATGGAGCATCAAAAATTATAGATACATTTGAATGTATCAACATTCCCAAGCTTAACTCCTGCTTATCCTCGAGTAGGTAAGTGATAAAAAGAAAGAATAATTTTTGAGGTGACATGCACCATCATAAACTTGATCAAAGCATTTATAAAACATTCAAAGCTGGGATCATAGTACTTCAATCATAACATGAAAGACAAAGTTCTAGCAATAAGACAAAGAAACTATGATGCAACATGAAAAGGCACAAACAAAAGAGTCATGAATAACAATGCTTTGCAAGACGTTTGTTTGTTTCACATAAAGAAAACATAGCATAGTGGCATTCAGCTTGTCCCTCAATAGAGTAGCAAACATAAATGCATAGGACACCTTCAAGGTTCACAAGAGTGACTAGATACAAATAGTTTAAAACAAGCAATATCAAGGTATGCATCAATCAACAAGTCTTGGGACAATGCACATAGAACTAAGCATGGCCACTATGCTCTCAAGAAAGTGCTCAAAGAATAAGTGGAGACTCAACAAGTAAAAGAAAAGGTTTTGCATAGTTTGAAAGGCTTCCAAATGCTGAAAGTATGCTACTCGTTAGCTTTGAGCTCTCATTTCCCCTATCATAAGCATCTTTAATGTGGTTAAGGTGAAAGTGACACAACTAAGAGGATATGCTTGACAAGTTATAAATCGAAGTCTCATGCCCCTTACTTATGAAGACCGTTCCTCATGCTACTCAAGTTCAGTCACAAGTAAGCTCTTGTCATTGTAAGTATATACGTATCATAGAGAACCGCCAACGGGGTACCCCTTGCACATGACACATAAGCTATCCCATAATCAAAATAACAAGGCAAGCAGACAATGAGCATCTCGGCGATCTTTTTATTTACTATGTGCATAGATTTTTATTGAGGATGCTTCATAGAATGCTCATTATGGTTATGCTGCAAGTTTCCACCATGATTAGGCATGGCTTAGGCTAGCGGCCCAGGCGTTTCTCTAACATACATACAAACTCCATGATCTTACAAGTTCTACTTTTATTTCACACCGCTGGGATCCATAAGAAAAAGAACATGATATCAACTAGGTACAAAGTACCAATGAAGTGTTGAAAGCGGTCCCCATGATACATGGTTCTGCTAACTTCAACTCATAAAGCGCAAGCATATGCGCAACAAAGAAGGACGCAATGGTTCAGGTTTATTAAGTGCAAGAAAATAAAGTGTGCCATCAAGTTCGTGAGAGCTTTACTAACTAACTTTCTCATAACAAGCAAACATTTTATTCGGAAGAAAACAAGGCATATTGAATATGCACGGAAGTAGCAAATGATGCTAACAGGTAGGTATGGTGGACACTTTGGCAATATTTGGTTTAAAGGAGTTGAAAACTTGAGTAAAACATACTCAGTGAAAGTGAAGGCTAGCAGTAGTAAGGGAGCGACAAACGAGAGAGCAATAATGGCCATAATCATGCAGAGCGACAAAACATCATTGATCAAAGCATAAAGTGATACTACAAGTTGAAAACTAAAGGATCATAAAGGCTATGGTGACTTGAGACAGTCATAACATGGTGTGAGCATGTGCCAAGTCAACCCAAATAAAGCATCAAAGGAGAATACCACAATACTATGCTTTAATATGCTAAAACAATGCATGATTCATGCAAGGCACATGAAGCAATCTCAATTGTTTATAACAAGTCATGCTACAGCAAAGAATACTAAGCATAAAGCCAAAACAATATCATGCATGGCATGACAAAGCATAGGCCACAGTCAAAAACAAGCTCTCTTTACCACTTAAGCATGAGCTTTCCTACTCTTTTCCAAACCAAACCAAACCATTTGAACACCAATGTATGAAAGAGGGGGGTCCAACCAATTTATTCAGCAAACTAAGAAAATCACGCAAACTAAAAACCAAAACAAAAACGAAAAAGAAGACGCTCCAAGAACAACACAACTGTGCATGAAACAATAAAATTGAAGTGTTTGGAAGAAACCTGTGATTTTTATTGATGAAGAAGGGGATGCCTTGGGCATCCCCAAGCTTTGACGCTTGTACTTCTTGGATATTTCTTGGGGTGACACGCATGGCATCCCCAAGCTTGAGCTTTAGTCCATCCTTCATCTCATTACTCATTCCTTCAATACACCTGAAATTTTTCCTTCATACAAAACTTCACACAATCTTTATTAGCAACATTAGTGCACTCAAGATAAATAAGTCTTAAGGTTCAGTTCTAACACCAAATAAACTTCCATTAGAACATTATCTACGGTTCTTCCCTCAAAAAGCTCAATTCCCCAAAAGAACTCAAGAAGGAACTAACAAGAAGCAAATGCAGAAAATGGCAGAAATCTGTCAAAACAGACCAGGAGGTAAAGAAGAATTTTTTCGAAGACCTTCTGTTGCTCAAATAAAAAAGTGTTGAACTAACAAAAGTTATATAACAATGTGGGACAGAAGCAAAAAAAATTACAGCTCAATCCAACATACAGAGCTCTCTCACGAATTTTTACGGTGAAGCACAGAAATCTGTTTCGGGACAGCAACTTTTCCAATCATCACTTCACTCTCATTAGAGGTTACTCTTGGCACAAAAAGCAAAATAAAAAGGATAAGGAACGGTTATTACAAAGGTAATAACTTCCAAGACTCATCTAATACTTTTGGGTTATCTCCCAATAAGTACTTTTCTTTAATGCCTTTAAGTTAGGCATAAGCAAAAACTAGAATGGATAGAATAGAAGTAAACAAAAATAATCATAGTGAAAACATTGTTTTGTTCAATGAAATCCTTTTGTTAACAAGGTTGATCAGGTCTTGTTACCAAAAAAATTTCATATGAGACAAAACTTTGTATTCCACTAATGATTATGTTACCTCAACCTTGATAGCAATGGTCCCAATCATAATAGTTTCAGATTTTTTCTCTTGGTATGGGACAATATATTTCTCCAACTTGAATGCCCTCAACATGTTCAATTGAATTCAAACCATAAGTCCTTTCAATCTTCTTGAGGAAATAGACAATGTGTTCCTTGTCATTGACATTGAAGGTCACCTTCCCTTGATTACAATTAATAATAGCTCCTGTAGTATTTAGAAAAGGTCTCATAAGAATAATAGACATATTATCATCTTCAGGCATAAAAGTTTGAGAGGATGCTCTCATAAGAAATAAGAGTTGAAGTAAAAGAGAGCATCAAGAAGCAAATTCAAAACACATTTAAGTCTAACCCACTTCCTATGCATAGGAATCGGGTAAGCAAATAACAAAGTGACATGCATAGGAAGATAAAACAAGAGTAACTTCAAAACTTTCAACACATAGAGAGGTGTTTCAATACCATGAAAACTTCTACAACCATATTTTCCTCTCTCATAATAATTTTCAGTAGCCTCATGAACAAACTCAACAATATAACTATCACATAAAGCATGCTTTTCATGATCTACAAGCACTAGAGCATTATCATAAACATCTTCAAAAGAATCCTCATGAACATAACATTCATCCTTATTTAGTAAGCATGGGGTACAATCAAATAATGTAAGGGATAAAGAGTTACTCTCATTAGAAGGTAGGCATGGGTAGCTAATCCATTCTTCCTCCTTTTGTGCATCACTCTCCTCCTCTTTTTCATCTAATGAGATTGCAGGTTCATCAATTTCTTCTTCCATAGGATCCTGCAAGGCATTAGTCTCTTCCATTTGTGGAAAGCATCTATTAAAATATTCAAGAATATAGCCATTTTCATCCTTGTAATTATCAAAGCAAAATTTAAGTATACCATACACCTCATATTTGTAAGGTGAATCATCAATATCTTCAAGCAAACTAGCAAGTTCAAAAGCACCCTTCCAAGCAATAAATTCTTCAATTTGTTCCGCATCATAAAAGTCATAAATTCCTTTAGCATAGGGAGATATGGTATCAATGTCACTATACTCACATTGAAAAGGGAGGTCTTTATACCTCTTTCTGCAACAAGACTCATCACAACAATAAGTAACATTATAAGTAGAGCACACGTTCCTAGCAATAGTATACAATCTATCAATTTGTTCCCATAAGTGTTTCCCTTTTTGTGACAAGCGGTGTTCCTTATAATAATATTTTTGATCTTCCGTGAACCCACCTTGCCAATAAGCTTCAGTTTCAAAGAAACCAACCATTTCCAACAAGCATGATAAAGCAAGACAATAACAGACCAACGAAAATAACAACTAGAGTAGGAACTAATTTTTCTGTATTTTTGATAAAGAAACAAGCAAACAAGGAGAAACATAAACTTAGCTTGAACAATAGTGAATCCAAGTGGACTTTATAAATAAAGCTGTGCTCCTGGCAATGGCGCCAGAAAATAGTCTTGATGACCCACAAGTATAGGGGGTGTATCGCAGTATTTTCGAGGGAAGTGAATCCCAATTTATTGATTCGACACAAGGGGAGCCAAAGAATATTTATAAGCCTTAACAACTGAGTTGTCAATTCAGCTGCATGATACGTCCAAAACGTATCTACTTTCCCGAACACTTTTGCTGTTGTTTCCCCTCTATACTTGTGTGATTTGGATGCAACTAATGCGAACTAATGTTGTTTTCAGCAGAACTGCCTTGGTGTCTACTTTTTGTGTAGAAATCAACTATCAGGAAAAATCCCGGAAAATACGCCAAAAATCCTATTTCTTCCGAAGACTCCAGGAGCCAGAATACGAGACGGAGAGGAGCCCTGGGGTGGCCACACCACCTGGTGGCGCGGGCCAGGCCAGGCCGCGCCAGGGGGTGGTGTGGGCCCCCCAGGCACCCCCTCGGCCTCTCTCTTCGCCTATAAGGAGCCTTCTGACCTAAAAACTTCGAGGGGTTCGACGTTTTTCCAGAAGGAGGTCCGCTCCGCCGCCACCACCAGATTCCACAAAACAGCACCAGAAACTCTGTTCTGGCACCCTGCCGGAACGGGGAATTGGAGGAGATCATCACCATCATCATCACCATCACTTCTCCATCGACCATCCATGTTTCCCCATCTATGAGTGAGTAATCCCCCGCTATAGGCTATGTGGATGGTAGGGATTGGATGAGATCGTTCATGTAATGGCTTCAGATTGTTAGGGCATAGTGCCTAGTATCTCTATTAGTGCTTTATGACTTTGTTACAACTTTGTTGTGCTTAATGCTTGTCACTAGGGCCCGAGTGCCATGATTTTAGATCTGAAGTTATTATTGATTCATCATGATAGTATTGTTTTGGGTCTTATCTACAAGTTGTTTACACACGTCGTTGTCCGGAACCTATGGTCCCGAAGTGACAGAAATCGGGGTAGCCGGAAGGGAAAGGCTTTGATGTGAGGATCACATGTGTTCATGGAGTGTTAATGCTTTGCTCCGGTGCTTTATTAAAAGGAGCACCTTAATTGCCAGTAGTTCCCTAGAGGCCCCGCTGCAAACGGGCTGACAGGACAAAAGATGTTGTTTAAGTTCTCATTGCGAGCACGTGTGACTATATATGGAACACATGCCTAAGATTGTCTAGTACTTGGGTGCTTTATCTTATTTATCTGCAATTGCCCTATGTTCTGATTGCTATGTGAATTGTCTTGTTCATGCAACGCCCGTCCATCCATCCCTATGCCTACCGCACTCGAATCCCATTGTTCGCTACTTTTGTTACTATTGTCTTTGCTTTACTACTGCTGCTACTTTACTATTCCTACTACAAAACTGTTGCTACTGATAAACTGCTGTGAGCAAGATTGTTTCTAGGTGCAGCTGAATTGACAACTCAGTTGTTAAGGCTGATAAATATTCTTTGGCTCCCCTTGTGTCGAATCAATAAATTGGGTTTCACTTCCCTCGAAAATACTGCGATACACCCCCTATACTTGTGGGTCATCAAGACTATTTTCTGGCGCCGTTGCCAGGGAGCATAGCTTTATTTATCAAGTTCACTTGGATTCTCTATTGTTCGCTGCTTTCCATCCATCATGGGTAAGTCTCGTGATGGCAAGGTTCCTATTTTACCATCCACTACAAGAAGAGGTACGGTTCTGAACACCTCTACTGCTCTTGATTCACCGTCTGTTCTGAGTAAGTTCCTTACACCACCACATACACATGCTACACACACTGCTACTACTGCTGAATCTGAAACTTCTGATGCTTATGATTCTGCTTCTACTGTGCTTGATAAGAGTGGTTCATTAGGTCTTTTCCTAGATGCTACGATTGCTAGAACTATAGTTGGAAATACCGAAAGTCCTAATGAACACAATGCTACACCTGTTAGCTCACTTGAGTCTAGTGAGAGTTATGATGCTAAAGAAGATTATGTTGAGATGACTGATGAGTTTATTGAAGAATGTAGGAACACCCATGATAGGAGCGCTGCTAAGAATCTCCTTGAGAGGCGTACTATTAGACCCAAATTATCTCCTACTGCTAAGTTTGCTGCTTCTCCTGTAAACATTATAGATGAAGATTATGATTTCTCTCTCGATCTATCCTACATAGCTATTGTCGATAAAGAACCTTTTGGCGGGACTAAGAATGAAAGTGCGGTAGCACATATGAATGAACTTTCTACCATGGGTGGCTTGTTTTCTAATGATATTAAAATGCGTACTTACTTTGTTGCTAAGATTTTCCCTTTTTCACTGAAAGGAGAAGCTAAAACTTTGTTTGGTAATTTACCTCTTGGATCTATTGATAGCCCTGAGTGCTTGTTTAATACTTTCCTTTAGAAATATTTTCCTCCTAGTGCTAGACATGCTGTTTTGCAGGAACTTTTTGATTTTAAACAGGGAGAAAAAGAGGTATTGCCTGAATCTTGGGCAAGGTTTTGTGCTTTGATTCATGCACAGGCTAGAAGTCCATTACCTAAGAATGAACTACTTGATATATTTTATAATGGACTAACCGAAGAATCTAGGACATACCTAGATAGTTGTGCTGATTGTGTTTTCAGGAATAGGACTCCTAAGGAAGCTGAGGAATTAATGGCTAAAATAAGCAAGAATTATGAAGATTAGACTCCTCCTAAACAAGTTACACCTTAAGTAATTGTGCCTGAACCATCTATTCATGTGCCTATTCCAACATCAAAGAAAAGGGGAGTTATTGAATTAAATGATGAAGTGATGAAGGAAGCTAAGAAATGTCTTAAGGAGAAGGGAATTAAAGCTGCAGATGTCAAGAATTTACCTCCTATAGAAGAATTATGTAAGCCTATTCCCTACTCATCCACTATCGAGGTACACTCTCTCCAACACTTTGATGAAGGTGATATCCCTTACTCTAAACCTCCTGATCAATACTTAGAAGAATTTGATATCTTTATTGTTAAGCAAGATAACTTTAATAAAAGGGTGCAAAATCATTTAATGGAAAACACTAGAGCTATTGTTGAGTTGAAAGATATTGTGGAAAGAACCTCTAACGATGTTAAAATGATTGTTAAACACTTTCAAATGGTGCAAACTCAAATAGATCAACTCGTTAAAGTGCAAAACGACTTGCTAGTTAATGCTGCTAAAGAAAAACATGCTTATGAAATTAGAACTAGAAGTGGTGCTACTACCCATGATCCTCTATATCCTGAGGGGCATCCCAAAAGAATTGAGCAGGATTCTCAACGAGGTGAAAATAGTGGTTCTACTTGTAAGAAAAGGAAAAAGAAACATAAAACTGTTATAGAACCCTCTAAACCTGCTATAGATCCTAATAGTATATCTATCTCTGATGCTGAAACTGAAAGTGGTAATGAAGAAAATGAAGTTCCTAATGAAGAAAAAGTTGAAGAAGAACCTGAAAACCACACTAAGACTACTAAATACACCAAAGAAGATTTTATTGCTAAGAAACATGGTAGTGAAAGAGAACCTTGGGTCCAAAAACCTATGCCTTTCCCTGATAAGAAACACAAGTCAAAGGAAGATGAACACTATAATAAGTTTTGTGAGTGGATGAAACCTTTATTCTTGCAAATTCCTTTGACTAATGCTATTAAATTGCCTCCTTATTCAAAGTATATGAAGGACATTGTCTCGAATAAAAGGAAGATCCATAATGAAGAAATCTCCACTTTGCTTGCTAATTATTCCATCAATGGGAAGGTTCCTAAGAAACTTGGAGACCCAGGGATTCCAACTATCCCTTGCTCTATTAAGAACAATTATGTTAGAACTGCTTTGTGTGATTTGGGAGCTGGAGTTAGTGTTATGCCTTTCTCTCTCTATAAGAGGCTTCAGCTTGAAAAATTGATACCAACTGATATATCTTTGCAAATGGCTGATTAGTCTACCACTATTCCTGTGGGTATATGTGAGGATGTACCTGTCCAGGTGGCTCATAATTGCTTGATATTAACTGATTTTGTTGTGCTTGAAATGCCTGAAGATGATAATATGTCTATTATTCTTGGGAGACCTTTTCTTAATACTACAGGAGCTGTTATTAATTATAATCAAGGAAAGGTGACCTTCAATGTTAATAACAGGGAACATACTATCTATTTACCCAAGAAGATTGAAAGGAATTATGGTTTAAATTCAATGAACATGTTGAAGGCATTCAAGTTGGAGAAATATATTGTCCCATACCAAAAGAAAAATTTGAAACTATTATGATTGGGACCATTGCTATCAAGGTTGAGGTAACATAATCATTAGTGGAATACAAAGTTTTGTCTCATATGCAATTGTTTTGCTAGCAAGACTTGATCAACCTTGCTAACAAAAGGATTCCATTGAACAAAACAATGTTTTCATTATGATTATCCCCGTTTATTTCTATCCTTTGCATTTTAGTTTTTGCTTTCGTTTAGTTTTCTTTGTCTTGTTAGTTGCTTGCATGCTAGAAGTTTTGTAGTTCTAGCCTTGTTTTTGTCCTTGCATCATGTTTCCAAAAAGAAAAAAAATCTGTCTGTCAGAAAAATCATTCTTCTGTTTCTGAAAAATGCCCAAAAATAAAGTGTCTCGAAAAATTCCAGAAAATTCATATTAAATTTTTACGTGAAAAAAGGGGCAGAGGAGTACCTGGTAGGTACCAGGGGGCCCATCAGGAAGGCACACCACATGGTGGCGCGGCCAGACCTAGGTGGCGCCATGCCCTGGTGTGGGCCACCCCTGGCCCCCTACTACCCCTCTCTCCTGCCACTTTCTTCTCTCTCCCGAGTAAGCTCCAGTTCACAGCTCGAAATCACGTTCTCTCTATGCTTGCCCTCGATTTCTTCGATCTCTTTGCTCAGCCCATCTTTCTTGCTGAAATTTGGAGCAATTGTTCCTTGGTATGTGACTCCTCCCCTTGTCCAAGTAGATTTGTGTTTAGTAGATTGTATGTTGAGTATTTTGCTGCTGTAGGTGACTGGTTTTGAGGGCCTGTAAGCTTGTTTGATGCTAAGAGATGTAGTTTTGATGCATGTTTAGGCCTCTTGCTAGTCCCTGTGAGTAGAATCCTTCATTATATTTACTTTGCAATCACTTGTTTAATAGGTGTTTAAATTTCAGAATAGAAGATGAGTGAACACCACCTAAACCAACATGAGCTTTGGGTGCCTGATGTCATGAAGGTCCACCGGGAAGAGGAAGTTTTTCCCTCAATTTATCCATGTTCTGAGTTCATGAGAGCTGCAGGAATTCTACAAGATTTCCACACTTTGGTTTCTAATGCGGGGTTAGAGCACTTTTTGGAAGACGAACCTTGTCAATTTGTGAAGCTAACCATGTCTGTGGTGCAGGATTTCAAATTTAGTCACTCTTTGCCTAACCCCATGGTCCATTACAAAATTTACAATATTGCTGTCAATCTTTCTCTTGATGCTTTTTGTGCAGCTATTAAGGTACCTCAATGGGGATCATGTAAGAGGATTAAAGAGAGACCAGAACCACTCATGGATTTATACGCAGAAATTTGTCAAGGGAGTAGCTTCTCGAAGGAGAATGGAAAAATCCGTAACATTCATCTCCCCTCCATTCTCTACTTCGCCTACTTTATTGCCAAGTGTGTTCTTGCTAGGAAAACTGCCAATAAGTTATCTTTGTTTGATCTAGCATTTATCTCTGCTGCTCTTAGACAAGATAGGTCTTACAATTTGGGTGCTTTGATAGCCTTCCGTCTTGCTGCTAACCGTGAGAAGGGTGGAATTTGTGGAGGCCTCATTGCTTCTCGTTTGCTAGCATTGCATGGTTTAGTGCCTCATCATCTAGACCTACAGTTTGCCATAGAGAGGCTTGATTTTAATTCCATGGTACAGCATAAATTTATTTCCTCGTGGGCTAGTTTGAGTGAGTTGTCTTATGAAATAACCTTTCTCAAAGCTGATTGGAGAAAGAGCAAGTCCGAGCGTGTTGTTCTTTTGCCTACACCTGTTTTGTTTAACCTTGATAACAGGGAAGGATGGTCCCTCACTGAGGAGGAGCTTGACACGTACTTGGGAGAGCTCTCCCAACAGGAGCAGGACACTAGAAGGGAGGTTACGGATGATTCGGTCCAGCCCTCGAATGAAGGAGAGTCTTCATATCAGCAGCCCGCTTATAACTGGGGAGCTTCTTCTTCCTCCCATGGGCCCGGTTACGACCATTCTTACCAAGATCCGCCCGCTTGAAACCCCTATTCTTACATGGATTGATACCCACTTAGGCCAAAAGCCTAAGCTTGGGGGGAGGTACGCCGACACTGCACTCATCTCCATATCATGTTGCGTCGGTTCTTTGTATATTCATGTTTTCGTTCTCTTTCTAGTTTTCGTTCTTCTTTGCTTTTGCTTTCTAAAAACACAAAAAGACCAAAAATATTTTTGTTGTTTCTCTTTGGTTTGCTTCTTGTTTTTTGCTTGGGTTTGCTTTTTTCCTTTTTGCTTTGTTTGAACTATTTGAAAAACCCCAAAAGATTTTTCTTTGCTTGTTTTTCTCTTTTGGTTCTTGTTTAAAAATCGAAAACACCAAAAATATTTGTCGCTCTTCTTTGGTTTTTGCGAGTTGGCTACAGGGTTTGACAGTTCTCAGTGGATTATTGGTTTCATATTATTATTCAAGCCACACAAGTGAAGAGCAATAATGAGGATCAATGACAACTTGAGGCGTGGTAAGAGGCTAGTAATGAACTCTATTTGTTTTCATTTTTGTACATATACTCATCATTGTGAGCTTGCTTAGTCCGTTCATGTAGAGTGTATGTTTTCTTTGGATGCTTAGTAGTTCTTGCTTTCTTGTGATTAGCTCCAGTTCGCTAATAGTTTGTAGCATGTCTCATGAATGTTTGCTTGCATTACTCTATTCATAAATTGGTATGACACTGTGGTATCCTCCTCTGAATGTTTCATTTGATCGACTTGGCACATGCTCACACATGCACATGACTGTAATAATCAGTTAAGCCTTGACGAATTATTTTGCCTTGAGGATCTTGAATCATTTTCATGCCATGAGTAGTCTTGTTTTGTTGTAAGCATGATAATGACAGCTATTGCTCTCTCGTTTGTCGCTCCCTTACTATTGCTAGCCTTCATTTCCACTGAGTGTTTTACTCATGTTTCCAACTCCCTAAACAAAATATTTTCAAAGTGTCCACCATACCTACCCATTAGCATCATTTTCTACTTCCGTGCATATTCAATATGCCTTGTTTTCTTCGGAATAAAATGTTTGCTTGTTATGAGAAAGTTAGTTAGTAAAGCTCTCACGAACTTGATGGCACACTTTATTTTCTTGCACTTAATAAACCTGAACCATTGCGTCCTTCTTTGTTGTGCATATGCTTGCGCTTTATGAGTTGAAGTTAGCAGAACCATGTATCATGGGGACCGCTTTCAACGCTTCATAGGTACTTTGTACTTAGTTGATATCATGTTCTTTTACTTATGGATCCCGGCGGTGTGAAATAAAAGTGGAACTTGTAAGATCATGGAGTTTGTATGTATGTTAGAGAAACGCCTAGGCCGCTAGCCTAAGCCATGCCTAATCATGGTGGAAACTTGCAGCATAACCATAATGAGCATTCTATGAAGCATCCTCAATAAAAATCTATGTAAATAGTAAATAAAAAGATCGCTGAGATGCTCATTGTCTGCTTGCCTTGTATTTTGATTATGGGATAGCTCCCGTGTCATGTGCAAGGGGTACCCCGTTGGCGGTTCTCGATGATACATATATACTTACAATGACAAGAGCTTACTTGTGACTAAAGTTGAGTAGCATGAGGACCGGTCTTCGTAAGTAAGGGGCATGAGACTTCAATTTATAACTTGTCAAGCATATCCTCTTAGTTGTGTCACTTTCACCTTAACCACATTAAAGATGCTTATGATAGGGGCAATGAGAGCTCAAAGCTAACGAGTACCATACTTTCAGCATTTGGAAGCCTTTCAAAATTATTCAAAACCTTTTTCTTCTACTTGTTGAGTCTCCACATATTCTTTGAGCACCTTCTTGAGAGCATAGTTGTCATTCTTTATGCTTGTTTCATTACTTGATTATTCATGTTATGACTTTGATGCTTGTATCCTTGATATCTTTACGTCTAGTCATCATTTGAACTTCAGAGGTGCCTTGACATTCATAATCAAAGGCAAGCGAGATACCACCCTATCATACCTTTCTATGAGCATTGTAATGTTGCCTATGTTCGTGCTTTATGCTACTTATTATTCTTGAGTTGGAATCTCTTCATAGCTTGCAATGATTATTGAGTAAACTCAGTTGCATACTCTTTATTATGAATTGTCTAAGTAGTTGATCACATTGCTGAGATTATTTACATCATATGAAGCAAATGTGTTCGTGAAAGTTCTTTTATCGCACTCAGTTTTCAACTGAATTGCTTGAGGACAAGCAATAAGCTAAGCTTGGGGGGAGTTGATACGTCCAAAACGTATCTACTTTCCCGAACACTTTTGCTGTTGTTTCTCCTCTATACTTGTGTGATTTGGATGCAACTAATGCGAACTAACGCTGTTTTCATTAGAATTGCCTTGGTGTCTACTTTTTGTGCAGAAAATCAACTATCAAGAAAAATCCCGGAAAATACGCCAAAAATCCTATTTCGCCCGAAGACTCCATGAGCCAGAATACGAGACGGAGAGGAGCCCTGGGGTGGCCACACCACCTGGTGGCGCGGGCCAGGCCAGGCCGCGCCAGGGGGTGGTGTGGGCCCCCCAGGCACCCCCTCGGCCTCTCTCTTCGCCTATAAGGAGCCTTCTAACCTAAAAACTTCGGGGGGTACGACGTTTTTTCAGAAGGAGTTCCGCTCCGCTGCCACCACTAGATTCCACGAAACAGCACTAGAAACTCTGTTCTGGCACCCTACCGGAACGGGGAATTGGAGGAGATCATCACCATCATCATCACCATCGCTTCTCCATCGACCATCCATGTTTCCCCCATCTATGAGTGAGTAATCCCCCATTGCAGGCTATGGGGATGGTAGGGATTGGATGAGATCGTTCATGTAATGGCTTCAGATTGTTAGGGCATAGTGCCTAGTATCTCTATTAGTGCTTTGTGACTTTGTTGCAACTTTGTTGTGCTTAATGCTTGTCACTAGGGCCTGAGTGCCATGATTTCAGATCTGAACTTATTATTGATTCATCATGATAGTATTGTTTTGGGTCTTATCTACAAGTTGTTTACACACGTCGTTGTCCGGAACCTATGGTCCCGAAGTGACAGAAATCGGGGTAGCCGGAAGGGAAAGGCTTTGATGTGAGGATCACATGTGTTCATGGAGTGTTAATGCTTAGCTCCGATGCTTTATTAAAAGGAGCACCTTAATTGCCAGTAGTTCCCTAGAGGCCTCGCTACAAACAGGCTGGCAGGACAACAGATGTTGTGCAAGTTCTCATTGCGAGCACGTATGACTATATATGGAACACATGCCTAGGATTGTCTAGTACTTGGGTGCTTTATCTTATTTATCTGCAATTGCCCTATGTTCTGATTGCTATGTGAATTGTCTTGTCCATGCAACGCCCGTCCATCCATCCCTATGCCTACCGCACTCGAATCCCACTATTCACTGCTTTTGTTACTATTGTCTTTGCTTTACTACTGATGTTGCTTTACTATTCCTACTACAAAACTGTTGCTACTGATAAACTGTTGTGAGCAAGATTGTTTCCAGGTGCAGCTAAATTGACAACTCAGTTGTTAAGGCTGATAAATATTCATTGGCTCCCCTTGTGTCGAATCAATAAATTGGGTTTCACTTCCCTCGAAAATACTGCGATACACCCCCTATACTTGTGGGTCATCACTGCACCTGGAAACAATCTTGCTCACAGCAGTTTATCAGTAGCAACAGTTTTGTAGTAGGAATAGTAAAGTAGCAACAGTAGTAAAGCAAAGATAGTAGTAACAAAAGCAGTAAACAGTGGGATTCGAGTGCGGTAGGCATAGGGATGGATGGACAGGCGTTGCATGGACAAGACAATTCACATAGCAATCAGAACATAGGACAATTGCAGATAAATAAGATAAAGCACCCAAGTACTAGACAATCCTAGGCATGTGTTCCATATATAGTCATACGTGCTCGCAATGAGAACTTGCACAACATCTTTTGTCCTGCCAGCCCGTTTGTAGTGGGGCCTCTAGGGAACTACTAGCAATTAAGGTGCTCCTTTTAATAGAGCACCGGAGCAAAGCATTAACACTCTGTGAACACATGTGATCCTCACATCAAAGCCTTTCCCTTCCGGTTATCCCGATTTCTGTCACTTCGGGGCCATAGGTTTCGGACAACAACGTGTGTATACAACTTGTAGATAAGACCAAAAACAATACTATCATAATGAATCAATAATAAGTTAAGATCTGAAATCATGGCACTCGGGCCCTAGTGACAAGCATTAAGCACAACAAGTCGCAACAAAGTCATAAAGCACTAATAAAAGATACTAGGCACCATGCCCTAACAATCTGATGCCATTACATGAATGATCTCATACAATCCCTACCATCCCCATAGCCTACAGCGGGGGATTACTCACTCATAGATGGGGGAAACATGGATGGTCGATGAAGATGATGGTGGAGATCAATGGAGATGGCTCCGGGGGCACTTCCCCGTCCCGACAGGGTGCCGGAACAGAGACTTTATGTCCCCCGAATCTCCCCTTTGGTGGCGGCGGCACAGCGGAACTTTTCGTGGAAAAACGTCGAACCCCCTGAAGTTTTTAGGTTAGAAGGCTTCTTATAGGCGAAGAGGGAGACCGAGGGGGTGCCTGGGGCCACCACACCATGCCCTAGCACGGACAGGCCCAACCCGCGCCTGGGGGTGGTGTGGCCAGCCCCTGGCCCTCCTCCGTCTCGTATTCTGACTCCTGGAGTCTTCTGGAAAAATAGGCACTTTGGCTTTTGTCCCGTCCAATTCCGAGAATATTCATTTTCTGACTTTTCTGGAAGCAAAAACAGCAGAAAACAGGAATCTGGCACTGTGGCTCTTGTTAATAGGTTAGTCTAAGAAATCATATGAAAAGTACTCCAAAGTGTGGACAAAACACAAGAAAGTGGATAAAACCAAGCATGGAGCATCAAAAATTATAGATACATTTGCAATGTATCATACACCCCCTATACTTGTGGGTCATCAGAGCCAAAGAATATTTATAAGCCTTAACAACTGGGTTGTCAATTCAGCTGCACCTGGAAACAACCTTGCTCACAGCATTTTATCAGTAGCAACAGTTTTGTAGTGGGAATAGTAAAGTAGCAGCAGTAGTAAAGTAAAGACAACAGTAACAATAGCAGTAAACAGTAGGATTCGAGTACGGTAGGCATAGGGATGGATGGACGGGCGTTGCATGGACAAGACAATTCACATAGCAATCAGAACATAGGGCAATTGCAGATAAATAAGATAAAGCATCCAACTACTAGATAATCATAGGCATGTGTCCCATATATAGTCATACGTGCTCGCAATCAGAACTTGCACAACATCTTTTGTCCTAGCAACGCGTTTGCAGCGGGGCCTCAAGGGAACTACTGGCAATTTAGGTGCTCCTTTTAATAGAGCACTGGAGCAAAGCATTAATGAACACATGTGATCCTCACGTCAAAGCCATTCCCTCCGGTTATCTCGATTTCTGTCACTTCGGGGCCATTGGTTCCAGACAACAACGTGTGTATACAACTTGCAGGTAAGACCATAAACAATACTATCATAATGAATCAATGACATGTTCAGATCTGAAATCATGGCACTCGGGCCCTAGTGACAAGCATTGAGCATAACAAGTCGCAACAGAGTCATAAAGCACTAATAGAAGATACTAGGAACCATGCCCTAACAATCTGATGATATTACATGAACGATCTCATCCAATCCCTACCATCCCCATAGCCTACAGCGGGGGATTACTCAATCATAGATGGGGGAAACATGGATGGTCAATGGAGAAGCGATGGTGATGATGATGGCGATGATCTCCTCCAATTCCCCGTCCCGGCAGGGTGAGAGTTTCTGGTGCCGTTTCGTGGAATCTGGTGCTGGCGATGGAGCGGAACTCCTTCTGGAAAAACGTCGAACCCCCTGGAGTTTTTAGGTCAGTAGGAATCTTATAGGCGAAGAGGGAGACCGAGGGGGTGTCTGGGGCGGCCAAACCACCCCTTGGCGCAGCCTGGGATAGCCCGCGCGACCAGCTAGTGTGGCCTAGGCCCAGCCCTCTTTCGCTTCATATTCTGGCTCCAGGCGTCCCTCGGTAAAATAATGACTTTGGCTTTTGTCCCGTCCAATTCCGAGAATATTCATTTTCTGACTTTCCTGGAACCAAGAACAGCATAAAGCAGGCAGCTGGCACTGTGGCTCTTGTTAATAGGTTAGTCCAAGAAATCATATGAAAAGTACTCCAAAGTGTGGACAAAACATAAGAAAGTAGATAAAACCAAGCATGGAACATAAAAAATTATGGATACGTTTGTAACGTATCAACATCCCCAAGCTTAACTCCTTCTCGTCCTCGAGTAGGTAAGTGATAAAAAGAAAGAATAATTTTTGAGGTGACATGCACCATCATAAACTTGATCAAAGTATTTGTAAAACATTCAAAGCTGGGATCATAGTACTTCAATAATAACATGAAAGACAAAGTTCTAGCAATAAGGCAAAGAAACTATGATGCAACATGAAAAGGCACAAACAAAAGATTTATGAATAACAATACTTTGCAAGATGTTTGTTTGTTTCACATAAAGAAAACATAGCATAGTGGCATTCAGCTTGTCCCTCATAGAGTAACAAACATAAATGCATAGGACACCTTCAAAGTTCATAAGAGTGACTAGATACAAATAGTTTAAGAACAAGCAATATCAAAGTTATGCATCAATCAATAAGTCTTGGGACAATGCACATAGAACTAAGAATGGCCACTATGCTCTCAAAGTAGGTGCATAAAGATAGAAGGTGGAGACTCAATATATAGGTGGAAGAAAGTCCTTCATAGAAGGAAGTAGGGATTCAAGTCTCATAAAGAGCTTCCAAAAATTATGGTACTTAATAGCTTTCAGCTCTCATTTCCCCTATCATAAGAATCTTGAAGTGATTAAGGTTAAAGTGAACAAAATATGGTGTACATGCTTGACAAAGTATAAGTTAGAAATCTCATGTCCCTTGAATACGAGGGTCGCTCCTCATGCTACTCAATTTTAGTCACCGGTAAGTTCTTGTCATCGTAAGTACATGTGTATCATAGAGAACCGCCAACGGGGTACCCCTTACCCGATGATACGGAAGAATCCCCATATCAAAATGACAAGGCAAGCAGACAACGTGCATGTCAGCAATCTTCTTATTTACCATGGGAATATGGTGCTTTTTTTTAATCTCTTTCCTCTTTTCATAATCACTTTTTTTCTCTTTTTCTCTTTTTTCTCAATATAGGACTCTTTTTTTTATAAGAAGAATGCTTCATAGACAGCTCATTATGGTTACGCTGCAGGTTTCCACCATATCAGCATGGATTAGACCAGCGGTCCAGACGTTTCTCTAACACATATACATAACTCCATGGACTTACAAGCTCCCCTTTGATTTCACACCGACGACATCCATAGACAAAAGAGCATGATATCAACTAGGTACAAAGTACAAGTGCAATGTTGAAAGCATTCCCCATGATAGCATGGTTCTGCTAATCCCCAACAAATAAGTGCAAGCATATACAACATAGACGACACAATGATTCAAGTTTATTAAGGGCAAGAAAAGTAAAGTGTGCCATCAAGTTCGTGAGAGCTTTAATCACTAGTTTTCTCATAACAAGTTTAATTCAGAAGGTAGATAAAACATGAATATACTTGGAATAGCATATGCTAGTAGGTAGGTATGGTGGACTCTTTGGAATAACTTGGTTTAAGGAGTTGGATGCATGAGTAGAACTCGTACTTGGTTGTGGAGGCTAGCAAAAGACTGGGAGCGACAAACTAAGAGAGCAATAATGGCCATAATCACACAGAGCGAAAAACATCATTGATCAAAGCATAAAGTGATACTACAAGTTGAAAACTAAAGGATCATAAAGGCTATGGTGACTTGAGATAGTCATAACATGGTGTGAGCATGCGCCAAGTCAACCCAAATAAAGCATCAAAGGAGAATACCACAATACTATGCTTTAATATGCTAAACAATGCATGATTCATCCAAGGCACATTAAGCAATCTCAATTGTTTATAACAAGTGAGGCTACATAAAAGAATACTAAGCATAAAGCCAAAACAATATCAAGCATGGCATGACAAAGCATAGGCCACAGTCAAAAACAAGCTCTTTTTACCACATAAGCATGAACTTTCCTACTCTTTTCCAAACCAAACCAAACTATTGGAAACCAATGTATGAAAGAGGGGGTCCAACCAATTTATTCAGCAAACTAAGAAAACAAAGAAAATGAAAAACCAAAACGAAAACGAAAAAGAAGACGCTCCAAGAACAACACAACTGTGCATGAAACAATAAAAATGAAGCGTTTGGAAGAAACCTGGGATTTTTGTTGATGAAGAAGGGGATGCCTTGGGCATCCCCAAGCTTTGACGCTTGTACTTCTTGGATATCTTTTGGGGTGACACACGTGGCATCCCCAAGCTTGAGCTTTAGTCCATCCTTCATCTCATTACTCGTTCCTTCCATACACCTGAATTTTTTTCCTTCCTACAAAACTTCACACAATCTTTATTAGCAATATTAGTGCACTGAAGATAATAAGTCTCTAGGTTCAGTTTCAACACCAATAAAAATTCTATCAAAATAATAGCTACTGTAGCACTTCCCTCAAAAGCTCAATTCTCCAAAAGAACTCAAAAAGGAACCAACAAGAAGCAAATGCAAATAAAGGCAGAAATCTGTCAAAACAGACCAGCAGGTAAAGACGATTTTTTTGAAGACCTTCTGTTGCTCAAATAGAAAAGTGTTGAACTAAAGAAAGTTAGATAACAACCTGGGTTAGAAGCACAAATATTCACGCCTCAAAAGGACGTACAGAGATTTTACACGAATTTTTACGGTGAAGCTCAGAAATCTGTTTCGGGACAGCAACTTTCCCAACCATTACTTCTCTCTCATTAGAGGTTACTCTTGGCACAAAAATCAAATAAAAAGGATAAGGAGCGGTTATTACAGAAGTAATAACTTCCAAGACTCATCTAAAACTTTTGGGTTATCTCCCAATAGGTACTTTTCTTTAACGCCTTTAAGTTAGGCATGATAGTTTGAGAGGATGCCCACATAAGAAATATGAATTGAAGTAAAAGAGAGCATCAAGAAGCAAATTCAAAACACATTTAAGTCTAACCCACTTGCTATGCATAGGAATCTTGTATGCAAATAAATTCGCAAAGAACAAAGTGACAGGCATAGGAAGATAAAACAAGAGTAACTTCAAAACTTTCAGCACATAGAGAGGTGTTTCAATACCATGAAAACTTCTACAACCATATTTTCCTCTCTCATAATAATTTTCAGTAGCCACATGAATAAATTCAACAATATAACTATCACATAAAGCATGCTTTTCATGTTCTACAAAAACATAATTTTTATCAAGCTCAAAAATAGTGGGATTAAAACCTTCAAACCCACTTTTAACAATTCTATAACACGATGACTGATCATTCAATATAGGACCATAATCTAGGGCTTTATCATAAACAATTTCTAAGCAAAACTCTTTAGTACCATGCATCTCGAAGTTAGGCACAAATAAAGGATTATCACAGATAACATGAGCATAACATTCATCCTCCTTTGGTAAGCATGGGGAACAATCAAATAATGTAAGGGATAAAGAGTTACTCTCATTAGAAGGTAGGCATGGGTAGCTAATCCATTCTTACTCCTTTTGTTCATCACTCTCCTCCTCTTTTTCATCTAATGAGCTTTCAGGTTCATCAATTTCTTCTTCCATAAGATCCTGCAAGGCATTAGTCTCTTCCATTTGTGGAAATCATCTATTAATATATTCAAGAATATATCCATTTTCTTCCTTGTAATTATCAAAGCAAAATTAATGTATATCATAAACCTCATATTTATAAGGTGAATTATCAATTATTTCAAGCAAACTAGCAAGTTCAAATGCACCCTTCCAAGCAATAAATTCTTCAATTTGTTCCACATCATAAAAGTCATAATTTACTTTAACATAAGAAGATATGGTAACATTATCATTATACTCACATTGAAAAGGGAGGTGTTTATATATCTTACAACAACAAGATTTATCAAAGCAATAAGTAACATTATAAGTAGAGCACATGTTTCTAGCAATTGTATACAATTTATCAATTTGTTCTCATAAGTGTTTCCCTTTTTGTGACAAGCGGTGTTCCTTTTAATAATATTTTTGATCTTCTGTGAACCCACCTTGCCAATAAGATTCAGTTTCAAAGAAACCAACCATTGATAAAAAGCATGATAAAGCAAGACAAGAACGGACCAACAAAAATACCAACTAGAGTAGGAACTAATTTTTTTGTATTTTTGATAAAGAAACAAGCAAACAAGGAGGAAATAAACTAAGCTTGAACAATAGTGATTCCAAGTGAACTTGATAAATAAAGCTATGCTCCCTGGCAACGGCGCCAGAAAATTAGGGATATTATAACCGGTGCAATAGGGAGCTCTCTTACAACCTGAACCATTTTGGCCGTCAGATCGCGCGTCCAAGACAATTTAGGCCACCGAATCTCCATCAGTTCCCGCACTAGGCCAAATATCCCGTACACACGCTACTCTAGAGATCAAAATGGCTCGTTGTGGTAAATTGGGCCCAAAACCACTAAAGCCCAACTACATGGTTGACCTACTCACCGAGCGAACCTTCTTCTCTCAAAAAGAAAAACAATCACCGACCGAAACGATTCAGATCAAGAAAAAAACCAAAAAAGGAGGGAGCAATGGAGGCGGCGCGATGCGGTAGCCGGCAGGGGAGGAGAAGAGACATGTGATTCGACGAGCAAGGGCATACACCCTCCCGACTCCACCGTCGTTGGCGCCTCCACCCGCGACGCCTGCTTCCTTCCGCTGTCTCCTGTAGCGGGCGGTTGCAGAATCTAATCATACGCTCAGGTGCCGACGGTGGCGGTGAGCGATGGCTCTATCCCCCTCCCAATAACGCAGATGAGCGCCACAGGATCCCTCGTCCTTTCCAGTTTCGCCTCCAACATAGAGCTGCAATTCCTGATGAGACCACCACTACTCTAGCACGAAGGCAACGAGTCCAACAACATGTTTCCTCTCTCTGTCTGCTACGGTTCCAACTTTAAGGGAATTCCTCTTAAATAGTATCAACTATTTTACATACTGTAGAATTTTAAGCTTATCACCGACCGAAACGATTCAGATCGAGAAAAAAAACCAAAAAAGGAGGGAGAAATGGAGGCGGCGCGATGCGGTAGCCAGCAGGGGAGGAGAAGAGACATGTGATTCGACGAGCAAGGGCATACACCCTCCCGACTCCACCGCCGCTGGGCGCCTCCACCCGCGACGCCCGCCTCCTTCCGCTCTCTCCTGTAGCGGGCGGTTGCAGAATCTAATCATACGCTCAGGTGCCGACGGTGGCGGCGAGCGATGGCTCCATCCCCCTCCTAGTAACACAGATGAGCGCCACATGATCCCTCATCCTTTCCAGTTTCGCGTCCAACATAGAGCTGCCATTCCTGATGAGACCACCACTACTCTAGCACGAAGGCAACAAGTCCAACGACATGTTTCCTCTCTCTGTCTGCTGCGGTTCCAACTTTAAGGGAACTCCTCTTAAATAGTATCAACTATTTTACATACTGTAGAATTTTAAGCTTATTCATACTCTTTGTTACATACAGGTCAAAGGTATTATGATGCGGTTTTGGGAGTCAACAAATGGCGAGTGAAAAGATTGGTGCTAACAATATATTGACGGTGTTATTCAGCCTCTTACAAATCGAAGCACAATAAAGCGCATCCTTACTTTGCACAAACAAAACACAATAAATTGCATTTCTTCTGCTCGCTGCTAGAAACTCAAGAAATGTTATGTTGTTCCTCATTTTTCGACATGGCGACACTGATTTATTACTTAACTTTCCATTTTTTATTTACAGCCAAAACCTCACAGCTATATCAGTATGCCTTAGTAATATTGCCCTCTACACTTCCATATTTAGATGTAACAAGACCTGACATGGCAATTTTCCAATAATTAAGATAGAGCTTCTACAATCTACTAGATCGAAGACACTGAAATTGTAGCTGTAAGTTTAGTCCTTAGGTGTTTTCTGTTTTTATTTTCTGGCGTAAGAAGCATTTACTCATTACGTTAAGAAGTATTATGTTGAAACATTCGGAGGCATCAGTTTTATGGTATGATCAGATTTTTCAAGTTCTAACCCTGACATTCAGTAGTACTCCATATCATGCTTCAAGAGTTCTAAATGAAACCGTATGTACCCATAGTATGATATTATAATAGTGTTAATGCTAATGCAGTCCAGATCTTCTTTAATTGACCATGTATTCAACTGATTAATCTATGCAGCATATTGCATGTGGTGGCAGTGAGTTCTGTAATTCCGCGTGGCACCAAAATTCACAGCGTTAATTCTGCAAAGTTGATGCAGGGTTGTTGCTCCTTTCCTTGCATTTTTTATCTCTTGCAAGGTTTCTATTTTTTTTCTTAGAGGAATAATGAACCCTACAGAGATTCTCCACACCATATAGAGCATCACCTTCGTTCCCATCTCATGTGATGGAAAGTGCGACCATAACATTGGCATCACGGACATGGAATTGCAATTCCCTTGTGGCGGTGATGGTGCCAGTGTTCAATTCCTATCCATTGGAGGCAAAAATAAGAGAGACTTCACCGCCGATCCAATATTACTGTTCAGGTACAACCTGACCCTCCTTACTCTTTGGTTTGGTTTGAACCTGATGAAAAATAATCTAACTGCAGGTGTGAGTTGTTTGAGACATGGCACTTCCATTTTCCATGTTTTGGTGTTTGGAATGGCTTGGTCTTTAAAATATTCAGAGAAGTGGATCAACAAGTCTGGTTTGGTGTTCCTACACTATACCGCACTAAAAGTTAATATTACTTCCTCCGTTCAGAAATAACTGACTTGAGTTTGTCTATATATATGATTGTATCTATAGACTAAAATATGTCTAGATATATTCAAATTTAGACAAATCTAAGTCAGTTATTTCTGGACGGAGGGAGTATTTCTTATGCCAATCAGTAGAGCTTGATTGCACACATAGTGAAAGTAGGTAGTGTTTGTCTTGTGTCAATGACATTGAGTTGCATCTGTAATGTTTACGGTGTCTAGAAATATAACAACCATGTCTTCAACTGTATATTTCTGATAGCAGAATTCTATACTGTAAATGGTATACGATGTTGTAAAACAAGAGGTTACTTTACTTCAATTAGAAAGCATAATATCCTAGCAAATAAAGATCCTCACGCTCAAACTTTTTCATTGGATATAAGATATTCTACATCACTCTCTTCTTATATATGCCTCATTCATTTTGTGGTCAGATTGTTTGATGCTTGGATCCAAATGCCCTGTTAGGTTTGACATCTGATGTATTTTTGTTAGATAATAACACAGTCTGCTAATCTAGCTACTTTGGAAAACGGAATTCCTGTTAGATTGTTGACCATCTTTATTGGCATTGTCTGTTTCCATAATTGATTTATAACCTCAATTTATCTACGTAATTACAACCATTCTATTGTAAAATAGACGGGCGCGATAACGCGCACCATCATGATCTAGTAGTCTTGATGACCCACAAGTATAGGGGGTGTATCGCAGTATTTTCGAGGGAAGTGAAACCCAATTTATTGATTCGACACAAGGGGAGCCAAAGAATATTTATAAACCTTAACAACTGAGTTGTCAATTCAGCTACACCTGGAAACAATCTTGCTCACAGCAGTTTATCAGTAGCAACAGTTTTGTAGTGGGAATAGTAAAGTAGCAGCAGTAGTAAAGTAAAGACAACAGTAACAATAGCAGTAAACAGTAGGATTCGAGTGCGGTAGGCATAGGGATGGATGGACGGGCGTTGCATGGACAAGACAATTCACATAGCAATCAGAACATAGGGCAATTACAGATAAATAAGATAAAGCATCCAAGTACTAGATAATCATAGGCATGTGTTCCATATATAGTCATACGTTCTCGTAATGAGAAGTTGCACAACATCTTTTGTCCTACCAGCCCGTTTGCAGCGGGGCCTCAAGGGAACTACTGGCAGTTAAGGTGCTCCTTTTAATAGAGCACCGGAGCAAAGCATTAACACTTCGTGAACACATGTGATCCTCTCGTCAAAGCCATTCCCTCCGGTTATCCCGATTTCTGTCACTTCGGGGCCACTGGTTCCGGACAACAACGTGTGTATACAATTTGCAGGTAAGACCATAAACAATACTATCATAATGAATCAATAACATGTTCAGATCTGAAATCATGGCACTCGGGCCCTAGTGACAAGCATTAAGCATAACAAGTCGCAATAAAGTCATAAAGCACTAATAGAAGATACTAGGCACCATGCCCTAAAAATATGATGCCATTACATGAACGATCTCATCCATTCCCTACCATCACCATAGCCTACAGCTAGGGATTACTCACTCATAGATGGGGGAAACATGGATGGTCAATGGAGAAGCGATGGTGATGATGATGGCAATGATCTCCTCCAATTCATCGTCCCGACAGGGTGCCAGAACGGAGTTTCTGGTGCTGTTTCGTGGAATCTGGTGGTGGCAGCGGAGCGGAACTCCTTCTGGAAAAACGTCGAACCCTCCTGAGTTTTTAGGTTAGAAGGCATCTTATAGGTGAAGAGGGAGACCGAGGGGGTGTCTAGGGCGGCCAGACCACCCCCTGGTGTGGCCTGGGCTAGCCCGCGCGGCCAGGTGGTGTGGCCTGGGCCCAACCCTCCTCTGTCTCGTATTCTGGCTCCAGGTGTCCCTTGGTAAAATAATGACTTTGGCGTTTGTCCCGTCCAATTCCGAGAATATTCATTTTCTGACTTTCCTGAACCCAAAAACAGCATAAAACAGGCAGCTGGCACTATGGCTCTTGTTAATAGGTTAGTCCAAGAAATCATATGAAAAGTACTCCAAAGTGTGGACAAAACATAAGAAAGTAGATAAAACCAAGCATAGAACATCAAAAATTATGGATACGTTTGCAACGTATCAGTACCAATGCCAAACTTTAATTTGGTGGTTGCTTCACAGAACACCTCGATTTCGGCACCTTAAAAATGGAAATTGGCTTTTTCGTGCGTCGAAAAGGAAAACTTCCTCCTACAACATCGTAAGCCATCCCAAGATGCACATGTATGCACAATATGGAAACATTATCTCCAACTATGCCCTAATTCTAGCCATAACATTGGTGGTTAAACCTAAATGCCATGAAACCTCGAACATGATAGGTCATTTTGTGAAGGATTTTTTATGATGTTTGCAATTTTTCAAGGTCAATATTTTTCCTTGCAACTATGACACATAATATGACACCACGCAAAGGTTTCACGTTGTTTGGATCGTTTTTGAATTTCTTATGCCCGTTTCAAACTATATTCAAAATGGCGGGGATGAAGATTCCTAGCCCAGGGCTGAGCCTCACTGAACTTGAAGTGGAACTATGATGAAATAGCATGTTGTGAACCTACAAATGATTTTTTTCAAAATTCACAAGCATTATATCATGTACTTGTAGTTCAAATCTGGGCCTCCTTCCGATTCAGCAGGAATTTGTCTTTTTCATGAGGGATGGACGGAAAGGTTCCAAATACACCGGTTGGTAAATTGTCCATCTAAGGTGGTCTAGTATTTTTGAAAAATGGTTTGGTATCAATGCCAAACTTAAATTTGGTGGTTGCTTCACAGAACACCCCGATTTCGGCACCTCAAAAATGGAAATTGGCTTTTTCATGCGTCGAAAAGGAAAACTTCCTCCTGCAACATCGTAAGCTATCCCAAGATGCACACGTGTGCACAATATGGGCACATTATCTCAAACTATGCCCTGATTCTATCCATAACATTGGTGGTTTGACCTAAATGCCATGAAACCTCGAACATGATAGGTCATTTTGTGAAGGATTTTTTATGATGTTTGCAATTTTCAAGTTTAATATTTTTCCTTGCAACTATGACACATAATATGACACAACGCGAAGGTTTCACGTTGTTTGGATCATTTTTGAATTTCTTATACCCGTTTTAAACTATATTCAAAATGGCGGGGATGAAGATTCCTAGCCCGGGGTTGAGCCTCTCTGAACTTGAAGTGGATCTATGATGAAATAGCATATTGTGAACCTATAAATGTTTTTTAAAAAAATTCACAAGCATTATATCATGTACTTGTAGTTCAAATCTGGGCAACCTCCTACCGATTCAGCAGGAATTTGTCTTTTTCATGAGGGATGGACAGAAAGGTTCCAGATACACCGGTTGGTAAATTTTCCATCTAAGGTGGTCTAGTATTTTTGAAAAATGGTTTGGTATCAATGCCAAACTTTAATTTGGTGGTTGCTTCACAGAACACCTCGATTTCGGCACCTCAAAAATGGAAATTGGCTTTTTCGTGCGTCGAAAAGAAAAACTTCCTCCTGCAACATCGTAAGCCATCTCAAGATGCACATGTGTGCACAATATGGGCACATTAGCTCAAACTATACCCTGATTCTAGCCACAACATTGGTGGTTTGACCTAAATGCCATGAAATCTCGAACATGATAGGTCATTTTGTGAAGGATTTTTTATGATGTTTGTAATTTCAAATTCCAAATTATGCAATAAATATTTGTTAATGCATTTTTAATTAAAAATAGTAAAATTGAATAGTTAAGATAAAAATATTTGAAAAGAGAAAATGGTTTTTGAATAGTTTTTTAAATTGAAGCACTTTTCCCGTTGAAAGTTTTTTCAAATTCTAAATTATGCAATAAATATTTGTTAATGCAATTTTAATTGAAAAATAGTAAAATTGTATAGTTAAAATAAAAATATTTAAAAACAGAAAATGGTTTTTGATTAGTTATTTAAATTGAAGCACTTTTCCTGTTAAAAGTTTTTTTAAATTCCAAATAAATAATCGTCTTAAATTGAAACATCTTATTAATTAAAGAAGAAAACAAATTTAAAAATGGCGGAAAGACCAAAAGTTTGGGAAAAATCTGAAAAACGGGTCAAAGATCCCGATTCGTCCTATGAACCGGGACCAATGAACCTGGGTGGACGCGCACACGTGGCGGTCCCAGGAACGCTCCACCCCAGACCTTTGGTCCCGGTTCGTCCCACCAACCGGGACCGTTGAGCCTTTGGTCCCGGTTGGTGGGACGAACCGGGACCAAAGGCCTGTACTACGTAACTGTTGTCGCTCCTTCTTCTTTCCCATCTACTTCACTCGCAAAACGCTTAAGGAAAATCACGCACGGAGCAGAACGACGCCGGATTTTCGAGCCGTCGTAGCCCTCTTCGCCGTCGATCGCGCCGCCCGAGCCCGCGCCGCTCCGCCTCTGACCGCGCCGCTCGAGCCCCTGAACCTGCCCCTGCTCGCGCCGCCCCCCGCCAGCACCGCTGCCACCCGCCATGATGCCAAGGAGGAGGAGGCCCGCGTCGCCCGAGCCTGCGCCGCCCAAGCCCCCCGCCTTCGACCGCACCGCCTGAGCCCATCGCCTCTGACCACGCCGCCGAGCCCAACGTCGTCGCCCGCGCGTCATAAAGGTTTTTTTAAATGTTTTCTGTAATTGTTTTATTAACTGAAAATGCTGACAGGTGGGTCCAACATGTCAGGTTTTTATGTTTTTTGGAAATGTTTTCTGAAATTAATAAAAGTCTGACATGTGGGGCCAGATGGAAAATAATTTTAATAATCCAAAAATGTTTATTTATTTAAAAATGGATTAAAACTGGGAAAATCCTTAACTAATTCATTTTAAATCAGAAAAATGTGTATAATATATCAAAATGTTCAGAAAAATGAGATCTACCATTTAAAAATGTAAGCATTCATATTCATACAACTTTGAACCTTACTTTACATAGAGGAACACCGACACCCCCTAAGTACCATGGGTTCGATGGTTTGTCCACCTAGGGCATTCCGAACCCATTTAGAAAATAAGTGCATAGTGTTTATTATTATTTGCATTATAGTAACTTGCAAATCTTAATTTGCAGATACTATGGATCCAACACACCAAGATACTATTAATCCAGAACATCAGGAAAACATCCTCCAAGGAATGATCTGCGAAAATGAAGATATCGATATCGATGTCACCGGGAAGATTCTGAACGATTCCGGTGAGGGAGATGAATTTCTCAACCGAGGAGACGGATCCGGTGAGGTAGAAGCCGAAGCCTGGGACAAGGAAGAAGCCGATGAGGGAGAAGGCGACGGCTCCGGTGGAACCTTAAATCTCGCAAACTCCGGCGAGGTGTATATATGTATTTTTGTAATTAAAATGATGCTGTCTATATATACATGCATATATTAACACTCTTTCTTCTTTTAGCTCTCCGGATCGAGAACTTCTTCCGTAAGAATGAAACAAGGCCCAACAAAAAAGTTGGATGGCACTGTGAGGTATAGGATCGACGTGGTCGGTGTAGACGGCGAACCTCAAGCTCCCGTCGATGTCGCAAGAAAATTTGTCAAGCAATGCGAAGTTCTTGTGAGGGACTATATCCTGGTCACCGTTTAAGAATGGAATCGGCCAAGCGGCGGCGGAGTCCCGTATGTCGGCGACAACGCCAAAGATAAGCTTTTTGACAAGCTCATGATTAATTCCCTCCTGCCGAGGCCAGATATGAATCCAGACGAGGAGGAGAGAGCAAAAATGGAGCTTGTGCAAAGAGTCAAGAAGTTTGCTCTCATCAAGATGGCCGATGCATTCAAGAATTGGAAGAAGAAACTGTACAATAACTTTGTCAAGGTAGAGAAGACTCTGGATTTCAATCAAGGCGACTATGCTAAGTTAAGACACCAGTGGGCTGATTTTGTGAAGTACAAGACATCGGAGAAAGCTAAGGAAAGGTCTAGAATAAATACGGAGAACGCTGCTAAGAAATTGTACCATCATAATATGGGGCCTGCTAGCTACGCCGGTTGCATGCCTAAGTGGGATGCACTTGAGGTCAATTACATTGCTGTTGGGATCAGACCAGAGCCCACAACATGGACACCACGGGCGAGAAACTAGTTTTACGGCCATGGGGGCACGTTGGACGAAGAAGGGAGGGAAATATATAATCAGAAACACAAAGATGATCCCCTACTGCCCATCGACGATATTAGAAATGCAGTAGATGATGTTGTAGCGGGACGGTTCGTTCCCGATAGAGAGAACGACGAGCTCACACGCGCCCTTAAAAATCCTGAACACGAAGGACGAGCACGAGGCACACCAGGCTCCAAGTCATGGAAGGTTGCCTTCCTCGCGGAAATGAAGAGATATCCCGATAAAAGCCATCAGAGGAGAAAGGAAAGGGAGGAAGCTGAGAAAGCGGCCGCTGCAGACCGGCTGCGTAATGTAGAAGAAGCATTAAAGCGGCACCAAGATCAACTCAACAGACTTAGCCATCAAGGTATTAGCAGCGAATCTCAGCGACACGTGGTAGAAGCTGCATTCGATGGTACCGGCGCCCTATCAAATAAGAAAAGCAGCGTCACTTCCACGCAGCTCCATGATGTTGATGATGATGCACCGACGGCTCCTCCTAAACGCTACCCAGTGGATGATATCACGGAGAGCACAACTTGTGAGCTAAAGGTGCAAGTTATGAACTTAAGAGTGACGGCGGCGGTCGGCAT
Organism: Avena eriantha; assembly: GCA_910589775.1. Lineage (NCBI taxonomy): Eukaryota > Viridiplantae > Streptophyta > Magnoliopsida > Poales > Poaceae > Avena > Avena eriantha. The sequence goes on along the minus strand of OU342742.1, from coordinate 160,863,606 downwards.
GGCCGTACCAATTGCGTCTAACCCAACTTGGCATTGCAGACCGGTTCCAAAAGGGTACGTTGTCATCACGGTGGATGATGTGAAGCAAGATTTTGAGGAGCTGAAGCTGGACCACCCTGCGGGGGAAGATATGAAGCTGACTGAACTAGGAGAAGCCAAAGGGGGACTATTGTATGGCCAAAGGAGCGCATCGTGCTTCCAAATTATGTGCTGCCAAGGCCATCCACTCCTCAGAGCAGCAATTCACCTTCGCCGCCACCTCACCATTCTCCAGCGCAACCGTCGTCTTCACCGCCTCACCACTCAGTGCAACCGTCTCCGCCGTTGCGTCAGCCGTCTCCGTCCCCTGAGCCTCAGAGACAAAAGCGGAAGTATACTAAGAGGGGCAGCACCACCAGCAGCAGCAAGAGCACGTTCTGATCACCGAAACGTAAGCTATCGCCCCTCCCAAAAGTACCTCATAAGAATATGAAGAAGCTACCTTGTGAGAAGACATATGAGGAAACTTCTGCGGCCGCAGCTGCCCATTATGAAAAGTGGAAGATTGACATGGCTAACAAGAAAAGGCCGATAGAGCCATTCTTCCCGGTCACCGCAGAAGATAAAGCCAAAGCATCCACACTTAAGATTCAGCTTCACCAATCCATAGAGCTCACATCAGACTATAATCGCTCTATTACCAAGTCGGCTGAGGCAAAAGAGCGGAAAGTCGGGAAAGAAGTTGCCCAGCTTGGACAACAGAAAAATCAATCGATCGAACCGCTCAAAGTGTACGATACCAATGAGTGGAGAGCCCAGGAGCGGCATGATCCGAACATTGATCCGGAGTTTGTTCAACTGTACGGAGAAAAAGCCAAATTATATAGATTGTCTATTACTGAGTACATGAGCCATATGTATGAGTTCGAGGGGTACCAAGAAATAGCATACGTATACCGGTACGGGCCTCCTCTCGTCAAACCAGAGTTAGTCAAAGATCTACCAACACAAATGCGAAGATTGCATAAGTGGTACATGCAAGCATGTGCTGAATCCAAAAACTGGATCTATGCTGGATATAAACACCACCATTACGTTCATAGAGATGGTTTCCTACTGATTGAATTTTCATAATTATTTCAGTTTTTCCAACAAGACGCCCTCGACAAAACTATCGTCAGTGCCTATTGTTTGTAAGTATTATTAGTTTCTGTAATTAAATCTTTCTAGCTCAGCTCATTCGTTGCTTGTATAATCTTACTCATCACTATACTAATTATATATGCAGAATGAAGATTCTTGAATGAAACAAAGGACAAATCTATGACCTTGGGTTTGTTGAATGCAATTTCGTTCATGAAGTTACTCTAAAAACAAATACCAAAGAGACAGAGGATAGCTTGGTACAAGCGTTGACGTATTTCAACAACGGAAGGGAAATACTATTTCCTTACAACGTTAGGTGAGTGTTAATATCTTGTACATATTCTATTTTTGCTTACTCGATGTTAAGCGTATAATTGACTCGTGTTATATTTTGTTAGTGTGTCTAGCTTGCACTATATTCTGTTAATCATTGATGTTGACACCGGAGTAGTAAAAGTCCTAGACTCAAAACGCACACCTTTAGAAAAGTGGGCGAACATGCAGGAATACCTCCAGAAGGCTTGGAAACGGTTCACCGCCAACACTAGGGGTGTTTGGAAGCCAGAGATTACATTTCAACCACTGACTGTAAGTACTACTTGTTAGATCCACGCATCTCTTTGATTCTAGTTTCAATACCACCATTATCATGCTTGATTATTATTTTGATTGAACTCTGTTCTCGTAAAGTGCTTGAGGCAGAAAGCCGGGAATAACTTATGTGGATACTATGTCTGTGAGTTCATTCGTCAGACGACCAAAGAGAAGGGCGCATACCGGAACATCCAAAAAATTGAAGTACGATAAACAATAATCACAACTTTATTTTATTACCACCAATTGTGTTTAGTTTCATTCATATATATTGATCCCCTTCTTTAAATTAGATCGAACGGATGTGGGACAGTCTTCTATCACAAGAACGCGTGCAAGCAATTCAAGAGAAAATTGCCGGATTCTTATTAGAATAGGTCATAGATCCGAAAGGAGAATACTATTACCCGATTCATTTGGAAGGGTGAAGTGTAAAAAACAAGATGTAAATTAGATCAAATTCGTGTGAGTACCGTTTGTAATTAATATGTTTCGACCAAGAAGACGGATGAGACGGTGTATAATATATTTGTGATCATGGTGTGTAATATATATATATATATCGTGGTTTCATTATTGATGTAGTACCATTAAATTGAATACAAAACACCAAATAAATAAATGAAAAAAACCTACCGCGGCACAAAAATAGCCCGAAATGAAGAGAACAACGATCCCGGTTCGTGCCACGAACCGGGACCAATGATCCACACTCCCTCATTGCGCAAGTGTCCATGTGGAGACCCATTGGTCCCGGTTTGTGCCACAAACCAGGACCAATGATCCACCCCACCTCATCGCGCGCGCGTCCACGTGGAGACCAATGGCCCTTATGAACCGGGACTAGAGGCCATTTTTCCACTAGTACAAGTTGTTCTAGAGATACAATGACAGTGTTTAGCCTCCATCTTTCTCGCTCTATACATAGTATTTTTCACCGAGCAAGGGTATATGCCATTTATGATAGAGCACCTTGGCCATAAGGCAGTTGTGTGAAAAATGTTTGGGACCATATGTGTTCTTTGACAGTCCCAAAGACTCGGAATAGATAATTCCTATAAGTGGAGATAACACTTTCCACATTTCTTTGGTCACAGTGCAGTTAAAGAACGGATACATGCAAGATTCAGAGTATGTACAAAATAATTAAGTTAAGTTAGCTAAATGTTGTCTCTTACTTAAGTTGCCACTAGTTATCAATTTATTATTGGCCAACGGCCAAACCTATAGGGGGCACGAGTGCGGAAACTATAACTATCGTGGAATAGTGGAGCCATGGCTGCAACCATCGTGGATACGAACATGGCTATAACAAGCACGAATTCTCCATGAGTGGCATCTAACAAAAATAGCAACACACAACGAAGGTAAGAAACCTACCTAGTTTTTGACTTTCTATCCCGCATTCTATTCTTCCCTTGTGTAAGTACCATGGAACTGAAGCGTAGGACTATAACTGGTCACATTTTTGGTTGTTATCATTGTAGCAGTAGACTGTCGTCAAGGTTAGCATGTCGTGCGACAAAAGTCAATCCAAAACCTTGTCCATGGTGGCCAGAGCGGTCGGGGTGACGTCAAGACAGGGGGCGGGTGCATTAGTACGGCGACAAGGTCATCTTCCTGGGATGTAGGGTCCGGTATGATTCTCAATTAATTTTATTTTGGCCTCATTGTGTACAAACATCTGTAAGGTGTCTGACGAAATGCCTCTATAGGACGTAGTCAATACTAAACATGAAAACATGTTTCCATGCTGCCTAGAATCACCATCATTGACGTAGTAGATGCAACACCGCCCACCTTGGTCACCACGTGAGAAGCAGACGTAGACTGGTGCCTAGCCACCGAAGTCATCCACTTGTCTGACGAGCCGATGTATGTCTACAAAGATGATGCCCCCGCAGGGGCGAGGATGCGGGAACGTCGCCATCATCCCATCTAGGAAAGCCCGAATTTGAATGAGAAACGCCACCATAGCTGATGGCAGATCCTGTCATCTGTCACCAGCTGGACCACCAGATCATCCTCACCATTGACCGCCATTCTGAAAGGACAATGGATGTTGCCTAGAGGGGTGAATTGGTGTTTTAAAATAATTAGGGTTTAGGGTCTAATAAATAAGGAATAAAACTAGCGTTTAATTTATTAAGCACAAAACCTAAATTCACTAGGTTCAACTAAATGCACCAACAACCTATGCTAAGCAAGACAAGCAACAATGTGATAGCAAGATATATTACTCCAAGCACGTGGGCTATCACAATTTAAAGTGCAGAAGTAAAGGACTCGGGTATAGGAATAACAGATTGACGTGGTGACGAGGGGTAACCTCAGCAATGTCCATTCTTATGGACTTGAGTTTCAGGAAAAATGGGTGTGCTGGTGATTTCATTGGCTTATCAGACAAATAAGGAAGACGAGATTTACCCAGGTTCTGGCCCTCGTAGAGAAAACCCTACTTCTTACTTGTTTGATCTTTATTAATGGAGAGTACAAAGTCGTCGGGTTGTTAGATGCGATCTAGCTTATAGTGGATTGCTATGGCTAGTATCAGGTGCCTCCTACGTTGGCTCCTCTCAGCCTTTATATGAGAGATCGGGTCTCAGAGTCCAATCCAGATTGATTTTTAGAATAAAAGGTAGCTCTACGACTATGTCGGCTACATCTTGGGCTTTTGCTTGATTGTCACGTCTAGTTCCTGGGCTTTGGGTGCTTCCAAAAGCTTCAACTCCTTATGGGCCTTGTCCTAGATTCATATCATATATACTAACAATGGAGACCCAATATGTCATACCCATGTCATGTGGAGACAATGATTTTATCCCAAAGTTCACTTTCAAATAAGCTACTTATCCGTTGGAGAGAGGTGCGATGGAGTAGTGCTCCCCGAATGCCACAAATGGCTCACCTTGAGGTGTGGTGGCTCGATGCTCAATCAACGCCACACAAGGCCTCACCCCAAGATGCGGAGACACACTACTCACCGACGTCACAAATGGCTCACCTTATTATCCGAGTGCGCACCACAAAAGGTGGACCCTCTATCCACTATGGGACACTTGAGAGAGGTCACCGAACCCGTACAAACTTGCGACAATCTCCACAACTCAATTGGAGGCTCCCAAGAGTCACCACAAAGGCCTCTAGCTTGAGAAATCTCCACAACTCAATTAGATGCTCCAAGAGAACAACACCACTACCACACAACCGTATAGGGTTCCAATAACCCAAGAGTAACAAGCCCACAAGCTTTCAGTCACCTAATATCCATATAGAACTCAAACCTATGCACCAAATGCAAAGGCAAGTACTTCACTCCCAAATTCCACCAGAGCTACAAAATCTATAGGGGAAAAAGAGAGGAAGAACACAAAAAGAGAACACCAAATTATCCAAGAACTAGATCCCAAGGATTCCTTCAGAAATAAGGGATTTGGTTTGGTGGGGCTATAGACCTAGATATTTCTTCTCAGATCCCTCAAAAATATGCAAGAATCATAGGAGGGGCAAGAGGAGAGGACAAGCTCTTGAAGGTCAATAATGGAGGAGAGAGAGTGGAATATCAAGTAGAAGAACCAATAGAAGAGCTACCCCCCACAAAGGGAGGAGGGAGGATTTAAATAGTGAAGGAAATATGCCCTAGAGGCAATCATAGAGATGATTGTATTTCATGTGTATCCATGAGTTATTATAATGTTCCTTGAATATCCATATACCAGGCAACTTGTATTGATTGGCAATTATGTGAATTGTTTGTGAAACTCTTTACTTGTATGGTTATCTAATAATTGTCCCTAGTCGGAGTTCATGCGAGGACACACGTGAATATTAGACTAGCACATCGATTGGTTAATGACTATGTTTCACAAGTCATTGACATGGAGATGTCAAACCAATGATGTGGACACATGTTATGAACATGGGGTTGGACTGACCCAACATGAGACTAGCAATAATACTTGCAGCTCTCTCTACACATCGTGTACGTTTTGTCCTTAGACCTGAGATTGTCGCATGTACTTGAGATGTGGATCGACCTACTTTGGGGCTATCAAACACTACTCCGTAACTGGGTAGTTATAAAGGTAGCTTTCGGGTTTGTCCTGATACATGCTGCAAGGCATCGGTCAATCAAGATGGGATTTGCCCCTCTCTACTTGAGAGAGATATCTCTGGGCCCCTCGAGTGATCGGATCCAGAAATGCATGGCCGTGCTACATATGGTTAAGAGTTAACCTAGTAAAGGGATTCTGTATCACAGTATCGAGAAAGAGAGGTCAGCTTAGAGCTAGACCAAATATCGTGAGGCAAAGGGAAAGACATGTACTCAACCTTGTGGTGGTTCGTCCGAATGATCTTTATATGCGTTTAGGAGTTGGCACGTCTTGCTAGAGGCCGCTACCAACTATTGACGGAGTAAGTGTACTCGCGTCATGTCTATACGTGTATGAACCTATAGGGTCACACACTTTAGGGGCTGGAAGCCTAATGAGGATTGGATCCGAATTAGACCAAGCTTAGGCTGCTAATGGGCTGCTAATGTAGAAGCCCACCAGGGATGCCTATATAAGAGAGTGAGGCGAGCTGAAAAAGGGAGCATTTCCACCCAGCCACCACTCCTCTTCCGCCTGTGTTGCACGCGCAGACCTAGCAGTCTGGCGTGTGACGGCTTCCACTCCGGACGTGTGGATACCTCGGAGGTGCTGCATCTGTAGCACTTGGACGAGCCGCGCAAAGGGGAGCTGCTCATGGGACGAGGACGAGGAGGAGACGTAGAACATCTACACTACCGCAACGTGCTTCATCGAGTTCCGCACCTGCGCGTCTAGCGGTAATCCCGTGATCTATGACAATAGTATTCCTGGTTGACGCGGTAGAAAATTTTGATTTTACGCTAGTGTAGCCTACCCGTTACCCTACAAATAGTACCTACCACATCTAACCATTATGTTCAGATTCACGCACGGTCGGTAGTACCACTGGCTCGGTGGTACTACCACCGCCTCCCTTCCAACAGTCAAAACGCTACGTGGTAGTGAGGGGGAAGAATCGGGCCGGTACTACCGCTAGAGTGGTGGTACTACCACCAAGGCAAGGACCATTACTACCACCTCACTTCTGGTCAAGTCCTAGTAAAACATCACGACCAACCAGAGAGGTTACTGCAAGGGGGACGGGCTGAGTGGAAGTGACCCGAAACTTACACTAGTAGTACCGGAGGAAAATATGCGCTAGCGGTACTACCGGTGAGGTGGCGGTACTACTGCCCTAGGAAAACTGCAGAAACCAAAGCTAGAACAGAAGGTTGACACTGCCCAATGGTATAGGCCCGGAACTTCACCAGAACTGCCGATGCCAAAAATGTGTAGGTTTCCATGCCAGAAAACATTTTTTCCCTAACAACATAGTCAAGATCTATTCTATGCAGATGTAAGGTAACAAAGGGATTTGGTGTTCATACCCTTGAAGACCTAAAAGTGTTGACATTCTCACGAACATTGACGATATAGTCATACGGTGAAACATACCTCAAGGTTATGCAGACATACAAGCGACGGGTGCTACAACTGGCAGCACCACCATAGTTCTACACATGTCTAGTATAGATGACGTCCCCCGGGATCTGGTCTAGCAAAGGATTGGAAGAAGATTGCTCTGGACTGAGATACCAACATCACGATGGCGTGTGTATGGTGGAGACTCAAACCCCGCATGCTCGTTCCAATATTACAGAACCACATGTGAGGGAGAGAGGGAGAGAGGGAGATATGAAAATGCCAATGGGATGAATTAAGGGAGGGGCTCCCATCTTCCTTATATATATGCCAAGGGGAAGGGGGACACCTAGGGCTGCTGTTGCCTGGGGTGCAGGACACCCTAGGGTAGCCACCACTGCCCCCTCCCATGCCACATGCCTCACTCCCCTCCTTGGGTCGCCGGCCACTAGGGAGGTGGGGTGCCCCCTAATGGGCTGCTACATGGTGGCCCATTAGGGGTATGCCATATATTTATTAATATATTTAATATTTAATTAACTTATTTAAATACTAAAATACATAATTTGAGTCCCCGAACAATTCATCGACTTCAGAACCTTTCCAATCTCTCTCTCTAGAATTTTTTTGGAGTTCCCTCTCTTTCCTCTAACGATCTCGAATAAAACCATAAGCATCATCTACCCTTTAGCGTGCCACCCTATGGTTCGGGAATGCGTAGACATGATTAAGACACCTCTCCGATTAAGTACCAATAATAGGATCTGAAAACCCATGATGGCCCCTATGCATTCCATGAATTAACTTGATCGCTTGAAGCTTAAACATCGAGTCTCATTCCCTTTGCTACACAATAACTAGTTTGTCCAAGATCTGATATTTGGTATTCCTATACCTAGTTTGCTCTTGTTACCGACAAACACATTTACTCGTTCCTATGATATCACATTCTCATGGCCTAGTCACATGGTGACAATCTTTGTAGATGTAGTCTCACCGAGTGGGCGTAGAGTATCTATCTGTCACACAGATGGGCAAATCCCGATCTCGATGCATACACGTCAACCTATCCCTTCGGAATACCTGAGAGACACCTTTATGATCACCCTGTTAAGGTATGATGGTTGATGCAGTAAAGGCAGCCTCTAGTGATAATGATTAGATATGATCTCACGATCAAAGGATTGAGTTACTATGTTTTCCTAGTTATCGCAATGTTGAAATTTGGGACTAGATCTCATTGCAATACATTAAGTTGGGTGTGTGTGTTCATCACATCATTCACTCAATGATATGACCCCATTGTAAATTGACATAAATTTCCATGATCAGAAAATCTTGATCATCAGTTGACCAATGATCTAGTTGACTAGAGGTTACTAGGGACTTGGTTTGTTTACATACCACACATGTACTAAGGTTTCTGCTTGATACATTTATAGCATGGTATAAAACTTGTTATGAGAATTTGAGATATGACAACATCTTTATTATTTTCATTAAGGCATATCTCCAACAAAATGTTCTAGCAGTACTTTCGGTGGAGCGACGGTACTACTGGTCCTAACAACCTACCAAAATCAAAATTGTAATAACTTGAGCCTCTAAACTCCTAATGGGATGAAATCAATTTTGTTAGAAAGATAACGAAGAGTATAATCCAAAAAAGGGAGAAAATATTTAATACCACCAAGGGAGAAAATACCAAGTAATATTGATCTACTGTGAAAGTAGCCATCTTTATCCGCATTTAAATCTTATTTTAAGTCAAAAAATTGACTAAATATCTCTCTAGACTTTCTACTAATGGCTAATTATTGCAAAGATGTGCAAATCCTTCTCTTGATTTGTGATGTGTATAAAATCATGCTTCTATAGAAAAAACATGAGAAATTATTGAAGAATATGTCGTTGCCAACACAACCAAGTCAACCAAGGGAGAAAAGGCATTTGCAGGAGGTGTAACGAGCATCGGTACAAGAGAAGCCCACCTGTACCATGTGCCCATACTGCACGTCGGAGCCTTCTTTAGGTCAAACCAAACTACTTATGTGAAGGAAGCGAGATCATTCAAGGTGAGACACAGCCTCCAGCTGCTGCAAAACATAGTCGCCATTTAGATCTCATCTGTCACACACCGAAGGAGATCCACAACACCACCACCACCACCATAGTTCATCCTCTCCATCTACATTCTCCTTCGTAGCCATAGCCACAATCTTGTAATAGAGATCTCCTTGTAAATTGGCGACCATTGTAAGAATATTTGATTTTAGTCTAAGTATTTCATCAATGATTTCTATTATTGATCTTATTATTATGAGTGACTAGTACTCATGGGCTGCGGGTTGAGGTGAAACCTCGCAGCGATTATGTGCATATAATTACATGGGAATGTGTAGTGATTGAATAGGAGCATTGTTATCTTATATCTTTGTCTCTACCTCAATCTGAGGACTTGTAGGTACCCAAGACTCCGCAGATTGGTCCAGATGTGAGGTGACATGAGTGGAGAACGGCGTCTGATGCATGAACCCCAAGTTACAAAAAGGGGGATTACAATATTCGCTTAGTGATCTGCTTGGGATCTACAACAACATCACCAATCATAAAGGTTTTGGTCGGTTTTACTTAATAATCATTGTGCCCCATGTTTTCGGGGTGTAAACGGTTGGACCAAGAGACTATTGTCACATGTGGTTTCAAGGGCTCTAGTAGCTAAGGATGTGCTGCCCACAACTCTTATCACTATTAGATCATTTTACACATGAATGTGCTTAACTTTATCTTTATCCCATATGAATGCATAGCTGTAGGTGAATCTTCAACCCCATCCTATATCCATCCACTAAAAACAACAAAAAGATACATAGTAAACTAGAAAGGTCCGGTAAATAAATAAAAAATCTTTTTAGTAAGTCTTGTAGACGTTCCTCAGTTCCTTTTAGCAAGTGTTTCCCAAGGTTCGATAAACCTAAGTCTTTTCTAGGAAAAAATCTACTATACTGCATCCATAATCTGGATCGAAGGTATGAAAAATGTAAAATACCTCCCAAGGTGTGGAGCCAGGAAACCTTCATGATTAAAAACGCAATAAGATATACAGAAATCCGTTTTTGACAAACTAGAGCTTGTTATGAAGATAACCACAAGCTATAGAACCTCACATGGATAAGATCCAAATAACAACAAATAAAGATGATGCTAAGTATGCAACGGTTTGAGCTCTCTCTAAAAGATACAATCGAGTTACTCACTCAAGATCCCCTCTTGATAGTACGACTATGTATACTAAACCCGCTCTCCCAACTAACAACATGAGACCGATAAAAAGGAAACCTATCAAGATCTTACCTTTGACTTGAGACTTCCACTTGAACTTGATGTAAATGATTTTGTCTTATCAAGATGGAACATCTTTCTTGATTGCTCTTGCTCACGTTAGCTTGATAAAACCACTTCTTTGAACTTGTCTTCATCGATCCATGATCATCAAGGATGGCAAGCTTCGAGCATGTGATCTTCTAGAGATGGCTTGAACTTGCACTTCTTCATTTCTTCTTAAGTGTTGATCCTTCTTGAATCAACTCTTTGCACTTTGTATCAAGTCATCTTATTTTTCCAACATGATTCCAATAGGCCCAAAACCCTTGGACATTGCTTATTGTTCTTCATTTCTTCTATCTCGAAGCTAACACATGGTCCAAGCAATGCCAATAGACAATTTCTACAAGTGAAACTCAATTCAAACATTAGTCCATAGAGATTGTCATTAATTACCCAACCACAGACGAGGGCACACATGCCCTTTCACATGCGCATGGGAGCTTTCGCCCGCGAGCCGCTACGAGGCCGCCGCCGCCGCCGTCAAGATCCCATCGCCACCAGGGTGGTCCATCGAAAGGGAGGAGTCCACTTTTCTGCGCGATAGTCATCATGTCTATGCATGCATCGAGTCGAGGCACCTGCTCAAGGGCCACCACGGTCGTGCCTCAGAACCGCGATGGAGGGGAGACGTGCTACCGCCATCTCCCCTCGCCTAGGCTTTGCCCAATGGCGATCCGACAGTGTCGGGGGTGATGGATGTGGATGCCTAACCTAGATCGCCCGAGGGGGTGGGGGTGTTAATTTGACCATCCGTCCCATATAGAGTTGTTCTCCAAACTATTTAGATATATTCCCAAACTAAAAAATCAATACATTGCACTGTTCTCATGCCACGTCTTGTGAAATTCCTTGACATTACATCGGTTCTTATTTTGAAAGCTACCAAATCATAGTCATTTAGCGGAAATATATCTAAATACTTACACAAAGTGGGAAGAAACTATTCATCTCTGGTTTGATTTCTGGAACACTTTATCTATGGGTTGATTTATCTATAATCTCAGAACCTTCCAATTTGTAAACATACAATTTTATTGGTGTATTTTTCATCCAACACAAATGCATTTATGAATCATATTAACAATATTTGTTCCATCATTTTTTTGGCACAATTCTAAATGGCTCTTACTACTAGCTTCCTAACCATTAAATATGTCCACTCTCGGTTCCCCTCTTGTGAAATTTGTGCATCTATCTCATTCACAATTTTGCACATTTCTCTTATTCACTATAGAACATAAATATTAAATGTATCTACACATTGTATTGCTTCGTAAAGTATGCACATCTTACCTTATCCGGGAGTCAAATTTTCGGAGTCATGCACGATTGATTTGGCTACTTGGATACACACTACATTTTTTGCTTGCTTCTTGTAGGTTTGGAGTTGACAAGGAGGGACACACTATTGTGGCGTGGCAGCACCCGGACTTGACGCCATCGAAGGTAACAATGACAAATGAATATCAATATAGCACAAGAGAGAGAGAGAGAGAGAGAGAGAGAGAGAGAGGTGATGCGTAGGATGAAGAAACGACATGTTGATGAGGATGTCGGAGAAGGGCGCAGGTGGAGGAGGAATATTTAAATGAAATTGAATGCATAACATGACTTTGTTTGGATTCTTGAATCAAATTTTTTGAAGCATTAATCATTTATATGTTCATATTTCTTCAAATGTTCTATTTCAGGGGGTAGAGGTGGGTGGGGTTGGCATGTGACAATGAAGCGTAGAGGGGAATCAATGCGACACACTTTTTTCTTGCAATGTTTGTTGTGTGTGTGTGGGGGGGGGGGGCATTAGGTGAAAGCCACATGCATTAGTGAAATAAGACGATGATTGATGCATTTGTACATTCATGGTAACACACGGACATTCAACTAGTATTAAAGAATTGGAACATCGAGATTGATGAATTCACCAATGAAGCCCTGCTACCACCACAACGATCCTACCAAGCAAGACAAGAGATTGGCTTCTTCTACGACCTGCGAGGTTGCTAGCTTCGGCTTCATCGCATAGTTATTGTGGTCAGTCCCCTCAGATATGTATTGCTAGATTTGAGATGGCCGTCTAGTCCTTTTTTGCAACTTTATTCTTAGGGAAAACGTTCTAGTTCTATTTCTCATATCACCGTCGTTGGTGATTTTTTGGCTGCCGTGTCAATAACTTTTTTCTGGCTCCGACATAGTTTAAGCACTGACTCTAATATTTTTTTCAAGGATACGTTCTGAAAACCATATCGTTTTCATAGAAGAAAGACCAAGCGGTCGAGCATTACAACACACCGGGGCACATGCCCCCTGTGCGCAACCCACGCTACCCTAAACGACAGCACTCACACACTAGAAGACTACTCGCGGCTATCTCTACTTATTCACCTGCCATCTCTAATGTTCAATGGTGACGCTTCACCCGAGAGCTGGCTCCACCCTTAGTTTGAAGGTGCATAGACATGCCACTAATAAGGGTGATCATGTAAGAATTAGTTGATCCACCGTACTGATGATTAATTTCAGCGATACTTGTGTTGGACCGAAGGAAGTTGATCATGATATATGATCTTTATAGACTAGCATGTTTTGTACTTTTTATAGGAATGAAAAACACTAGCATGTTTTTTATAACACAAAAGAGCGTTAAAAATGATCGAAACTCGAAGGAACAAAGGGAAAAGCGCCCAGGTCCGTCCCTAGTCCAAGCCGCGCTACAGCCTAGACTCGAGTCTGACCACACCATCCTTCCTTCTCTCAACCCCCCCACCCGGCGACTGCGAGCCCGATCTCGATCCCCATGGCGGCGGCCGCGCTCTCCTCCTCGCGGCGAGGCCTCCACACCCTCCAACGCAACCTCCTTCTCCGCCCCTCCCCCGTCCCATCCCCCGCCCTCCGCCCTCCCGCAACTCCCACCCCCCGCCACTTCTCCTCCCCCGCCGTCCCCTCCCGCTTCTTCACCACCGCGCACCCCGAGGCGAGGCTACCACGGCCCACCCTTCTCGCCCCGCCGCGGCTCCCGCAGCACCAGAAGGCGATGCAGAGGCTCGTGGGCGGGGTCAGGCAGTTCGCGAGCGGCGGCGGGGGCTCCACCAAGCTGGCGCCGCTCGGGCAGGGGGCGAAGGGGCTGGGGCGGCCGGTGGTGGCCGCCAAGAACGCCGCGGCGCGGTACAGGGAGGCCGTGGGGCTGCAGGCCGAGGCCTTCTGGCGCCGAAACTACATGCTGCTCGTCGGCGCAGGCGGCGTCATCGTCTGCATCGCGCTCTGGCGGGTCATGTTCGGCATCGCAAGCACCTTCGTCGGCCTCTCCGAGGGCATGGCCAAGTACGGCTTCCTCGCACTCGCCACCGCCATGGTCGCCTTCGCTGTGAGTATTTTGCTCTCCCCTTCTCTTCTCTATCTAACGAGCTATGCTATATTGCACGCATGTCGAAGAAATGTCACGCGACCATGTTCATGTCTTAGCTTGATGAAGTATTCTGGGTAACCACCTTCGATACTATTCTAGGTGGTTCATTTCGTAGGAATTGCAATGCAATGTGTTTCTCTCTTTGAAACTGTGCTGTGTATGGCATGCTTCCAGAAATGCCACACTGTTCCTAAAAGAAACCACACTTCACCCTGATGGGTTTGCACTAAGAAATATAGTTTGTTCATCATATATATGAACGGCCGACATGCCTGAGTGTGACCTGTGCCATACTAACAAGGTTGAAGTCATACCATATTACCGTGCTATCAGTGTGAAGACTGTCTTCCTTCGGATATATCATTGTATCTGCGCTGCCACCGGCCATTACTTTGATTCTGAACTTGCACCTTGGATTTGTAAATGCTTTGTCCCCTAAATGCTTTAAATTGGGATTTTCAGGTAGTGGTTGATTGCCCTGAACCCTTAACTAATACTCTCGCAGATGATGCTTTACTGTTTAGGGCAACGAAACATAGTGTGTATACACTGTTTCTAAATGTCAGTACCAGTCAATCGCAACGCCAAACTACCGGATATGCATGCTTATAATACTGTTGCTCGTTCATATGTATATCATTTTTGTGCTCATGGACACTGGTAGGTTGGAATTATTTGATTCTCATGATTTAAAAAATGCTGGAATATAGAAACACTTTCTTAAGTCCTAGGGAATTGAAATGATTTTTGGTTGCACCATCGGAAAACCATAGAATTTTTTCCAAGAGGTCTTATAATCAATTAATTTCCTATGATGCAGAGTGCAAATATATTATTCTAGGTATTTCATTTCTTGGCAATTGCAATGCCAATACCCTTCTAAACTGTTATTTATATGGGATGCTTTTTAAATTATCACATCATTCCAAAAACAAATGCCACGCTTCACCCCATTGGGTCTACATGGAGCATTATAGTTTGTGGATCATATGACCGGACGGCATGCCTGCATTGAGCATGACCATGCTAACAATGTGAGGATAATAGTTAATACTTAATACCGTGCTGTCAGTGTGATGGTTATCTTCCTTTGGGTATACCTGCCATCAGCCATTACTTTGCTTCTGTACTTACACCTTGGATTGCTTAGTGACCAGATTCTTCAGTTGTTCATCGAGTGAAGGCTTCATCTCATACTATTTTTTTGATTAGAATCCACCAAGTGGACATTCGTCAAGAATTAGTATGGGCAACAAACCAAGAGCCTGTACCAGGTTTCAAAATATGAGTAGCAGTTAGTACGAAGCAAAAGTACTGGATAGGCTGGTTGTAAATTTTGTGTGGCACCTTTTGTTTTATCTTTTAGTGCAGCTTTGCTTGACAGGCCACGCCTTGTTTTTTGGTAGATTAAATGATACCAGTTGCCTTATGTTTGTCATAGGGTATGTACGCTCGTGCCAGGGTAACCATAAATCCTGACAAGGTCTATCGGATTGCAATGACAAAGCTCAATACATCTGCTGCAATCCTTGAAGTCATGGGTGCACCCTTAGCTGGCACTGATGTCAGAGCATACGTTATGTCTGGTGGAGGCCCAAAACTGAAGGACTTCAAATTGAGGGTTGGCGGCAAACGGTGCTTTCTTATCTTCCCCATCAAAGGATCAGAAAGGAAGGGTCTTGTAAGTGTTGAAGTCAAGAAGAAAAAAGGACAGGTATTTAAACTGTTATTCTCTATTTTGTAGCAAACTCTACTTCAGTGCCTCTAGATTGAACAACCTATTACTTATGCATGCACAATATAATTTAAGTACTGGACCTTTAGTGAGTGAGTGAGTGAGTGAAAACTTGAACATTTATTGCGGAAGTAGAGTTAAGTGAAGCAAATTTTGTTCTGCTCTCGTCCTTATATTGATGTAAGAGAAATTGTTGGTTTCTCTTCAAATTTAATGCACAACCTTATGCTTATGTTGATTTTTGGCAGCTCTTTCTGTAGTAATGAACAAAGTTTATCATAGAAAGTTGATATTGTTGTCGTAGTACATGTCTGGTCGTCTGGTTGTCACCATTGTATCCAACTAGTTCGTTTTAGTGTTACCGTAGCCCTTGCCATCCAGAAACCACTGATTATATGAGAAAAACTAATACTCCCTCCGTCCCAAAATAACTGATTTGAGTTTGTTTAGATTTGAATGTATCTAGACACGTTTTAGTATTAGATACATGCGAATCTAGACAAACCCAAGTCAGTTATTTTAAGACGGAGGGAGTAGAAGTTGTGATCCTGCTTGAGAGGTATAATATTCTTGTTCCATTGATAGCAAGTCTCCTAACCTTACTCTAATTCCTTTGCAGTATGACATGAAGCTACTTGCTGTTGACATACCAATGGCGTCAGGACCTGACCAGCGGCTATTCCTTGTCGGGGATGAGCAGGAGTACAAGGTGGGCGGGGGCTTGATATCTGAGCTGCGGGATCCCATAGTAAAGGCTATGGCTGCAGAGAAGGAGTTTGATTATCTTGATGAAAGAGAGGACGCTGAGGATGAACGCAGGGAACGAGAGGAGGCCGAGGAGGAGGAAGCTGAGGCGTTGCGGCGGGAGGAGGATAGGCTGCGTGAGGAGGCTAAGGAGAGGCAGCGACGAGAAGCTGAGGCCAGCTGACAGAATTGACTAGATCCTTCCCTTCCTTTTCTTCGTGTTGTGCATTTTTCTCACTTACAATGTGTAGTGATGAGCGTTTTCTCGCCGCGACGGAAGATTGCATCTGAGTTTCTTCAGAGAGGCAGTTTTACAGCGTGTCGATAAAGTAATAAACTTTGGCTGCTCCCCAGATGATTAATTTACTTGGGAGTGCATTGGAATTTAGTGTGGGGAGCATGAATGATGGCTGGCCTTGTCTTTTTGGTCGCCCACACGCAGTTCCTTCAGATGCCAATGTGCTGTGCTACTATGCTCTCTGTCAGCGTTTGTTTTGATAGGCCAACAATGCGGCCGGTTATTTCAATCTGTTGTGCATGAACTCTCTCTGTCTCAAAATAAGTGACTTGGATTTGTCTTGATTTGCATGTATCGTGACATGTTTTATTATATAAATATATGTGAATCTAGACAAACTCAAATCAATTCGGCCTAGCAGTATTCGATACGGGATTACATCTCGTAGTTTTGTTTTTCAACACACGCGACTTTTCTTCCAGCTTATACAGTTGCTAAATCTAGGTTCTCCAAAGGTTTATGGGAAGTCGACCGCTCACATGCTCCAACGCTGTTCAGTCTGTCTCAGTTCCCCGAAGCAGACATTGTTTTCATCTTTCCATGTTCTTCCTAGTATTCTGGTTTCGGAAGACACATTTCCTGGTTGCAGTTACTTACAAGGTCTACGGAGACTTGCACAGAGGGGAAGTAAGATATTTTATGTGGTTTTGGAAGTAAACATCTATCAAATATACACGGCATAATATTCATTATTCTATTTGTGCATAAAGCAAACGAAGGGAAAACCATACCGGTAAAAACATGAACGGAATACATTTTCTGAAAACCTTTTTCCAATTTTCCTTCTTGTCATTTCCTCTTTTATAAAACCATCTGAATTATGTTTTAAGAAAATAAAATTACTAGGGTTTCATTAATAATTTGAAAACAATACAGGGTCCTTGAAACTGTTTGGACTCTACATACTTTGTATTTTCAAAATATTCAAAACCATTTTTAGAAAGGTTTAGAAAGAGAGGAAGGGTAGGGTTTTTCGTTAATTATTGCATGCATTTTCTTTTTGTATTTTCTTTAGCAAAGGTAGATGATGCTCATGACTATGTACAAATAAATCCTAATTAATGAACTAACTAAAACTGGGGTGTTACACCCTACCTTGTGGGTATCCGAATCGGAGTCAACCAAGGACCCATGAGGGTTAGCGTTGCATGATGTGTTGATTCTCTTTTGTCAATTCGTGTTGTATCTATTAAGGGGACTTCTTCTGGGTGTGGAGGTCTATGAATCTTTAAAGAGGTTCATCGACTATTACTTCTTTCTCTTGGTTTCAGGACATCTTCTAAACCCATTCGGCGACTTCCAAAATGTGTAAAAATATATTTTAATTAAAGAGAGCATATGCACCGAACACCCAAAACAACGGTGTCCCCGATTCCCCGAAGCCGACGTGGTTACATCTTTCCATGGTATTCCTAGTGTTGTGGGGTTTCGGAAGACACATTTTCTAGTTGCGGTTACTTACAAAGGTCTACCGACAGTTGCACCGAGGGGAAGTAAAAGATTATGTGGTTTTGGACGTAAGCACCGACCCAAATTAATTGACGCAAGTTTATCTAGATTCGGATGCATCTAGCAGTAAAACATGTCTAGATACATCCGAATATAGATAAATCTGAGTCAACTAATTTGGGTCGGAGGGAATACATAGGAGTGGGTAATCCCGAATACATTACATAATATTCGTTTTATTTGTGCATAAAGCAAATACGAAGGGAAAACCATACCGGTAAAAACATGAACGGAGTAAAACACACTAGACGACATGAACGGAGTCTGGCGTGAACTCATATAAAACTACAAATTCAAGCAGTGAGGAGCCGCCCGCCCGGTGTTTAATGAGTATGCTGGCCTCACTCACTAGTCCCTGGGCGCCCGGTTGGCAGCAAGCTCTTGTCGGAGAAGTTCTTTGAGCAATTTCTGCTTTATTTTTTCAATCAGTTCTTGGCGCCTGGCTCGTTCCATCGAATATTCCTTCTGGGCCTCTTCTCCGAGACCGGCGATGAAGCTCGTCGGTTCATGAGCGCTGGGTTGGCCTCTGCTTCCCGAGGACAGTCCCTGCCCCTGAAGCAAATCATCAACACGAAGCAGAGAACCGGTTAGACGTAAATCAGAAATGGATATCTCATATCAAACAACACGGCCCGGCTATTTGATTTGATGCATCGATCATGATGGAAAACTGCCTTACCATATATCTCGATCAAAGAGGCGCTGAAGACGAGTTTTGCAACGCTGAAAGCTGAATCGGTATCAACACAGGAGAAAAGCTAGAGGATTGTCTCGCTCGCTCGCTAGCTCTGGTAAAGTCGGTCGATGGTAATCAAATCTCGCCTTCACGTATGAGTATGACTCTAGTCCATCTTGGCGGACGGCACGGCCGCGGCTTATATGATGTAGACATCTAGTCCGATCCGAGTAGGCAAATGATCCCCGATTCTTGTAGGAATCGATCGAGCGAGTTCCTCCTCCCCCGCCGACGGTCGGGCTTGTTCGTGCTCTCTACGAACTCGATCGTGTCCGTCTCGGACTCGTCGTCTTCCGGATTTGTACACGGTTAGGCTTTGTTCGTTTCAGCCCAACCCGGTCGGGATCGGGGCGATATCCCCGTGGGTCAGCCGGGATCGGACACGCGCGGTTTTAATCCTGGCCTCGTTGTTTAACACGTTTGGTTAGTCCCGCCCGAGGATCCAACCCACTCTTATCCACCCCGATTCCCTTCGTTTCTGAGGGGAAACAAAACACGACCTCCATCCCGTGGAAGAAATCCCCCACTTCTCTGTCGTGTCTCGCCCCGACACATCCTTTCTCGCGATTTGGAGGACCGGCGGCGGCTGGGGGCGAAGGGACAGCGGCGGCTGGGGCGGAAGGACGACGGCGGCTGGAGGAATCCATACCAAAGCCGCGTGCCCTCTCCCCTTCTCAACCGGCGGCGTGCGTTTGCCCCGGAGATCTCACCCCGTGCGAGCTCGGCAGCGCCGCTGAGAAGTCACCTCCGGCGTCCTCTCCACTTCCGTCTGCTTCACACTCGTAAGCGCCTACCCTTCCTCTTGGTCCTCTCACAATTTCTAGGATTTTAGCATGTCCCCTAACAATTTCTAGAGTTCTTGGCATGGTCCGTAGTGGTAGGTCCTTGGCATGTTGGTAAATACTTTGAAAGCAGCTCGACCAACTTTGATTGTTCATTAATCATACTTGGTCATGAAGCTGGACACAAGAAACGGTGGATTTGTGTGTTCTCATATTCTTGTTCATGCAGCTTTGACAATTGCATTTTTAAACACACTGTCCATATGGCCATGTAAGTCCTATAGGTGGACCCGAGTCTTAGTGTTTGATTTGATATTTTCTGAATCCGTAAACGATTAATTGTCTCCTAACAGCTTCGCCTGTCGTAGTTGATCATTTTATCTATCTCTAATTTCTGTTAGAATGATTGGAGTGATTTTCTTGCAGTTGTCCACATAGTCGAAACAAAAACATGGAATTTGGGTTTCAACAGTTTTTCACATTCTTGGGCATACAACTTTGGCAATTGCATTTTGTAGAACTATTTCTATAAATACATTGTTCAGATGGCCTGTACGTTCTCTACTTGAACTTTGTCGACAGGAGCGGTACTTTGTTGAATACATTGTTCAAATAGCTAGTAGGCAAACCGTGCAGCTCGCTTCCTGCTGTTAGTTTCGGATTATTTGGATAAGGAGAAGGGTGCAGCTCGCTTGCTGCTGTTAGTGTCAGATTATTTGGATGAGAAGAAGGCTGAAGCTACGATACCCGATACCTGATAGGGATGCTGAATCAGGACACCTCGTATTATTAAAAAAAGGACATGATAAACCTTAGATTTACACTGAGCTCTTTACTGGGGAGGAAAAGAACTAGAATCAGAATTGGCATATGCATAGTAGTAGTTTTCTGTTTTGATCCTAACTTTTCTGAATTCCAACCAAAACCATGCTTGCAATTTTCATTCTGAATCTTGCCCAAAAGTCAGATCATCTCATTGATGACTCATTAGCTTATATGGGTTAGGAAAAGGACCGCTTGTTATGCGATCTATTGCATATTCCATGTTGGGTATGGATCTGTTTAAGTTCTAGGTTCAGAATAAATCATTCTAGGTGTAGCTAGAATGTGGTATTGTTCTACTGATTTAACTTGTCATATCAACTGATGTCCACTTTGCCTGATTGTAATTTTATGCCATGGTAGTTTCTAGAGGGAAGTAGACAAGCAGCATATCAGTGTGTAACATACCGAGAACCTGCTTAGCAGTTAACCTGAAATTGTGCTGCTAAAATAGGTGTAGCATCCCAATTGTCTAACAATTGCAATGCTACTAGCCTAGTCTATATATATGCTACTTCCTACATATAATTGTTGCATCATAATTATATCATGCTCATGTCATCATGCCACCTTGCATTTGAGCATCATATTAAAACCTATTTCATTTGGTTCTTCTACTCATATTGCATTGTCGTGCATATTATTATTTTGCTTCTTGATATAATGTATTTGGTTCTTGATACATGTCTATAATGCCCAAGTGGAGTTGCGGACATATCTCTTCAATTCGTTCCATCACTAACAAGCCCCTATTCATTGTCCAGGATCATGCCCTAATTACATCACACATGGTTCATATGGGATCATTTCTTTTGGTTTGGATTTAATTCTACCCATATGCTCATGTGTCGATCCATTCCACCAACCCTTCTAATATGATCATGTTTATTCTATACACATATTTTACCTCTCTCATATCCACATGTGTGCTATTATTCTTTCTCTCTATGGCTCCTAGCACACATGCAATGATAAGCCCATCTCTAGTCACATGTAATATTAAAACTACTTGTGAGTTTCCCCCTTCTAATTAAATTCTTGGAATATCTTGGCTTATTTGTTTTTTTACCAACAGGGTAAAACCATTAAAACCATCATTGTACATTTGTCTATGTGCATGCCACATGCACACTTCATAACCTTTCAACTTCTCACCTCCTTCTCTCTTTTGTTGGTGTTATTTTTGGAACCCTTGTTTGTTTGATCTTTTGGTTTTGTTGATACCTATTCTACTAATATTCCCATCAATCTCTAAGCAACTTCTCTCTCTCACACATGCCTACACGTGGGTGCATACACACACATGCATGGGTGCAACCTTGCATGGCACATGCAATGTAGATCCATCTACATCTCCTCCCCACATCTTCTCTTCTTTTGAGCTTTTGTTTTGAGTTGACAAACCAACTAAAAGCTTTTTATCCCAATCAAAACTAACAACATCCTCTACATCTACTCCTTTTCTCCTCCACCGAAGGTACCTCATGTGTGGTATCATGTGCAAGTGAGTATCTCCCTTCCACCTTTTTCTTCCTTTGGCAAAGCTCCAAACCACCACACCTCACACCCTCTCTCCCGTGACCAGCACCCCACCATGTCTCACCCCTCACCTGCCCCTCGCCACTCCTTTCTTTGGCTTCAAGACAAAGAGAAGAGAGGAAGAAGCCTACACCACCGAGCCTCCTCTTGCTTTTGCAAAAAGGTGGAGACCATCCCATGTGCCTTCCCCCTCTCTTCCTTATCACCCTCAACCACCCCAGGCATCCTAGATCGAGATCTGGAGGAACCCTGACCCTCTCCTTCCTCCCTTCTTCTCCACCCAACCATGGTCTCGCCATGTTCCCCTAAGCCCTAAACGGCCATACCAGGAGGAGGACGGCTGGAGTCTGTGCTAGGAGGTTCCCAGGCGACCAGGAGGATCACCTTCTTCCTCTACATCGACCAGTACAGCAGCCTCTCCAGGAGCTCGCCGGAGAACCACCAGCCCCGCCATGACCTGCAGGAACCGAAGCTTCCTGGGCATGGGCCACCCACAGATCTCCGCCTCCTCGAGCTAAACTACCTGCACCAGTAGGTCACTGGTGAGCTGTCCTAACTCCCAGACAACCTTCCATCCACTCGCTGCTCCTGTACCGCGAGATCTTTTTGTTGAACGCCTTCCGTGCGCCGCAGCAGACGCCAGGCAGAACTGCTGTTGCACCGCCTGTTCTTGTTGATCTACCCATCGGCACAGACTACTAACTTCAGAACCGCGACCACCAATGCGTAGCCCTGTTTTTCCTCTTCGATTCGAGTGGCTGCATGCCCGTTTCGGTGCAGTGTGCCGTCCGTAGTCATGCTCGCAGTTTGCCCTATCGCGCAGATCGCCGCCGTCGGTACCGCAGCTCGCGTCTACCTCTGCTTGTCGCCATCTCACAATCAGAACGGTCCATCTAAGCCCGAGACGCTTGCACTAGCCTGTAGGCCTATCTATCCTCTTTCCAACGAGTCGCCACACGCCCTAATCGGTGCAGTATAGCTCCCAGAATCTTGCTGACAAGATCGCGCTGTCGCGCTGTTTTGCAGTAGAGATTCATCATCGTGAGGTGCAGTTTTCGTCAGAGGAACACCGTGCCGCGATGAGTCCAAAGAGCAAGGACAGTAGTATGACACACCCAACCGAGTAGCCTAGTGGTTTGGGCCTCGATCCTGTCTAGGCTTTTGAATACAAGGTCATGGGTTCGAATCACCATCGAGTCATGTTTTTATTTTTAATCTTTGACCGCATGCTGACAGCTGGGCCCCGTCCGTCATACACCGCCGCTCCACCTCAACCTGATAGGCACAGTCCGCACAATGACCCCACCATCGGGTCATGTTTTTATTTTTAATCTTTGACCGCACGCTGACAGCTGGGCCCCGTCCGCCATACACCGCCGCTCCACCTCAACCTGATAGGCACAGTCCGCACAATGACTCCACTCCTCAGTGACTCGGGCTGGAATGTGTCCAGTATAAAAAGTTTCCAATTCCTTTTTGGTTTTCCAATTATCCAGAAATGTATAAAAACTGAACAAACATCATCTTTCAATCACTTTTATTTGATTTATCCAAAGAACTAATATAATATATGTTTTGGAATCAGAAAAATGTGAGGAATTCAAATATGCTATTCAAAACAATGTTTGAGCACTTTAAATTCGAGATGATTAAAATTACAATAAAATGCCCTTTTCTTAATAAATTAATAACTTTAATTCTACAACTCCAAATTCGACAAATAATATGTCTAAATCGATCAGCGCGACGAGCCCGTTCTATCTATGCATTCCTTGTTCTAAATTGAAGCATGCATCATGCCATATTTAAAAATCAGAACTGTTTATGGCAATAAAACTTGATTAAACAAATAATCAAATGCTTTATTCTTGTACCCCACACCTCACCATGCCATGCTACTTTAATGCCATGTAAATTGTGCATCATTCATCATGGCATGCTTGTTTGCTTGTCGCATTTTAATTCATATGCTTGTGCACTTTATTTATGTTGGCCCTTGTTTGTTTGGTTCTTCTTCAAATAGACGCCCAGCAGGAGAATTACCAAGAATCACAGGAGTTCTACCCAGATCCGTCTCTCGCTTCAACTGAGCTGCCAGGCAAGCATTACCACATGCTTGCATACATATAGTACCTATTGCCTCTCTATTATTCTTGCATCATTGAGTCGCGAGTGCATTAAATTGAATCCCAAGTACGGCATAGCCTTTACTTTTAAACCCCACCGAAGCTTGTTCCTCCATCCCATGAGCCATTACTACAGGAGTTGTTTGAGCCATGCGAGTCGTAGAAGATCATGTGTAGGGTATGTGAGTGTCTGATGGATAACGAGGTACCTAAACAACTTAACCTGAGTAGTAATGGGATAACTAATGAAAGAGGCACCGATATCTGCTATTTGGTTTTTCATGCTCACTTGTGTCCCGTAGGACCCCGAGTACTTGAATCTTGTTCCTTGACTATTTGCACTATCCACATCCGGGAGGCTTTATGGACCCCCCTGAGCCAGAGCTTGATTCATTTCTATTTCTTGGGGCCACAAGTAGTTTGGGGCTTTATTACTATCCTGTACTTATGCTATGTTACTGCTTTATTAAGATTGTGCGTGGAGCACCTGTACTGTTTTGGATCGTGGAATGTTTTCGCGGTATCGACAAGCCCAGTCACATTTTCGGGTTCCCAGTCATTTACAGCCATTGACACAAACCTTGGGTCCGTCTCGGAGCCGGCCAACTTCGTTGCGGGTAGCTTAATGGGGTGGCCCCCTGAAATATTTCTGAATCCTGTGATCGCTTTGTCGTGAATGCCTCGTTGGGTTTTGAGTTGGTTTTTCCGAGGTTGATCGAGTGTGTGTTGCTATTTGTGCACCCCTGCAGGGTAAATCTTTCTGAAAGCTGTGTCCGCGGTTATGGACGACTTGGAGCACAGTTTCTCGATCATAGACAAGTCTAACTAAAGTACTGCTTTTAAATTGACTAAGTACTGGACTAGTAAATAGTGCAATACTCATGGAATGGTTAATAAAACTGCCAACGGATGGGGGTTGTTCGTCCGCTTCCTCGTTGGTAAGCGAGGAGGAGGATGGATCTGTTAATTATACTGTTATAATTGTTTTCTTAATTCACGGACATCCGTCTATCATTGGTTAGGCGGATGGTTAGCGAGTATCTATAGACTTGTTATTTATTATCTTTTGCTGCAATTGCGTCACCCCAGGTTGTGTCCCCTTTAGAGGCATAAAGACTTGCTGAGTACCCCTAGGGTCTCACACGATAAATTGTTTGATTCAGATGAACATGTGTACTCGCAAGATGGATACTGGGTGGAGGAGACGGATGATGTTGGCAACGATCACTCGGTGTAGGGATTCCGGGAACGAGGATCCGTGAGATCTGTGGGCGGGATGTGTTTATTTATGTGGCATCTTATGCCGATTTGCTTCTTATCCGTACTCGGATCTTATTTTCCGCTTCCGCCTGATACTCTGATGTTTGATGTATGAGGAGCTATCCGAAACTATTATATCTATCTAGGATATTTGGATCTTGCCGTATGGCGTTGCAATATTTCTATTTCTTTTAGATGGAATGGCTCTGAGGACTGTTGTATGTGGCTTGCATACATACTCACTTGTGTATGTAGTTGATCCCTTCGCCTGCCGATTACGCCGCTCGTTCTTGTCCCGATAATCTGAAAGTGGTTAAGACAGCCGAAAGTCTACCGTGAGTGGCCCCGGGCCCCGCCGTACTATTTTAACCACTTTCGCTCATCCAGGCATGTAACTAAGAGCGTAATTCACCGAGGTAGTTACAATTGGTATCAGAGCCATCCCGCCCTTCAGGGTCTCAACCAAATGGTCGTTGTCAGTCTAGCAAATATTTTTGGTAGCTATGTATACTAGGGAAAAACAAAAACGTGAGAGTAGGGCTGCTTCCACTTTTCTTCTTACCCATCCACCCACCTTCTGTCTGGTAAGGAAGTGTAACGTTTTCAATCCTCTTCTAAAATTCAAACTAGGATTCACGTGTTCTGGGTTCCGTAGTACCCTAGGTTGTGTGTGTGTGTGAATTCCTTGTCTATCTGTTGCATCCAAATGTTATCTCTATCTGCCTTTTGGTTATCAACTGTTGGTACATTCCATACCGACAGGCCTTTGTAAACCGACGTGATCTATCTGATTCGTTGTATATCGACGCGATATGTCTTACTCTTTGTTAACCGGTGCCATCTTGTTAAGGGTGTTCATTCTTTAGCATGTTTCACCGAATGTGGAGTTGCTAATCTCTATCTGATAAGTGGTTTTGCGCATCTATTGGTATTTTAATGCCGAAAAATGCGGAATTTTTTTCTTTGATACATCTGTGTTTCCACACTCCTCTTCAGTCGTGTGTGAAACATTATCTATCTTCCTTTTATCGGCATGTTCATGCTAACCCATTCTTTGGTCACCGGCGCTTAATCCTGGAGTTTTACTGCATCTTCAATTCTTTTGGGCTAAAATACATAACGTGTGTTGATCCGATGCTTGTATTGTAATTTGGTTCGTGGCACAACTATATGACACTTATCATGAGTGGAATATGGACAATGCTATCGACCCTATCCTCCAAATGATGGAGGTTATCTCCTGTGATTTTGAGTTATACCGTGATCATATCTTTATCATATTCAAGTATCCTTGCCAATCCGGAGTTTTTCTTAAGGCTCTACGGTGGTCTATCATCTGTTATCATGCTCCACATCTTTTTGAACTCCATATCTAGAAAATTCTCTTCGACACGAGGGAATTGCATCTTTTTTGTCTCTGATAGCTTTGCTTAAGGTATGAGCTATCATCGTTTCTTTATCCAAGGTCTCTTTATCTTTGTAACCGGTGACCCAATCGACAATGTGAACCAGGTGGCATTTCTTATTCTCTTCCGAAGGACCAGATAATCTATTCTGCCAATGCATCTTTCTAGCACGAACCCGTGCTCTTAATGTTGATCTTTCAAAG
This sequence comes from Avena eriantha, assembly GCA_910589775.1. Classification (NCBI taxonomy): domain Eukaryota; kingdom Viridiplantae; phylum Streptophyta; class Magnoliopsida; order Poales; family Poaceae; genus Avena; species Avena eriantha. Next base: position 160,836,442 of record OU342742.1, on the reverse strand, counting down.
AGCGTTGAGCTCAGAGAGTGTTTCGAGCATTTGTTCATTTCTTCCGCCTCTTGAACTTGATATTCTTGGAATATCTTGTTAATCCATGGTGGTATATGTTGATAATATGCTTGCCTATTCTATATCAAGGGAAGAACATGGAAGATCATCTGTGTTTCTTCTCTCAAGCTTCGTGAACACTGCCTGTGTGCAAAGTTCTCAAAGTGTAAATTCTGTCTTCTTGAAGTCAACTATCTCGACCACGTCTTTCTGCTAAATACATCGCTTCAATTCGGGAATCAGCAAGTCCATTGTTAATTCCATCCTCCACCTTCAATCAAACCCGGAGTTTTTCCTTGTTGGCGAGTTATCATCGTCGTTCTGTTGAAGATTTCCTCAAGACTTCTAAATCTCCCTCAATCATTTCAAGAAGAACACGGAGTTCCTTTTCACCTCGGTCTCGTCAAGTAATCTTTTGAAACCCTCTCGTTCTATCGTCTATGCTCAATCTACTGGAGGCCATGAGGACTTTTCAGATCTTTTGTATTCCTTCTGTCCAAGTTGGTGCTATCTTTTTCTTTATCTGTTGAATCTTGCAGTTGTTCTCTGTAATCTCCCTTCATACCTTCCGGTGGCTTGGTACTTACGACATGACGACAACATCATCACCTTTATCTATCTTTGAATCCGCTGAATCGTTTGCATCTTTCTTTGTTTTCCGACGGAGTTCCATGAGTTATTGTCAATACCTTCAGTCTGTTTAGTAGTTGGGTTGTATGATTTTCTTATTCATGTACGGAGTAATTCTTTGGGTGCGGGATGGAGTAGCTACCATACCACTACTCTTATCATTCGCTCTTGTACATTGAATTGGGGAATTAATGTGATTCCACTAATTCCACGGAAGTTGGAAGTGGCCTTTATCCCTCGATACTCTACTTCCGTCCTTGTTTTTCCGGAGAGCTCCCTCGGAGGACATAGGCAATAATCTCTTGTTGGTGATCTCGTCTTCTCTACACGGAGAAAATCATCAATGATCTGGTGGAAGCAAATGCTGTTATCGTCTCAGGTACTCTCCATTCTAACGGAGCACCACGTTGTCAATCAAGAAGGATGGAAGATACCTCTGAGCTTCACTTGTCAATCCTTGTGCCTCGTGGTAAAGCCAATTATGGTTGATGCCATCAATCGCAAATCTATTGCATTAGCCTCAAGGCTAAAGAAAGCAATAGGTATCTCTACAATAAACTCCAGATCCTTTATATTTTTTCTTCTCGGGATCCCACCATAATCTAGCATCACCTCTTTGTCTTGAAGATATATCCGCGCACCTCAATTGCGTGATCCTTTGGTTCTTACCGGCGTAACAAGAATCTATCCGACAATGTCTAACTAAATCTTTCTGTTGATATCAAGGAACTCTATTGTTGAAGGCGATATTCTTTATGAACTTCCTTTCTCAAATCTGAGGGAAGGTACAGTTCTAGCTTCATAGTGGTTGATAACTTTTCCAAAGTCGCTCTTTTCGTCCGGCAAGGGCAAGAATCATCACCACTTGCAGCTTCCGATCTTTAATCCTAACAGTGTGCCTTTTCTTTATCCATGATACATCATCCTTTCTATTTCTTTCACAAGTGGTTCTATTCTTTTATCATGTTTCTCGAAAAACCAGAGCTACGTTCATCCTATCCTTCTTGTCTCACGACAATCCTTCAATTCTTCTAACCCTTTGTGCCTCAAGCAAAACGCAAGACTCGCAACAAGTCTAGCAAGTTTGGTAAGGTGTAGCGGTCGCACCATTCCTTTGTTCATCCTTGGGAACGTGAGGGTCACCTTCGTTCCGAACACCCGCTTCTCTTGGTGTTGGTTTCTTTTTCCTAGGAATCTCGGGGCGAGATTCTTGTTTAGTGGGGGAGAGTTGTAGCATCCCAATTGTCTAACAATTGCAATGCTACTAGACCAGTCTATATATATGCTACTTCCTACATATAATTGTTGCATCATAATTATATCATGCTCATGTCATCATGCCACCTTGCATTTGAGCATCATATTAAAACCTATTTCATTTGGTTCTTCTACTCATATTGCATTGTCGTGCATATTATTATTTTGCTTCTTGATATAATGTATTTGGTTCTTGATACATGTCTATAATGCCCAAGTGGAGTTGCGGGCATATCTCTTCAATTCGTTCCATCACTAACAAGCCCCTATTCATTGTCCAGGATCATGCCCTAATTACATCACACATGGTTCATATGGGATCATTTCTTTTGGTTTGGATTTAATTCTACCCATATGCTCATGTGTCGATCCATTCCACCAACCCTTCCAATATGATCATGTTTATTCTATACACATATTTTACCTCTCTCATATCCACATGTGTGCTATTATTATTTCTCTCTATGGCTCCTAGCACACATGCAATGATAAGCCCATCTCTAGTCACATGTAATATCAAAACTACTTGTGAGTTTTCCCCCTTCTAATTAAATTCTTGGAATATCTTGGCTTATTTGTTTTTTTACCAACAGGTTAAAATCATCAAAACCATCATTGTACATTTGTCTATGTGCATGCCACATGCACACTTCATAACCTTTCAACTTCTCACCTCCTTCTCTCTTTTGTTGGTGTTATTTTTGGAACCCTTGTTTGTTTGATCTTTTGGTTTTGTTGATACCTATTCTACTAATATTCCCATCAATCTCTAAGCAACTTCTCTCTCTCACACATGCCTACACGTGGGTGCATACACACACATGCATGGGTGCAACCTTGCATGGCACATGCAATGTAGATCCATCTACATCTCCTCCCCACATCTTCTCTTCTTTTGAGCTTTTGTTTTGAGTTGACAAACCAACTAAAAGCTTTTTATCCCAATCAAAACTAACAACATCCTCTACATCTACTCCTTTTCTCCTCCACCGAAGGTACCTCATGTGTGGTATCATGTGCAAGTGAGTATCTCCCTTCCACCTTTTTCTTCCTTTGGCAAAGCTCCAAACCACCACACCTCACACCCTCTCTCCCGTGACCAGCACCCCACCACGTCTCACCCCTCATCTGCCCCTCCCCACTCCTTTCTTTGGCTTCAAGACAAAGAGAAGAGAGGAAGAAGCCTACACCACCGAGCCTCCTCTTGCTTTTGCAAAAAGGTGGAGGGCATCCCATGTGCCTTCCCCCTCTCTTCCTTATCACCCTCAACCACCCCAGGTGTTGGAGATATGCCCAAGAGGCAATAATAAAGTGGTTATTATTATATCTTATATTTATGATAAATGTTTACATCCCATGCTATAATTGTATTATTAGGAAACACTAATACATGTGTGTTTTGTAAACATAAAAGAGTCCCTAGTAAGCCTCTTGTTAAACTAGCTTGTTGATTAATTGATGATCATGGTTTCCTGATCATGGACATTAGGATGTGATTAATAACAAGGTTATGTCATTAGGAGAATGATATGATGGACACACACCCATAGTAAGCATAGCATAAGATCAAGTCATTAAGTTCGTATTGTTGTAAGCTTTTAAATGCATAGTAACCTAATCCTTCGACCATGAGGTTGTGTTAATCACCATCACTGAATGGGTACTTTGATGACATCAAACACCGCTTCGTAACTGGGTGGTCATAAAGGTGTCATTGGGTATTATGAAAGTATGTGTTGAAGCGCATGGACCAAGATTGGGATTTGTCCATCCATATGACGGATAGATATGCTCTGGGCCCTCTCGGTGGAATGTCATCTAGTTAGCTTGCAAGCATGTGACTAGGTCACAAGGGATGACATGACACGGAACGAGTAAAGAGTACTTATCAGTAACGAGGTAGAACTAGGTATGGAGATGCTGACGATCAAACCTCGGATAAGTATAGTATCGCGTGACAAAGGGAATTGGTTTGGTATGTGAATGGTTCAATCGATCGCGAAGTCATCGTTGAGTATGTGGGAGCCATTATGGATCTCTAGATCCCGCTGATGGTTATTGATAGGAGATGTGTCTCTGTCATGTCTACATATTCACGAACCGTAGGGTGACACACTTAAGGTTCGAAGTTGTTTTAACTAGATATGGAATATGCGTTGGAGACCGAATGTTGTTCGGAGTATCGGATTGGATTCGGGACATCACGAGGAGATCCGGAATGGTCCGGAGAATAAGATTCATATATTGGGGATCATTTTCTGAGTTAGGAAATGTTCCGGAGTATTTGTATGAGGGTTCTAGAAGGTTTCGGAATGTTCCGGAAGGTTCTGGAAGGTTTCTTGGAGTTTGCTTGAAAACCAAGGAAGGGATCAAGGAGTCCTGGTGGGTCAAGACTAGGAGTCGTGGGGGAGGAGGACTCCTCCCCCACTCCCCAATCCGCCGGCCTAGAGGAAGGGGAGTCCTACAAGGACTCCCCCTCCCATGGCGCCTCACCCCCCTTAAGTAGAGGGGCATGGGCGCCCCCTCCACTCCTGCTCTCATAACTCCCAATCTCTGCCGCCTCTCTCCTCCACCTTTCTTCTGCACAGGCATAGGCGAAGCCCTGCAGAATTCTCTACTCCACCACCACCACCACCACGCCGTCGTGCTGCTGGGATTCCGTGGAGAAGATCTACCACCTCCGCTGCTCGCTGGAACGGGGAGAGGAAGGGTATCTTCGACTCCGCACGTGTGACCGACTGCGGAAGCGCTGCCGAAACGCAGCGCCGGAAGGATCATCCACTTGACCGACTGCGGAAGCGCTGCTGGAACGCGACGCCGGAAGGATCGTCCACACGATCTTGAGATCGGCAAGTGATCGACTACATCAACCACGAGATCTAATCTCGTTAACACTTTCGGATCTACGAGGGTTAGTTCCTATCTATCTCGTTGCTCATGTCTAATAGATTAGATCTTGGCATTTATCTAGATTAGATCTGGGTTTTGTTCGTTCTTGCGGTAGAATTTTTTGTTTTGCATGCTACGAACCCATAAGTGGTATCAGAGCCGTATCTATGCGTAGATCTGTTGCACGAGTAGAACACAATGTTTTTGTGGGCGTTGATGCTTTTGTTGTCGGTGTCTTAGCGTGTACTTTGCATCTTGCGGCATGGTGGGATGAAGCGGCTCGGGCTAACATTACATGTCATCGCACATGAGACTTGCTCCACGCTTGACGTGCAACTTGCTTTGCACAAGTGGCTTTGCGGGTGTCTGTCTCTCCCACCATAGTTAAGATTCAATTTACAATGAGCATCTGACAACACTTGTATCAACGTTGTGGTCCTTGTTCGTAGGTAAGATCGGTCTTGTGCGAAAGCCCCAAACCACGTAAAACATGCAAAGAAAATTAGAGGCGTCTAACTTGTTTTTGCAGGGGTTTTGTGATGTGATATGGCCATCATGTGATTATGATTGTATTTGATGTATGCAATGATCCTTGTTGTAATATGGCAACAGGCAGGAGCCTAATGGTTGTCTTCAATTCCGTTAAGACCTGCGTGTCTATTCATCTTGTAATAGCTTTGTTCCAAGTAGTTGTAATAGTTGCTAGTGATGATGGACAACCATGAAGCAGCGCCATGGACCTTGACGCCACGCCGGTGATGATGGAGATCAAAGGCACAAGAAGAAAGGCCATATCATATCACATATTATGAATTGCCTGTGATGTTAATCCTTTATGCATCTTGTATTGCTTAGATCGCGACGGTAGCATTATAAGATGATCCCTCTCACTAAATATCAAGTAATAAAGTGTTCGTCCTTAGTTGGCACCGTTGCTAAGACTCGTCGTTTCGAAGCATCTCGTGATGATCGGGTGTGATAGACTCTACGTGTGCATACAACGGGTGCAAGCCAGATTTGCACATGCGGAAACTAAGGTTAACCTTGACGAGCCTAGCATGTACAGACATGGTCTCGGAACACGGAATACCGAAAGGTAAAGCATGAGTCATATGGATGATATGATGAACATGTTGATTGTTCGCCTTTAAAGATACATCATCTCACGTGATGATCGGACTTGGTGTAGTGGATTTGGTTCGTGTAATCACTAAAACAACTCGAGGGATGTTGTTTTGAGTGGGAGTTCATTTGTAATTTGGATTAGTCGAACTCAATTTGTCATAAACACAATCAAAGTGAATTTGCATAGTTTGTTGTAGTCATTGGCATCCGTTCACCACCTTACGCTTAGTTATAGTTGAGATAGTGGAACTATAGAAATTCTGGATATTTACTTTACGAACTGGTATCGTATTGTTTTGAATGTCAATTTAAAGTTTATAAGTCCTATTGCAAACTTTCAGCAAACTCTATTTACTCCATGAAGTTTAATAAATAGTATTAAATCAAGAGTAACAATTCCAGTGTTAGTATCTAATGTATCATGTTTGCCTCCATGATTCTTGATACTCAAAAGATTGTTTTTAATATCAAGTTTATCTAAGAGCTGAAAGCAATGTTTCAGAAACCATCATATGTGAAAGGTATTGCGATATCTAAAACAATGTGTTGGTTACAACATGATAGAGTATACGTCCTCATATTTTATGAGAATTTGTGAAGGTTGGAGACGCTAGTCGTCCTAATCCTCCAAAAGGTTTCGAAAAAGAAACATTATACTCGCAATTCACCTTTATAAGCTATAGCAGCTTGATCATGAAAGTTTTCATGATAAGGATGAATAGAAGATGTAAGTAAAATGTTTACTACACTAAAAGATTACTAAAGAATGGATTTTTAAAGAACACCAAACATTTGATGATGGTGATCCACCTCAAAGTGCAAGTCCAAAGGTATTAGTGGTTGACTATATACACTTTGTACTATGTGTCATGTGAATGACACCACTATTGATGTTGATAGATTCTTTTAAAAAGAAAAGGAATTGCTGAAAGAGAATCTATAAAATATTTGGCAGAAAATAAAAGGTTGGAGATGTCCAACTTAGGCATATAGAAGATATACATGTTATGGTTGTATTCCTTGCTTGTTAAACAATATGGTTCTCCGGTATTGGATACCGAATTGGTTGGTATGAAGTGTCATACAGGACAACACAATTCATGAACTGCAATGGCCTAAGTAACTAGCAAGAGAAAATGTGATGATGTTCATCGAAAACAAACAAAGGGTTGTTGTGTTGCTCGTTAACATCAAAGCTTGCCTTCAAGATTTGTTTCAATAATTGTTATTTTGATCAGGTATTATGACGACAAAAGGTTGCTCCTAATTTCCGTATTCCATAATAGATGGATGATATACAAGTCTGGTTGGAGAAATAACGACCATAAAACTAATGCTAAAATGTCGCAAGACAAATGATTGAAAGATCACTTGCAAAGTGACATCGCCGTTTAAATTATATTGAAAAGGATACATGAAGAAACTCCATGTTGATGGATTTTTGGAGTATTTGATTTTGATCAAATGACACTTGTGATACTTTCCTGGAGATAATTAAAACTCCGTTCGTAGGCCAAAAGAGGAACGAACGACTAACTGATTGGAATTTGTACATATTGATGTATATAGTCCATTATGTGTAGTCGTGGGCGATGGATTTCAACTTCATATGCTTTCTCCGAAGATTTGAGTGAGTATATGTATGTACTTACTCAATAAGGAAGAAGTATGAAACATTTGAAAAATGTTCAAAGACTTTCAAGATGAAGTGGAAAATCATTGTAACAAGAAAATAAAAGAGTTTATGATTGGATCATAAAGAAAGATGTTTGAGTTACAAGTTTAGCAAAACACCTAAGATTTGAGGAATCGTTCCATGGATTTGCATTTCCCAAAACACCATAGGAGTATGGAGTGTTCAAGATATGTAATGAAACCTTGTTTGACATGGTAAGATCAAAGGTGTCATTTATAAAACTGCCATTATATATTAAAGATTAAAGCTTTAGTGACTACCGCTTTTACACTGAAAAGAGCTCCATCGTGATTCGTTGAAATGACACCATATAATTCATGGTTTGGGATAAAACCCGAATTGTCTTTTCTTAAATTTTGGTATGTTATGCATAAGTAAAATGTTTACAACCAAAGTCGGATAAGCACGTCTTTGTAGGTTATCCCAAAGAATTTGTTGGGAATTTCTCCATAACACCGAGGACAAAAGAGTTTGTTACTTGGAACGTCAAGTTTCTTGAGAAGGAATTTTTTGTGAAAAGTTAAGTGGGAGGACAATAGAACTTTGAGAAGGTTGTTGAACCTTAGCTATATGTGCTAAGTAGCGCAGCGTCGGAAAGTGTCCCGGTGACGGCCACAATGCTCATGGCTCTCGTGATTACAATAGGTGTGATCTCGGAGATTAGAGTTCCTATAGAACCGTGTGGGTCGGTAAGAATCAAATAGTAAGATTTGATAAGCAAGTCGTTATTGTTTTGACAATGATGAACTGACTACATGCAAAGAAGCGATGATGGGCCCTGACTCCATAAAATGACTAGAAGTCATAGAATCCGTGATAGTATCCATACACGAGAAATCAAGTTTCTGAACTTAGAAGACCCTCCGGAAAGGCGTGAAGCCTATCGGTCGTGATTGGATTTATAAAGAAATAAGACATGGATGTTTAACATCTATGAAATAGTCGACATGTCAGAAAGAAGTTTACGACAATGTTCAAGGAGTTGACTATGACAAGATTTGATCTTTCATAGCGATATATAGTCTTGACGGATTGATGTAGCAACCACTACATATAATTTGGTATATGGTAGTTGAATAAGCAAAACAAGTTCTTCTAATAGAATGGTTACCTAGGACGTGTACATGACACGATCCAAAGGGTTTTGTTAATTCAAAGGATGCTAAAAGAGTATGCAAAACTTCAATGGTTGAAGTAAGCATAGCGGAGTTGGAATCTTCACCATGATGAAACTGTTAAAAGAGTTTAAATTCATCGGAGATGATGAAGATGCTTTCATTTGCAAGAAATTAAGTGGGAGCGCTGAGACATATTTCTAATACATTATGTAGAGGACATATTATTGATTGGAAATGATGTATCTTGTATTGACACAGGTTAAGAATTTCATTTCGATGAAAGACTTAGGCATAACCCAAGAATTAGGCATCAATGTCTATATGGATAGATTGAGACGCTAATATGGTTTTGCCAAATGTACATAGATAAGATGTTGAATGAGTTCAATATGGAAACAACAAGAAAGGTTCTTGACGCACGGAAAGGACAGAATCAAGATTCGAGTGTGTTGACACGAGATTCAAGTGTTTTGACACTTGGTGAAATCACAAGAATATTTTGATCAATCATTCTTTGAGATGTACACATCCAGATATGTCCTATGCTCTAAATGTTATGAGCATATACCAGAATGACTCATAAGATGATCATTGGACAATAGTAGGGATATTCCTATGATCTTTGGAAGAACTAAGAATATATTATTTATATAGTGGTGACAAATAGTTCATTGTAAATTGGTACATTGATACTAGTTTTTTCACAAGTTAAGTTTATCTCAATTTAGACTATGGGTAGCACAATGTAATGGAAAGGATGTTCCATGATGGATTTGGATGAGTTCCAAAGTTGAGACATTGTGACGGATACTACAACAAAAGGCTAAGTATATAAACTGCTATAGTAGCAGCAAAGGAGGGCATTTGTGTTAAGTAGTTTGTTATCAAACTAGGTGTGGTTCAAAGTGGGCTAATACTATGAAGATATATTGTGTGACAATTATATCAACATATTTTGAGCCGAAGGAACTAAAGGTCTCACCAAAGGACCAACTTTATACAATGCCATCTCATTGGAGAATGAGTAATGCGTAGAGACGCAAGGACATGCAAATACACACGGACCTGGAAGTGTCAGATCCGAAGATTTTGTTTACCACTAGCAATAGTGTCTATACAACACCAGAAAGCCATAGGTGTTGAATGCACAAGTTTTTAACTAGATTATTGACTGTTGGAGATATGCCCAAGAGGCAATAATAAAGTGGTTATTATTATATCTTATATTTATGATAAATGTTTACATCCCATGCTATAATTGTATTATTAGGAAACACTAATACATGTGTGTTTTGTAAACATAAAAGAGTCCCTAGTAAGCATCTTGTTAAACTAGCTTGTTGATTAATTGATGATCATGGTTTCCTGATCATGGACATTAGGATGTGATTAATAACAAGGTTATGTCATTAGGAGAATGATATGATGGACACACACCCATAGTAAGCGTAGCATAAGATCAAGTCATTAAGTTCGTATTGTTGTAAGCTTTAAATGCATAGTAACCTAATCCTTCGACCATGAGGTTGTGTTAATCACCATCACTGGATGGGTACTTTGATGACATCAAACACCGCTTCGTAACTGGGTGGTCATAAAGGTGTCATTGGGTATTATGAAAGTATGTGTTGAAGCGCATGGACCAAGATTGGGATTTGTCCATCCATATGACGGATAGATATGCTCTGGGCCCTCTCGGTGAAATGTCATCTAGTTAGCTTGCAAGCATGTGACTAGGTCACAAGGGATGACATGACACGGAACGAGTAAAGAGTACTTATCAGTAACGAGGTAGAACTAGGTATGGAGATGCTGACGATCAAAGCTCGGATAAGTATAGTATCGCGTGACAAAGGGAATTGGTTTCGTATGTGAATGGTTCAATCGATCGCGAAGTCATCGTTGAGTATGTGGGAGCCATTATGGATCTCCAGATCCCGCTGATGGTTATTGATAGGAGATGTGTCTCTGTCATGTCTGCATATTCACGAACCGTAGGGTGACACACTTAAGGTTCGAAGTTGTTTTAACTAGATATGGAATATGCGTTGGAGACCGAATGTTGTTCGGAGTCTCAGATTGGATTTGGGACATCACGAGGAGATTCGGAATGGTCCGGAGAATAAGATTCATATATTGGGGATCATTTTCTGAGTTAGGAAATGTTCCGGAGTATTTGTATGAGGGTTCTAGAAGGTTTCGGAATGTTCCGGAAGGTTCTGGAAGGTTTCTTGGAGTTCGCTTGAAAACCAAGGAAGGGATCAAGGAGTCCTGGTGGGTCAAGACTAGGAGTCGTGGGGGAGGAGGACTCCTCCCCCACTCCCCAATCCGCCGGCCTAGAGGAAGGGGAGTCCTACAAGGACTCCCCCTCCCATGGCGCCTCACCCCCCTTAAATAGAGGGGCAGGGGCGCCCCCTCCACTCCTGCTCTCATAACTCCCAATCTCTGCCGCCTCTCTCCTCCACCTTTCTTCTGCACAGGCATAGGCGAAGCCCTGCAGAATTCTCTACTCCACCACCACCACCACGCCGTCGTGCTGCTGGGATTCCGTGGAGAAGATCTACTACCTCCGCTGCTCGCTGGAACGGGGAGAGGAAGGTCTGCTTCGACTCCGCACGTGTGACCGACTGCGGAAGCGCTGTCGAAACGCGGCGCCGGAAGGATCGTCCACTTGACCGACTGCGGAAGCGCTGCTGGAACGCGACGCCGGAAGGATCGTCCACACGATCTTGAGATCGGCAAGTGATCGACTACATCAACCACGAGATCTAATCTCGTTAACACTTTCGGATCTACGAGGGTTAGTTCCTATCTATCTCGTTGCTCATGTCTAATAGATTAGATCTTGGCTTTTATCTAGATTAGATCTGGGATTTGTTCGTTCTTGCGATAGAATTTTTTTGTTTTGCATGCTACGAACCCATCACCAGGCATCCCAGATCGAGATCTGGAGGAACCCTGACCCTCTCCTTCTCCCTTCTTCTCCACCCAACCATGGTCTTGCCATGTTCCCCTAAGCCCTAAACGGCCATACCAGGAGGAGGACGGCTGGAGTCTGTGCTAGGAGGTTCCCAGGCGACCAGGAGGATCACCTTCTTCCTCTACATCGACCAGTACAGCAGCCTCTCCAGGAGCTCGCCGGAGAACCACCAGCCCCGCCATGACCTGCAGGAACCGAAGCTTCCTGGGCATGGGCCACCCACAGATCTCCGCCTCCTCGAGCTAAACTACCTGCACCAGTAGGTCACTGGTGAGCTGTCCTAACTCCCAGACAACCTTCCATCCACTCGCTGCTCCTGTACCGCGAGATCTTTTTGTCGAACGCCTTCCGTGCGCCACAGTAGACGCCAGGCAGAACCGCTGTTGCGCCGCCTGTTCTTGCTGATCTACCCGTCGGCACAGTCTACTAACTTCAGAATCGCGACCACCAATGCGTAGCCCTGTTTTTCCTCTTTGATTTGAGTGGCTTCATGCCCGTTTCGGTGCAGTGTGCCATCTGTAGTGGTGCTCGCAGTTTGCCCTATCGCGCAGATCGCCGCCGTCGGTACCGCAGCTCGCGTCTACCTCTGCTTGTCGCCATCTCACAATCAGAACTGTCCATCTAAGCCCGAGACGCTTGCACTAGCCTGTAGGCCTATCTATCCTCTTTCCAACGAGTCGCCACACGCCCTAATCGGTGCAGTATAGCTCCCAGAATCTTGCTGGCAAGATCGCGCTGTCGCGCTGTTTTGCTGTAGAGATTCAGCATCGTGAGGTGCAGTTTTCGTCAGAGGAACACCGTGCCGCGATGAGTCCAAAGAGCAAGGACAATAGTATGACACACCCAACTTAGTAGCCTAGTGGTTTGGGCCTCGATCCTGTCTAGGCTGCTGGATACAAGGTCATGGGTTCGAATCACCATCGGGTCATGTTTTTATTTTTAATATTTGACCGCACGCTGACAGCTGGGCCCCGTCCATCATACACCGCTGCTCCACCTCAACCTGATAGGCACAGTCCGCACAATGACCCCACTCCTCAGTGACTCGGGCTGGAATGTGTCCAGTATAAAAAGTTTCCAATTCCTTTTTGGTTTTCCAATTATCCAGAAATGTATAAAAACTAAAACTGAACAAACATCGTCTTTCAATCACTTTTATTTGATTTATCCAAAGAACTAATATAATATATGTTTTGGAATAGAAAAATGTGAGGAATTCAAATATGCTATTCAAAATAATGTTTGAGCACTTTAAATTCGAGATGATTAAAATTACAATAAAATGCCCTTTTCTTAATAAATTAATAACTTTAATTCTACAACTCCAAATTCGACAAATAATATGTCTAAATCGATCAGCGCGACGAGCCCGTTCTATCTATGCATTCCTTGTTCTAAATTGAAGCATGCATCATGCCATATTTAAAAATCAGAACTGTTTATGGCAATAAAACTTGATTAGACAAATAATCAAATGCTTTATTCTTGTACCCCACACCTCACCATGCCATGCTACTTTAATGCCATGTAAATTGTGCATCATTCATCATGGCATGCTTGTTTGCTTGTCGCATTTTAATTCATATGCTTGTGCACTTTATTTATGTTGGCTCTTGTTTGTTTGGTTCTTCTTCGAATAGACGTCCAGCAGGAGAATTATCAGGAATCACAGGAGTTCTACCCAGATCCGTCTCTCGCTTCAACTGAGCTGCCAGGCAAGCATTACCACATGCTTGCATACATATAGTACCTATTGCCTCTCTATTATTCTTGGATCATTGAGTCGCGAGTGCATTAAATTGAATCCCAAGTACTGCATAGCCTTTACTTTTAAACCCCACCGAAGCTTGTTCCTCCATCCCATGAGCCATTACTACAGGAGTTGTTTGAGCCATGCGAGTCGTAGAAGATCATGTGTAGGGTATGTGAGTGTCTGATGGATAACGAGGTACCTAAACAACTTAACCTGAGTAGTAATGGGATAACTAATGAAAGAGGCACCGGTGAGCAATATCTGCTATTTGGTTTTTCATGCTCACTTGTGTCCCGTAGGACCCCGAGTACTTGAATCCTGTTCCTTGACTATTCGCACTATCCACATCCGGGAGGCTTTATGGACCCCCTGAGCCAGAGCTTGATTCATTTCTATTTCTTGGGGCCACAAGTAGTTTGGGGCTTTATTACTATCCTGTACTTATGCCATGTTACTGCTTTATTAAGATTGTGCGTGGAGCACCTGTACTGTTTTGGATCGTGGAATGTTTTCGCGGTATCGACAAGCCCAGTCACATTTTCGGGTTCCCAGTCGTTTACAGCCATTGACACAAACCTTGGGTCCGTCTCGGAGCCGGCCAACTTCGTTGCGGGTAGCTTAATGGGGTGGCCCCCTGATATATTTCTGAATCCTGTGATCGCTTTGTCGTGAATGCCTCATTGGGTTTTGAGTTGGTTTTTCCGAGGTTGATCGAGTGTGTGTTGCTATTTGTGCACCCCTGCAGGGTAAATCTTTCTGAAAGCCGTGTCCGCGGTTATGGACGACTTGGAGCACAGTTTCTCGATCATAGACAAGTCTAACTAAAGTACCGCTTTTAAATTGACTAAGTACTGGACTAGTAAATAGTGCAATACTCATGGAATGGTTAATAAAACTGCCAACGGATGGGGGTTGTTCGTCCGCTTCCTCGTTGGTAAGCGAGGAGGAGGATGGATCTGTTAATTATACTGTTATAACTATTTTCTTAATTCACGGATATCCGTCTATCATTGGTTAGGTGGATGGTTAGCGAGTATCTATAGACTTGTTAGTTATTATCTTTTGCTGCAATTGCGTCACCCCAGGTTGTGTCCCCTTTAGAGGCATAAAGACTTGCTGAGTACCCCTAGGGATAAATTGTTTGATTCAGATGAACAAGTGTACTCGCAAGATGGATACTGGGTGGAGGAGACGGATGATGTTGGTAACAATCACTCGGTGTAGAGATTCTGGGAATGGGGATCCGTGAGATCTGTGGGCGGGATGTGTTTATTTATGTGGCATCTTATGCCGATTTGCTTCTTATCCGTACTCGGATCTTATTTTCCGCTTCCGCCTGATACTCTGATGTTTGATGTATGAGGAGCTATCCGAAACTATTATATCTATCTAGGATATTTGGATCTTGCCGTATGGCGTTGCAATATTTCTATTTCTTTTAGATGGAATGGCTCTAAGGACTGTTGTATGTGGCTTGCATACATACTCACTTGTGTATGTAGTTGATCCCTTCGCCTGCCGATTACGCCGCTCGTTCTTGTCCCGATAATCTGAAAGTGGTTAGGACGGCCGAAAGGTCTACCGTGAGTGGCCCCGGGCCCCGCCGTACTATTTTAACCACTTTCGCTCATCCAGGCATGTAACTAAGAGCGTAATTCACCGAGGCAGTTACAATAGGTTGTCAAATGCATGGTTCAGTTTAGTTGGGTTTCAGAGGCACCTTCTTGTGCCTTCATGTTGTTTACTTTGTTCTCCAGAATTTTATTTTATTGCATATGTCCTGCTAGTAGAGTCAAAGTGCATTGCCTGTAGTTGTTGCTCCTTTCCGGCCTCCAAATACACTCGTCTCTTCATCATAAAACATAAATATGTTTATGAATATGCTGCTCCTAAATGGACATTGTACTTCTAGAGCAGATTTCCCATTCTTCTCATTACGTTGCTAACGGATCACAAACATTTCTTAGATTATTTTCCTCTATATGCCTTGCATTAGCTTTCTTCTATGTTGTTTTTTGCTTTAGTTGAACTGAATAGATTCTAATAGTTATTCCTTATCATTGTTGTACATGGCCAGATGCAAAGAACCAGAGTTCTACAAGATGATGCCCCGGAAGAAGAAAAGCAAGGCTGCCGTGGTGACAAATTCGTGTGTTTTATATGAAAAGGACATTGTTTTGATATATTTTGTTAGTTGCCACCTCACTAAGTTAACTATGCATCTTGTTGGTGAACGTTTGATTTCAGCTTTCAGTCATGCTCAAAGTTTATGCTAAAAATTGATATTATACAGATTCAAAGTTGCTATCTTTTTTCTGTTTGTATGTTGGTGTTGGCGTGATGTTGCATGTTGCCTGCAGTCGGTGCTGCTTGTAGCCAGCTACTTCGAGCTGCTTGCCGAAGGGATTAACCGAACGGCACCAAATACATGTATTAGTAGAAAACATGGGAACCGGGGTAGTGTGGAATTGGGGTGACGATCTAGGATCACCCAATCCATGCAGGGGTTTGTTCCCCTAGTGGATTTAAACCACATCAACCGAACAAAGCCTTAGTTAGTAGTAAGTTTTTTCTCAAGGCATGGTTTTTCTTTCGGCTTACTGCTGATAAATCTAGATTTTTCCATAGGTTTTTAAAAAGTTAAAGCATCTCTAACCAAACCAAGGAAAAAATACCGCGCAAATTTAATTTAACGTGCCCTTTCTCTAGACGCTATGAAAGTTATAACTTACTAATAGCGTGCTATTTTACAAAACAACATTTTATAAAAAATTTAAAAAATATAACAGGCATACCATGAAAACCAAGGATTTCAGTAACTAATGTATTGGCCATAGTAACACTTGTACATGCATAACCAATTCCGGCGATATATATTCAAGTTGGAGGAGAACCGGTAGGGCTGAAACTAGGCGCAACATCGGGTGTTGCGGCAGGAGACGGCAACTTGATGCGATCACTTAAATTTAACAATCAAAATTCATCATATGTTTGCTTACTCCACACCCACTAGCAACACAAATAACGTGCTATACTTGAAATAGCGCTGCTGCTATGATGTTTTAGCGCGATATAGCAAGCTATTTGGAAAATAGAGCCATAGCGAGCAAAATCGTGAAAAAATAGCGTGTACTCTCCAAATACACTATAGCACGCTATTTTTTCCCATGAACCAAAGTGCTCAAAACGTTGCCACACATACCGTTGGGGCGGTGCTGTAAAGTAGATGCAGTATATGGGTATGTGGAACAGCGGACACAAGATGATTGTTTATTCTTTTGTTTATACAAGTATATATACAACAACACATACACACGCACACGGTGATCAGTTGGTAATCCTTGTTCTAGGCTACACGTTATGCATGGCGTAGGGATAGATGGATATCTACGGGAGACTTGGTAGTATGAGTACAACGCAAGTCATCAGTCTAATACCCCCGTAGTGACAGCGGGAGCTTCGCGAACGGTGAGACTAAACCAAAACTCAAGAAAAGCAGCTGAAGGTAATCCTTTGGTGAACACATCGGCGAATTGAGAAAGCTGTGGGAATGTGAAGGACGCGAACCTCGCCAACTTGTACCTTGTCACGGACAAAATGGATGTCGATCTTTATATGTTTGGTTCGCCGGTGCTGCACAGGGTTGACAGACAAATAGACAGCAGATACATTATCACAATACACAACAGTAGACCTGTTAATTGGACGATGAAGCTCCTGCAAAAGGTGAAAGACCCAACAACTTTCGGCAACCACATGAGCTACAGCTCGGTACTCTGCTTCAGCACTTGACCTGGACACGGTTAGTTGGCGTTTGGAAGACCATGAGATAAGATTATCTCCGAGAAAAACACAGAAACCAGCTGTAGAACGCCGTGTATCGGGGCAGCCGGCCCAATCAGCGTCAGAATAGGCAATGAGAGAGGATGTAGAGGAAGGAGTGATGGAAGTGCCGAGATCAAGAGTACCCTTGACATATCGAATGATACGTTTGACAAGATTTAAATGAGATGTTCGAGGGGCATGCATAAAAAGACAAGCTTGTTGTACCGCATATGATATTCGGGTCTAGCGAGAGTGAGATATTGTAGGGCACCGGTAAGACTGCGGTAGTGAGTAGGATTATCGAGGAGATCACCATCAGTGGAGGAGAGTTTAGAACCGGAGTCGATGGGGGTTTTGGCAGGGTTACAGTCATGCATCCCGGCTCATTGGATTATTTCGAGGGCATACTGTCTTTGAGAGAGATGAAGACCAGTGGAGGATCTAGTGACCGAGACACCGAGAAAATGACCGAGAGAGCCCAAGTCAGTTATAGAAAACTCGTTGCTGAGAGTGGAGATTATAGTGGACAAGAACGAAGGGGATGAAGTAGTAAGAAATAGAGTAATAGGTAGGCAACATCAGTAGAGGAATTGTTGGGGATATACTTTCCGGGTATCCTCACAGTTCCTCACCGACCAGGGTGGCCCACTTCGCGTTAGAGCTTTGCTTCACGAGCGGCCCAGTCAGGGAGAGAAGACGGAGTCCAATCCGGCTACGGGAAGGCCCAGAAGACTTACTGACTTAGGCCCATAATGTTACTTGTAGTTCAAGATGTACTCTGTAACCGACTCTTAGTCGTAGCCGGATAGATCTCTCATGTAAACCCTAGGCCGAATATCTATATAAGCCATCCTAGGGAGAGCCTTTAGGGCACCACTTTAGACACCTCAATAGTCTACAATCTCAACTCGCACAGGCGAACCCTTGTAACCCATATTCCGGCTCTGTCGTATTACTGGATTGCTAACAGGAGTAGGATTCGTCCAAAGCCGACGGATTCGAACCTGGATAAACTTGTGTGATCACCGTCCCGGAACACCGTACGTCTCACACCCCTCTCTTCCGCACGCCTCGAGGACCCCCTCATGGCGTACTTGTCCTCAATCCGACGATAGTTGGCGCCCACCGTGGGGCAAGTGAGCTTCGGATCTGCGTTCCGAGCGAAATCTGCAAGAATCGGAATCGGTGAGACTATCGCCGTCGATCGCATCCTCTATGCCAGCGACGTCCCTCTCATCGTTCTCGGCGAGACTTGGATTCCGGCTAGGAAGGCCGTGATTGCCTACACAATCATGTCTTTTGGCGAGATCGATGTTTACATCGGTTTTGCTGAACCTGCCCCACCCACCCTAGCGGTGATGATAGAGGCGGAAGAATCTTCTGGGTCCCCTTTGTCCGCGGAGGCGGCAGAGTTCCGGATCTCAGAAAAACCTAATCCCACCCAGCCCGCACCAGCTGCGGAAATAGTGGAGAAATCCGAGCCTGAAGAAGACCTAGCGGTCCTGATGAGTGAATACCAATTGGGGTATACCCATGGAGCGGACTCGCCCATGGCGAGTGGGTTTGCGAGAACCGGCGACTGGACCAGGTCTACCCAGGAAGAAGCGGAGCATCCCAATCACCCTGAACGGCGACTCCACGACTCGCCAAATACGACGACTAGCGCATACTGGACCTAGACGCCACGTCGACTGAAGGCCCAAGAAGGCGACTCCAATATAAAGCCCATTAGCACTTGTAAACCTCAACTGGCTGCATATATAAAGCCACCAGGGGCACTCCCACGGGGCACGATCTCCCACTTCACATTAGATCTAATCTCTCCCTCTGCCTCCGGCGACTCCATTGTAAACCTATCTATGATCCTATACTGGATTGACAGAAGGACGTAGCGATCCTCCACCGAGAGGATGTGAACCTGGGTACATCGTGTACTAATTTCGCTCCCGGATTCTCCTACATCGCCTTGCTCTTTTTTCTACGTAAGCTACCCTGTAGCGTTTCTTGGAGGTGATGATCCGAACGGGATCCCTCGCCATCAACGACAAAGATAGGCTCATCCGCGTCGGCGTGCTGGATTTCTTCATTGAAGTGGCGGCCGATTTGGTTCTCACCAACGACTGCAGGCATGCCATAAGCGAACTTCTATAAGGGACTCGAGTGCTGCGATCTGATCGGCCTGGTCCGGCCGCCAAGCACACGCACGTGCGGACGTCAACCTCAAAAACCATGGGCATGTGAAGGCGAGAGCATACCAGATCGGTTTGATGAGATTCCTATTTAATCACGTCTCCCTTATTAAATTATCTTTCAATTTATTTTTATTTGATCTAATCTCTTGCATATGCAAATTATTGACGTGTACTGACCATTCGCTGTGGGGTGTTCTGTTCCCATGGCCGAGTTGTATTGATGGGGTTCATCAGCTTCAACAGCACACAGCACACAGCACACGACGATTCAATCTCCGATGAGCTAATCCTTTTTTCCTATTTATTTATCTAAAAATTAATTTATTCAGTGTTATGATTATCGATTTATCATGTACCTTGATGTTTTATTCCGTGAACATGAAATCAACCCTGAGATCGCATCTCGTCGTGGTCGTCTTCGTCAGTCAATCAACTCAGCTGAAGATCATAGCTGCTCACGATCCGTAAATTTTCACGCGTACGTGGAATCCTCGTGGAGCAGTGTGCCCGTCTGCGATGTGCTGATGAGAAAGCACATCTCAACATGGAGTCGGGCATGCATGCGAGTGGCAGCAATTGCAGTTAAGGAAGAGAAGAGCGATTCTTCCAATCCATCATCGGGTGACATCCTTCCTTTGCCACTTAATTATTAATATATATGAAGTGCTTTGGTCAAGCGCCGGTAGGGATATTAGATCGATCAGTGAACAGTACATACGTTGTGTCTGGTGCAGCATTACATCAATCAGAAACCAGAACGTGAGTAGCAAAACATGTGTAGATCGGTTATAAAATATCTAGTATTTGTCTATTTTGTATCCTCTCGATTTATTTGATCAGTTTTTGCACTCACCTAAATCGGGTGAGATCGTATAATGGTATGGATACTAATCTTTCACTTTATTTGGCCTATATACGAGGAATAAATCGTCCACATAAGGCGACATAGAAATTGGGGCTTGGCGACTTAAATGTGCACGGGAGCATCTCAGAGGCATCGTACCGATAAAGCGGACCTGACTGACTCCGCCCCGAGAAGTGGCTCCCACAATTCCGCCCGCGACGACTTCACTATGGCTGATAATTTTCTCCCAGTCGATCTTATATTTTATTTGTATACTAAAAATATTTTTACTGAATGCGTGTTGATGCATGTGTGCGGAAAAGAAGCAAATTGCGCTCTCGTGGCACGGATGCGTGTGGCGCGCCTACCCGACCGTGACAGCCATACCCACTGCTTCCGGCTAAATGCCATACTTGGGGACTCGCGGCTTACCGCTCGCAGACTTGCCGCCCTCGTGGACTCACCATCACGACTTCACCTTCGCGGCCTCGCCATCACTGACTCGCCATTCTACCGGCTAAACCCCGCGCGACACCGCCACGGCGTGACTCCATCCGCCACGTGACCTTCGTCCGCCGCGTCGACCCTGTGTCCGTCGCGTCGACTTCGTCATAGCGTGACCTACGTCCGCCGCGTCGACCCCGTGTCCGCCGCGTCTACTTCGCTCTAGCGCGACCTCCATCCGCCGCGTCGACCCGTGTCCGCCGCGTCGACTTCGCCCTAGCGCGACCTCTGTCCGTCGCGTCGACCCCGTGTCCGCCACGTCGACTTCGCCCTAGCGCGACCTACGTCCGCCGCGTCGACCCCGTGTCTGCCGCGTCGACTCCACCATAGCGCGACTCCGTCCGCCGCGTCGACCCCATGTCCGTTGCATCGACTTCGCCAAAGCGCGACCCCGTCCGCCGTGTGACCATATGTCCGCCGCGTCGACTCCGCCAAAGGGCGGCCTTCTTTCGCCAAAGCGCGACCTCCTTCCGCCGCGTCGACTTCGCCATAGCGCGACCACCGTCCGCCGCGTCGACCCCGTGTCCTCCGCGTCGACTTCGCCATAGCGCCTATACTTCTGCTACGTCGAATGCATATGCCGTGCCTGCTAAGGGCCCCTCATCATTTGAGTCGCCAGAGAGGGTCACATGCCAAGCTGCATGGACTCACCACTAGGCGTCCCTTCTCTCCGGAAAAATCACTTTGCCTTTGTCAACCTTTGAAAGAGCGACTCGCAATGGCCAAGTAGTGCGGACGAGGACTCGCAAACTGAGCCTCGGATCGTCCACGAAAAACGCTAACCGAGAGCCATCATTGGAGTCGCCTTGCTCGACTGGCCTTCCGGGCCAAGACAAATGGCAATGCTACACAAACAGCACCATGTCCTCCTTAACCTCAGACAGAGCGACTCGCACGGCCAAGTACTGCGGACGAGGACTCGCAAACCGAGCCTCGGATCGTCCAGGAAGAACGCTAAGCCGAGAGCCATCTTTGGAGTCGCCATGCGACTGGCCCCTCGGGCCAAGATGAGAGACTCGCTAACAAAAACAGCGCAATCAACGTCATCACGGACTCGCAATCATCATGGACTTGCCACACTCGGGGACTCTCCCCTCGCGGGTTCGCAATCATCACGGGCTTGCCACACTCGGGGACTCTCCCCTCGCGAACTCGCAATCATCGCGGAATCGCCACACTCGGGGACTCTCCCCTCGCGGACTCGCAATCATCGCGGACTCGCCACACTCGGGGACTCTCCCCACGCGGACTCGCCATGCTCGGCAACAACCACTACTATTTTCAGAATATACATCTCTAAAGAGCCTCAAGTCGCCTCTACTAGCCAACTCTAGCCTCGGGGACTACTCCTAGGCATACTGCGTGTGCGTGTGGATCCAAAACCGTGGCTCGCTACGCTCGGGGATTCACCACCGCGAACTCGCCCTCGCGTACTCAACACGCTCGGGGACTCGCCACCGCGGACTCGCCCTCACGTACTCAACATGCTCGGGGACTCGCCACCCCGGACTCGCCCTCGCGTACTCAACACGCTCGGGGACTCGCCACCGCGGACTCGCCCTCGCGTACTCAACACGCTCGGGGACTCACTGGACTCGCCCTCGCGTACTCAACACGCTCGGGGACTCTCCACCGCGGACTCGCCCTCGCGTACTCAACACGCTTGGGGACTCGCCACCGCGGACTGGCCCTCGCGTACTCAACACGCTCGGGGACTCGCATCCGTTGACTCGTCCCGTGTATTCCCCTGCATTGACTTGGCGACTTCACCATCAATGATTTGGTGGCCTTCGTGTCCTCTACAACACCAAGTTGACAAGGCGCCATCCAAACTTCTCCAAGGGGCGACTCCATCCAATGACGACTCGCCCGGCGCGTCGACTCGCCTAGGCGAATGGACTACTTCACGAGCTATTTTTCTATTTCAGGAGCTCGCCAACGACTCACCATCGACTCCACCCTAGAATCGCCTATGCCGATTCGACGGCTTGAAGTCATCGCCGAGTCCCTGACACGCTCGGGGTCTACTGATGGGGGAATACCAATTGGGGTATACCCACGGAGCGGACTCGCCCATGGCGAGTGGGTTTGCGAGAACCGACGACTGGACCAGGTCTACCCAGGAAGAAGCGGAGCATCCCAATCACCCTGAACGGCGACTCCACGACTCGTCAAATACGACGACTAGTGCATACTGGACCTAGACGCCACGTCGACTGAAGGCCCAAGAAGGCGACTCCAATGCAAAGCCCATTAGCACTTGTAAACCCTAACTGGATGCATATATAAAGACACTAGGGGCACCCCCACGGGGCACGATCTCCCACGTCATATTAGATCTAGTCCCCCCACCGCCTCCGGAGACTCCATTGTAAACCAATCTATGAACATATACTGGATTGATAGCAGGACGTAGCGATCCTCCACCGAGGGGACGCGAACCTAGGTACATCGTGTGCCAATCTCGCTCCTAGATTCTCCTACATCACCTTGCCCTTTCCTCTATGTAAGCTACCCTGTAGCATCTGCCGTGGTCAATTCCACAACAGGTCCAAGTCGAATCTGGAGTGGATCTCCCTGGAGAAGCCGGATCCCAGATCGACCCACCCATGGAAGTCAAAATTCAGGAGGAACATATCAACGACACTGATTTCGGCTCTGATGACGCCGGGACAGACAGGCCTTTCCTGAGGTACACACTGCGATGTATGATACTGCAAGGCGAAAGCGCGGATGCAATTCTCGAGACCATCAAAAGTTTCGACATGGCTGATCGCGAAAGCCGTAGGTACCTCAGGAAGCACGCGTCGCACTTCGTCGGATACGTGGGATCCGGATCCGGCTCTGCCGATGCTGGAGAAAACACCGACTCTGTGCTGGAGGCAATTGGAACAAACGCCGACGTACCTGCATCCTCGGATGAATCGATGACGTCAGCAGATTTCTGAAAGTTCTCCACGGAATATGAAGAGGAGTATAACTCCAAAGCTGCAGAAGAAGGAGAAGCCATGGATGAAGGATCCAGGGAACACTCTCCCAAAACGCAGGATGACATGGACGTCGGAGATAATCCCGAAGTCCAGATGTCCGAAAGTACCGATCAGAGCTTGACTCCGGGGAACGGACCCAAAGCCGTCTTTGCTACCGACGCTGCCAAGAAGGCAAAGAAGAAGAACAAGAAGAACAAGACCCCGGCAAAAGACCCTCTGGCAGAAGAGGTGATTGCCGAGGAATACGAAGAAGACTCGGATGGAGCACTTATCCCAGAAGAGCCGAAAAAAGAAGAATTGGTGGATCAACACGTGATCACCGAAGGTGCGCGTAAACTCATCGATGATGTATTAACCACACCTATCCCTACAGCTGCAGAACTTACTGCTGAAGAGCTGGACGAAAGGGCCCAAGCCCTAGAAGCACGTCGTCAACAACTCCTGGATGAAGTCAAAAATATCGAGGAGGAGAAGAAACGCATGGCAACTAAGGATTACATGTCTCGGTTGCATCAGAAGACACGGAAGCGTCACACCAATGACGACCAATTCCCACATGTCCGTGCCGTCCTTTTCGGAGATGAGATGAGGAAGCCACGGAAAGATAGCAAAGGATATTGGGTATATCCAACCCCAGTACAGAATACCGTGGCGGCCCTAGAAATTTTATCGGCTAATCTAGGACCAGAGGAGATCCGTTTGGGTACCAAACTACTGAACAAGGGACTGGAGTAGCAAAAGGTCGCCCTGTCCGGAAGTCAAAAACTGGTCTCGGATTCCTACAAGTGTCGCATAGATCTAGCATGGGCTGACGTAAGGCCCCATCACGTCCCGGAGTAGTATCATCGCCCTGAACGCCGGGAAGACAATTATTCAAGAACCGGATCATTAGGACAGCATCACAAAACTACGCGTGACTGGAGCAACGTCGCCCCAGCGGCCGAAAAGGAGGCCATTGCTGCACTGAATCCGAGAAATCCCCCTCGATGAGAGTCTAACGATCGAAGGGGAGAATATAAAGAGAAGCGTCGGGAGGAGGATCGTCAAAAAATGCCACCTACTAGACATGCAAGCCGTCCGGCTGACCCTCACCATGGTGGGAACAACGGACGAAGGAATGATGGAAACCATGGTGGCACGAGCCGGCAGGGGGCTTGTCGTAGTGAAGACCCTCCCCGGAACCGGAATAAAGATGCTCCGGACGGAGGCCGCCGATCAGCCGGAAACAATTCAGCTGCCCCACCCTCTCCACCAAGCAGTCATCACAACGTCTCCCAAGGTGGACAAGGAGGACGTCGTGGCGGAGGAGGTGGTGGCAGAAGCCGAAGTCTGGCTCCAAGGCACCGCAGCCACAGCCGACATTCGGGACAATCTCTATCCCGGAACAATGCAAGGCACAGGATTAACTCCAACATAGAGGTACGGCGCTATGAAAACAACGATATCTACGTGGGCCCAAAATGCTTCAGACCACGCATCAGAGCTACAAGATTCCTGGAAGGATTTGCCATCTCAAGACATATCCAAGCCTATGACAGCATTGCTCGGCCAGATACCTGGCTACAGGATTTTTTCCAAGCTTGCTGCATCGCCAAAGGCGGAAACAGCCTGGTCGCAACCCGATATCTCCCACTTATGTTGCGGAAGACGGCATGATCATGGCTCAATGAACTTCCGGAGAACACCATCCATAACTGGTATGACATGCAAAGTGCGTTCTTTCAGAATTTTGAAGGCACATATCGGAGGCCTTGTACGGTTGGAGACCTACAGCGTTGCACCCAGAAAGCTAGAGAAACTTGCCGAGATTACCTCGGACGATGGATCGACACCAAGAACTTCTGTGAAGGAGTAAACGATCAAACCGCGATTGAAGCTTTCATCGCAGGACTCCCAATTGGTCTACTACGTCACCGCTTGAAATGTGATAAGGTCACTGACTTGGGAGAGATGATAGAAACAACGAGCAAGTATGCAGATGCTGACGATGATGCAGAGGGATTACTCAATGCCCTAGTTGTGCCTCAGTCGGCAAAACAACCAAAGCAACAAGCTCAGAAGCGCAAAAATACTTCGGAAGAGAAACCCAACGCAGAAACAGCGGTGGTTACTGCTACTTTCGGGTCTGGAGGACGAGGAGGACGCGGTGGAGGTGGCGAGCGTGGCCGTGGGATATCAAGGGTCCAAGTTAGAGGAGACCAGCAACCAGGCAAAACCTACTCTTGGGCCGACATTGCCAATAACCCATGTGTGCATCACCTAGACGCCAATGGGGGCTCGTCCCACACCAACGCTGAGTGTCGTTTCAATGACGACATCAAAAGAGATGACACCGCTGGCTACAAAGCTAAGCGGAAGAAGGGAAAGAAAAATCCTGAAAAAGGCAAAGAGACCAAGGAAGATTCCGACATGGAGGAAGCTGATGCTTCAAATCCCAAGCCGGAAGGGAAGAAAACTTTTCCCACCAAGAAGGACACTTACGTCACTTTCCTCGGATCTCAACCAGCAAAGGTCAAGAAAGCAGTTCTACACGAGCTCAACGCAATAGTTCTGGCTGTCCCCCAATACTTGGACTGGTCGGAAGTGGCAATCACATTTGGCCACGCTGGTCATCCGCCTAAGTTGCACAGGCGAGGAAAATACGCCTTAATCGTCAACCCACTTATTGACGGTTATGGTTTCTCCAAGACCCTCATGGACGGTGGTAGCAGCATCAATATTCTCTATGTCGAAATGCTACGCCGGTTGAAGATCTCGGAAACCTAGTTGAACCATAGCTCTGTGATCTTTCACGGAGTTGTCCCAGGAAGACAAGCTAATTCCCTGGGAGAGATTACTTTG
Source organism: Avena eriantha (assembly GCA_910589775.1). NCBI lineage: Eukaryota > Viridiplantae > Streptophyta > Magnoliopsida > Poales > Poaceae > Avena > Avena eriantha. The sequence goes on along the minus strand of OU342742.1, from coordinate 160,809,759 downwards.
GATGTCACCTTTGGAACTCCAAAGAATTATCGGACGGAGGCACTGTCCTTCGAAGTGGCCCCGTTCAAGAGCGCGTACCACGCTATACTCGGACGTCCGGCTTATTAGGCTTTTATGGCTCGTCCGTGTTACATTTACAATATGATGAAAATTCCAGGTCCCAACGACATGATAACCATCAGGGGAGACCTGAAGAAAGCGCGAGAGTGCGAGGATGGAAATGCCGCCTTTGCCGAAGCCGTGCTGCACGCCCAGGAGTACCAGGAGATCAAGAAGAGCATAGATCCGTCCGAGATGCCCGCAACGAAGAAGGAGGTGACAAAGCCAAATCCGGAGTTCAAGGCATCAGAAGAGACGAAGAAGACGCTGTTGAAGGATGATGACCCCTCCAAGGTGACCCAGATAGGCGTAGGCGTAGGTAGCGCATAGGAAAGCGCGCTCGTCAAGTTCCTCCAAGCAAATCCAGATATCTTCACATGGAAGCCATCTGACATGACCGGAGTACCTAGGGAACTTGCCGAGCACTCTTTAAATGTAAACCCGAACGCTAAACCCATCAAACAGTCCCTACGACGTTTTGGCGATGAAAAGCGTAAGGCAATAGCTAAGGAACTAGCACGGCTCGAGTTAGCCGGATTCATAGAAGAGGTCATCCACACTGAGTGGTCGGCCAATCCTGTAATGGTCCCTAAAAAGGACACCACTGATTTAAGGATGTGTGTTGATTATACTGCCTTGAAGAAGGCTTGTCCAAAAGATCCGTTTGCTCTACCTAGAATTGATCAAGTTATCGATTCTACGACAGGCTCGGAACTCCTCTGTTTTCTCGACGCATATTCTGGTTATCACCAAATCCGGATGAAGGAATCTGACAAAGTCAAAACTTCATTCATAACCCCTTTCGGAACCTTGTGTTTTGTTACGATGCCCTTTGGGCTGAAGAACGCAGGAGCTACGTACCAGCGCACGATGCAGCGTTGCCTCCACGACCAACTCGGACGCAACATACATGCATACGTGGATGATATTGCGGTGATGTCCAAAAAGAAGGAAACACTGATTTCCGACTTGGAGGAAACGTTCGCCAATCTACGAAAATACAACATCATGCTTAACCCGAAGAAATGCTTCTTTGGAATACCAGCCGGAAAATTGTTAGGTTTCATCGTGTCTCAAAGAGGCATAGAGGTGAACCAGGAGAAAATCAAGGCTATACTCAATATTTCCAGGCCAACTCGCCTGAAGGACGTACAAAGATTAACTGGTTGCATCACTGCGGTCAGTCGATTTGTAAGCCGGCTTGGTGAAAGAGCCGCACCATTATACAAACTCCCGAAAAAGACCAAGGATTTTGTTTGGACTGATGAAGCTGAAGCTGCACTACAAGACCTGAAGAAAGTACTCTCATCTGCTCTTATCCTTGCAGCACCGGAACCTCAGGAACCGATGTTGCTCTATCTTGCTGCGACAAATAAGGTTGTTAGTATCGTCATGGTGGTGGAGAGACCAAACGAAAATCAGGAACACCTGGTGCATTGTTCGACTTACTTTGTCAGTGAGGTCCTGACAGAATCAAAACAGCGGTATCCGCACTATCAAAAGTTGGCTTACGGTGTTTTTCTAGCATCTCGTAAGTTACAACACTCCTTTCATGAGCATCCAATTACCGTGGTGAGCATAGCTCCCATGAGAGATATAATCAACAACAGTGACGCCACAGGACGCATCGCCAAATGGGGCATAGAGCTTTCAGCTTTCGATATTGAGTACAAACCACGTACAACAATCAAATCCCAAATCCTTGCTGACTTTATCGCTGGTTGGACAGAGACAAAGGAAAATATGATCCTACCTGAGTCGGAATATTGGACCCTCTACTTTGATGGGTCTAAGACTCGTGGGGGCTCGGGGGCTGGCGTGGTGCTCAAATCACCCCAAGGAGATAAACTTCTATACGTGTTGCAGATCCACTTCACAGCGACAAACAATATTGAAGAGTATGAAGCACTACTGCATGGAATCCGGATTGCTAAGGATATTGGCATCCGACGTTTGATGTGTTATGGAGATTCAGATCTTGTTGCTCAACAAGTGTCGGATATTTGTAATGCAAATAAGCACATGGCAGCATATAAAGCTGTCGTGGATGATCTATCTAAATCGTTCGAAGGGTTTGAGGTTCAACACATCCCTCGAGCAGAAAACGAGGAAGCAGATGCACTATCTCGGATAGGCTCTACGCGGAAAGAAGTCCTGGATGGCGCTTTTTTGGAGCACCTCAAAGTTCCCTCAATAAAGGGAGTAGATGAGGAATATCCGACCAAATCCGACTCACCTCTAATAGCAGTTATGGCTGTAATTCCCAGCTTGACTCAACCCTACCTAGATTATCTGGTAGATGGCAAGTTACCCGAAGACGAGGTTCTGAGCAGGCAGATTATCCGACGAGGAAAAGCCTATACTATTGTTAAAGGTGAGCTCCATAAACAGAGTGTTTCTGGGGGTTTTTAGCGTTGCGTGTCTCCGGAAGAAGGAGTGGAAATCTTAAGAGAGATCCACGAAGGCGAGTGCGGTCACCACGCTGCAGCCAAATCTTTAGTGGCAAAAGCTTTTAGACATGGATTTTTCTGGCTTACAACTCAGGCAGATGCCGAACGATTAGTCAAGACGTGCAAAGACTGCCAAAAGTACGCCAAGCAAGCTCATGTTCCGGCTGATCAGCTGCGAACAATACCTATAACATGGCCCTTTGCGGTCTGGGGGCTTGATATGGTAGGACCATTTAAACGAGCTCCAAGTGGATTTACTCACCTCTTAGTGATGGTGGATAAATTCACAAAATGGATTGAGGCTAAACCTGTCACTAGTTGTGATGGAGAAACATCCAAAAGATTCGTCGAGGATGTTATAATCCGGTATGGTTATCCACATAGCATTATCACGGACAACGCGAGTAACTTCTCTATGGGAGAATTGGCTGAATTCTACAACGAGCAAAATATCCGGCTTGACATTGCGTTAGTCGCACATCCACAAGCTAACGGACAAGTCGAAAGAGCAAATGGTTTAATCCTACAGGGCCTAAAACCGAGACTCGAAGCACCACTACGACGTGCTGCAGGGGCTTGGGCAGAGGAATTACCCTCTGTGATATGGAGTTTACGAACAACTCCGAAAGGGTCAACAGGATACACACCTTTCTTCTTGGTCTATGGCGCAGAAGCAGTTCTTCCTAGCGATTTAATTCATACTTCTCCTAGAGTGGCCATGTATATTGAAGAGGATGCCGAGATTTCTCGACAAAACGATCTCGACTTAGTCGAAGAAGTTCGTGTCGTTGCTGAAATGAGATCTACAGCCTATCAGCAGAAGTTACACAAGTATCATACCCAGAGAGTCGGAAATAGATCTTTCAATAATGGTGATTTGGTTCTCCGGCTTGTGCAACAAAGAAAGCACAAACTTTCCCCAGTATGGGAAGGGCCCTTTTTAGTTAGTCGAGTATTGCACAACGGATCATACTACTTAACTCACATGAGGCCAGTCAAAGAAAGACCTGCTACTAAGAAGAGAAAGAGAGCTAGAGGCAGTACAAATCCGGATGAATTAGACAGACTTGGAATATTGCTCAGCTATGTCCCTTTTATTCTTAGTTTATCCTTCTTTGTAATCATATATATGTACATGTTTTGTGAGAAATAAAAGTTTTGGTTGCCTCAAGTTTTTCTGAGAAGTTTTTACCATCTTATTTTCGAATGATCATGTCATAGTCGAAAATCCCAGAATGCTTGAAAGTACTTTATGCTCATGTACGTTCTGGTTTAGATTTCCGATTCTAAAAACTGCTACCCTCGGGTATAACTCTAAAGTTTCTAGTCTTTGCTTTGGTTATTTGTCTAATTGCTGGATGCGGGCATTTTCCGAGTAGTGAATTGTTGGTACTGGAAGCTGGCTTTGTTTCCAAGTTTAAACTGGTTTAGTAATTGAGCTCTGTTGCTCGGCAAAGTTTCCGGTAGAAGGTTTAGCCGGCTCACAAAAGGGACGAGGCAGAAAGCCAGATAAACGATAAGTATAGACGAAAAAATACAAGTGCTTGTGTAAACTTTTCAGGCACATAAAAATTTAAAAAGCCAAAAGTGCTGAATAGATCAAAAGCTTAGCACTAGCAAAATTATAGTACTTCATATTTACAGACACATCATGTTTTTTCAGATAATACAAATGTTTCTGGCAATCTATGATGCAGGAGGAGATGAAGGAGCCGCCGGCTCGCTGGATACGTTGCCTTGATATCGTTCCGAGATGTCCACATCCGAGGTGGTGCGTTCATCGTCGGAAACTTCTGCTGTTTCTTCTGGAGGCGGAGGCGGAGTTTCCACGCGGATGAAGAATGGAGTATCGTAGCTAGTCAAGTCAGCTACATGACACCCATATCCGGCACAGGAGTCCATAATGGCCTTGATGTCCTGCTCCTGGCCATCTTCATCCACTGTAGAGTACCCTCTGGTCACTTGCCATATCTCCATGCTTCCATGGTGGCTCATGACCATGGTGAGAGCGTTCTGCGCCGCGCTTCGCGCGTAGGACATGTTCCAATCCTGGACGAGCTGCGCCATCTCCTTTGCCTTGTCCCGCACCTGAAAATCCGACATGATATGCATGTCCGGAATCTTGAGAGCTTCACGAATGTCCTCAAGGGATTGGCGGAAGTCATGAAGCAGGTCACCGACTTGGGTAAGCCGGTGGGTGCGGGCTCAGCAGAGGTGGAGTCCGTCAAGTTCAGAGGACCTGTAAACAAAGACAGTTAAATAAAATCCGACATTGAAATAAGTCGAAGAAAATAGACAAGTCAGACAGATGGAGTGTACCGAAAATGACGTCGACAATTTTGGTCTTCTCTTCCCAAAGACTCTGGAGTTCAGCCCGGAGCGCCTCGGAAAGATCCCTCTCTCTGCAAAGCTCACTATTGAGGTCCGAGATTTTTTGATCCCGAGCAGCAATCATGCGATCACGCTCATCAGTAGCCATGGAGGAGGACTCAAGGATTTGAGCAATGCTCTTTTCATGATCTGCCTTGAGCTGGTCCAGCTCTTGGCGAAGCTCCTTGTTCTCCACCACCAAAGTCTTGAGGCTCTCGGCCTCTTCAATCATGGCACATGATTGTTTCACCAGTGCTATAAGTCAAAAAAGAACGACAGTTCAGCAAAAAATTCGACTATGAAAACATGAAAGACAAGGTTTGAGTCTCGGAATGTTTACCTTCTGCCTCATCCTTAGCAACTTTTAGTTCAGCATTTTTAAGCCGGAGAGCTTTGATCTCTCTCCGCTTATCACAAACATTCTTCAACAAATCCTGGTTATAGGAATATACTTTCTGTAAGTCAGAATACCCAAAGTCAGAAAGCTACTAAAGACTCGGGCTAATATTTTTACTAATATCAGCACGAGCCTTGGGGGCTACACTAGTTCGTTCTTTGGCATCCTAAGGAACATAAACCCGGATTATTTATCCTACTTCATGCTTGGTGGCTAGAGGATATGATATGAAATAAAGGAAAATAAGGAGTTGGAATTCCGACTTACATATTGTTCGCGAGTAAGTTTGTCCAAACTCGCGTTCACTTCAACTGCAACCTTCTCAGCGAGACTCAGAGGGGTAACAGGAGCAGTTGGAAGCTCCCCGGACCTGATCCTCTCGTTGCGAAGAAGCACTTGTTCAAGAAGATTAGAGTGCTTGACGTCCTCTGCTTCTTGCGCTTCTTCTTCGGCAGATAAGGTACTTTTCTCCAGGCATTGCCTGGCTAGCCGCTGGATCTCTTCAACAGATTTTCGAGACAGGTCAAACTTGGCAAGTCCCGGATTGCTGAGAAGGTTTTCGGCGAAGGTTTCTGACGAGGGATCATTACCCAAAGAGGGTTCACCCTTATCTAAACCTGACTCACCCATGGTGACGTCAGTTTGTGATTCAAGGATCGCAGGTTCCGTGGAAGGAGCCGGATCATCTGCGACAGCCGGAGAAGGAATTATCACCGGCGTTGCGGAAGGCTGAGGGGCAGGAGTAGGAGGAGCCACAGTAGGAGAAGCTATGGTAAGCTTCGTCTATCGCAGGGGCTTTGAAGAAATCCCCTTCCATTTGCCCTTGATGAGCTGTTTAGCTCTGAGAATGTGATAAAGCTGGAAACATTACATCTCAGAAGAAAATTCGAGTAAAGTGCAAAGGCGGAAGTTGTGATGGAAAGTTACCTCTTCACGACGGGCACCTCCTTTGTGCCAATGGCTACTGTCGAAGCTTTGCGTTTCTTGAGCGCAGCATCCGGCAATGGCACCACTTCTGTCTCCTGAGAAAACTCGGGATATCCTTCGAGCGGAGCAAATTCCGACTCGGGGAGGTCAGCAAGCTGAAAAGAAGAAAACATATCAGTATTGCAATGTAACTTAAAAGATCGAAACATATAAGGCTTACTGTTAGAAGCTTACCAGCACTACGAGGTTTTCTTCGGTATGCATATCCAGAGAAATCTCCGGGATCCTCCTCTCGATCCGCTCCCTTATCAACCATTTTACCTGGCTTATGTAGCCTTGCATGGTGTAGGCTCTGGGGCTGATGCGGAGGGAGTCTTTCTTGGACGACGTGATGGAGTGCATCAGTCGGTCTCCGTGGTACTGAAGAGGTTGGATCCGGCGTGAGACCGAGCATTGGACCAAGTCGGATCCCTTCAGTCCTTTGTGTTTGATCAAGTATTTGATCCGCCTCTTAGCGAGGATCAGATCGTCGGTGAGAGCCGGAGCAGCCTCGTCCCAAGACGGTTGGGCCGTGGCAGCTCCGTCGATGAAAGCTGGCAAAGCAGTAGCTTTGCCGGGAGCCGGAATATCCTTCTGATAAAAGAATGTGGCTGGCCATTGTTTGACCGAGTCACTGATGCGCTCGACTTTCAACGTAGAGCTCGTTGGGAACCCCAAGAGGAAGGTGTGATGAGCACAACAATAAGTTTTCCCTCAGTTATGAAACCAAGGTTTAATCGAACCAGTAGGAGCAAGGAAACACCCCAAAGGTGTTGCTAGCTGAGCTTTGGCAGGGCGCACTACCGGTGCTAGTAGCAACGTGGAGACCTGCACAACACAACCACAGAACTTTGTCCCCAACTTGCGATGAGGTTGTCAATCTCACCGTGTTTTGCGGAAAACAAAGGATTAAACGTATCGAATGGAAAGAAGTAAAAGTTTGCAGAAAGTAAACACAAAGCAGAAAACAGTTGTAGATTGTACGTAAAGAAAAAGGACCGGGATCCATAGTTCACTAGAGGTGGCTCTCCTTAGATAGATAACATGCAGGGTGAACAAATTACAGCGGGACAATTGACAAACACCGAGAAAGCAATACATGCATGTACTAATCATCTTGACTCCTATGAGACTTGATTGGGCATTACAACATAATACATAGACCGCCATCCAACTGCATCTATGACTAATAATCCACCTTCAGGTTATCATCCGAACCCCCTCCAGTATTAAGTTGCAAGCAACAGATTATTGCTTTACAAACTGCGTGTAAAGTAAACAATACGATTGTTCTATGAACAAAGGATTGTTGTTTTCTCCCTAGTAGCAACAGTACATCTAGTACCTTAGAGATTTCTGTCACTTCCCCAGATTACCAGAGGCATGAACCCACTATCGAGCATAAATACTAACTCTTAGAGTTGCTAGCATCTACTTGGCCAAGATAGCTACTAACAACGGAAAGCATGCAAGATCTCAAATAACAAGGACATGATATAATCAATAATCAATCTGAAATAGCATCTCAATATCCATCAGGTCCCCGCAAACACAACATGTATGGATTACAAATAGATGATCTTGATCATGAACGGAGCTCACAAGATCTAAACATGAAAGCACAAAGGAGGAGAAACCAGCCATGTAGCTACTACATGGATCCGTAGTCCAAGGATGAACTACTCACGCATCACACCGGAGGCTTGCATGGTGATGAAGAAGGCCTCCGGGGTGAATTCCCCTCTCTGGCAGGGTGCCGGGAAGAGCTTCAGATCCCTCCCGATCTAGGGATGGAGATGACGGCGGCTATAGACTCTTTTGTGGATATTTGATCAGGTACTTAGGGTTTTCGTCTCGAGGGCATCTTATAGTCGGAAGGGAAGGCCGAGGGGGTGCCAGGGCTGGCCTCCCCACCCCCTGGCACGGGCTAGGCTGGGCCGCACGGCCAGGTGGTGTGGTGGCCCCTGGTCCCTCTCCGTCTCATATTTTGGCACTTGATCACTTCCGGAAAAAAGGCACTTTGGCTTTTGTCCCGTCCAATTCCGAGAATATTCATTTTCTGACTTTCCTGGAACCAAAAACAGTAGAAAACAGGCAGCTGGCACTGTGGCTCTTGTTAATAGGTTAGTCTAAGAAATCATATGAAAAGTACTCCAAAGTTGGAACAAAACACAACAAAGTGGATAAAACCAAGCATGGAACATCAAAAATTATAGATACATTTGCAATGTATCAACATCCCCAAGCTTAACTCCTGCTCGTCCTCAAGTAGGTAAGTGATAAAAAGAAAGAATAATTTTTGAGGTGACATGCACCATCAAAGACTTGATCAAAGTATTTGCAAAAGATTCAAAGCTGGCATCATAGTACTTCAATCATAACATGAAAGACAAAGTTCTAGCAATAAGCAAAGAAACTATGATGCAACATGAAAAGGCACAAACAACAGATTCATGAATAACAATGCTTTGCAAGACGTTTGTTTGTTTCACATAAAGAAAACAGAGCATAATAGTATTCATCTTGTCCCTCAATAGAGTAGCAAATATAAATGCATAGGACGCCTTCAAAGTTCATAAGAGTGACTAGATACATAGTTTCAAACAAGCAATAACAAGTTATGCATCAATCAACTAGTCTTGGGACAATGCACATAGAACTAAGAATGGCCACTATGCTCTCAAAGTAGGTGCATAAAGATAGAAGGTGGAGACTCAATATAATGGTGGAAGAAAAGCCTTTTGTAAAAGGAAGTAGGGATTCAAGTCTCATAAAGAGCTTCCAAAAATTATGGTACTTATAGCTTTCAGCTCTCATTGCCCCTATCATAAGCATCTTGAAGTGATTAAGGTTAAAGTGAACAAACTATGGTGTACATGCTTGACGAAGTATAAGTCAAAAATCTCATGTCCCTTGTATACGAGGGCCGCTCCTCATGCTACTCAAGTTTAGTCACCGGTAAGTTCTTGTCATCGTAAGTACATGTGTATCATAGAGAACCGCCAACGAGGTACCCCTTGCCCGATGATACGGAAGAATCCCCATATCAAAATGACAAGGCAAGCAGACAACGAGCATCTCAACATTCTTCTTATTTACCATGGGAATATGGTGTTTTTTTTCTCTCTTTCCTCTTTTCATAGTATCGTTTTTTTCTTTTCTCTTTTTTTCTCAATATAGGACTCTTTTTTTTATAAGAAGAATGCTTCATAGACAGCTCATTATGGTTACGCTGCAGGTTTCCACCATGTCAGCATGGATTAGACCAGCGGCCCAGGCGTTTCTCTAACACATATACATAACTCCATGGACTTACAAGCTCCCCTTTCATTTCACACCGACGACATCCATATACAAAAGAGCATGATATCAACTAGGTACAAGTACTAAGTGCAATGTTGAAAGCGTTCCCCATGAAAGCATGGTTCTGCTAATTCCCGACAAATAAGTGCAAGCATATACATCATAGAAGACACAATGGTTCAAGTTTATTAAGGACAAGTAAAGTAAAGTGTGCCATCAAGTTCGTGAGAGCTTTAATCACTAGTTTTCTCATAACAAGTGGAAGGTAAACAAAAGCATGAATATACTTGGAATAGCATAAGCTAGTAGGTAGGTATGGTGGACTCTTTGGAATAACTTGGTTTAGGGAGTTGGATGCATGAGTGGAACTCATACTTTGTTGTGGAGGCTAGTAAAAGATTGGGAGCGACAAACTAAGAGAGCAATAATGGCCATAAATCATGCATAGCGACAAAACATCATTGATCAAAGCATAAAGTGATACTACAATTTGAAAAATAAAGGATCATAAAGGCTATGGTGACTTGAGATAGTCATAACATGGTGTGAGCATGCGCCAAGTCAACCCAAATAAAGCATCAAAGGAGAATACCACTATACTATGCTTTAATATGCTAAAGCAACGCATGATTCATCCAAGGCACATTAAGCAATCTCAATTGTTTATAACAAGTCATGCTACAGAAAAGAATACTAAGCATAAATCCAAAACAATATCAAGCATGGCATGACAAAGCATAGGCCACAGTCAAAAACGAGCTCTTTTTACCACATAAGCATGAACTTTCCTACTCTTTTCCAAACCAAACCAAACTATTGGCAAACCAAAGTATGAAAGAGGGGGTCCAACTAATTTATTCAGAAAACTAAGCAAACCAAAGCAAACGAAAAACCAAAACAAAAACGAAAAAGAAGACGCTCCAAGAAAAACACAATTGTGCATGAAACAATAAAAATGAAGCGTTTGGAAGAAACCTGGGATTTTTATTAATTAAGAAGGGGGATGCCTTGGGCATCCCCAAGCTTTGACGCTTGTACTTCTTGGATGTTTCTTGGGGTGACACGCGTGGCATCCCCAAGCCTGAGCTTTAGTCCATCCTTCATCTCATTACTCATTCCTTCCATACACCTGAAAATTTTCCTTCATACAAAACTTCACACAATCTCATTAGCAACATTAGTGCACTTAAGATAAATAAGTCTCAAGGTCAGTTCTAACACCAAATAAACTTCCATTAGAACACTAGATACTGTAGCACTTCCCTCAAAAAGCTCAATTCCCCAAAAGAACTCAAGAAGGAACTAACAAGAAGCAAATGCAGAAAATGGCAGAAATCTGTCAAAACAGACCAGCAGGTAAAGACGAATTTTTTCGAAGACCTTATGTTGCTCAAATCAAAAAGTGTTGAACTAACAAAAGTTAGATAACAACCTGGGTCAGAAGAAAAAAAATTATAGCTCAATCCGACATACAGAGCTCTCTCACGAATTTTTACGGTGAAGCACAGAAATCTGTTTCGGGATAGCAACTTTCCCAATCATTACTTCACTCTCATTAGAGGTTACTCTTGGCACAAAAAGCAAATAAAAAGGATAAGGAGAGGTTATTGCAGAGGTAATAACTTCCAAGACTCATCTAAAACTCTTGGGTTATCTCCCAACAAGTACTTTTCTTTAACGCCTTTAAGTTAGGCATAAGAAGCAAAGAAAGAATCAAGTGTGCTCAAATGAAGAAGCATTAAGACCAAATTTTGTTTTCATAGGAGAAGCAAAAGAAATCTTTTCTCTCTTTTTAGGGAAGTGTTCTATACCTTTCTTGAGTGGGAGTTGATATTTAATGGTGCCTTCTTTCATATCAATGATGGCACCAATAGTTCTAAGAAAAGGTCTTCCCAAAGTAATAGGACAAGAAGCATTGTATTCAACATACAAAACATAGAAATCAACGGGGACATAGGAATCGTTAACCATAATAAGAACATCATTAAGACTCCCCATGAGTTTCTTTTTAGCATTAGCATCAAGTGGGACATTCAAATAACAATCTTCAAGAGGAGGCAAATCAAGCATATCATAAATCCTTCTAGGCATAATAGAAACACTACTATCAAGATCACACAAAGCTTTGAAATCAAAGTCATTCACTTTCATATTAATGATGGGTTCCTAACCATCTTCTTGCTTTATAGGAATATAAGCTTTATGTTTCATCTTTTCTTCTTTAATCTTTATGAGAGCATCAGTAATGTGTTTTGTAAAAGCCATGTTCATAGCACTAGCATTAGGACTTTTAGCAAGCTTTTGTAGGAACTTAATAACTTCAGAGATATTGCAACCATCAAGATCAAAGTCAACTTTATCATCCAAAGTAGTAGAAATATTACTAGCCTCAACACTAGTGGTGGTGATAGTAGAAACACTAATGTTTCTAGCAATTTCATCTTCTCTTTCCCACTTAGCATGTAATTCAGCTAATAGTCTAACATTTTCATCAATTCTTACTTGTATGGCATTAGTAGCTGCAAAGGGATTCTCATTAGTTTCAGGTTTAGCAGCCATTTTATTCAAAGTAGATTGAGCTTCAGCCAAAGATGCTATATTTCTTTCAGCATTAGAGAGTTTTTCCTCAATAGTTTTATTGAAATCAGTTTGTTTACTATTAAACTCTTTAAGAATAATTTCAAGCTCAGAGGGAGCACTCTTATTATTGTTGTAAGAATTTCCGTAAGCATTACCATTGTTGGGAGGATATGGCTTATAATTTTTGTTACCAAAATTGTTCCTATAAGCATTATTACCATAAGCATTGTTGCCAAAGTTGTTATTTCTTATGAAGTTCACATCAACTTGCTCTTCTTTAGCAACTAAAGAGGCTAAAGGAACATTATTTGGATCAATATGGGCTTTCCCATTAACAAGCATAGACATAATAATATCAATCTTATCACTCAAGGAGGAGGTTTCCTCAACAGAATTTACCTTCTTACCTTGTGAAGCTCTCTCAGTATGCCATTCAGAATAATTAACCATCATATTGTCCAAAAGTTTTGTTGCAGCACCCAAAGTGATGGTCATAAAGGTACCTCCAGCAGCAGAATCCAATAGGTTCCTTGAAGAATGGTTCAATCCTACATAAAAAGTTTGGATGATCATCCAAGCAGTCAGTCCATGAGTGGGACAATTCTTAACCAAAGATTTCATTCTTTCCCAAGCTTGAGCAACATGCTCATTATCAAGTTGTTTAAACTTCATTATTTTACTTCTCATGGATATAATCTTAGCAGGAGGATAGTATTTTCCAATAAAAGCATCTTTGCACTTAGTCCAAGAATCAATACTATTCCTAGTTAAGGAATTCAACCATTCTTTAGCTTTCCCTATCAAAGAGAAAGGAAACAATTTCAGTTTAATAATATCACCATCTACATCCATATGCTTTTGCATCTCACAAAGTTCAACAAAGTTATTTAGATGGGAAGCAGCATCTTCATTACCAATACCAGAAAATTGCTCTCTCATAACAAGATTGAGTAAAGCAGGTTTGATCTCAAAGAAAGTATTTTCAGCCACAGGTGGAGCAATAGGTGTGCTCATAAAATCATTGTTGTTGGTGCTAGTGAAGTCACACAACTTAGTGTTTTCAAGAGTAGTCATTTTTTTGGGTTTTCAAATAAGAAAGCAAACTTGTAAAACTATTTTTTTGTGTTTCTGAAGAACAAAACAAGAAAACAAAGCAAAACAAAAACAACAAAGTAAAGAGATTGGTTATGAGGGACTCCCCTTGTGAAGATGTCCTTGACTCCCCGGCAACGGCGCCAGAAAAGATCTTGATGCGCTTGACTTTCAACGTAGAGCTCGTTGGGAACCCCAAGAGGAAGGTATGATGAGCACAGCAGTAAGTTTTCCCTTAGTTATGAAACCAAGATTTAATCGAACTAGTAGGAGCAAGGAAACACCCCAAAAGGTGTTGCTAGCTGAGCTTTGGCAGGGCGCACTACTGGTGCTAGTAGCAACGTGGAGACCTGCACAGCACAACCACAGAACTTTGTCCCCAACTTGCAATGAGGTTGTCAATCTCACCGTGTTTTGCGGAAAACAAAGGATTAAACGTATCGAATGGAAAGAAGTAAAAGTTTGCAGAAAGTAAACACAAAGCAGAAAATAGTTGTAGATTGTATGTAAAGAAAAAGGACCGGGATCCATAGTTCACTAGAGGTGGCTCTCCTTAGATAGATAACATGCTGGGTGAACAAATTACAGCGGGGCAATTGATAAACATGGAGAAAGCAATACATGCATATACTAATCATCTTGACTCCGTTGAGACTTGATTGGGCATTACAACATTATACATAGACTGCCATCCAACTGCATCTATGACTAATAATCCACCTTCAGGTTATCATCCGAACCCCCTCCAATATTAAGTTGCAAGCAACAGATTACCAGAGGCATGAACCCTAGTAGCAACATCACATCTAGTACCTTAGAGATTTCTGTCACTTCCCCAGATTACCAGAGGCATGAACCCACTATCGAGCGTAAATACTAACTCTTGGAGTTGCTAGCATCTACTTGGCCAAGATAGCTCCTAACAACGGAAAGCATGCAAGATCTCAAATAACAAAGACATGATAGAATCAATAATCAATCTGAAATAGCATCTCAATATCCATCGGATCCCCGCAAACACAACATGTATGGATTACAAATAGATGATCTTGATCATGAACGGAGCTCACAAAATCTAAACATGAAAGCACAAAGGAGGAGAAACCATCCATCTAGTTACTACATGGATCCGTAGTCCAAGGATGAACTACTCACGCATCACACCGGAGGCTTGCATGGTGATGAAGAAGGCCTCCAGGGTGAATTCCCCTCTCCGGCAGGGTGCCGGGAAGAGCTTCAGATCCCTCCCGATCTAGGACTGGAGATGACGGCGGCTACAGACTCTTTCATGGATTTTTGATCGGGTACTTAGGGTTTTCATCCCGAGGGCATCTTATAGTCGGAAGGGGAGGCCGAGGGGGTGCCAGGCCTCACCACCCCTGGCGCGGGCCAGGCTGGGCCGCGCGGCCAGGTGGTGTGGTGGCCCCCTGGTCCCTCTCCGTCCCGTATTCTGGCACTTGATCACTTCCGGAAAAATAGGCACTTTGACTTTTGTCCCGTCCAATTCCGAGAATATTCATTTTCTGACTTTCCTGGAACCAAAAACAGCAAAAAACAGGCAACTGGCACTATGGCTCTTGTTAATAGGTTAGTCCAAGAAATCATATGAAAAGTACTCCAAAGTTGGAACAAAACACAAGAAAGTGGATAAAACCAAGCATGGAACATCAAAAATTATAGATACATTTGCAATGTATCAGTCACTAGCTAGGATTTTGGGATATGCGCGCTCGCGTCTTAGTGAAATACTAATAGTACCGGTGATGTAAGGAACACCGGCAGTGATAGAATTTCTCCGGACATGGAAATAGTACCGGAATAAGGTCAAACTCGGCCTAATTCCGAGAAATCCCTCACACAAAGAAGTATAAGCACTCATCTCTAAGAGAGAGTTGGGAGGAAGATGGTGGAGTTGAACACCAAAATGATCAATCACCTCGGAGAAGAACTCCGAGGGAGGGAATGACAAACCTCTATCGAGGTGGGTGCCGAAGTGGACTCGCTCGTCGGCGTGCGGGTTGGGGATGGTCTCCACAAAGCCACTCCGCCAGTCGCCGTCGCGGAGGAGCCCTTCTGTCTCCACGCCGCGGAGCTTCTCGTCATCTAACACGCAGGGGATCCAGACCCCACAGAACCTTTCCTTCTCCGTCTCCGCTTCCATCGCTGCCGCTGCCGCCAAGCCGGAAGAGGAATAAGAAGCCATTTCTCCGATGAGCAGTTGACCTAAGATGGGCGGTGCTGGGAGTTTTTGGGAGGAAAGCAGAGGAGCTTTGTGCGCGCGGGGGAGATTTGGACGAGAGGAAAAGGCAAAGGACAGGTGAAGAAAGGAGGAGGAGATCCTCACCCCTTATATCCACCTAACCTCACCAAGATTCGTGCAAATGCTACAGTACAACCGCCACGCATCGTGGAAGGAACTTGGAAGGACCCACGCGATGATTACGTCGCCTCGATCTCCACGCACGCATTGAAATGGCGCCTCGGTTCCGCTAACCACGGACCCACCAACGGTCGTGCTGACAGGATGGCTGTCAGATGACGTGACTTGACCATGGCTCGTGTTAGGTGGCGTTAGAGACCAAGTTCCGGCTTAGTTTGAAATCAAGATGGAAAATCCGAGTAACCTGTTGATAGGTCCGACTTATTTTTAAGACCCGGATCATATTTTTTGTTGTGAAGTTTCAGGAACCATTCAAGATTCTGCAAGCCGAAGATCAAGCTAGACGATGATAAATCCGACTTTGGATCTTGGAGGCCTCCGGGGGCTGCTGTTGGGGATATACTTTCCGGGTATCCTCATAGTTCCTCACTGACTAGGGTGGCCCACTTCGGGTTAGAGCTTTGCTTCACGGGCGGCCTAGTCAGGGAGAGAAGACGGAGTCCAATTCGGCTACGGGAAGGCCCAAAAGACTTGCCGACTTAGGCCCATAATGTTACTTGTAGTTCAAGATGTACTCTGTAACCGACTCTTAGTCGTAGCCGGATAGATCTCACTTGTAAACCCTAGGCTGGATATCTATATAAGCCGTTCTAGGGAGAGCCTTTAGGGCAACACTTTAGACACCTCAATAGTCTACAATCTGAACTCGCACAGGCGAACCCTTGTAACCCATATTCCGGCTCTACCGTATTACTGGATTGCTAGCAGGAGTAGGATTCGTCTAAAGCCGACGGATTAGAACCTGGGTAAACTTGTGTGCTCACCGTCCCGGAACACCGTACGTCTCATACCCCTCTCTTCCACACGCCTCGAGGACCCCCTCATGGCGTATTGTCCACAATCCGACGACAGGAATGAAAGATAAAGAGGGATGTATCGGATTTGGAGGGGGTGAATCCAATGGAGGTGATGAAGTTGGCAAAGCGTGTGAACCAAGCCCTTGGGGCTTGTTTGAGGCCGTAAAGGGACTTTTGAAGGAGGCACACATGGTCAGGAAAGGAGGTATCTTGGAACCCCTTGGGTTGTTGGCAATAGACGGTTTCAGAGAGAGTGCCATGTAAGAATGCGTTTTTGACGTCCAATTGGTGTATGGGCCAGTGAGAAGAGACGAGAGAATGATCCGAATCGTGCTAGGCTTGACTACAGGAGAGAAGGTCTCGTCATAATCTATGCCGTGTTCTTGAGAAAACCCGCGGACAACCCAGCGAGCTTTATAGCGTGCGAGAGAGCCGTCAGCATGGAATTTGTGGCGATATACCCATTTGCCGGAGACAATATTGGCGCCAGGAGGATTAGGGACAAGAGACCAGGTGGAGTTTTCTAAGAGGGCAGAATATTCAGATCGCATGGCTGTGGACCAGTTGGGATCGGCTAATGCAGAGCGGTAGTTTGTGGGGATAGGAGATAGGGGTAAGGTTGCCGAGAGATTGAAGAGACGACGAGGACGGAAGATTCCATCGTGGGCTCGAGTGCGCATGGGGTGCGTTGGTTGTTTGACGGGTTTAGGGGCATGGGTGGTGGCATGGATAGGAGGGAAGGAAGGAGAGACAGGAGGGGATCGAGAGTTGGCGGCAGGGCTGGCTGCCGCGGCAGGGAAACTGCCTGCCGAGGAGCTGGGGCAGCTGGCCGTGGAGCTACAACAGCCTGCCGAGGGGCTTTTTTTTGCCGGGACGGCAGAAGGAGGAGAGGTGGGGAGGCGCTGGGTAGGGTGCAGCGGTAGGAGGGGATCGAGGCTAGGGTTGGAATCGTCGCTAGGCTGGGGATCGTCGAAGGGATCGGCGTCTGGCGTGGGAGAGTCCGGTTGGGCAAAGGGAAAAACGGCTTCATCGAAGGTAACGTGGCGATAGGTGTAGACGCGTCCGCTGGTACGATCCAGGCATCGATAGCCTTTATGCTCGGTAGCATAGACACAGGGGAGAGATCGGGGAGAGAGTTTGTGGGGTGTGGTTTCCATGGTATTCGGAAAACAGAGGCAACCGTAGACACGCAGGTGGTCGTACGAGGGACGACGAGAGAAGAGAGCTTCGTGGGGAGTTCGGAGATCCAGGGGTTTGGTGGGTCTAATGTTGAGCAGGTAGGTAGCTGTATGAACAGCTTCTGCCCAATATTCGGGTGGCATGGAGGCTTGGAGGAGAAGAGTAACGTCGTTGGTTGTTCGGATCGCATGTTCGGCTTTCCCGTTTTGCACAGAAGTATAGGGGCAAGAGAAGCGTAGGATTGTGCCGTAGGGAGCGAGGAGAGTGCGATTGGCATGGTTGTCGAACTCTTTCCCATTGTCACACTGAATGGTGGCAATGGTGGTGAGTACGAACAAAAGCATGAAAGTGAGAGAGAGTAGAGTGAACATCAGATTTCAGTCGTAAAGGAAAAGTCCACATATAATGGGTAAAATCATCAACAATAATCAAATAATATTTGAAACCTGAAATGCTAGGCATGGGTGCAGTCCATAGATCGCAAGAACGAGCTGAAAGGCAGCGGAAGTAAAACTCGTAGAGGGACTAAAAGATAGGCGGACGTGCTTTCCTAATTGGCAAGCCTGACATAGCCTAGAGGATTTATTACAAAAATTCAAAGATTTGTTGAAGGCCGAGGAAACAGCAGGATGGCCAAGCCGGCGATGCCACTGATCAGATGGCGTGGTGACGAAGGCGGTGGATGATGCAGTGAGCGATGCCAGGAAGAGCGGGTAGCGGTCACCTTCACTGTTGCAGCGAAGGAGGAGCGCCTAGGTGCGTAGGTCCTTCACAGATACACCGAAAGGATCAAACTCCATTGATACAAGATTATCGGAAGTAAAACGACATACAGATAATAGATTTTGAATAATGTTGGGAGTAACTAAGACGTCATGTAAATGGAGAGGCCTAGTGGGGGAAGGGATAGAGGTGTGTCCGAGATGAGTAACAGGGAGAGAATTTCCATCGCCAACAATAACCGGACCATAATGAGTAACAGGTCTAGCAGAAGAGAAAGTACCTTGCTGCGCGGAGAGGTGCGAGGAAGCGCCGGAGTCCGCGACCCAGTTGCCGGAGCCACCGTGCAAGGACAGGTCGCTGAGGGCACCAATCAATGCAGCCTGCTCGAAGGAGGGCGGGGTCGAGGTGGAGCTGGCGCGACGTCTTTGTCTTGCCTAGGTCCAGGATCATGTTCATGAGTTCGGGGGAGATGGACCCGTAGATCCGCCGCTTGAGGATGATGTCGATCGTGCGCCACTCGGGGTCAGGGTCGGCGGGCCGCGCATCCTCTAGGAGGTGGTCGAGGACGCCGTAGGGCTCGGCGGCGAGCTCGAGTAGCATCCGCAACTGGGAGTAGGAGCCGTTGGAGAGCTCCAGTTGGAGAGCCGCCACTGCAAGTCATCAGTCTAACAGGTGCTACGCGTTCCCCGGGGGATGGAAACCAGGTCCCCACCCGTCCGATCGTCCCAGATCAATAGTCAGATCTCCTTCCCGTGTCTTCATCCCGTCTTTTGCTATATGTAGCAAAAAACTGTTCGCCACAAGACAAAAATAAAAAGATAGATCTCGCAAGAGATCTTGCTGGAGACATTGTAGCAAAAAGTAGTACTAATGTAGTAAACCCGGTCTCGTCGAAGACTCACCGAAGACTTTCGCCGGGAGATCTCACTAGAGAGCTTGTAGCAAAAACTTTGCTCTATTGTAGCAACACACCACACAGGTGTAGCAAAAAAAAGTCACCAACTATAGCAAACAACTGACTTTGCCGGAGACATCGTCGGTGGCTTTGTAGAAAAAAAAAGTTAGGCTATCATAGAAAAAACGTCTTTATTGGAAACTTTCATCGAAAACGTCGTAGCAAATACTTTGTGCTATTGTAGCAAAAATATAGAACAAAAGTAGTGAAAATTTACTACTATTGTAGCATCGCCCTATAGCAAAACTCTCAAAACCTATTTATTGGTCGGTATCATCGCGAGCCTTCATTTGTAGCAACGACGACCGCTTCTTGTAGCATCATCGTCCTGTATGTGTAGCATCGTGCCGTGTAGCATAATCTGCCAGCGAGATTGTAGCATCCGCCCTCACCGGTGCTAGCGCTTCCCATTGCCGATGGTAGAGCCGCTCGTCGCTGGTAGTAGCAACGCCCGACGCCTCACTAGAGCCGCTCATCGCTGGTTGCGGATGTGGAGGCACAATCGCGGCAGAGGATCTGGTCTGGCGGCGGGTGCAAGCTCCAATGAGCCTGATCCGACTGCGATGGCAAGTGCTTGCTCCGGTGGGAGCTCTCGCGCGCCGGGGGGAGGATTTTGAGATAGACGCAGACACGGGGATATGGGCATGTACGAGGATGTAGCACCCAGCGTTTAGGAGCAACGAAGGATAGAAATAAGATTATGTGCATGTGCATGCATTCTTCTATAAAACTAGGGTAAATATTTCACGAACCAAAACACTAGAGGGATCAGGTTTTCTTTCACTATGTTGAGTTAGGGTCTAGCTTATCCTGATGATCGTTATAAATATGGATATGACCTCTAGGTATTTTGAGCTGTTTTGGGGTAAATGATATAAGTTGACATTTAAATTTGATTTTTTTTTAAATCATTCAAACCAAAATCATTTAAGAGTTAATTGTTTTAAAAGAACCTTTGAGTGATTTAATATGAGGTATTATTACATTATATAATATGAATACGATAAAAGGAAATTCAAGACATTAAAGTAATCGAAACAAAGATAAATAAATAGAAATCTTTATTCCTTTCATATCCAATACATTACAAAGATTATATTCTATTGTGCATAAAGCAAACGAAGGGAAAACACGATACGGGTAAAAACATGAACGGAATACAACACACTACACGAAGTTAATTGTGCTCTACGTGTCCAGCCTCAAGTCGTATAATAAAATTATAAATCAACCAGTGAGGAGGCGCTCACTGGTGGAAAAATGGCCTCTAGTCCCGGTTCATAAGGGCCATTGAACCGGGACCAATCACTTGGGACTAATGCTAGTCCCGGTTCACGCACGAACCGGGACCAATGGGTCTCCACGTGGGCGGGCGAGCTACGAGGGGGGTGGATCATTGGTCCGGTTCGTGGGAAAAATCGGGACCAGTGGGTCCCCATGTGGCAGCACCAGAGACGGGCGGGGGTGGATCATTGGTCCCGGTTCTTGACACGAACCGGGATCGTTCGTCTCTGTGCCGTGGCAGGATTTTCGGGCTATTTTTCTGCCGCGGCAGGGTTTTGTGCCGCGGCAGGATTTCGGGCTATTTTTCTGTCACGGCAGAATTTTTTTAATAAATTTAATGGTACTATATATATACAGGAATAATGAAACCACGATATATATATTACACATCATGCATGATCACAAATATATATACCGTCTCATCCGTCTTCTTGGTCGAAACATATTATAATTATAACCGGAAGCAACTGTGTCATAATCACGTGGCAATCATGAGACTTCAGGTTCTGGAATTTTTTCTCTGCCATATTTATTATTCCCTTTATATTTGACGAGAAGCCAGCCGGGACCTTGATACTGTAAATGACTTCAAAAAAGATTTCCTTCTCTGCTTTGGTAAGAGCGTAGCTACTTAAGTATTTACGTCCTTTATCAGTATGCTTGTTGTGTGGGTCTTTGATACGTTGCTGATCCTCCCGTGCTTCTGGTGTATCTTTTTTCTTTCCATACACGCCCAGGAAGTCTAGCAGATTCACACAAAGATTCTTCATCACGTGTATCACGTCGATTGAAGAACGGACCTCTAGGTCTTTCCAATACTCAAGCTCTCAAAATATAGATTTCTTTTTCCACATGGCCGTGTGTCCGGTAATGGGGTCTTTCGGAACAGATTGACCGCCATGACCCTTTCCAAAGATTACTTCTAGGTCCTTCACCATACCAAATACATCGGCACCTTTAGGGAGCTTAGGCTTCTTCCGGTAATCTGCCTCACCGTTGAAATTCTTGCCTTTCTTTCTTACTTGATGATTGGTCGGAAGAAATTTACGACACCCCAGGTACACAACCTTCTTACATTTATCCAAATATCTACCTTTAGTATTATCTAAATAGTGCGTGCATGCATTTTATCCCTTGTTTGACTGTCCTGAAATGTTACTAAGAGCAGGCCAATCATTGATGGTTACGAACAACAACGCTCGTAGGTCAAATGGCTCCTGTTTGTGCTCATCCCACACCTTTACACCTGGTTCTGCCCACAACTGCAAAAGTTCATCGACTAATGGCCTTAGGTACACATCAATGTCGTTGCCGGATTGCTTCGGTCCTTGGATGAGCACTGGCATCATAATGAACTTTCGCTTCATGCACAACCAAGGAGAAAGGTTGTAGATACATAGAGTCAGTGGCCAGGTGCTGTGACTACAGCTCTGCTCCCCAAAAGGATTCATGTCGTCTGTACTTAGACCAAACCATAAGTTCATCGCGTCACCTACAAAGTTCGATTACTTTCTCTCGATGTTTCTCCACTGCGACCCATCGGCAGGGTGTCTCAGTTTCCCGTCTTTCTTACGCTCTTTTTTGTGCCATCGCAACAACCTAGCATGCTCTTTATTTCTGAACAGACGTTTCAACCGTGGTATTATAGGAGCATACCACATAACCTTAGCAGGAACCCTCTTCCTGGAGGGCTCGTCATCGCCCTCAACATCACCAGGGTCATCTTTTCTGATCTTGTATCGACATGCATTGCATGCCGGGCATTTATCCATATTCTCGTACTTCTCACCGCGGTACAGGATGCAGTCATTAATGCATGCATGTATCTTCTCCACATCTAATCCTAGAGGGCAGATAGTCTTCTTTGCTTCGTACGTTGTCTTGGGCACCTCGTTATCCTTTGGAAGCTTCGGCTTCATTATTTTCAGTAACTTCTCAAATCCCTTGTCAGATAAGCCAGTCTCTGCCTTCCATTTCAGCAGTTCAAGTGTGGTACCGAGCTTTGTGCTGCCATCTTCGCAATTTGGGTACAACAACTTTTTGTGATCCTTTTGCATGGCCTCCAACTTAAGCTTCTCCCTTTCTGTATCACATTGTTGCTTTGCATCAGAAATGACCCGACCAAGACCATCGGCGGGCTCATCTGATGCCCGTTGTTCTTCTTCATTGCCGCCTCCCTCTTCTTCATTGTCTTCCATTGCAGTATCACCGTATTCTTCAGGGGACATAGGATAGCTGTCATCATCCTCCTCTTCTCCATTTTCTTCCAGCCTAACCCCTCTTTCTCCGTGCATGGCCCAACAATAATATTCGGGCATGAAACCTCTCGGAAGCAGATGACTTTGAAGGATTCTCGGGGCAGAGTGCTCCGCCACGTTCCGACAGTCGACGCAGGGACAAGGCATAAAATTATCCACTTTGTTTGCCTTAGCCAAATCGATAAATTTATGGAGGCCTGCAATAAAATCGGAATGGCGTCGGTCGCCATACATCCATCGCATTCGTGCATCGATCTGCGTCATAATAATTAACCATTACAATAACATCGTGAATAATAAAATGACCATCCTACATGGACAGATGCAATATTTTTGTATCAGTTACAGATAAAGAAGATAAGGTTGCTAACCTCAGCTGAGGATACCGTGTTGTGCGAACTAAAGTGTGGCTCGGACATTTCGTCGAACACCTTGCGTGCAATCAAAGAAAAAAAAAGCTAGCACCCACTCCTCACACACAATCCAGCAAAATTTGGTGGGCAAAGGGCTGGGCTTATATATAGCCAGGGGAGGGTTTTTGGT
The DNA here is from genome assembly GCA_910589775.1 of Avena eriantha. Lineage (NCBI taxonomy): Eukaryota > Viridiplantae > Streptophyta > Magnoliopsida > Poales > Poaceae > Avena > Avena eriantha. The sequence goes on along the minus strand of OU342742.1, from coordinate 160,786,323 downwards.
GCCGGTTATTGGCATGAACCGGGACCAATGCCTCGTAGAGAGCCACATGTGCGTCGCGGGGTCATTGGTCCCGGTTCGTGCCACAAACCGGAACCAATGCTTACAGATGAACCGGGACCAATGCCCTGGCGGCATGAACCGGGACCGGTGCCTGGCATTGGTCCCGATTACGGAAACGAACCGGGACTAATGGAATTTGGGCGCTGGACCAAAGGCCCTCTTTCTACTAGTGGCTCCGCTCGGTGCTCGAGAGTATGCTGGTCCCACTAGTCCCTGGGCGCCTGGTCCGCAGCCTGCTCATGTCGGAGAAGTTCTTTGTACAGTTTCTGCTTGATTGTTTCAATCAGCTCTTCGTGCCTGGCTCGTTCCATCGAATATTCCTTCTGGGCCTCTTCTCTGAGACCGGCGATGAAGCTCGTCGGTTCTTCAGCGCTGGGTTGGCCTCTGCTTCCCGAGGACCGTCCCTGCCCCTGAAGCAAATCATCGACACGATCGAATCTGACAACTAGTTAGGCGAAGCAATGAAGCATAAATCACAAATGGATATCAAACAACAACGGGTATTTCGTAGTATTTGATACTACATCGATCATGATGAAAAACTGCCTTACCATATCTCGAGCTCGAGGTTTTGTGACGCTGAAAGCTAGAGGATGGGCTCGCTCGCTAGCTCTGGCGTATGACTCTAGGTATCTAGTCCATCTTGGCGGACGACCGGGGCGCGGCTTATATAATGTAGACATCTAGTATGATGCGAGTCGGTAATGATCTCTGATTCTTGTAGGAATCGATCGAGTTCCTCCTCCCCCACACCCAGGCTTGTAAGCTTGTTGGTGCTATGCACGAATTCGATCGTGTCCCTCTCGGACTCTTCCTCTTCTCGATTTATTTGTACAAGGTTAGTAGTAGGGTGTCAAACGGGACGGGTTGCGGCACTACTTTTTAACTAGTACTTCTCTAATTTTGCTAGTTTCTGAGATCCTTTTTATCTATGTTTTGACTTTTCGGGTCGTTATGCGGGTGCCGCTTGACACCCTAGTTAGTAGTAGTAAATTGTCTAAGGCACGTTTAGGTTTATGGAGTCGGGATAGTCAGCTGCTCACTTGCCCCGACGATACTCAATCTACAGCCTATCTTCATCTGAATCTTCTGGGTCCTACGAACCGCATGTAAGTAAGGTATTCATGGTATTCATATTCTTTTTGCCCACACTTACCCCCTCTTCGCCCTCCTCCAGGGGGAAAACCCTAGATCACCGCCACCAGCACCTCCCTCCTCTCCCCCTCCTCGCCACTTCTATTGCTACTACGTTAACAAAAAAACTAGTTGCTGCCCTCTTCCTTTTCTTCCTCCTCTCATGATATAACTCTAGTGGTTGATCTACCATCTACAATACATACATCAAGGAAAACTGAGTGCGGGGGACGTGGGTTTTAGAGGTGGGGAGAGACGTTGTCGGCAGCTTCCGGTGGCCGGGAATCGTGGAGGCAAGGTGGTGGCGGGCGAGAGAGCTCAGGGGAGGAAGAAGAGGGCGTCGGGGTGAGATGCGCTTGGGGGTGTCTAGGAAAATGACATGTGGATGGGCTGGATTTGGATAACGCTTGTTTTCTTTTGGCTGGAATTGTCAAATGAATTCTAAAATCCAATTCCGGTATAGCAAAACAAGTATACCACGGAATTGCCAAATGAATTCCACGATTTTTGTTCCAAATGATAGGATCCAAACGAGCCCTAAAAGATTTATGTGGTTTTAGACGAAAACATCTACTGTATCAAACATGAGCAGTAATTCCGAATACATTACATAATCTGAACTATTAAAAGGCTTACGGTCTTGATGGTCTGGTACATCATTTTTAGTTTTCTATTCTACCCTTGCATGTTGGAAAATATTACCCTTTTTACCGCTGTTAAGTGAGACTACCGTTTCTGCCAATTCTACCCCTACGTGTCGGAAAATACTACCCTTTTTGCCACCGCTAAGTGAGACTACCAGTTCTATGTTTCCACGGAAAAGGAAAAGAGTCCTCGAGATCCAAATCGACACGAGCACTCGGGCGCCGCCTGCAGCAGACACGGTGCCCCTCAACATGACCTAGGCGGTCAGGTCCTCTAATCCGGCCTTAGATCCCCTTGCTCCATCTATCGCCCCTCGCGTTCTCTGCCACATGTCGAGCTCCATCCCGTACACGTGGTTGCTTGACAACAAGAGGAGGAGGCAACGAGGTTGGCCATAGCCTGGCCAGGAAAGAAATCTTGCAACCTGGCTGCACAACATGGAGACGACAGAGAACAACAATATCAATTTCATGAAAACGGGAGGTTTAAGATCTTTCAAGCCAAAAGGCTACTAGCACTCACCGACGAGAATTACAATGCTTCATAGAGGTCCGCGGTGCTCAGCGCCAAGGTGGTCGAAACCGGCATAACCGACGATGTCCAGCACGACGCGACATAGAGCAAGGCCGCAACAAGCTCCGCTTGAGCTAGCCCTGAGGAGTACGGAGTGTGAACGTGATGGCGTACCTTGGGGATGGATGGCGGATATGGCATAGTCTAGGCATAGTAGCGCCGCCTGGCGGATGGGCCCGGTAGAGAAGGCGGGGCTAGGGCAGGCTTTAGGCCTGGACTCTAGGGACATATCCAGTGCACTCGACATGGTCGCTGACCGTGTGAGGTGAGCCGGCTCGACGATGGCGGTGGAGAAAACGAAGGCGTGGTTGGGGCGACAGCAGCGGCGACGGCAGTGGTGTGGGAATCGGGTCCGGTCAGCCACCAATCAATTTGCTAGCTCAACTTGGTTGCCATCGGGTAGTCGCCACAATCTTTAAGCAACGAACAGGGTATAAATTTAGGGATTTTTTTTGGGATCAGCTCATGAGGAGGAACACAAGTGTCAACTCTTGAGAAAAAAAATGGACAGAGCTTTAAAAAAAAAAGTTACCGATGTACTAAAAAAGTCATGCTGTTTTTCTATGTATTGGCCAGTTATATTTGGCCTTAGCTTGTTGTGGCTTTAACGTCATTAAACTAATGTCACGTGATTTCCACGACTACATGACTTAAATCACCATGTGAATTTCACTATAATACGCGAGAAGTCCATGTTTCGGGATAATTACTATTGCATAGCATAAAAGATAGGTAAATTAAGGACTCCATGCAATTTGTATTCGATTGCGTAAAGATTTTTAAACATAAAAAATACAGTACTATTGTTCACTTGATTTAAATATGGAGACGTAGCTCTGTGCTAGTACTCATTATATTCCATATTTTTTTGTTGAGAGATCATTATATTCTATATTGTGCACAAAGCAACCGAAGGGAAAACACGATACGGGTAAAAACATAAACGGAGTATAACACACTACACGAAGTTAGTTTTGCTCTGCATGTCCAGCGTGAACTCGCGAGGAGCCGCCCCCGCTCGGTGCTTAATGAGTATGCTGGCCTCACTAGTCCCTGGGCGCCCGGTCGGCAGCAAGCTCTTGTCGGAGAAGTTCTTTGAGCAATTTCTGCTTTATATTTTCAATCAGTTCATCGCGCCTGGCTCGTTCCATCGAATATTCCTTCTAGGCCTCTTCTCCGAGACTTACAGATGAACCGGGACCAATGCCCTGGCGGCATGAACCGGGACCGGTGCCTGGCATTGGTCCCGATTACGGAAACGAACCGGGACTAATGGAATTTGGCCGCTGGAACAAAGGCCCTCTTTCTACTAGTGGCTCCGCTCGGTGCTCGAGAGTATGCTGGTCCCACTAGTCCATGGGCGCCCGGTCCGCAGCCTGCTCATGTCGGAGAAGTTCTTTGTACAGTTTCTGCTTGATTGTTTCAATCGGTTCTTCGCGCCTGGCTCGTTTCATCGAATATTCCTTCTGGGCCTCTTCTCTGAGACCGGCGATGAAGCTCGTCGGTTCTTCAGCGCTGGGTTGGCCTCTGCTTCCCGAGGACTGTCCCTGCCCCTGAAGCAAATCATCGACACGATCGAATCAGACAACTGGTTAGGCGAAGCAATGAAGCATAAATCAGAAATGGATATCAAACAACAGAGGGTATTTCGTAGTATTTGATACTACATCGATCATGATGAAAAACTGCCTTACCATGTTTTGCGGCGCTGAAAGCTAAAACGATAAAAACAGAGGACAAAAGCTAGAGGATGGACTCGCTCGCTAGCTCTGGTAAAGTCGATCGTGGTAATCAAATCTCGCCTTCAGTATGAGTATGACTCTAGGTATCTAGTCCATCTTGGCGGACGGCAGGGCCGCGGCTTATATAATGTGGAACCGTATCGATCTAGTCCGATCCGAGTCCTTAATGATCCCTGATTCTTGTGTGAATCGATCGAGTTCCTCCTCTCCCGACGCCCACGCTTACTCGATCAATCGTGTCCCTCTCGGACTCGTCCTCTTCCCGATTTGTTTCTGCAAGATTAGTACAGTAGTAAATTGTTTATTACTCCTTTCAAAACAGGTTCTCGTCTCGCTTTATAAATAAAGCCGGAACGAGTACAAGGTTCAACCACACCAGAGCACGAAAGAAAATAAAGAAAAAGGGGTAACAGTCCGCTGAGACAACAACAACACAACAAAGCCTAAAGGGAAAAGCAAAATGGGATGACGAGAGCGCCCTCTAGTCCTGCTCCTCATGGGTGGCAGGAGGCGCTTAAAGCGCCACGCCACAGCTCTCAAAATATGAAGGATGCCATCAACATGCTCCTGGTCCCGCTGCTTAGATAGTGGGTACCACTTCTGCAAGTAAGTAAGAAAATCAAAAACAGAATCAGAGACCCGTTCAGGGAAGATCCTTTCTATCATCATCTTTATTAAGAATGTTCTACAACATCCAGGCAAGGGACACAAACACAAGCCAAAAGAGGTGGCGGCTCCTTTCGGCATGGTTTGCCTCCGTTTCCAGAAACTCACCGAGCAGCTCCGAAGAAACTGTGCGGCAAGACACGTGAACATTATGTGGGAGCAAGTCTTTGAACTCCCACATAATGGACACAGTCCATTGCTAGGCCTGTTGCGCTTCGCCACCTCCACCCCCGAGGGGAGGCGATCCCGTTGAAGGGAATGTGCCCTGAGAGGCAATAATAAAGTTGTTATTATGTGTATTCTAAGTATATGATAGATGTTTATTTTGCATGCTATAATTGTATTAATACGGAAACATTAATACATATGTGTTTCATAAACAAATAGAAACTTGCTAGTTATGCCTCTCTTTAAACTAGCTCGCTGATTAACAAGATGATCAAAGTTTCCTGATCATGGACATTGGATGTCATTAATAACGAGGTCACAACATTTGTGAAATGATGTGATAGCATTCATCCAAAATATAGCATTACGATCAAAGTCATTGTGTTTATATTGCTATAACATCATACGAAATAATCCTAGTCCTTAGACCATGAGATCATGTTAATCACTAACACTGAAAGAGTATCTTGATAACATCAAACGTCACACCGTAGAAGGGTTACTATAAAGGTGAGTTTAGTGCTACGAAGGTGTTATTTAGAGGCTCATGGATCAAGAGTGGGATTTTTCCATCCCAATGACGGATAGATATACTCTAGGCCCTCTCGGTGATATCACATTAAGAATAGCTTGCAAGCAAGTGATGTGATCACTAGAATGTTATATCACAGGAACGAGAAAAGAGTGCATATCGGTAACGAGATCAAACTAGGTATTTGGATACCGATGATCGAATCTCAGAACTGTAATATATCGCGAGACAAAGGTATTAAGTTACTAGCGTTAAAGGTTCTCACGATCATAGAAGTCATCGTTGAATATGTAGGAATCAGAATGAATCTCCAGGTCCCGCTTCTGACTATTGATCTGAGAGGGGTCTCTATCATGTCTGCATTATTCACGAACCGTAGGGTGACACACTTAAGGGGTTACCAAATACCATTTGGGGCAAATATGTTTCAGACGAATGAATTGCAAAGCGCTGGAATTATTTCAATGGACACTGGAATTGTTTCGGGTGAAACTACTAAAATTGGTTCTGCATGTGATATTGAAATGTTACAGGAGGTTTTATGTGAATGTTTGTTAATTAAAGTAATTAAAAAAATTCTGAATAGAATTAATAAAAGAGTTTTATTAAATGTGAGTTGCATTAAATTTGGTGAAAATTTAATGCATGTGAGTGGAACTTTGAGTGGAGGTATGTTTATATGAGTGGAGCTTCCACCACATGAATGAGGAAGAGGTGGGGGCACCCCCCTTGGGCGCCGGCCATGGGGAGGTGGAGAGTCCCCTCTCCTCCCTCTCAAAGCACACCTCTTCATGAAGGATCTCTCTCCCCCTCTAGATTTATTCCCCCATGGTCTCGGATTAGCGAGATACATGTTCCTGATGGTATTTCGTCTGGAAGGAGTTGCTGCTTCCGCTGATTCGCTAGAGCGAGGAGGTAGAGGTTGTTCGGTGGCCTGAACATGTGTGCAAGGATGGATGCGCTGTCGATTTGCGGTTCGACTACATCATCCACGAGTCCACGAGATCGGCAAGCGTTCGACTACATCATCCACGAGTCCCATCTCGTTAACAAAGCTTTGTTGTCTTCGAGGGTATGTTCTCTATGGATGTATATCCACACGTTGCTTGTATCTAGTAGATAGATCTTGGTGTACAATAGTTCCCATCATAGGAAATTTTTTGTCTTCTATGCTGCGAACCCAACTGTGGTATCAGAGCCAGATCTATGCGTAGGTGCTTTGCACGGGTAGTACACATATGTTTATGTGGCAGATGATGATCATGTTATTGCTTATTTCATGTATTTTAGATATTTGTGGCATAGTGGGATGAAGCGGTCCAGACTAACTTTACATGTCCTCACACATGAGACCAGTTCCACACTTGACATGCAACTAGTTTTGCATAAGTGGCTAGCGGGTGTCTATCTCTCCTACTATAGTCAATATCTAATTTACAACGAGTTGCTAATAACTTAGTTATCATCGTTGTGGTTCCATGTTCGTAGGTAAGACCGGTTCTATCTTCGAAATCCCTAAGCCACGTAAAGCGTGCAATGGATAAATTAGAAGCGTCTAGTTTAGATTGGTGTTGGCTAGTTTCATGATATGGTAATGTTGTAAGATGATGTATAGTTGATACTCTTACAACACACCTAACATGTAAGTTCCATAGACCTTGGCCTTACACACAAAGGAATGATAAAGATCATACCACAATGAACATGATAGTGATCAAATGCATAAACCATATCATTTCACTTTACACATATGATGTTTGCATCTTATATTGCTAGTTTGGCGTTTTAGTAGCATTATAAGGCCATCCCTCATTTAGATATCAAGATAAAAATATGTTCTTCCTTAAGTATGCACCATTCTATGGATCGTGTTTCGAGACATCACGTGATGATGGGGTGTACTCGACTCTACGCTTTCATACAACGGGTGTAAGACAGTTTTACACACGCGAGTACTAAGGTTCTTACTTGGCGACCCTAGCATGTAAATACATGGCCTCAGAACACGGACCGAAAGGTTAAGCATGAGTCATATAGTTGATATGATGCCCATATTGATGCTCGCCTTTGAAGCTACACCGACTCACGTGATGATCGGACTTGGTATAGTGGATTTGGTTCATGTAATCACCAAAAAGACACGAGGAATGTTGTTTTTGAGTGGGAGTTCATTTGTAATTTGGATTAGTTGAACTCGATCTATCATAAGCTTAGTATAAACTTTACAAATTGTTTTGTAGATGGCACCACCTGCTTTTAATTTCAATGTGTTCATGGAGAAAGAGAAACTTGCAACGAATGGTAGCAACTTTACCGACTAGGCCATGAATTTGAGGATTCTCCTAAATGTTGCACATAAGCTATATGTTCTAGAAGCACCACTAGGCCCCCCACCAGCTCCTGATGCCCCTGACAAGGAAAAGAACATCTATCTGACTCGCCAGGAGGATTACAAATTAGTTCATTGCGGCATATTGTATGGGCTATAGCCGGAACTTCAAAAGTGTTTTGAAAATGGAAATGCCTTTGATACCATGGGTGAATTGAAAATGATTTTTGATACCCATGCTGTCATAAAGAGTTATAATGCTTCTGAAAAGTTCTTTAGTTGCATGATGGAAGAGAACAACTCCGTTAGCAAGCATGTACTCAAAATGTATGGGTATGCCGATAGGCTTGTGTCCTTGGGAATAACGATTCCCATTGACGTAGGCATACATCGTGTTCTCCAATCTCTCCTACCTAGCTACAAGAGCTTCATGATGAACTATAATATGCAGGGCATGAAGAAGTCTCTCCCCGAGCTTTTGTTAGTGCTTAAGACTGCAAAGGTGGAGATCAAGAAAGAACATCAAGTGTTGATGATCAATAAGACAACTGGTTTCAAGAAAGACGAGAAGGGTAAGCAAAAGGGAAAGAAGGGCAGCAAATCTATTGTCGCACCTGAAAAGAAATCCCAAGCTAGCCCTAAGTCTGATACCGAGTGCTACTATTGCAAGGGGACTGGCCATTGGAAGCGCAACTGCCCCAAGTATTTGGCAGACGAGAAGTCTGGCAAGGCAAACAAAGGTATATATGATATACATGTTATTGATGTGTACTTGACTCATACTCGCAGTAGCACCTAGGTATTTGATACTTGATCGATTGCTAATATATGTAACTCGATTCAGGAGCTGCGGAACAAGCGATAGCTAGCAAGGGATGAGGTCACGATGCATGTCGGCAATGGATCAAGAGTTGATGTGATCACCATTGGAATGCTGCATCTCCATCTACCGTCATGATTAGTTATAAATCTGAATAATTGTTATTTGGTGCCTGCACTGAGCATGCACATTATATCTGGATCATGTTTGATGTGAAGTGGTTATTCATTTAAGTCCGAAAACAATGGTTGTTCAATTTATATGAATGATATATTTTATGGTCATGCACCTGTGATGAATGGTTTATTTTTGTTGGATCTCGATGATAGTGTTACACATATCCATAATGTTAATGCTAAAAGGATTAAACTTGATGATGATATATCTGCATACATGTGGCACTGCCGTCTAGGTCATGTTGGTGTTAAACGCATGAAGAAACTCCATTCTGATGGACTTTTGGAATCACTTGATTTTGAATCATTTGATACATGTGAGCCATGCCTTATGGGCAAGATGACTAGAACGTCGTTTTACGGTTCAACGGAACGGGCGACAGATTTATTGGAAATCATACATACTGATGTATGTGGTCCAATGAGTGTGTCGGCGTGAGGTGGATATCGTTATTTTGTTACTTTCACGGATGATTTGAGTAGATACAGGTATATCTATTTGATGAAACACAAGTCTGAAACCTTTGAAAAGTTCAAGGAATTTCAGAGTGAAGTGGAAAATCCTCATAATAGAAAGATCAAATTTCTGCGGTCCGACCGTGGAGGTGAGTATCTAAGTTACGAGTTTAGCGCACATATGAAATAGTGTGGAATAATTTCACAACTCACACCTTCCGGAAAACCACAATGTAATGGTGTGTCAGAACATCGTAATCGTACTTTATTAGATATGGTTCGATCTATGATGTGTCTGACTGACTTGCCACTGTCATTTTGGGGTTCTGCACTGGAAACTGCTGCATTCACTTTAAATTAGGTACCATCTAAATCCGTTGAAACGACACCGTTTGAATTGTGGTTTGGAAACAAACCTAAGCTGACATTTCTTAAAGTTTGGGGTTGCAATGTGTATGTGAAGAAACTTCAACCGGATAAACTCGAACCCAAAGCGGAAAAATGCGTCTTCGTAGGATACCCTAAGTAAACTATTGGGTATTCCTTCTATCACAGATCCAAGGGCAAGGTTTTCGTTGCCAAGAATGGATCCTTTCTAGAGAAAGAGTTTCTCGCGAAAGGTGTGTGTAGTCGGAAGGTAGAATTCGAAGAGGTTATTGAACCTTCTCTTCATGCAACGGCGAGTGGCGCAGCGCCGAAAATTGATCCGGAGTTGACTTCACCAAATGAAGAGGGAACTAATGATAATGATCATGAAACTCCGAAAGAGGACACTACCAAACATCGTAGGTCAAGCAGGACACGTGCATCTCCTAAACTATATAGAAATCCTATTATGAATTTCATGGTTGATGAAATAGATAACTCGGCAACGTATGAAGAAGCGATGATGAGCCCGGATTCCAACAAATCGCTAGAAGCCATGAAATTGGAGATGGAATCCATGTACGAAAAATAGTTTTGGACCTTGGTGGACTTACCTCATGACCGAAAGGCCGTTGAGAATAAATGGATTTTTAAAAGAAAAACTGATGCTGATGGTAATGTAACCATCTATAAAGCTCCACTTGTCGCAAAGGGGTTTCAACAAATTCAAGGAGTTTACTACGATGAGACTTTCTCTCCCATAGAGATGCTAAAGTCAGTTAGGATTATGTTAGCAATTGCTGCATATTTCGATTATGAGATATGTCAGATGGATGTCAAAACTACGTTCCTCAATGGTAACATTGAAGAAGAGTTGCATATGATACAACCAAAGGGTTTTGTCGATCCTAAGGATACTGACAAGGTATGCAAGCTTCAACGATCCATCTATGGACTGAAACAAGCATCCTGGAGTTGGAATCTCCACTTTGATGAGGTGATCAAAGAGTTTGGATTTGTCCAAACTTATGGAGATGCTTGTATTTAAAAGAAAGTGAGTGGGATCAATGTGGCATTTCTAATATTATATGTGGATGACATATTACTGATTGGAAATGATATAGATCTTTTAAACAGTGTTGAAAGTTATCTAAACAGCAAATTTTCGATGAAGGACCTAGGTGAAGCGTCATACATATTAGGCATAAAGATCTATAGAGATAGATCAAGACACCTAATAGGGCTATCACAAAGTACATACCTTGATAAGATTTTAAAGAAGTTTAAAATGGACAAAAGTAAGAAGGGGTTCTCACCTATGTTGCAAGGCAAGACATTGAGTTAGAGTCAAAGTCCGGCTACGACGGAAGAAAGATAGATAATGGATAAGATCCCCTGTGCTTCAGCTATAGGCTCTATAATGTACGCCATGCTATGTAGAAGACCGAATGTGGCACATGCTATTAGTTTGACTAGTAGGTACCAATCTGATCCAGGTTCGGAACACCGGATAGCGGTCAAGAATATCCTTGAGTACTTAAGAAGAACTAAGGATATGTTTCTTGTATACGGAGGTGAAGACGAGCTGGTCGCTAAATGTTATGTCAACGCTAGCTTTGACATCGATCTGGATGACTCTAAGTCTCAACCCGGATACGTATTTCTCTTGAACGGAGCAGCAATTAGTTGGAGGAGTTCCAAACAACCTGTGGTGGCTGGATCAACGACATAGGCAGAATATGTTGCTGCTTTAGAAGCGGCACATGAAGCGGTTTGGATGAAGGGGTTCATAACCGAACTAGATGTGGTTCCTAGTGAGTTGGGCCCAATGGTGATCTATTGTGATAACAATGGAGCCATAGCCAACGCCAAGGAACCAATGTCTCACAAAAATTCCAAGCATATTAAGCGCCGGTTTCACTCCATCCGCGAGCATGTCAAGGATGGAGATATAAATATTTGTAAAGTACACACGAATATCAATGTAGCAGATCCGTAGACTAAAGTTCTCCCTAGGAAAAAACATGATCAGCACCAGAACTCCATGGGTGTTAGATTTATCACTATATAACTGATATGTTGCTAACGTATCTATAATTTTTGATGTTCCATGCTTGTTTTATATCTACTTTCTTATGTTTTGTCCACACTTTAGTGTATTTTTATAAACTTTCTTGTACTAACCTATTAACAAGATGCCACAGTGCCAGCTGCCTGTTTTCTACTATTTTTGGTTCCAAGAAAGTCAGAAAATGAATATTCTTGGAATTGGATGGGACAAAAGCCAAAGTCAACATTTCACCAGGGGGACACGAAGCCGGAAGACAAGATGGAGAGGGGACAGGGGCCGGCCACACCACCTAGCCATGCGGCCAGGCCTGGCCCGCGCCAGGGGGTGGTGCGGCCGCCAAGGGCACCCCCTCGGATTGCCCTTTCGCCTATATATCGCCTCTGATACAGAAACCCTAAGCACCTGATCAAAATTCCACGAAAGAGTCTGTATCCGCCGTCATCTCCATCCCTAGATCGGGAGGGATGTGAAGCTCTTCCCAACACCCTGCTGGAGGGGAGAATTCACCCTAGAGGCCTTCTTCATCACCATGCCAGCCTCCGGTATAATGCGTGAGTAGTTCATCCCTGGACTACGGGTCCATGTAGTAGCTAGATGGTTGGTTCTTCTCCTTTGAGATACCATGTTTAGATCTTTTGAGCTCCGTTCATGATCAAGATCATCTATTTGTAATCATACATGTTGTGTTTGCGGGGATCCGATGGATATTGAGATGTTATTTCAGATTGATTATTGATTTTATCATGCCTTTGTTATTTGTGACATTGCATGCTCTCCATTGTTACTAGCTATCTTTGCCGAGTAGATGTTAGCAACTCCAAGAGGGAGTATTTATGCTCGATAGTGGGTTCATGCCTCTAGTAATCTAGGGAAGTGACATAAATCTCTAAGGTACTAGATGTGTTGTTGCTACTAGGGAGAAAACAACAATCCTTTGTTCATAGAACAATCATATTGTTTACTTTACACACAATGCTTAATGCAATTATCTGTTGCTTGCAACTTAATAGTGGAGGGGGTTCGGATGATAACCTAAAGGTGGATTATTAGTCATAGATGTAGTTGCATTACGGCCTATGTATAATGTTGTAATGCCCAATCAAAACTCATGGGAGTCAAGATGATTAGTATACGCATGTATGCTTTCTCGATATTTGTCAATTTCCCCACTGTAATTCATTCACCCAACATGTCATCTATCTTAAGGAGAATCACCACTAGTGAACTATGTACCCCGGTCCTTTTTTTTACCATCAATCTACAACTATTTACTGTTTTCTGTTTACTTTCTACAAGCTATTACTATCTTCCACACAATACGTTTAATCCTTTGTTTTCAGCAAAACCGGTGAGATTGACAACCTCACTGTAAGTTAGGGGCAAAGTTCAGTGGTTGTGTTGTGCAGGATTCCAAGTTGGAAACAACACCTTGGAGGTGTTTCCTTGCTCCTACTGGTTCGATAACCTTGGTTTCCTAACTGAGGGAAAACTTGCTGTTGTGCTCATCATACCTTCCTCTTGGGGTTCCTCAACGAGCTCGATATATTTTGGGCCATCAAGCTATTTTTATGGCGCCATTGCCGGGGAGTCAAGGACATCTTCACAAGGGGAGTCCCTCATAACCAATCTATTTACTTTGTTTTTTTTGCTTTGTTTGCTTGTTTCTTTATCAAAAACACACAAAAAAGAGTTGTACTAGTTTGCTTTCTTTATTAAAAACACAAAAAAATGACTACTCTTGAAAACACTAAGTTGTGTGACTTCACTACCACCAACAACAATGATTTCATGTGCACACCTATTGCTCGACATGTTCCTGAAGCTACTTTCTTTGAAATTAAACCTGCTTTACTCAATCTTGTTATGGGAGAACAATTTTCTGGAATTGGTACTGAAGATGCTGCTACTCATCTAAATAACTTTGTTGAACTTTGTGAGATGCAAAAGCATAGGGATATATTATTAAGCTTAAATTGTTTCCTTTCTCTTTAAGAGGAAAAGCTAAAGAATGGTTGCAATCCCTAACTAGAAATAGTATTGATTCTTGGACTAAATGCAAGATGCTTTCATTGGAAAATATTATCCTCCTGCTAAGATTATATCTATGAGAAGTGAAATAATGAAATTCAAACAATCTGATAATGAACATTGATACGTTGCTAACGTATCTATAATTTTTGATGTTCCATGCTTGGTTTTTATCTACTTTCTTGTGTTTTGTTCCAAGTTTGGAGTATTTTTATACACTTTCTTGGACTAACCTATTAACAAGATGCCACAGTGCCAATTGCATGTTTTCTTCTGTTTTTGGTTCCAGAAAATTCATAAAATGAATATTCTCGGAATTGGACCGGACAAAAGCCAAAGTTGATATTTTACCGGAAGACTCACAGAGCCAGAAGACGAGACGGAGAGGGGCCACAGGGTGGCCACACCATGTTGTGGTGCGGGCTAGCCCTGGCCGCGCCACCAGGTGGTGTGGGCCCCCTGGCCGCCCACCGACCTTCCCTCTTCGCCTATAAGATGCCTCCCGATGCAAAAACCCTAAATCGTCAAGCCTCCAGCCATGAAAAATTCTGCAGTGCCGCCGCCACCGAAGGGGAGATTCGGGGGACAGAAAGTCTCTGTTCTGGCACCCTGCCAGGACGGGGAAGTGCCCCCAGAGCCATCTCCATCGATCTCCACCGCCATCTCCATCGCCATTGCTGATTCCCATGATGAGGAGGGAGTAGTTCTCTCTCGAGGCTAAGGGTTCTACAGGTAGCTATGTGTTCATCTCTCTCTCTCTATGCATGATCTTATTGAGATCATGAGCTTGTAATCTACAGATCTACCTTGCTACTCAAGTGCTTTAATAGATCTCTACTCTCCCCATGTGTGTGAAGTTGACAGTGTGCACACCATGGTGGCAATTAGGCTAGAGATTTCAAATACTGTTATGAGTTATATTTGGAGTTGGATGTCTTTATGAAATTGTGGTGTTTGTTGGAACCATCTAGTGCTCAAGGTGATAGTGTGGGGTTATCTAGATGGGGAAAGCGGACTTTGAGGAGTGTTGTTATAGCCCTACCATGGATTAGAGTGTCCAACCAGAGAGTAGTTAAGAGTAGTATCATGAAGAGAAGATATTTATATGAGAGTGTTCACTAGTGAAAGTATGATCCATAGGCCTTGTTTCTAAACATTGAAACACCGTTTGCAACTAGATCTGTTACACGTTTGCTTGCTTCCATGTTTTTGCCTTTAGTCTTTTCCTCCTGTCAAGCTCTTTTCTGGAACCGTTACCACTTATAATTATCCATACCACTTGTATTTCACTATCTCTTTGCCGAACTAGTGCACCTATACATCTGACAAGTGTATTGGGTGTGTTGGGGACACAAGAGACTTCTTGTATCTTGATTGCAGGGTTGCTTGAGAGGGGATACCTTTGACCACTTCCTCCCTGAGTTCGATAAACCTTGGGTAATCCACTTAAGGGAAACTTGCTGTTGCTCTACAAACCTCTGCACTTGGAGGCCCAACAACTATCTACAAGAATAGAAGTGCGTAGACATCAAGCTATTTCTAGCGTTGTTGCCGGGGAGGTAAGGTAAAAGGTACTCACATCCTTCGGTGTGAGTGCTTGAAGTTATTTCCTTTAGATTATGCAATTTTTTCTTTTTGTTTCTTGTTTTCACTAGTTAGGCTTAATGGAAAACAACAACAAAATAGAGAGCTTTTTAGTATTTTTCCTAATGTAGAACACGAATTGTCTGAAAAGAAAATTAAAAAACCAATGGAACTTTCTTTGCATGCTAATAGCAATGTTATTAGTATGAATATTTTGAACACCTTTGTTACTAATGCTATGGAAACATCTAAGCTTGGGGAAATTAGTTTTTATGAAAATGATCTTTTTAGTTCCCCAGCTTTAAAGAAGAAAATTTTCTCTGATGATACTTTACCTCCCATATGTGGTAATTCTAATGATACTTGTGATATTTTAAATCCACATACTGAAAGCATCTCTTTTAAAATACCTATAAAAAATGTTGAACGTGTTATGAACAACTGTTATTTGGGAGATGGAACTGTCCATCCCGGTGATCACTTACTCTTTACACACGAATTATGCGAGTTGTTCATGTGTGCAGGTATTTCAATGATCCAAGTTAAGAGGAAGATATTCCGTTTGTCACTCAAGGGCAAAGCAAGGGAGTGGTATGAGCTACTAGATGATCCTCATCATTTGGAGTGGAAGGAACTTGATCCTCATCATTTGGAGTGGACTGACTGCTTGGATGATTATCCAAACCTTTTATGTAGGATTGAATTATTCTTCAAGAAATCTACTAGATTCTATTGTTGGAGGTACCTTTATGACCATTACTTTGGGTGCTGCAACAAAGCGTCTGGATAATATGATGGTTAACTATTCTGAATGGCATACTGAGAGAGCTCCAAAAGGTAAGAAGGTAAATTATGTTGAAGACACATGTTCCTTGAGTGATAAAATTGATGTTATTATGTCTATGCTTGTTAATGGGAAAGCTCATATTGATCCAAATCATGTTCCCTTAGCCTCTTTGGTTGCTCAAGAAGAGCAAGTTGATGTGAACTTTATAAGAAATAATAATTTTAGCAACAACGCCTACAGGAATAATTTTGGTAATAATAATTATATGCCATATCCTCCCAACAATGGTAATGCTTATGGAAATTCCTACAACAATAATAGAAGTGCACCCTCTGAACTTGAAGTTATGCTTAAAGATTTTATTAGTAAACAAACTGCTTTCAATAAAACTATTGAGGAAAAACTCTCTAATGCTGAAAGAAATATAGCATCATTGGCTGAAGCACAATCTTCTTTTAATAAAATGGCTGCTAAACCCGAAACTATTGAAAATCCCTTTGCTGCTACTAATCCCATACAAGTTAAATTGATGAAAATGTAAGACTATTAGCTGAATTGCATGCTAAGTGGGAAAGAGAAGATGACATTGCTAGAAATATTAGTATTTCTACTATCACTACCACTAATGTTGAAGCTAGTAAACCCAATGGAACCTTTTCTAATAAAATGCTAAAATTCTTCGAAATAAGGTAAACAATAGCTCTACTACTTTAGATGATAATGATGATTTTGATCTTGCTGGTTGCAACATCTCTGAAGTTCTTATGTTCCTACAAAAGCTTGCTAAAAGTCCTAATGCTAGTTCCATGAATATGACATTTACAAAACACATAATTGATGCTCTCATAAAAATTAAAGAAGAAAAGATGAAACATAAACCTTATATTCCTATAAAATTAGAGGATGGTTGGGATCCCATCATTAATATGAAAGTGAATGATTTTGATCTCAAAGCTTTATGTGATCTTGATAGTAGTGTTTCTATTATGCCTAGAAATATTTATGAAATGCTTGATTTAACACTGTTGGAAGATTGTTATTTAAATGTCCCACTTGATGATAATGCTAAAAATAAACTCATGGGGAGTATTAATGATGTTCTTATTATGGTTAACAATGCCTATGTCCCCGTTGATTTCTATGTTTTGGATGTTGAATGCAATGCTTCTTGTCCTATTACTTTGGGAAGACCTTTTCTTAGAACTACTGGTGCCATTATTGATATGAAAGAAGGCACCATTAAATATCAACTCCCACTCAAGAAAGGTGTAGAACACTTCCCTAAGAAGAGAGAGAAGATTCATTTTGCCTCTCCTATTGAAACAAAATTTGCTCTTAATGCTTCTTCATTTGAGAATACTTGATTCTTTTCTTTCTTCTTATGCCTAACTTAAAGGCGTTAAAGAATAATACTTATTGGGAGATAACCCAAAAGTTTCAGTTGAGTCTTGGAAGTTATTGCTTCAGTAATAACCTCTCCTTATCATTTTTATTTGATTTTTGTGCCAAGGGTAACCTCTAATGAGAGAGAAGTAATGCTTGGGAAGGTTGCTGTCCCGAGACAGATTTTTGTGCTTCGCTGTACAAATTCGTGTAAAATATCTGTACGTCAGTTTGATCTATGATGTTTTGTGCTTCTACCCCAGGTTGTTATCCAACTTTCGTTAGTTAAACACTTTTCGATTTGAGCAACCGAAGGTCTTCTAAATAATTGGTTTTTACCTGCTGGTCTATTTTGACAGATTTCTGCCATTATTTGCATTTGCTTCTTGTTGATTCCTTTTGGGGTTCTTTTGGGGGAATTGTGATTTTTGAGGGAAGTGCTGTAGTAGCTTTTGTTTTAATGGAAGTTTTACTTGTGTTGGAACTGAACCAAAATATGTATTATCTTGAGTACACTAATGTTGCTAATGAAGATTGTGTGAAGTTACGTATGAAGGAAAAATTTCAGGTGTAAGGAAAGAATGATGTAATGAGATGAAGAATGGACTAAAGCTCAAGCTTGGGGATGCCACCCGTGTCACCCCAAGAAATATCCAAGAAGTACAAGCGTCAAAGCTTGGGGATGCCCAAGGCATCCCCTTCTTCATCAATAAAAATCTCAGGTTTCTCCCAAACACTTCATTTTTATTGTTTCATGCACAGTTGTGTTGTTCTTGGAGCGTCTTTGTTTTTGTTTTTGTTTTTCGTTTGCTTGGTTTGCTTAAATAAATTGGTTGGACCCCCTCATTCATGCATTAGTTTTCAAATAAGATTGATTTGGATTGGAAAAGAGTAGGAAAAGTTCCTGCTTAAGTGGTAAAAGGAGCTTGTTTTTGACTGTGGCCTATCCTTATCATGGCATGCTTTATATTGTTTTGGCATTATGCTTAGTGATTTTTGCTGTAGCATTATATGTTATAAACAATTGAGATTGCTTAATGTGCCTTGAAAGAATCATGTGTTCTTTTAGCATATTAAAGCATAATATTGTGGTATTCTCCTTTGATGCTTTATTTGGGTTGATTTGGCGCATGCTCACACCATGTTAAGACTATACTAAGTCACCATAGCCTCTTTGATCCTTTAGTTTTCGACTTGTAATATCACTTTATGCTTTAATTAATGATGTTTTGTCACTTTGCATGATTATGGCCATTATTGCTCTCTTAGTTGGTCGCTCCTAGTCTTTTGCTAGCCTCCATACCAAGTATGAGTTCCACTCATGCATCCAACTCCAAATAAAACCAAGTTATTCAAAACAGTCCACCATACCTACCTGTTAGCATTTGCTATTCCAAGTATATTCATGTTTTTATCTATCTTCGAAATTAAACTTGTTATGAGAAAACTAGTGATTAAAGCTCTCACGAACTTGATGGCACACTTTACTTTTCTTGCCCCTAATAAACTTGAACCATTGTGTCATCTATGTTGTATATGCTTGCACTTATATGTTGGGGATTAGTAGAACCATGCTATCATGGGGAATGCTTTCAACATTGAACTTGTACATTGTACCTAGTTGATATCATGCTCTTTTGTCTATGGATGTCTTCGGTGTGAAATGAAAGGGGAGCTTGTAAGTCCATGGAGTTATGTATGTGTGTTAGAGAAACGCCTGTGCCACTAGTCTAATCCATGCCTAATCATGGTGGAAACCTGCAGCGTAACCATAATGAGCAATCTTTGAAGCATTATTCTTATAAAAAAAGAGATAGAGATTGAGAAAAAGAGAAAAATATGAGAAAAGAGGAAAGAGAGAAAAAGCACCATTTTCCCATGGTAAATAAGAAGATTGCTGAGATGCTTATTGTCTACTTGCCTTGTCATTTTGATATGGGGATTCTTCCGTATCATCAGGCAAGGGGTACCCCATTGGTGGTTCTCTATGATACACATGTACTTACTATGACAAGAACTTACCGATACCTAAACTTGAGTAGCATGAGGAGCGGCCCTCGTATTCAAGGGACATGAGATTGCCAACTTATACTTTGTCAAGCATATACTCCATAGTTTGTTCATTTTAACCTTAATCACTTCAAGATGCTTATGATAGGGTCAATGAGAGCTGAAAGCTAATAAGTACCATAATTTTTGGAAGATCTTTATGAGACTTGAATCCCTGCTTCCTTCTATGAAGGTCTTTCTTTTACTTTCATGTTGAGTCGAGCATAGTGGCCATTCTTAGTTTAATGTGCATTGTCCCAAGACTTGTTGATTGATGCATAACTTTGATATTGCTTGTTCTTAAACTATTTGTATCTAGTCACCCTTATGAACTTTGAAGGTGTCCTATGCATTTATGTTTTGCTACTCTATGAGGGACAAGCTGAATACCATTCTCATTATGATTCCTATATGTGAAACAAACAAACGTCTTGCAAAGCATTGTCATCCATGAATCTTTTGTTTATGCCTTTTCATGTTACAACATAGTTGCTATGTCTTATTGTTACAACTATATCTTTCATGCTATGTTAAAGTACTATGATCCCAGCTATCAATGTTCTACAAATACTTTGATCAAGTTTATGATGGTGCATGTCACCTCAAAAATTATTCTTTCTTTTTATCACTTACCTACTCGAGGACGAGCAGGAGTTAAGCTTGGGGATGTTGATACGTTGCTAACATATCTATAATTTTTGATGTTCCATGCTTGTTTTATATCTACTTTCTTATGTTTTGTCCACACTTTGGTGTATATTTATACACTTTCTTGTACTAACCTATTAACAAGATGCCACAGTGACAGCTGCTTGTTTTCTGCTATTTTTGGTTCCAGGAAAGTCAGAAAATGAATATTCTCGGAATTGGACGAGACAAAAGCCACAGCCAACATTTCACCGAGGGGGACACGGAGCCAGAAGACGAGACGGAGAGGGGCCAGGGGCCGGCCACACCACTTGGCCGCGCGGCCAGGCCTGGCCTGCGCCAGGGGGTGGTGCGGCCGCCTAGGGCACCCCCTCGGCCTCCCCTTTCGCCTATATATTGCCTCCGATACAGAAACACTAAGTACCCGATCAAAATTCCACGAAAGAGTCTGTAGCCGCCATCATCTCCATCCCTAGACCGCGAGGGATCTAAAGCTCTTCCCAGCCCCTACCGGAGGAGAGAATTCACCCTGGAGGCCTTCTTCATCACCATGCCTGCCTCCGGTGTGATGCGTGAGTAGTTCATCCTTGGACTACAGGTCCATGTAGTAGCTAGATGGTTGGTTCTTGTCCTTTGTGCTACCTGTTTAGATCTTGTGAGCTCCATTCATGAGCAAGATCATCTATTTGTAATCATACATGTTGTGTTTGCAGGGATCCGATTGATATTGAGATGCTATTTCAGATTTATTATTGATTCTATCATGTCTTGGTTATTTATGACCTTGCATGCTCTCCATTTTTAGTAGCTATCTTGGCCGCATAGATGCTAGCAACTCCAAGAGGGAGTATTTATGCTCAATAGTGGGTTCATGCCTCTAGTAATCTAGGGAAGTTACAGAAATCTCTAAGGTACTAGATGTGCTGTTGCTACTAGGGAGAAAACAACAATCCTTTGTTTATAGAACAATCATATTGTTTACTTTACACATAATGCTTAATGCAATTATCTGTTGCTTGCAACTTAATACTGGAGGGGGTTTGGATGATAACCTGAAGGTGGATTATTAGTCATAGATGTAGTTGGATTACTGTCTATGTATAATGTTGTAATGCCCAATCAAATCTCATAGGAGTCATGATGATTAGTATATGCATGTATGCTTTCTCGATGTTTGTCAATTGCCCCACTGTAATTCGTTCACCCAACATGTCATCTATCTCAAGGAGAATCACCACTAGTGAACTATGGACCCCGGTCCTTTCTTTTACCATCAATATACAACTATTTATTGTTTTCTGTTTACTTTGTGCAAGCTATTTCTATCTTCCACACAATACGTTTAATCCTTTGTTTTCAGCAAAACCGGTGAGATTGACAACCTCACTGTAAGTTAGGGGCAAAGTTTTGTGGTTGTGTTGTGTAGGATTCCAAGTTGGAAACAACACCTTGGAGGTGTTTCCTTACTCGTAGTGGTTCGATAACCTTGGTTTCATAACTAAGGGAAAACTTGCTGCTGTGCTCATCATACCTTCCTCTTGGGGTTCCCCAACAAGCTCGATATATTTTGGGCCATCAAGCTATTTTTTTGGCGCCGTTGTCGGGGAGTCAAGGACATCTTCACAAGGGGAGTCCCTCATAACCAATCTATTTACTTTATTATTTTTGTTTTTATTAGTTTATTTTTGCTTTGTTTGCTTGTTTCTTTATCAAAAACACAAAAAAATTAGTTGTACTAGTTTGCTTTCTTTATTAAAAATAGAAAAAAAGGACTACTCTTGAAAACACTAAGTTGTGTGACTTCTCTAGCACCAACAACAATAATTTCATGTGCACAACTATTGCTCCACCTGTTCCTGAAGCTACTTTCTTTGAAATTAAACCTGCTTTACTCAATCTTGTTATCAGAGAACAATTTTCTGGAATTGGTACTGAAGATGTTGCTGCTCATCTAAATAACTTTGTTGAACTTTGTGAGATGCAAAAGCATAGGGATATAGATGGAGATATTATTAAGCTTAAATTGTTTCCTTTCTCTTTGAGAGGAAAAGCTAAAGAATGGTTGCAATCCCTTACTAGAAATAGTATTGAATCTTGGACTAAATGCAAAGATGCTTTCATTGGAAAATACTATCCTCCTGCTAAGATTATATCTATGAGAAGTGAAATAATGAAATTTAAACAATCTGATAATGAACATGTTGCTCAAGATTGGGAAAGAATGAAATCTTTGGTAAAGAATTGTCCCACTCATGGACTGATTGCTTGGATATGTAGGATTGAATTATTCTTCAAGAAATCTACTGGATTCTGTTGCTGGTGGTACCTTTATGACCATTACTTTGGGTGCTGCAACAAAGCTTCTGGATAATATGATGGTTAACTATTCTGAATGGCATACTGAGAGAGCTCCATAAGGTAAGAAGGTAAATTCTATTGAAGAGACCTCTTCTTTCAGTGATAAAATTGATGTTATTATGTCTAAGCTTGTTAATGAGAAAGCTCATATTGATCCAAATCATGTTCCCTTAGCCTCTTTGGTTGCTCAAGAAGAGCAAGTTGATGTGAACTTTATAAGAAATAATAATTTTAGCAACAATGCCTACAGGAATAATTTTGGTAATAATAATTATATGCCATATCCTCCCAACAATGGTAATGCTTATGGAAATTCCTACAACAATAATAGAAGTGCACCCTCTGAACTTGAAGTTATGCTTAAAGATTTTATTAGTAAACAAATTGCTTTCAATAAAACTATTGAGGAAAAACTCTCTAATGCTGAAAGAAATATAGCATCATTGGCTGAAGCACAATCTTCTTTTAATAAAATGGCTGCTAAACCCGAAACTATTGAAAATCCCTTTGCTGCTACTAATCCCATACAAGTTAAATTGATGAAAATGTAAGACTATTAGCTGAATTGCATGCTAAGTGCGAAAGAGAAGATGAGATTGCTAGAAATATTAGTATTTCTACTATCACTACCACTAATGTTGAAGCTAGTAAACCCAATGGAACCTTTTCTAATAAAATGCTAAAATTCTTCGAAATAAGGTAAACAATAGCTCTACTACTTTAGATGATAATGATGATTTTGATCTTGCTGGTTGCAACATCTCTGAAGTTATTATGTTCCTACAAAAGCTTGCTAAAAGTCCTAATGCTAGTTCCATGAATATGACATTTACGAAACACATTATTGATGCTGTCATAAAAATTAAAGAAGAAAAGATGAAACATAAAGCTTATATTCCTATGAAATTAGAGGATGGTTGGGATCCCATCATTAATATGAAAGTGAATGATTTTGATCTCAAAGCTTTATGTGATCTTGATAGTAGTGTTTCTATTATGCCTAGAAAGATTTATGAAATGCTTGATTACTATTGTTGGAAGATTGTTATTTAAATGTCCCACTTGATGATAATGCTAAAAATAAACTCATGGGGAGTACTAATGATGTTCTTATTATGATTAATAATGCCTATGTCCCTGTTGATTTCTATGTTTTGTATGTTGAATGCAATGCTTCTTGTCTTATTACTTTGGGAAGACCTTTTCTTAGAATTATTGGTGCCATTATTTATATGAAAGAAGGCATCATTAAATATCAACTCCCACTCAAGAAAGGTATAGAACACTTCCCTAAGAAGAGAGAGAAGATCCCTTTTGCCTCTCCTATTAAAACAAAATTTGCTCTTAATGCTTCTTCATTTGAGAATACTTGATTCTTTTCTTGCTTCTTATGCCTAACTTAAAGGTGTTAAAGAAAAGTACTTATTGGGAGATAACCCAAAAGTTTTAGTTGAGTCTTGGAAGTTATTGCTTCGGTAATAACCTCTCCTTATCATTTTTATTTTGTTTTCGTGCCAAGGGTAACCTCTAATGAGAGAGAAGTAATGCTTGGGAAGGTTGCTGTCCCGAGACAGATTTTTGTGCTTCGCTGTAAAAATTCGTGTAAAATCTCTGTATGTCGGTTTGAGCTATGATTTTTTGTGCTTCTGCCCCAGGTTGTTGTCCAACTTTCATTAGTTAAACACATTTCGATTTGAGCAACATAAGGTCTTCGAAAAAATTGGTTTTTACCTGCTGGTCTGTTTTGGCAGATTTCTGCCATTATTTGCATTTTCTTCTTGTTGATTCCTTTTTGAGTTCTTTTTTGGAATTGAGATTTTTGAGGGAAGTTCTATAGTATCTTTTGTTTCAAT
This sequence comes from Avena eriantha, assembly GCA_910589775.1. Lineage (NCBI taxonomy): Eukaryota > Viridiplantae > Streptophyta > Magnoliopsida > Poales > Poaceae > Avena > Avena eriantha. The sequence goes on along the minus strand of OU342742.1, from coordinate 160,761,895 downwards.
GGAAGTTTTAATTGTGTTGGAACTGAACCAAAAGACTTATTATCTTGAGTACACTAATGTTGCTAATGAAGATTGTGTGAAGTTTTGTATGAAGGAAAAATTTCAGGTGTAAGGAAAGAATGAAGTAACGAGATGAAGACTGGACTAAATCTCATGCTTGGGGATTCCACCCATGTCACCCCAAGATATATCCAAGAAGTACAAGCGTCAAAGCTTGGGGATGCCTAAGGCATCCCCTTCTTCATCAATAAAAATCTCAAGTTTCTTCCAAACACTTCATTTTTATTGTTTCATGCACAGTTGTGTTGTTCTTGGAGCGTCTTTGTTTTCGTTTTTGGTTTTCGTTTGCTTAGTTTTCTTAAATAAATTGGTTGGACCCCTCATTCATGCATTAGTTTTCAAATAAGATTGATTTGGATTGGAAAAGAGTAGGAAAAGTTCCTGCTTAAGTGGTAAAAGGAGCTTGTTTTTGACTGTGGCCTATGCTTTATCATGTCATGCTTGATATTGTTTTGGCTTTATGCTTAGTGATTTTTTCTGTAGCATTACATGTTATAAACAATTGAGATTGCTTAATGTGCCTTGAAAGAATCATGTGTTGTTTTAGCATATTAAAGCATAGTATTGTGGTATTCTCCTTTGATGCTTTATTTGGGTTGATTTGGCGCATGCTCACACCATGTTAAGATTATACCAAGTCACCATAGCCTCGTTGATCCTTTAGTTTTTGACTTGTAATATCACTTTATGCTTTATTGAATGATGTTTTGTCGTTTTGCATGATTATGTCCATTATTACTCTCTTCGTTGGTCGCTCCCAGTCTTTTGCTAGCCTCCATACCAAGTATGAGTTCCACTCATGCATCCAACTCCAAATAAAACCAAGTTATTCAAAAGAGTCCACCATACCTACCTATTAGCATTTGCTATTCCAAGTATATTCATGTTTTTATCTATCTTTCAAATTAAACTTGTTATGAGAAAACTAGTGATTAAAGCTCTCACGAACTTGATGGCACACTTTACTTTTCTTGCCCCTAATAAACTTGAACCATTGTGTCATCTATGTTGTATATGCTTGCACTTATATGTTGGGGATTAGCAGAACCATGATATCATGGGGTACGCTTTCAACATTGCACTTGTACATTGCACCCAGTTGATATCATGCTCTTTTGTCTATGGATGTCGTCGGTTTGAAATGAAAGAGGAGCTTGTAAGTCCATGGAGTTATGCATGTGTGTTAGAGAAACGCCTGGGCCGCTAGTCTAATTCATGCCTAATCATGGTGGAAACCTGCAGCGTAACCATAATGAGCAATCTATGAAGCATTCTTCTTATAAAAAGAGATAGAGATTGAGAAAAAGAGAAAAAAGAAAAAAAAAGATGAGTAAAGAGGAAAGAGAGAAAAAGCACCATTTTCCCATGGTAAATAAGAAGATTGCTGAGATGCTTATTGTCTACTTGCCTTGTCATTTTGATATGGGGATTCTTCCGTATCATCAGGCAAGGGGTACCCCGTTGGCGGTTCTCTATGATACACATATACCTATGGCAAGAACTTACCGGTAACTAAACTTGAGTAGCATGAGGAGCGGCCCTCGTATTCAAGGGACATGAGATTGCCAACTTATACTTTGTCAAGCATATACTCCATAGTTTGTTCACTTTAACCTTAATCACTTCAAGATGCTTACGATAGGGGCAATAAGAGCTGAAAGCTAATAAGTACCATAATTTTTGGAAGCTCTTTATGAGACCTGAATCCTTGCTTCCTTTTATGAAGGCCTTTCTTTTACTTTCATGTTGAGTCTCCATCTTCTATCTTTATGCACCTGTTGAGAGAGCATAGTGTCCATTCTTAGTTTAATGTGCATTGTCCCAAGACTTGTTGATTGATGCATAACTATGATATTGCTTGTTCTTAAACTATTTGTATCTAGTCACCCTTATGAACTTTGAAGGTTTCCTATGCATTTATGTTTTGCTACTCTATGAGGGACAAGCTCAATACCATTCTCATTATGCTTTCTATATGTGAAACAAACAAACATCTTGCAAAGCATTGTTATCCATGAATCTTTTGTTTGTGCCTTTTCATGTTACAACATAGTTGCTATGTCTTATTGTTAGAACTATATCTTTCATGCTATGTTAAAGTACTATGATCCCAGCTATCAATGTTCTACGAATACTTTGATCAAGTTTATGATGGTGCATGTCACCTCAAAAATTATTATTTCTTTTTATCACTTACCTACTCGAGGACGAGCAGGAGTTAAGCTTGGGGATGTTGATACGATGCTAATGTATCTATAATTTTTTATGTTCCATGCTTGTTTTATATCTACTTTCTTATCTTTTGTCCACACTTTGGAGTATTTTTTATACACTTTCTTGTACTAACCTATTAACAAAATGCTATAGTGTTAGCTGCCTGTTTTCTGCTGTTTTTGGTTCCAGGAAAGTCAGAAAATGAATATTCTTGGAATTGGACGGGACAAAAGCCAAAGTCAATATTTCACCGAGGGGGACACGGAGCCAGAAGACGAGACGGAGAGGGGCCAGGGGACGACCACACCACCTGGCCACGCGGCCAGGCCTGGCCCGTGCCAGGGGGTGGTGCGACCGCCTAGGGCACCCGCTCGGCCTCCCCTTTCAACTATATATCGCCTCCGATACAGAAACCCTAAGTACCCGATCAAAATTCCATGAAAGAGTCTGTAGCCGCCGTCATCTCCATCCCTAGATCGGGAGGGATCTAAAGCTCTTCCCGGCACCCTGCCGGAGGGGAGAATTCACCTTGGAGGCCTTATTCTTCACCATGCCTGCCTCTAGTGTGATGCGTGAGTAGTTCATCCCTGGACTACGGGTCCATGTAGTAGCTAGATGGTTGGTTCTTCTCCTTTGTGCTACCATGTTTAGATCTTGTGAGCTCCGTTCATGATCAAGATCATCTATTTGTAATCATACATGTTGTGTTTGCGGGGATCCGATGGATATTGAAATGCTATTTCAGATTGATTATTGATTCTATCATGTCTTTGTTATTTGTGATTTTGCATGCTCTCCATTATTAGTAGCTATCTTGGCCGAGTAGATGCTAGCAACTCCAAGAGGTAGTATTTATGCTCGATAGTGGGTTCATGCCTCTAGTAATCTGGGGAAGTGACAGAAATCTCTAAGGTACTAGATGTGTTGTTGCTACTAGGGAGAAAACAGCAATCCTTTGTTCATAGAACAATCGTATTGTTTACTTTACCCACAATGCTTAATGCCATTATCTGTTGCTTGCAACTTAATACTGGAGGGGGTTCGGATGATAACCTGAAGGTGGATTATTAGTCATACATGCAGTTGGATTACGGTCTATATATAATGTTGTAATGCCCTATCAAATCTCATAGGAGTTAAGATGATTAGTATATGCTTGTATGCTTTCTCGATGTTTGTCAATTGCCCCGCTGTAATTCGTTCACCCAACATGTCATCTATCTTAATGAGAATCACCACTAGTGAACTATGGACCCCGGTCCTTTCTTTTACCATCAATCTACAACTATTTACCGTTTTCTGTTTACTTTCTGCAAGCTATTACTATCTTCCACACAATACGTTTAATCCTTTGTTTTCAGCAAAATCGGTGAGATTGACAACCTCACTGTAAGTTAGGGGCAAAGTTCTATGGTTGTGTTGTGCGGGATTCCAAGTTGGAAACAACACCTTGGAGGTGTTTCCTTGCTCCTACTGGTTCGATAACCTTGGTTTCATAAGTAAGGGAAAACTTGCTGATGTGCTCATCATACCTTCCTCTTGGGGTTCCCCAACGAGCTCAATATATTTTGGGCCATCAAGCTATTTTTCTGGCGCCATTGCCGGGGAGTCAAGGACATCTTCACAAGGGGAGTCCCTCATAACCAATCTATTTACTTTGTTATTTTTGTTTTGCTTAGTTTATTTTTGCTTTGTTTACTTGTTTCTTTATCAAAAACACAAAAAATAGTTGTACTAGTTTGCTTTCTTTATTAAAAACACAAAAAATGACTACTCTTGAAAACACTAAGTTGTGTGACTTCACTAGCAAAAACAACAATCATTTCATGTGCACACCTATTGCTCCACCTGTTCCTGAAGCTACTTTCTTTGAAATTAAACCTGCTTTACTCAATCTTGTTATGAGAGAATAATTTTCTGGAATTGGTACTGAAGATGTGATGACCCACAAGTATAGGGGGTGTATCGCAGTATTTTCGAGGGAAGTGAAACCCAATTTATTGATTCGACACAAGGGGAGCCAAAGAATATTTATAAGCCTTAACAACTGAGTGGTCATTTCAGCTGCACTTGGAAACAATCTTGCTCACAGCAGTTTATTAGTAGCAACAGTTTTGTAGTAGGAATAGTAAAGTAACATCAGTAGTAAAGTAAAGACAGTAGTAACAATAGCAGTAAACAGTAGGATTCGAGTGCGGTAGGCATAGGGATGGATGGACTGGCGTGGCATGGATAAGACAATTCACATAGCAATCAGAACATAGGGCAATTGCAGATAAATAAGATAAAGCATCCAAGTACTAGATAATCATAGGCATGTGTTCCATATATAGTCATACATGCTCGCAATGAGAACTTGCACAACATCTTTTGTCCTGCCAGCCCATTTGCAGCGGGGCCTCAAGGGAACTACTGGCAATTAAGGTGCTCCTTTTAATAGAGCACCAGAGCAAAGCATTAACACTCCATGAACACATGTGATCCTCACATCAAAGCCATTCCCTCCGGTTATCCCACTTTCTGTCACTTCGGGGCCATTGGTTCCGGAGAACAACGTGTGTATACAACTTGCAGATAAGACCATAAACAATACTATCATAATGAATCAATAGAATGTTCAGATCTGAGATCATGGCACTCGGGCCCTAGTGACAGGCATTAAGCACAACAAGTCGCAACAAAGTCATAAAGCACTAATAAAAGATACTAGGCACCATGCCCTAATAATCTGATGCAATTACGTGAACGATCTCATCCAATCCCTACCATCCCCATAGCCTACAGCGGGGGATTACTCACTCATAGATGGGGGAAACATGGATGGTCGATGGAGAAGCGATGGTGATGATGATGGCGATGATCTCCTCCAATTCCCCATCCCGGTAGGGTGCCAGAACGGAGTTTCTGGTGTTGTTTCGTGGAATCTGGTGGTGGCGGCGCAGCGGAACTCTTTCTGGAAAAACGTCGAACCCCTCCCCCCCTGAGTTTTTAGGTCAGAAGGCATCTTATAGGCGAAGAGGGAGACCGAGGGGGTGTCTGGGGCGGCCAGACCACCCCCTGGCGCGGTCAGGCCCAGCCCGCGCGGCCAGATGGTGTGGCTAGGCCCCAACCCCACTCCGTCTCATATTCTGGCTCCGGGAGTCTTCTGGTGAAATAGGATTTTTGGCATATTTTCGGGATTTTTCCTGATAGTTGATTTTTTGCACAAAAACTAGACACCAAGGTAATTTTGTTGAAAATAGCGTCAGTCTCTGTTAGTTGCATCCAAATCACACAAGTTTAGAGGAGAAACAATAGCAAAAGTGTTCGGGAAAGTAGATACATTTTGGACGTATCAAGATGCTGCTGCTCATCCAAATAACTTTGTTGAACTTCGTGAGATGCAAGAGCATAGGGATATAGATGGAGATATTATTAAGCTTAAATTGTTTCCTTTCTCTTTGAGAGGAAAAGCTAAAGAATGGTTGCAATCCCTAACTATAAATAGTATTGATTCTTGGACTAAATGCAAATATTCTTTCATTGGAAAATACTATCCTCCTGCTAAGATTATATCTATCAGAAGTGAAATAATGAAATTTGAACAATCTTATAATGAACATGTTGCTCAAGCTTGGGAAAGAATGAAATCTTTGGTAAAGAATTTTCCCACTCATGGACTGACTGCTTGGATGATTGTCCAAACCTTTTATGTAGGATTGAATTATTCTTCAAGAAATCTACTGGATTATGCTGCTGGAGGTACCTTGACCATTACTTTGGGTGCTGCAACAAAGCTTATGGATAATATGATGGTTAACTATTCTGAATGGCATACTGATAGAGCTCAACAAGCTAAGAAGGTAAATTATGTTGATGAGACCTCTTCCTTGAGTGATAAAATTGATGTTATTATGTCTATGCTTGTTAATGGGAAAGCTCATATTGATCCAAATCATGTTCCCTTAGCCTCTTTGGTTGCTCAAGAAGAGCAAGTTGATGTGAACTTTATAAGAAATAATAATTTTAGCAACAATGCCTACAAGAATAATTTTGGTAATAATAATTATAGGCCATATCCTCCCAACAATGGTAATGCTTATGGAAATTCCTACAACAATAATAGAAGTGCACCCTCTGAACTTGAAGTTATGCTTAAAGATTTTATTAGTAAACAAACTGCTTTCAATAAAACTATTGAGGAAAAACTCTCTAATGCTAAAATAAATATAACAGCATTGGCTGAAGCACAATCTTCTTTTATTAAAATGGCTGCTAAACCCGAAACTATTGAAAATCCCTTTGCTGCTACTAATGCCATACAAGTTAGAATTGATGAAAATGTTAGACTATTAGCTGAATTGCATGCTAAGTGGGAAAGAGAAGATGAGATTTCTAGAAATATTAGTATTTCTAGTATCACTACCACTAATGTTGAAGCTAGTAAACCCAATGGAACCTTTTCTGATAAAAATGCTAAAATTCTTCGAAATAAGGAAAACAATAGCTCTACTACTTTAGATGATAATTATGATTTTGATCTTGATGGTTGCAACATCTCTGAAGTTATTATGTTCCTACAAAAGGTTGCTAAAAGTCCTAATGTTAGTGCCATGAATATGGCCTTTACAAAACACATTACGGATGCTCTCATAAAAATTAAAGAAGAAAAGATGAAACATAAAGCTTCTATTCCTATGAAATTAGAGGATGGTTGGGAACCCATCATTAATATGAAAGTGAATGATTTTGATCTCAAAGATTTATGTGATCTTGATAGTAGTGTTTCTATTATGCCTAGAAAGATTTATGAAATGCTTGATTTACCACCGTTGGAAGATTGTTATTTAAATGTCCCACTTGATGATAATGCTAAAAAGAAAATCATGGGGAGTATTAATGATGTTCTTATTATGGTTAACAATGCCTATGTCCCTAATGATTTCTATGTTTTGGATGTTGAATGCAATGCTTCTTGTCATATTACTTTGGGAAGACCTTTTCTTAGAACTATTGGTGCCATTATTGATATGAAAGAAGGCACCATTAAATATCAAATCCCACTCAAGAAAGGTATAGAACACTTCCCTAAGAAGAGAGAGAAGATTCCTTTTTCCTCTCCTATTAAAACAAAAAAAATCTTAATGCTTCTTCATTTGAGAATACTTGATTCTTTTCTTGCTTCTTATGCCTAACTTAAAGGCGTTAAAGAAAAGTACTTATTGGGAGATAACCCAAAAGTTTTAATTGAGTCTTTGAAGTTATTACTTCAGTAATAACCGCTCCTTATCATTTTTGTTTGGTTTTTGTGCCAAGGGTAACCTCTAATGAGAGAGAAGTAATGCTTGGGAAGGTTGCTGTCTCGAGACAGATTTTTGTGCTTCGCTGTAAAAATTCGTGTAAAATCTCTATACGTAGGTTTGAGCTGTGATTTTTTTTGCTTCTTACCCAGGTTGTTATCCAACGTTCGTTAGTTCAACACTTTTCTATTTGAGCAACAGAAGGTCTTAGAAAAAATTGGTTTTTACCTGCTGGTCTGTTTTGACAGATTTCTGCCATTATTTGCATTTGCTTCTTGTTGATTCCTTTTTGGGTTCTTTTTGGGGAATTGAGATTTTTTAGAGAAGTTCTACAATAGCTTTTGTTTTAATGGAAGTTTTAATTGTGTTGGAACTGAACCAAAAGAATTATTATCTTGAGTACACTAATGTTGCTAATGAAGATTGTGTGAAGTTTTGTATGAAGATAAATTTCAGGTGTAAGGAAAGAATGATGTAATGAGATGAAGAATGCACTAAAGCTCAAGCTTTGGGATGACACCCGTGTCACCCCAAGAAATATCCAAGAAGTACAAGCGTCAAAGCTTGGGGATGCCCAAGGCATCCCCTTCTTCATCAATAAAAATCTCAAGTTTCTTCCACACACTTCATTTTTATTGTTTCATGCACAGTTGTGTTGTTCTTGGAGCGTCTTTGTTTTCGTTTTTGGTTTTTGTTTTCTTGGTTTCCTTAGTTTTCTTAAATAAATTGGTTGGATCCCCTCATTCATGCATTAGTTTTTAAATAAGATTGATTTGAATTTGAAAAGAGTAGGAAAAGTTCATTCTTAAGTGGTAAAAGGAGCTTGTTTTTGACTGTGGCATATGCTTTATCATGTCATGCTTGATATTGTTTTGGCTTTATGCTTAGTGATTTTTGTTGTAGCATTACATGTTATAAACAATTGAGATTGCTTAATGTGACTTGAAAGAATCATGTGTTGTTTTAGCATATTAAAGCATAGTATTGTGGTATTCTCCTTTGATGCTTTATTTGGGTTGGTTTGGCGCATTCTCACACCATGTTAAGACTATACCAAGTCACCATATCCTATTTGATCCTTTAGTTTTCGACTTGTAATATCACTTTATACTTTAATTAATGATGTTTTGTCGCTTTGCATGATTATAACCATTATTGCTCTCTTAGTTGGTCGCTCCCGCTCTTTTGCTAGACTCCATACCAAGTATGAGTTCCACTCATGCATCTAACTCCAAATAAAACCAAGTTATTCAAAAGAGTCCACCATACCTGCCTATTATCATTTTCTATTCCAAGTATATTCATGCTTTTATCTATCTTCCAAATTAAACTTGTTATGAGAAAACTAGTGATTAAAGCTCTCACGAACTTGATGGTACACTTTACTTTTCTTGTCCCTAATAAACTTGAACCATTGTGTCATCTATGTTGTATATGCTTGCACTTATATGTTGGGGATTAGCAGAACCATGCTGTAATGGGGAACGCTTTCAACATTGCACTTGTACATTGTACCCAATTGATATCATGCTCTTTTGTCTATGGATGTCGTCGGTGTGAAATGAAAGGGGAGCTTGTAAGTCCATGGATTTATGTATGTGTGTTAGAGAAACGCCTGGGCCACTAGTCTAATCCATGCCTAATCATGGTGGAAACCTGCAACGTAACCATAATGAGCAATCTATGAAGCATTCTTCTTATAAAAAAGAGATAGAGATTGAGAAAAGGAGAAAAAAGCAAAAAAAAGATGAGAAAAGAGGAAAGAGCGAAAAAACATTATTTTCCCATGGTAAATAAGAAGATTGCTGAGATGCTTATTGTCTACTTGCCTTGTCATTTTGATATGGGGATTCTTCCGTATCATCGGGGAAGGGGTACCCCGTTGGCGGTTCTCTATGATACACATGTACTTACTATGACAAGAACTTACCGGTAACTAAACTTGAGAAGCATGAGGAGCGGCCCTCGTATTCAAGGGAAATGAGATTGCCAACTTATACTTTGTCAACCATATACTCCATAGTTTGTTCACTTTAACCTTAATCACTTCAAGATGTTTCTTTTACTTTCATATTGACTCTCCATCTTCTATCTTTATGCACCTATTGAGAGAGCATAGTGGCCATTCTTAGTTTAATGTGCATTGTCCCAAGACTTGTTGATTGATGCATAAATTTGATATTGCTTGTTCTTAAACTATTTGTATCTAGTCACCCTTATGAACTTTGAAGGTGTCCTATGCATTTATGTTTTGCTACTCTATGAGGGACAATATGAATACCATTCTTATTATGCTTTCTATATGTGAAACAAACAAACATCTTGCAAAGCATTGTTATCCATGAATCTTTTGTTTGTGCCTTTTCATGTTACAACATAGTTGCTATGTCTTATTGTTATAACTATATCTTTCATGCTATGTTAATGTACTATGATCCTAGCTATCAATGTTCTACAAATATTTTGATCAAGTTTATGATGGTGCATGTCACCTCAAAAATTATTCTTTCTTTTTATCACTTACCTACTCGAGGACGAGCAGGAGTTAAGCTTGGGGATGTTGATACGTTGCTAACATATCTATAATTTTTGATGTTCCATGCTTGTTTTATATCTAATTTCTTATGTTTTGTCAACACTTTGGTGTAATTTTATACACTTTCTTGGACTAACCTATTAAAAAGATGTCACAGTGCCAGCTGCCTGTTTTCTGCTGTTTTTGGTTTCAGGAAAGTCAGAAAATGAATATTCTCGGCATTAGACAGGACAAAAGCCAAAGTCAATATTTCATCGAGGAGGACATGGAGCCAGAAGACGAGACGGAGAGGGGCCAGGGGCCGGCCACACCACCTGGCTGCGCGGCCAGGCCTGGCCCGCGCCAGGAGGTGGTGCGGCCGCCTAGGGCACCCCCTCGGCCTCCCCTTTCGCCTATATATCGCCTTCGATATAGAAACCCTAAGTACCCGATCAAAATTCCACGAAAGAATCTGTAGCCACCGTCATCTCCATCCCTAGATCGGGAGTGATCTAAAGCTCTTCCCAGCACCCTAACAGAGGGGAGAATTCACCCTGGAGGCCTTCTTCTACACCATGCCTGCCTCCGGTGTGATGCGTGAGTAGTTCATCCCTGGACTACGGGTCCATGTGGTAGCTAGATGGTTGGTTCTTCTCCTTTGTGCTACCATGTTTAGATCTTGTGAGCTCCGTTCATGATCAAGATCATCTATTTGTAATCATACATGTTGTGTTTGCAGGGATCCGATGGATATTGAGATGCTATTTCAGATTGATTGTTGATTCTATCATGTCTTTGTTATTTGTGATCTTGCATGCTCTCTGTTGTTAGTAGCTATCTTGGCCGAGTAGATGCTAGCAACTCCAAGAGGGAGTATTTATGCTCGATTGTGGGTTCATGCCTCTAGTAATCTAGGGAAGTGACAGAAATCTCTAAGGTACTAGATGTGTTGTTGCTACTAGGGAGAAAACAGCAATCCTTTGTTCATATAACAATCGTATTGTTTACTTTACACACAATGCTTAATGCAATTATCTGTTGCTTACAACTTAATACTGGAGGGGGTTCGGATGATAACCTGAAGGTGGATTATTAGTCATAGATTGCAGTTGGATTGCGGTCTATGTATAATGTTGTAATGCCCAATCAAATATCATAGGAGTCAAGATGATTAGTATATGCATGTATGATTTCTCGATTTTTGGCAATTGCCCCGCTGTAATTCATTCACCCAACATGTCATCTATCTTAAGGAGCATCACCACTAGTGAACTATGGACCCCGGTCCTTTCTTTTACCATCAATCTACAACTATTTACTGTTTTCTGTTTACTCTCTGCAAGCTATTACTATCTTCCACACAATACGTTTAATCCTTTGTTTTCAGCAAAACCGGTGAGATTGACAACCTCACTTTAAGTTAGGGGCAAAGTTCTGTGGTTGTGTTGTGCAGGATTCCAAGTTGGAAACAACACCTTGGAGGTGTTTCCTTGCTTCTACTGGTTTGATAACCTTGGTTTCATAACTGAGGGAAAACTTGTTGTTGTGCTCATCATATCTTCCTCTTGGGGTTTCCCAACGAGCTCGATATATTTTGGGCCATCAGTAACTAGATTATTGTCTCTAGTGCAAGTGGGAGACTGAAGGGAATATGCCCTGAGAGGCAATAATAATTTTTTTATTATGTGTATTCCAAGTATATGATATGTGTTTATTTTGCATGCTATAATTGTATTAATACAGAAACGTTAATACATGTGTGTCTAATAAACAAATGGAAAGTTCCTAGTTATGCCTCTGTTTAAACTAGCTCGTTGATTAACGAGATGAAGTTTCCTGATCATGGACATTGGATGCCGTTAATAACGAGGTCACAACATTTGTGAATGATGTGATGAACATTCATCTAAAGTATAGCATTACGATCAAAGTCATTGTGTTTATATTGCTATAACATCATACAAAGTAATCCTAGTCCTTAGACCATGAGATCATGTTAATCACTAACACCGGAAGAGTATCTTGATAACATCAAACATCACACCGTAAAAGGGTGACTATAAAGGTGGGTTCAGTGCTACAAAAGTGTTATGTAGAGGCTCATGGATCATGAGTGGGATTTGTCCATCCCGATGACGGATAGATATACTATGGGACCTCTCGGTGATATCACATTAAGAATAACTTGCAAGCAAGTGATGTGATCATTAGAATGTTATATCACGGGAATGACAAAAGAGTGCATGTCGGTGATGAGATCAAACTAGGTATTTGGATACTGATGATTGAATCTCGTACATGTAATATATCGCAAGATAAAGGGATTAAGTTATTAGCGTTAAAGGTTCTCACGATCACAGAAGTCATCGTTGACTGTGTAGGAGTCAGAATGGATCTCCAGGTCCCGCTTCTGATTATCGATCTAAGAGGGGTCTCGATCATGTCTGCTGATACGTCCATTTTGCATCACTATTCTATATCATAATTTACTGTTATTCATTGATATATTTAATATTAAGAGATGATACTTATGTTATTTCATCTATTTTTGCATGGTTGATGACTTTTAGAGCATGGACCGCTGCAGTCAGGATTCTGATGGAAAAGGTGCTGTTTGGAGGCAAAAATTGCAATGATCAGAAAATCCGGGAAAATACATGGAAAATCCTATTTTTCCAGAAGATGAAGAAAGCCAGAAGGGGAAGTGGAGATGGGCCATAGGGGGCCCACACCGCCCCCTGGAGCGGGCCACCCCAGGCCACTCCACCAGGTTGTGTGGCCGCCCTGGTCCACTCCATACTCTCCCCTCTGGCGTATATTATCCCCCCGAAACCCTAAGACTCGGAGAGCAACCACAGAAAGATTCTGCCGCCTCTGTAGGGCGGAAAACACCGAGAGAGAAAGATCTCTCCAATAGACAGAATTCTGCCTGAGAATTCCTTCCCGGAGAGGGGAGATCATCTCCATCAACACCACCATCAAGATGGACTTTATCGGGATCATCATCATCACCACCACCACCATCATCTCCACCAGCACCATCATCACCACTTCATACCGTTGTAACAATTGGGTTGAATCTTTCATAGTTGTTAGGGGAAACTTTCCCGGTGTTGATTACTCCTTGTAGTTGATGCTATTGAGTGAACCATTGAATTATCGTTTATGTTCAGATTGTTACTTATCATTGTTTCATCTCAGATCATGATCCATATGATGTATTCTGAGTAGTTCGTTTTGTTCTTGAGGACATGGGAGAAGTCATGTTGTTAGTAGTGGAATTGTGTTGAGGAAGATTCAATTGTTTGATATTTAAGTTGTGTACTTCTTCTAGTGGTGTCATGTGAACGTTGACTACATGACACTTCACCTATATGGGCCTAGGGGAATGCATTGTGTATTTGGCTACTAATCATAGGGGTTGCCGGAGTGACAGAAACATGAACCCCCGTTAGGAAACCATTGCACAAGGGACGTCAGGGTCTTAGAGTTTAAAGTTGTGGTTAGGTTTACACCTTAATTACTTTCTTGTACTTGCGGATGCTTGCAAGGGGTATAATCACAAGTATGTATTAGTCCTAGGAAGGTCGGTACATTAGGACAGGTTCACCCACACAACACTTAGCAAACTAAAGAAGATTAATCAACTATATGAAGCGAAAGCACTTGATGATATTCCCATGTGTCCTCGAGAACGTTTGGTCATCTTAAGTAATACATCCGACTTGTCCTTTGCTAAAGAAAGGATTGGGACACTTGCTGCATTTATTATTATTGTCTTTTATTTACTCGTACTTTATTTACCTGGATTATCAAAAACCCCTAAAAATCCATTTGTTAAGTATTTATAGAGAATTCCTGCTCCAAGCCACTCGTCAACACCTTCTGCTCCTCGTTGGGTTCGACACTCTTACTTATCAAAAATACTGCGATACACCCCTATACTTGTGGGTCATCAAGACTATTTTTCGTGCCATTGCCAGGGAGTGAAGCGCTATTGGAGAGTGGAACTGGTAAAGGAAACTTCTACTATGAGTATTGTTTATTTCTGTTAGTTGCATTATTTTCATTATGGATAATTCACTGAGTTTCTTATTTCGTAATGCTACTACCACTGCTAAGGTAGTAGATGAACCACCACCTACTGAGAATAATACTTTTAAAATACCTACAAGAATTATTGATCGTGTTATGGATAACTATTATGTTGGAGATGGAGCTGTCCATCCTGGTGATCATTTGCTCTTTATACACGAATTATGCGGGTTGGTTAAGGGTGCAGGTATTACTATAGATCAAGTTAAGAAGAAGTTATTCTCATTATCACTGAAAGGAAGAGCCGAGGACTGGTATAAGCTGCTAAAGAATGGTCAAGATCTTGAATGGGAGGAAATAGTACCTCTCTTTTATTCAAAGTTTTATCCTCCTAGTGAGATTCATAAAGATCGGAATCAAATATACAACTTTTGGCCTCTTGATGGAGAGAGTACATCCCAAGCTTGGGGGAGATGGAAGTTACTAATGCTCAAATGTCCCATTCATGAGCTCCCCAACAATATTATTATCAATAAGTTTTATGCAAGGCTTTCTCTTCATGATAAGGATTTTTTGGATGCCTCTTGTGCTGGATCATTCACTCGGATGGAAGAATAAGCTAAATGGAATCTTCTGGACCGTATTCAAGATAATGCTGAAGCATGGGAGAATGACAAAGGAAGAAAGTCAGGTATAGATTATGATCATGAATGCATTGAATCTTTTATGGGAACTAATGACTTTCAAAATATTAAAAATGCTTATGGTCTAGACTCTCAAGCTATTGCATCTTATTTTAAGGTTGTTGCTTCCTATATTGAAGTTCCTAAAAAGAAGTGGAATAAGTATCATGAACCATATAAAGATGTTGCTAAGTGTGTTCCTGCAAGAAATACTGAAGTTTACACTGCTAATCATGCTTTACCTGAACCTTATATTGAGAAAATACCTTTCCCAGTTAAAGTAAAGGAACATTCTATGATAGCTAGTATGGTTAATGAAAGTACAAGTACAGCTGTCGAACCTGATGAACAAAAAGAGGAACCTATAATAGCAAATGTGAAAGACTTTGTCACTAAATATGTGGAAGATGGACACACTATCCTTTCTAAGGATATCCCTAATATTGTTTCACAAAGTAGTGTTATGAGAGTTAGTGTCCCTGTGTTTTCTGTTAGGATAAGTGATCATTGCTACAATGGTTCTTGTGATAGCTATATCATTAAGTTTATGCATGATACTGAAAGTTATTATGAAAGAGGGAAGACTGTTCTTATGCATCTCAATAATATCAAGTTTCCTCGTTTTATGCTGAAAGTTTTTATGTTGCACTTCTTTAGCCTTCCTATGCCAGTAGCCTCTGGTTTCAACAATTTGTTTGTTTACAAAATTCCCTTGCATAGGAAGTGGGTTAGACTTAAACATGTGTATTTTTTGCTTCTTAATGCTCTCTTTCACTTCAATTCATATTCTTATGTGAGCATCATTGAAATTATCATGCCCATCTTAATGGCTATAAAGAAAGAGCTTTTTCGGAGACAACCCAATATATTCTTGCTTTCAGTTTGTTTTTGTTTCTTTGAGTCTTGGAAGTTATTACTTCGGTAATAACCTCTCCTTATCCTTTTTGTTTGGTTTTTGCGTCAAGATCAACCTCTAATGAGAGAGAAGTAAGATTTGGGGAAGTTGCTGTCCCGAAACAGATTTTTGTGCTTCACTGTAAAAATTCGTGAGAGATCTCTGTATTTCGGATTGAGCTGTAATTGTTTGTGCTTCTGTCCTAGGTTATTATTTAAGTTTCGTTAGTTTCGCACTTTTTGATTTGAGCAACAGAAGATTTTCGAAAAAATTGATATTTACCTGCTGGTCTGTTTTGACAGATTTTGCCACTCTTGCATTTGCTTCTTTAATCGATTTCCTTTTTGAATTCTTTTTGGGTTTTTGGAAGGAGTTGCTAAAGTAGCTTATGATTTGATGGATTTCAGTTGAAATTGGATTAAAAAGGTTTATTACCTCGCTTACACTAATGTTGCTAATGAGAATTGTGTGAAGTTTTGTGTGAAAGAAATTTCCAGGTTATTGGAGAAAATGGTGCAATAAGAAAGTGAAAGGTTTCATGACTCGAGAAATATGAGTATGAAGATGAAGATATTGATGTTATTCAAGTGGTAACTCCGGAAAAATTTATCAAAGACCAAATTCAGAGACCTGTAGAGTCCGTTTTCGAATAGGTAACAGATCTGGTAAGAAAAGTTCTGCGAAAATTCTATCCAGCTGTATTTTTGGAGTTTTTATCCAACAAGGAAAGCTACGAAGCGAAGAGGGATGGAAATGGAGCCAGGGTGGCTCACACCACCCCCTAGCGCGGCCCCCCTGGCCGTGCTAGCAGGTGGTGTGGCCGCCCCGGACTCCGTCTCCGACCCGTTTTCTCCCAGTACCTTCCCTTTGTTGTAAAACTTCGTAATATATAATCCCCCGGATCCCCCGAGGTTCATATATCGTGTTCTTGTCGTGTTTTCGTTTCGATCTGTTTCTGCCAGGAACTATTCTTGAAAGTTAGAAGCATAATGGTGTCTGCCAAGGATAAGGGAAAGGATCCTATGGAGGAAGATCTCCAAGACCCCGGGCAGGAGAAGAAGATCAAGAGTGAAGATGAAGAGGAGGCAAAGCAAAGCCAACATCCGCACACCGGTACTACCATTGCAAGCATTGGAGTGTTGGCAAAACCCACCAGGGTTAGAATGACTGCACGGATGTCAGCTGGAGGGAAACCTCCGCATCACTGTTTGGCTCCACGATCACTTCCTCCATGCACCAAGAATCCTTTCCATACCCTTATCCATGAGCATCAATACCAGAATATGCCCAAGGAGAAACTACCCTCCAATTGGGATTTGCCTCGTTCTAGCCATGCAGGAAAAGAAGACTTCAAGGAGGAAGAGTGGGGAAAGAATCGCAAGAGCTGGAATTCGCAAACCGACATGATCATGAGCCGCATTGAGCAAAACTCACACTTGATTCGTAATCTCACCTTCGAGATTGAGGACTTGGGGAAACTAATCAAAAAGCTCATCGAGAGAATACCGCCACCACCGAAGGAGTAATTCGTCATCAGGTTTTGGCATCCCCTTGGTTTGTTCCAAGCTTGGGGGAGTGCCGCGGTATCACATCACTATCTTATATCTTTTTACCTTTTTAGTAGATTCATATCATGAATAGAGAAGTTATCATGTAGGATGGTTTTCATTATGGAAGTGTCCCCCCTCTCGTTAGATATTTATGTATCCCTTGGTGTGAGTTGCCGTTATGGAATATTAATGAGGAGTTCTATTATTTACTCTTTTGCATATCTTATATTATTTTTAAATTCATGGTTATATGATTGATCTTGTCGTTAGTATTGGTATCACTTTGGGATCATTGAGTTAATTTAGTTCGTTTTGGCAAACCTGGCACGGTCAGTAGCAACACTATTTTGAGAATTGAATGAAAAAGATAAAAGTACTCTTAAAAGAAATATAATTTCATCATCTTTCTTTCTTGATTTGCTCATAAGTCTAGTATTCTCTAGTTAAGATCTTTTGTGCTTCCAAGGAAGATTGCATGTTTGTTTTTATGACTTGCATGTTTGTTTGTTTCCTTCAACTCTTATGCTTGCTACCCAGCCTTGCTAGCCAAAAACCTGTACTGAGAGGGAATGCTTCTCGTGCATCCAATCCTTAAACCAAACCTATGCCATTTGTGTCCACCATACCTACCTATTAGCATTATTGCTATTCCAAGTAAATTCATGTTTTTATCTACCTTCCAAATTAAACTTGTTATGTGAAGATTAGTGATTAAAGATCTCACGAACTTGATGGCACACTTTACTTTCTTGCACTTAATAAACTTGAACCATTGTGCCCATCTATGTTGCGTATATGCATGCGCTTTGTAAGTTGAGAAATCGCAGAACCATGTTGTCATGGGGAACGCTTTCAACATTGCACCGGTGCTTTGTACCTAGTTGATATCATGTTCTTTTGTCTATGGATGTCGTCGGTGTGAAATGAAAGGGGAGCTTGTAAGTCCATGGAGTTATGTATGTGTGTTAGAGAAATTCCTGGGCCGCCGGTCTAATCCATGCTGTCATGGTGGAAACCTGCAGCGTAACCATAACGAGCATCTATGAAGCATTCTTCTTATGAAAAAAAGAGATTGAGATTGAGAAAAAGAGAAAAAGAAAAAAATGAGAAAAGAGGAAAGAGAGAAAAAAAGCACCATATTCCCATGGCAAATAAGAAGACTGTTGAGATGCTTGTTGTCTGCTTGCCTTGTCATTTTGATATGGGGATTCTTCCGTATCATCGGGCAGGGGGTACCCCATTGGTGGTTCTCTATGATACACATGTACTTACTATGACAAGAACTTACCGGTGACTAAACTTGAGTAGCATGAGGAACGACCCTCGTATTCAAGGGACATGAGGTTTTCAACTTACAACTTGTCAAGCATATCCTCATATTTGATCACTTTAACCTTAATCACCTAAAGATGCCTATGATAGGGACAATGAGAGTTGAAAGCTAATAAGTATCATAATTTTTGGGAGCTCTTTATGAGACTTGCAATCCCTGCTTCCCTCTACGAAGGGCCTTTCTTTTACTTTTTAGTTGAGTCAGTAAACCTATTCTCTTCTACCTCAGCAAGTATTTTGAGTTGTTGTGTTTCATTCATTCATATGATGATTTATCCAATCATGTTTCTTATGTTCCTTGTTTTGCACTTTGATCTTATCTTAGTGTCTACTACTTTGAAAGCTATCTTTGAAAACCAGTTATTTGTGAACTCCTACAAATTATCAACTATTCTTCGACCAAGAGCTAAGTTTGCAATTACCAATTCTGATTTACTTTATGCATCTTTATTGTGTTTCCTTTACTTATTGCAAGTTAAGTTATATAATAGTGAGTTGTCTTCTATTATGACTTATGTATTGATGAATGTTATGCTTCTTGTCTATATCCTTTTATCGACTCTTCACTCCATAAACCTGAGGTCATGTTTATTGAGTTTAGTTTCGCTTGGGGACAAGCAAAGTCTAAGCTTGGGGAGTTGATACGTCCATTTTGCATCACCATTCTATATCATAATTTACTGTTATTCATTGATATATTTAATATTAAGAGATGATACTTATGTTATTTCATCTATTTTTGCATGGTTGATGACTTTTGGAGCATGGACCGCTGCAGTCAGGATTCTGATGGAAATGGTGCTGTTTGGAGGCAAAATTCGCGAAGATCAGAAAATCCAGGAAAATACATGGAAAATCCTATTTTTCTAGAAGACGAAGAAAGCCAGAAGGGGAAGTGGAGATGGGCCACAGGGGGCCCACACCACCCCTGGCGCGGGCCACCCAGCCCACGCCACCAGGTGGTGTGGCCGCCCTGGTCCACTCCAAGCTCTCCCCTCTAGCGTATATTATCCTCACGAAACCCTAAGACTCGGAGAGCGACCACAGAAAGATTCCGCCAGCTCTGTGGGGCGGAAAACATCGAGAGAAAAAGATCTCTCCAGCTGACAGAATTCTGCCGAGGGAATTCCTTCCCAGAGAGGGGAGATCATCGCCATCAACACCACCATCAAGCTGGACTTCATCGGGATAATCATCATCATCTCCACCAGCACCATCATCACCACTTCATACCGTTGTAACAATTGGGTTGAATCTTGCATAGTTCTTAGGGGAAACTTTCACGGTGTTGATTACTCCTTGTAGTTGATGCTATTGAGTGAACCATTGAAGTATCGTATATGTTCAGATTGTTACTTATCATTGTTTCATCTCTGATCATGATCCATATGATGTCTTGTGAGTAGTTCGTTTTGTTCTTGAGGACATGGGAGAAGTCATGTTGTTAGTAGTGGAATTGTGTTGAGAAAGATTCAATAGTTTGATATTTAAGTTGTGGTGTACTTCTTCTAGTGGTGTCATGTGAACGTCGACTACATGACACTTCACCTATATGGGCCTAGGGGAATGCATTGTGTATTTGGCTACTAATCATAGGGGTTGCCAGAGTGACAAAAACCTGAACCCCCATTAGGAAACCATTGCACAAGGGACATCGGGGTCTTAGAGTTTAAAGTTGTGGTTAGGTTTCCACCTTAATTACTTTCTTGTACTTGCAGATGCTTGCAAGGGGTATAATCACAAGTATGTATTAATCCTAGGAAGGTCGGTACATTAGCACAGGTTCACCCACACAACACTTACCAAACTAAAGAAGATTAATCAACTATATGAAGCGAAACCACTTGATGATATTCCCATGTGTCCTCGAGAACGTTTGGCCATCTTAAGTAATACAACCGGCTTGTCCTTTGCTAAAGAAAGGATTAGGCCACTTGCTGCATTTATTCTTATTGTCTTTTATTTGCTCATACTTTATTTACCTACATTATCAAAAAACCCTAAAAATCAGTTTGTTAAGTATTTATAGAGAATTCCTGCTCCAAGCCACTCGCCAACACCTTCTGCTCCTCGCTGGGTTCGACACTCTTACTTATCGAAAATACTGCGATACACCCCCTATACTTGTGGGTCATGATCTGCATTATTTGTGAACCATAGGGTGACACACTTAAGGGTTTCGAAACACCATTTGGAGCAAATATGTTTCAGACGAAAGAATTGCAAAGCGCTAGAATTATTTCAATGGACACCAGAATTGTTTCGAGTGAAATTATTGAAATTGGTTCTGCATGTGATATTGAAATGTTGCAGGGGTTTTATGTGAATGTTTGTTAATTAAACTAATTAACAAATTTCTGAATAAAATTAATAAAAGAGTTTTATTAAATGAGAGTTGCATTAAATTTGATGAAAATTTAATGCCTCTGAGTGGAACTTTGAGTGGAGGCATGTTTATGTGAGTGGAGCTTCCACCACATGAATGAGGAAGAGGTGGGGGCACCTCCCTTGGGCGCTGGCCATGGGGAGGGGGAGAGCCCCCTCTCCTATAAAAGTCCTCCCTCTCCTCCCTCTCAAAGCACACCTCCTCGTGAAGGATCTCTCTCCCCCTCTAGATTTATTCCCCCATGGTCTCGGATTAGCGAGATACATGTTCCCGGTGGCATTTCATCTGGAAGGAGTTGTTGCTTCCGCTGATTCGTTGGAGCGAAGAGGTGAAGGTTGTTCGGTGGCCTGAACGTGTGTGCGAGGATGGATGCGCTGCTGATTTGCGGCACTAGGACTTCCACACGATCTTGAGATCGGCAAGCATTCGACTACATCATCCACGAGTCCCATCTCATTAACAAAGCTTTATTGTCTTCGAGGGTATGTTCTCTATGGATGTATATCCACCCGTTTCTTGTATCTACTAGATAGATCTTGGCGTATACTAGTTCCCATCGTAGGAATTTTTTTGTTTTCTATGCTGCGAACCCAACACCCGTAACAGCTGCCACATGAAGGTCCTTTGGCTAAGGGGCAGGGGGCCTTCCAAAGGTGAACTGATAGAAAACGCTCCTGAAGGAGATTGGCGCCAGGGCACCCCGTCCATCTCAGTTGAGAGGGACGCAGGTAGGGCGCCTCGTAGCCTCCGAAGTCAGCGGCTTCGGCATCACTGAAGGGTATCCGGAATGGGATGTTCCACATGCCCCTGCTCCGCTTCAGCCACTAACATCATGGGAACTGCGTAAATGGCGAATAGGGCCGGGAACTCCTAACATAGGGGGTATCCCCAAGCCTGGGATCCATCCAGGAGAGGACACTTGTACCGTTGCCCACTGCGAAGAGTGTCCCCCTCCTGGTGATATGCTTAATGTCCTAGATGGCTTGCCAAAACTGGAAGCCCTCTCATCGTTCGCAAGCCAACATTGGTCGACCCCTAAGATACTTGGCCTTAATGAGCTGCAGCCACAGTCCTCCCTCATCTCGGAGGATACACTACACCCATTTGAGCATCAGTGCCACATTGAAGTGGCACGAGTCGAGAATCCCAAAGCCCCCCAAGATCTTAGGGGCATAGATATCCTCCCATTTCACCATATTTTATTTATGGCGACCATCCCTCGCTACCCAGAAGAACCTGGAAAACTTTTTGGCAAAGTCCGCATGGGACCCCTCAGGTAGGAGGTATAGCCCCATCTGATACATGGTAAGGTCGGATAGGCAAGAATTGATCAGGATCAACTTGCTCCCCTTAGATGTGAGTCGAGCTCACCAGGGTTCAGCCTTAGACCGAACCCTTGCAACCAGGGAGCCAGTTTCTTGACCAGGACCCGAGTATCCCAAATAGGGATGCCAAATACGTGATAGGGAAGTCTGCTAGCCTGCAATTGATGTTGTCCGCAAATGCGTTGCCTCTCCTCATCCGAGTAACCCAGGATCATAACTAAAAGGGAATTGGACTTTGCCTAGAGGGGAGGTGAATAGGCGTTTTAAAATTATTACGGTTTAGGCTCTAATAAATGCGGAATAAAACTAATGTTTAATTTATCAAGCCAAAACCTATATCCACTAGGTTCAACTAAGTGCACAAACAACCTATTTTAAGCAAGACAATCAACAAGGTGATAGCAAGATATAATACTTCAAGCATGATGGCTATCACAATGTAAATTACATAAGTAAAGGGCTCGGTTGATAGATAACCGATGGACGTGGAGACAATGATTTTTATCCTGAAGTTCACTTCCAAAGAAGCTATGTCTATGTTGGAGAGGTGCGATGGCACAATGTACTTTGAACGCCACAAATGGCTCACCTTTAGATGTGGTGGCTCGATGCTCACCCAACGTCACACAAGGCCTCACCCCAAGATGCGAAGGCACGCAAACCACCAACGCCAAAAAAGGCTTACGCTATTCTCCTGTGAGCTCACCACAAAGGCCTACTCACGATCCACTATGGGACACTTTGAGGGCGGTCACCGAACATGTACAAGCTTGGGGAAATCTCCACAACTCAATTGGAGGGCTCCCAAGAAACTCCACAAAGGCTCCATAATGCCACAATAGGCCACAAGCTTGGGGAATCTCCACAACTCAATTGGATCCCCCAAGAACACACCACAATTCCACACAACCGTCTAGGGTTCCAAGAACCCAAGAGAAATAAGTCCAATAGCTTGAACTCGCCGAATCTCCGAGGAGAACTCAAACCTATGCACCAAATGCAAGAGGCAAGTCCTTCACTCTCAAATTCCACCAATGCTACAAAAGCTATTGGGGGAATAAGAGAGGAAGAACACAAGAGGAGAACACAAAACTCTCCAATATCTAGATCCCAAGGATTCCTTCACAAAGAAGGGATTTGGTTTGGTGAGGGCTGTAGATCTAGATCTCCTCTCTCAAATCCCTCAAAAATATGCAAGAACCATAGGAGGGGGAAAGAGGGCAAGCTCTTCAAGGTCAACAATGGAGGGGAGAGAGAGAGTGAAAAACGAACCAAAAGAACTAGTGCCCACGAAGGGGAAGAGGAGACCCTTTTAAAGGGCCCCAAATCTTCCCGTTATGCACAGATTCGTGCACGGTGCCGGTAGTACCAGCGGGAGAGCGGTACTACCAGTGGCACCCAACCAACGGTCACAAATAGCAGTGCGAGAGAAAAAACGAGCCTGGTGTTACCAGTAGAAGTTCAAGTCCAAGTGCAATTGAAGTGCATGGATTGATTTTCAAGAGAAGGAGGTGACACTAGCTTATGGTAGAATCCTGAGAAAGAAGTGGAAAATTGAAAATCTAGAGTTTATTGTAGAGATGCTTATTGCTTTCCTTAACCATGAGGTTATTGCAATAGGTTTTTCGATTGATGGCACCGGCCGTAACTGGCATTACCAACAGAAAGGAATTGATAACTTGGAGTAATAGATATATCTTCCATCCATCTTGTTTGAAGATGTCGAGCACTGGTAGAATGAAGAGGACGGAGAAGATTTTGCATTTGCTTCCACCAGATCATTGAAGATTTTGCTCCATGTTGAAATAGAGGAGACCATAAACAAGAGATTATTGCTCACGTTTGTCGATAGAACACTTCGGAAAACAAGGATGGAAGTAAAAGTTTCGAGGGATAAAGGCCACTTGTGACTTTCGTGGAATGAGTAAAAATCGCATCGATTCACCAATTCAATGTACAAGAGCAAATGATAAGAGTAGTGGTATGGTAGCTACTCCATCCTGCACCCAAAGCATTACTACGCACATGAATAGGAAACTATGCAACCTAACTCTCGAATATTAGACTGAAGATCTTGACAAGTAGAATTCATGAAGCTCCATAAGAAAACAAGATTGATGCAAACACTTCGTCGAATCCAAGCAGATAAACATGATGATGTTGTCTTCATGTCAGAAGTCCCAAGCCATCGGAAAGATATCAAGGAAGATCACAGAAACAGATGAAGGATTCAACATATAGATGAGAAAAGAACCAAGGTCTTGAATAGAGGAATTACGAAAGATCTGAGAATTCTTCGTGGCATCCGGTGGATTGAGAATAGAAGATAAAAAGAGAGGGTTTCAAAAGGTTTCTTGATGAGCGGAAGACCAAAAGAATTTCTTATCCTTCTTAAGAAGATCCGAGAGATTTAGCTGTTTTGAGGAAAACTTCAGTGGAACGACAATGATAACTTGCCAAACAAGGAAAAACTCCGGATTTGGTTGAAGGAGGAGGATGGAATTAACAATTGACTTGATGATTCAAGAATTGTAGCAATGTCTTTAGCAGAAAACCTCATTTGTAGCATCATGGAATATGGAGAAAAGAAGCAAAACATGTTATACTTGTAAAAGTTACATGTAAATAATTAAAGGAGATAAATATTGTCAATAGAGGCTGATGGTCTTTGTATCAAGAACAATATTTTGATGTAATAAAGTGCCATGATATCCCAAAAAAAGCTCTCGTTGGTGTCAGATGCACCCAGCGCCAATATGTTAGCTCCGCCCCTGTCTCCAGCATACTCGGAGTCACGACGCCATCTGACGGAAGGGGCTAGGTTCTGACATATTCTTGTCTTTTTCTCCTTCCTCAAAAATACTTTTTCTAGTAAGCTCTAATATCTGAACTACATCAATCATATTACTCAAACTTATGTCACAAATGACTATTACTAGCACCAAGTTTCTCAGTAATATTGAAAAGCAATATATTATCAGTGTTAGCCACTCTAGGTAAAATAGGCTATAGGTAAAACATGACAAGAACAATTATCAGTACCATTGATTTAATTCTTGAGTGTAGTTCTCTCCATGGCCAACTTGGTCATGTCTACATCTTTCTTGGTCTTTTAGTCTCTATCACCTAACAACCTTATCTGCATCCCCTTTTCTCGAAATAGGCTTTCGTCCCGCTATATTAATATAGCAATCACATCGATACATGAGTTTCAATTAAAGTAAATGCCGGGACAACAACACACCATACTCAAAAAAGAAAAAGAATAAAGACAATGGCGAATCGACAAAGCGATGATGACCTATAACCACTGCACCCTCCAACTTTGGCCCACCACACTCCAAGAACTTGAGGCGCCGAGTACCAAGCAACACCTTCACATGGAAGCTCTGTTGACACGCCATTGCTACCCAGACCATAGTCCTAGGGTTTCTCCTGGCACTCAGAGTAAAGTGGAGGTGGAGGATTCCCTCGACGCCCTCCAGGAAGGAATGGTGCCACTCGGAGGTGGCACCGCGCCAGGGTTGAACGAGCCGATAGGGATTTCTCCCGATGCCCCCACAAAAAACCCTTGCGCAACAGAACACCACCACCCAGCTTCACCGCCCACCAGCATGCGCCACACAATGTTGAAGTCACCATCACTATCTCTTCATGGACACCGATGGGTGGTCTGACCAGTGAGGGCACACAACTTTGTCAGGACAAGAGACAACAACAAATCATCTTGCGGGAGTAACCCCCTCCACCACCGAGAGGCAGTCATTGACCGGACATAGCAGCCGGGGCACACCAAGCCCGGAGGGGCCCGACCCAGCCCAGATGGGCCCGTAAATGTAACATCGTAACATTAGAGCTTAGAAATAAGCTGAGATGAGGTGTGTGCATTGCATTCATGCATAGAAAATCTGGAGAATTTTCGCGCAAAACTAAAGAAGCTATAGAATGATCGAGGTCTCTCTTGTTCTGATGAAAGCACCTCTCTTGTATGTTTTGTGTTTGAGGGGAAGACAATTCAAATTCAATTATTCCATTGATACAATTGAATCTAGAAAAGAGAATTTGAAAATAAATAATTACAATAATAATCTTTAATACTACAAATAAACAGATAGTATTATTGTTCTTTACAATAAAAGAATGAAAGTAAATTATAGTAAACAAATAAATAGAAAAGTAATTACATAATTAAAATAACTAAAATGATTCTTTATTACAAAACAATATATAAATATTACATTGTATTTTGCAAATGAAAAGGTAAATTACAAAAGAATAAAGTAAAACCTAAAACTAAATTCATCTTCACTTTCTCCATCTTCTAAATCTTTTCTTTATATTTCTGATGTTATACCTGCAAACAAACATAAAAAACAATATAATATGTGAAGGGGTTAGTTTTGACTGCCCTCAGATATCAACTATGAAGTGCACTGTTTTATCTCATCATTGAGCTCAATCTGAAGGGGCAAGTTTCACCAAATCATAGTATATGTTCTTAATCAAATAGTTGCCTCAGTACAACATCATTGGCAGTAAATTATGGGGAAATTTTCACTAGAGTGGTAAAAGTAAAAAGGAGGAGTATCAAGATATTTGGTCTTGCACTCATCTAGAACAGTGCAAGCGGCACACACACCTAACTGCATGGCACGAGCTGTCAACACTGTAAGCAGCTCAAAAGCACACACAGCTGCTGTGCTGCCATCACTACAGGGGAGAGCGCTACAAGATAAGAAGAGGGAGTAGCCGCAGCAGTACTGCTAGCTGTTGTATTCCCCATTTACACCCCATGTTCATCTCCACCATTTCATCCAAAATCACATGAACATATTGTTCTTACTAATACATCAACCAACACCATATCCCTACCTTCACACCAGGAAAGCCAACACTAATAAAAGAGTAAGATCAAGGATAAAGGAGGAGCAGATCAGCAAGGAATAGGAGAGGTAGCTAAGAAGGGGAGAGCAAGCTATAGCAGATCAAGAAGCCGCTGGTGTACTTACTACACCAGTTAGCCAACAGATCAAGAGTACTTGTTATTCTAGTATATCTATCTGCAAGATCAACTCACCGTCAGATCATCCACTCCATCAACATCTAGAGGTTTGTCCACTTTACATAAAAGGTTGACAACCAATATCATCAGTAGTATCTATTCTTATCATTTTTGTCTTAGAAGGTAGGTTTGGTGAGAAATAGAGCTCTCAGCTTGGTGTAGAAGTGCTACACCAGATTCATCCTAGAGCTAGTAAAAGGGACCACCATATCTGATCTTATTCTGTAAATAACTCAGCTCAGCCTATGCATCATCGGCAGTCAAAAATGGATCCCTAGTTAGTCAACCAGGTAGCATGTTAAATAGATGTGGTGTTCACCACTGTGCACACTTTTGAGGAAGGCACCACAGTGGCAAACACCACAACAAAAGCTACAAGATCAAGCTAAACCAGAATAGTATATTTAAGCAAAAGCTAATCACAAGACATCACCATAATATCTGTTCTTATCAAGGCAGAGCCTCAGCCTGTGCAACCTTAGCAGGGACAGACATTTTAGCAACAGATCATACCATTTAAAATCTACTATTGTGCACACTCCACATGGGAGGCACCACAACAACAGATTCAATAGCAGTAGTCACTAAGCTGTTCAACACCAAACATCAAGCACCAAATCTGCTCTTATTTAAATTATGTGCCTCAGTCTTTGCATCATAGGCCAGGCTAATAAATCAAGCACATAAATTTTTTCTTATGTAAATTTAAAGCCTCAGCAAATTGCATCTTAGGCATGTGCTATATCCAAATTATACTATTGATATTAATCATCCAAGTAGGCAACAAGTCATATAACCAGAGGTTCACTATTGTGCACACTCAAGTGAGGTACCACAATAGCTAGTCCAAGTTACAGATGCCACTAGGGCAATGAACCACATCATCTGACCAACAGGTCAATAGCTCATTTACAAGCCAAAGAAAATCATCATTGTTTTTCTAATCCATCTCCTAGTAAGCAAGGCATATTTCCATTCATTTCCAATATACTTTCTCATATAGGGAATATAGATTAAATAACCAGTCACATTTGCAGATAATAGTTCTCATCATTTTCCTAGTCAACCATCTAGGAATCATTCCATATCTCGTATTACATTGTCTAGCACATGCTCTAGATCATCATTGAACCAAAGGTTCAATAAATCAAAGCATAGACTCTTATTGTCTTAGCCAGCTACCAATTTGATAACATGCTTCTAGCAAAACCATTTGTTGTCTTGTGTGCTAACAACTCCAATAGTGCAAAAGCAAACCAGAAACCGACATGGTCATCAATAGCTTCACTAACAAACCAAATTGAAGCATGACATTTAGAAGTAACTCATATATCCCAAGAAAATCCTTAGAATAGTAATAACAACATCAGTAAACCTCAGCACCACATGTAGAACACCATACTTGTTGGGTCCGCAACATAGAAAACAA
Source organism: Avena eriantha (assembly GCA_910589775.1). Classification (NCBI taxonomy): domain Eukaryota; kingdom Viridiplantae; phylum Streptophyta; class Magnoliopsida; order Poales; family Poaceae; genus Avena; species Avena eriantha. The sequence goes on along the minus strand of OU342742.1, from coordinate 160,733,130 downwards.
AAAATTTCCTACGATGTGAACTACACGCCAAGATCTATCTACTAGGTACAAAGCAATGGGTGGACATACATCCATCGAGAACTTACCCTCGAAGATAACGGGTTTTGTTAACGAGTAGGAACTCATGGTTGATGTAGTCGTACACTTGCCGATCTCAAGATCATGATGAAGTCCAGCAGGTCTGGCTCCAGCATGTCCATCAGATCCAGCTCCAGCACCACCAAGTCCAGCACCGCAAAGCAGCGATGCATCCGTGATCGCACACACGTCCGGTACCCCGACAACCTCCGTCCCTCGCTCCAGCAAAGCAGCGGAAGAAGCAACTCCTTTCCAGATAAAGCCACCGGGAACATGTATCTCGCTAATCCGAGACCATGGGGAAATAATACTAGAGGGGGAGAGAGATCCTTCACAAGGAGGTGTGTTTGAGAAGTGAGGAGAGGGTGGCCTTTTATAGGAGGAGGGGGGTGCCCCTCCTTCATGGCCGGTGCATGGAGGAGATGTCTCTTCACCTCCTCCATTCATGTGGTGGTAACCCCTCCACATTAAAATGCCTCTTCACATTCCCTTTTAAAGTCTCCACTTTAAATGCATTAAATTTCTCCAAATTTAATGCTCTCTCATTTAATAAAACTCTTTTATTATTTTTATTCAGAATTTTGTTAATTACTTTAATTAACAAACATTCACGTAAAACCCCTTGCAACATTTCAATATTACATGCATAACCAATTTCAGCAATTTCACCTGAAACAGTTTCGGTGTCTATTGAAATAATTCCAGCGCTTTCTTAAATCTTTATCTAAAACATATTTGCTCCAAATGGTGTCGGTATCCCTTAAGTGTGTCACCCTACGGTTCGAGAATAATGCAGACATGATCGAGACCCCTCTCCGATCAATAATCAGCAGCGGGACCTGGAGATCTGTACTGACTCCTACACATTCAATGATGACTTCTGTGATCGTGAGAACCTTTAACGCTTGTAACTAAATCCCTTTGTCTCGCGATATATTACATGTCCGAGATTCGATCATCGGTATCTCCATACCTAGTTTGATCTTGTTACCGACATGCACTCTTTTCTTGTTCTCGTGATATAACATTCTAGTGATCACATCACTTGCTTGCAAGCTATCTTAATGTGATATCACCGAGAGGGCCCAGAGTATATCTATCCGGCATCGGGATTGACAAATTCCACTCTTGATCCATGAGCCTCAACATAACACCTTCGTAGCACTGAACCCATCTTTATAGTCACCCTGTTACGGTGTGACGTTTGATGTTATCAAGATACTCTTCCAGTGTTAGCAATTAACATGATCTCATGGTCTAAGGATAAAGATTACTTCGTATAGTGTTATAGCAATATAAACATAATGAATTTGATCGTAATGCTATACTTCGGATGAATGTTCATCACATCATTCCACCAATGTTGTGACCTCGTTATTAGCAACATCCAATGTCCATGATCAGGAAACCTTGATCATCTTGTTAATCAACGAGCTAGTCTATAAGAGAGGCATAACTAGGAACCCTTTTTATTTATTAAACACACATGTATTGACATTTTCGATCAATAAAATTATAGCATGTAAAATAAACATTTATCATAAACATGGAATAAGATAATAACCACTTTATTATTGCCTCTCGGGCATATTCCCTTCAGTCTCCCACTTGCACTAGAGTCAATAATCTAGTTTGAAAAACTTTGCATATTGAACACCTATGACTTTCTGGTGTTGCATATACGCTATTGCTAGTGGTTAACATAATCTCCAGATCTGACAGTTTCAGGTCCGTGTGTATTTGCATGTCTTTGCGTCTCTACGCATCACTCATTCTCAAATGAGATGGCATTGTATAAATTTGGTCCTTTGGTGAGACCTTTAGTTCGTTCGGGTTAAAATATGTTGATATTATTCTCACACAATATATCTTCATAGTATTAGCCCACTTTGAACCACACCTAGTATGATAACAAACTAATGAAGACAAATGCCCTCCTTTGCTGCTACTATAGCAGTTATATACTTAGCCTTTTGTTGTAGTATCCGTCACAATGTCTCAACTTTGGAACTCATCTAAATCCATCATGGAATATCCTTTCCATTACATTGTGCCACCCATAGTCTAAATTGAGATAAATTTAATTTGTATCTTGTGACAAAAATAGTATCAATGTAACACTTTACAATGAACTACCTTTAACTATTTGTCACTTATACATGATATATTCTTAGTTCTTCCAAAGCTCATAAGAATATCTTTACTATTGTCCAATGATCATCTTATGAATTATTCTGGTATGTGCTCATAACATTTAGAGCATAGGACATTTTGGATATATACATATCATGGTATAATCGATCAAAATCTTCATGTGATTTTACTCACCAAGTGTTGAAACACTTGAATCTTGATACAATTCTTTCCATGCAGCAAGAACCTTTCTTGTTGTTTCCATATTGAACCCTTTCAATATCTCATATATGTATGTCTGGCACAACCATATTAGCGCCTCAATCTATCCATATAGATATTGATGCCAAATATTCCGGTTTTGCCGAAATCTTTCATCGAAATCTTATTTTAATGAAATTCTTAACTTGTGTCAATACAAGATACATCATTTCCAATCAACAATATGTCCTCTACATAATGTATTAGAAATATGTCTCAGCGCTCCCACTTAATTTCTTGCAAATGCAAGCATCTTCATCATCTCCGATGAATTTAAACTCTTTAACAGTTTCATCATGGTGAAGATTCCAACTCCGCTATGCTTAATTCAACTATTGAAGTTTGCATGCCCTTTTAGCACCCTTTGAATTAAAAAAAAACCCTTCGGACCGTGTCATGTACACGTCCTAGGTAACCATTCTATTAGAAGAACCTTGTTTTGTTTATTCAACTACCATATACCAAATTATATGTAGTGGTTGCTACATTAATCCGTCAAGACTAAATATCGCTAGGAAAGATCAAATCTTGTCATAGTTAACTCCTTGAACATTGCCGTAAACTTCTTTCCGACATGTCGACTATTTCATAGATGTTAAACATCCATGTCTATTTCTTTATAAATCCAAACACAACCGATAGGCTTCATGCCTTTCCGGAGGGTCTTCCAAGTTCAGAAACTTGATTTCTCGTGTATGGATACTATCACGGATTCTATGACTTCTAGTCATTTTATGGAGTCAGGGCCCATCATCGCCTCTTTGCATGTAGTCGGTTCATCATTGTCAAAACAATAATGACTTGCTTATCAAATCACATTATTTGATTCTTACCGAGCCACACGGTTCAATAGGAATTCTAATCTCCGAGATCACACCTTTTGTAATCACGGGAGCCATGAGCATTGTGGCCGCCACCGGGACACTTTCCAGCGCTGCGCTACTTAGCACATATAGCTAAGGTTCAACAACCTTATCAAAGTTCTATTGTCCTCCCACTTAACTTTTCGTGAAAAATTCCTTCTCAAGAAACTTGACGTTCCAAGTGACAAACTCTTTTGTTCTCGATGTTATGGAGCAATTCCCAACAAATTCTTTGGGATAACCTACAAAGACGTGCTTATCCGACTTTGGTTGTAAACATTTTACTTATGCATAGCATACCAAAATTTAAGAAAAGACAATTCGGGTTTTATCCCAAACCATAACTCATATGGTGTCATTTCAACGGATCACGATGGTGCTCTTTTCAGTGTAAAAGCGGTGGTCTCTAAAGCTTCAATCCTTAAAATATAATGGCAGTTTTATAAATGACACCCTTGATCTTACCATGTCAAACATGGTTTGATTTCATCTCTCGAATATGCCATACTCCTACGGTTTACCGGGAAATCCAAATTCATGGAACAATTCCTCAAATCTTAGGTGTTTTGCTAAACATGTAACTCAAATATCTTCCTTTATGATCAAATCATAAACTCTTTATTTTCTTGTTACAATGATTTTCCACTTCATCTTGAAAGTCTTTGAACAATTTTCAAATGTTTCATACTTCTTCCTTATTAAGTAAATATACAGATATATTCACTCAAATTTTCGGAGAAAGCATATGAAGCAAAAAGATCAATCGCATATGGCTACACATAATGGACTATGCACATCAACATGCACAATTCCCAATAATCTAGTCATCCGTTCCTCTCTGGCCTATGGACGGAGTTTCAATTATCTCGAGGAAAGTCTCACATGCGTCAATTGATCAAAATCAAAGACTCCAAAAATCCATCAACATGGAGTTTCTTCATGTTTTCTTTCCAATATAATTTAAAACAGCGATGTCACTTCATAAGTGATATTTTAATCATTTGTCTTGCGACATTTTAGCAATAATGTTTATGGATGTGATTTCTCCCACTAGACTTGTAAAAGTTCATCCATCCTTTATGGAATGCGGTAATTATTTGAACAACCATTGTTCTCGTATACTGGAACAAAATAACAATTATTAAAACAAATCTTGAAGGCTAGGTTTGACGACAACGAAAAACACAGTAACAGTTTATTTGTTTTCGATGAACATCATCACTTATTCTCTTGCTAGTTACTTAGGCCATTGCAGTTCATGAATTGCATTGTCCTGTATGACACTTCATACCAACCAATTCGGTATCCAATACCGAAGAACCACATTGTTTAACAAGCAAGGAATACAGCCATAACATGTATATCTTCTATATACCTAAGTTGGACATCTCCAACCTTTTATTTTCTGCCAAATATTTTATAGATTCTCTTTCAGCAATTCCTTTTCCTTTTAAAAGAATCTATCAATATCAATTGTGGTGTAATTCACATGACACATAGTACAAAGCGTATATAGTCAAATGCTAATACCTTTGGACTTGCACTTTGAAGTGAATCACCATCATTAAATGTTTGGTATTCTTTCAAAAATCCATCCTTTAGTAATCTATTAGTGTAGTAAACATTTTACTTACATCTTCTATTCATCCTTATCATGACAACTTTCATGATCAAGCTACTATAGCCTATAAGGAAGAATGATGAGTATAATTTTAGTTCCCGAAACCTCTTGGGAGATTCGGATGCCTAGCATCTCCATCCTTCACAAATTCTCATACAATATGAGAACATGTATTTTGCTAAATTACACTCTACAATAATGCAACCAAAAACTTTGTTTCAGATATCACAATATCTTTCACACATGATGGTTTCTGAAACAATTCTTTCAGCTCCTAGATAACCTAGATATTAAAAAAACTTTTGAATATCAAGAATCATGGAGGCAAACATGATACTTTAGATACTAACATTGGAATTCTTACTCTTGATTTAATACTACTTATTAAACTTCATGGAGTAAATAGAGTTTGCTGAAAGTTTGCAATAGGACTTATGAACTTTAAATTGACATTCAAAACAATACGATACCAGTTCGTAAAGTAAATATCCAGAATTATATAGTTCTATTATCTCAATTAAAACTAAGCATAAGGTAGTGAACAGACGCCTATGACTACAACAAATTATGCAAATTCACTTCGATTTAGTTTATGACGAATTGAGTTCGACTAATCCAAATTACTAATGAACTCCCACTCAAAAACGACATCCCTCGTATCTTTTTGGTGATTACATGAACCAAATCCACTACACCAAGTCCGATCATCACGTGAGTTGATGTAGCTTCAAAGGCGAGCATCTATATGGGCATCATATCAACTATATGACTCATGCTTAACCTTTCGATCCGTGTTCCGAGGCCATGTCTGTACATGCTAGGCTCGCCAAGTAAGAACCTTAGTACTCGCATGTGTAAAACTGTCTTACACCCGTTTGTATGAAAGCGTATAGTCGAGTACACCCGATCATCACGTGATGTCTCGAAATACGATCCACAAAATGGTGCATACTTAAGGAAGAACACATTTTTTATCTTGATATCTAAATGAGGGATCATCTTACAATGCTACAGAAAGCGCCAAACTAGTAGTATAAGATGCTAACATCTAATGTGTAAAGTGAGATGATATGGTCCATGCATTTGATCTCTATCATTTGCATCGTTGTATGATCTCTATCATTCCTTTGTGTGTAAGGCCAAGGTCTAGGGAACTTACACGTTGAGTGTGTTGTAAGAGTATCTATCATACATCTACTTACAACAATACCATATCAAGACACTAGCCCAACAACAATCTAAACTAGACGCCTCTAATTTATCAATTGCAAGTTTTACGTGGCTTAGGGCTTTCGGAGATAGAACCGTTCTTACCTACGAACATGAACCACAACAAGGATAACCAAGTTATTAGCAACTTGTTGTAAATCAGATATTAACTATAGTAGGAGGGACAGACACCCGCCAGCCACTTATGCAAAGCAAGTTGCATGTCAGTCGTGGAACCGGTCTCATGTACGATGACATGTAAGGTTGGTCCGGGCCGCTTCATCCCACTATGCCACCAATATCCAAAATACATAGAAGATGTAATAACATGGTCATCATCGCCCACATATAAACATGTGTGTACTACCCGTTCAAAGCACCTACGCATAGATCAGGCTCTGATACCACTGTTGGGTCCACAGCATAGAAAACAAAAAATTTCCTACGATGTGAACTACACGCCAAGATCTATCTACTAGGTACAAAGCAACGGGTGGACATACATCCATCGAGAACTTACCCACGAAGACAACGAGTTTTGTTAACGAGTAGGAACTCGTGGTTGATGTAGTTGTACACTTGCCGATCTCAAGATCATGATGAAGTCCAGCAGGTCCGGCTCCAACATGTCCATCAGATCCAGCTCCAGCACCACCAAGTCCAGCACCGCAAAGCAGCGATGCATCCGTGATCGCACACACGTCCGGTACCCCGACAACCTCCGTCCCTCGCTCCAGCAAAGTAGCGGAAGCAGCAACTCCTTTCCAGATAAAGCCACCGGGAACATGTATCTCGCTAATCCGAGACCATGGGGAAATAATACTAGAGGGGGACAGAGATCCTTCACAAGGAGGTGTGTTTGAGAAGTGAGGAGAGGGTGGCCTTTTATAGGAGGAGGGGGTGCCCCTCCTTCATGGCCAGCGCATGGAGGTGTCTCTTCACCTCCTCCATTCATGTGGTGGTAACCCCTCCACATTAAAATGCCTCTTCACATTCCCTTTTAAAGTCTCCACTTTAAATGCATTAAATTTCTCCAAATTTAATGCTCTCTCATTTAATAAAACTCTTTTATTATTTTTATTCAGAATTTTGTTAATTACTTTAATTAACAAACATGCACATAAAACCCTTGCAACATTTCAATATTACATGCAGAACCAATTTTAGCAATTTCACCCGAAACACTTTTGGTGTCTATTGAAATAATTCCAGCGCTTTCTTAAATCTTTATCTGAAACATATTTGCTCCAAATGGTGTCGGTATCCCTTAAGTGTGTCACCCTACGGTTCGCGAATAATGCAGACATGATCGAGACCCCTCTCCGATCAATAATCAGTAGCGGGACCTGGAGATCCGTACTGACTCCTACACATTCAACGCTGACTTCTGTGATCGTGAGAACCTTTAACGCTTGTAACTAAATCCCTTTGTCTCGCGATATACTACATGTACGAGATTCGATCATCGGTATCTCCATACCTAGTTTGATCTCGTTACCGACATGCACTCTTTTCTTGTTCCCGTGATACATTCTAGTGATCACATCACTTGCTTGCAAGCTATCTTAATGTGATATCACCGAGAGGGCCCAGAGTATATCTATCCGTCATCAGGATTGAAAAATTCCACACTTGATCCATGAGCCTCAACATAACACCTTCGTAGCACTGAACCCATCTTTATAGTCACCCTGTTACGGTGTGACGTTTGATGTTATCAAGATACTCTTCCGGTGTTAGCAATTAACATGATCTCATGGTCTAAGGATAAAGATTACATCGTATAGTGTTATAGCAATATAAACATAATGACTTTGATCGTAATGCTATACTTCGGATGAATGTTCATCACATCATTCCACCAATGTTGTGACCTCGTTATTAACAACATCCAATGTCCATGATCAGGAAACCTTGATCATCTTGTTAATCAACGAGCTAGTCTATAAGAGAGGCATAACTAGGAACCCTTTTTGTTTATTAAACACACATGTATTGACGTTTCCGATCAATACAATTATAGCATGTAAAATAAACATTTATCATAAACATGAAATAAGATAATAACCACTTTATTATTGCCTCTCGGGCATATTCCCTTCAATACTTTGGATCGGAAGCAGCATCACAGGCCACCAAGTAGAGTCTCGGCTCGAAGGCTGGTCACAAAGTAAAGTACCTGAACTAGAGGCGATGGCGTCATCATAGTCAATGCCGGGGTGGCAGCCCAAGCTACCGTCCCTCTGGCGTTGGATTTGAAGTAGGAGACATAGAGAAGCAGCAGAAGGCCACAGCCACCTAGGCGGCAGCAACATGGTATGGTCGATGCAGGGGTTCAGGAGGGAGTCGTTGGCGGGAGGCTCTGGAGCTCGAGTAGGCGACACCAGAGGTCGTAGACAGCGACGTGGGGGTCATGATCGTCGTCTAGGAGCAGCAAGCAGCGCGGGGGCGATGGTGGCGCACCAGCGACCATGGCGAACTGCATGGCTAGGGTTAGCCGTGGGGGTGCGGACGGGAGCAAAGCATCGTCGAGGCAGAAGGGATAGACGGAGGAGCGCGATTCGGAGCCTCATCGGCAGGCAGCGGTACCGGAGTTGGCCGGCGACCGACCGACGACCGGCCGGAGCGGCGCTGGTGGCGTCGCATCGTACGACCAGAAGGGGAACGAGAGGAGCGCGTGAGTGTAAGTGAGGGGAGAGAGGAGAGGTGTTGGGCTAGGGTGGGGTTTAACCCCAGGCCCAATTGGGACGGGTTGGTCTTAACCAGTCCACGGGCTAGAGTTAGTTTTAAAGGAAAAGAAAAAAAACTGAATATTTCAAAATAACTAATAAACCAAATGCAAAATTCCAAAAATAACCCTAGAAGAATTTTAGCCTAGAAAAATAAAAATCCTAAAAATACATATAATATATCACAATGATCACAAAAATAATCTCTACTTCATAAAAATACGAATCTACTTACTTAAGTTAGATGAAATGCAAATAAATGTTAACACTATTAAATCCTAATTGAAATTTCATAAATTAAGGAAAAGTCCTAAAAATGAATAAAAATCATTTCTGCATATAAAAATAAATCAACTATTTTACAAAAATACCAACTGAAATTTTTACAAATAAAACTTGAAGCAAATATTTAAAGATATATAATCCTTTGTGGAATTTTGTAAAAATAAGGATAACACCTAAAATCAAATAAAATCACTTCTAAGATCTTAAGTAAGTATGTTTTCTAGAAAAATACTAATTATATTATTCCAACACATTTTAAGGTTATTAAGAAATAAATCATTATTTATTATCTAGTTGGTAAATTCTTCAAGAACATTCTTAAATAAGAAATAATCACAATGTTATATAAAACTCTAAATCTTGTACATTTAAATACTACTTCAAAAACTATAACTTAAGTCTATAATAATACTTAAAAATAAAAAACTATTAACATTTAGAAAACTCCTCAAAACCATAACTACAAGATAAACCAACAATTTGAATAAATTTTAAACATCATTCACTTATAATAAAAGTGAACGCTATCCAATTCTTAATCATGCTTAATATGCTTTTAAACCTTAACACTTTAATGAAACCATTTAAATTTGCTTTCATTAATAAGTCAAAGCATTTCCATAATAACAAATCACCCTTGAACTTATCATTCACTTAAATTAGAAGTGAATGAATTCACACTCTTAACCATCTTTGCATTAACCCTAGAACTCAATAATGATCTAGATACATCAGAACCCTAAGTCTATTTATGTTCCTTTTAAAGTTAATTTTGCTCTACTAAAGTTATAGCATAAGGACCAAATTGTATTATGTTTTTATAGTTAACTTTTGTCTATTCCAAATTAAGTCATAAGCATCTCAAGTCCAAACTTATCGGATTGGCGTAAACGATATCGATCGCATTCGATTAACCACAAAGATTGTTTAAACTTTAACAAATAAATCTTTTCTTCAAAAGTTATTCGTTTTTCCACTTCAAACAACAATCTTATAACAAGTCCGTTAACTCTTAACCACTTAACATAATAATTTCCATCATGATTACCAGATAGCAATCCACCTCAATCTTAGAATATTATTATACTTCACTTCTATACTTTGCATGTTAAAATTTAAATACCTTTACTTTGCAAAAATAACCTTTTCCTTAAAAAGTTATTCTTTTAAGAAACATTAAAAGTAATCCTTAAGCAATTCTTTAAAAGGCTCTAATTGATTAGTAATCTTGCTCAAGAAATCTTTTAGATACCATGCTCCATTTGAGTGCTTTAGTATTACATGCTACTTGTTGTATTTACATATTGTTTCACACAATATCACAAGCCTTAATAAGAAGCACAAGTGTGAAACTGAGATAAAAGTGAAACACATTTTAAAGAAATCGTTCCCAGTTTCCGAACCCTAGATCAAATACGATTAGTCCGGAGATTCGCGTTTATCAAACTGCATTACATTACTTATGCATAATTGCATCTTGCTTCTTTAAACATTAGTCCTTACCGGACCAATGATTCTATTTCCAGATTTTGGATCTTATATTGTCTTGAAGACAGTGAGTGCATAATCCTGCAATCACAAAAGGCAAGTTCACAACTTGCTCATGTTCTTTGGTTATTTTCTATCAAATGCTTATAACTCAAATGTTGTCATCACCTGCATTTCAAAAAGGTCAGAAAATACTATTTTTATAATAATATGATTATGGATTATTTACCAAGAGGTAATAATCTACTGATACAGTTCCAGTGGTAAAGGAACATAATATCTAGGACTTAACAACCAATGTCGCCAGTGATTCTAGTGCCGTATATTACGCGTTAACCATGAGATTTGGAATGGGACAGAGAAGTCAGTTGTATCTTCTTCCTTTCATATGGAGGCAAGATGACCTTATCATGACGCTGAGATTCCTTGTGTGGATCCAGCATATGGGTGGGAACCCTTAGGCCCCACGATTTTGGTGTCTAGATTATCTATGAGTGGCTGCTAGAGGTATAGTCAGACCTTTATGGAGCTTGCTAGGGGCATCACCAGCTCATAGAGTTTTCGGGAACTCATCAGGGTTATAGCTTGCCCTAAATTGGGGGCTTAACGGAGATGGAGCTCGGCCCGGAGGATCGTGCAGACATATGGGATCACGGAGAGGGCAGTGATTGGCTTGGATCACCTACTGGGCCCCACATCAAGGAATTGTGGACGGGAAAGATCGCCCGATTGTGCAACAAGGAGTTGATCTCTCATGGGTAAAGTAACGCACCTCTGCAGAGTGTAAAAATTGTGACATGTTACTCCCTGTTCCGGGAAGGAGCTACGAACGCGGCAGCAAAGGAACCCCATGAAGGTTCTGGTCAACCTATGAAGGCTGTCGGACATAGTTTTCAGAATAAAAGCAACCTTTGAAGAAATGTTTACGAAAATCTGCATTGCCTACGACCTATGGTCTATGGCTATAGAGATAGTGCATCATACACTCCTTTTTAATGAACTTGCTAAGTACGCTCATACTCAACCGTACCTTCTTAACCCTTGCTAGATTCTAAGACGTTGAAGACGACATCAACATCAATTTTGCTCAAAAAAACCATCCTCGACAACTCAGGTTCTTCAATAAAGTCAATGAAGTCAACATATACATCAGCTGAAGTGAAGATAAAGTGTCGGTTTAAATAGGAGTAGATTCTCGAGCCATAAAACCTATTTCTGTAGAGCATTGCAATAGCAGCAATGGCAAGCCAAATGGTTTAGATATTAGTCTTTTTAGCCAGATAGTTTGGAGTTATTATTTCTGGTTCTTCCTTGTAAGAAGTTCTTTCTCTCTCTTTAACCTAGAGTGTTCTCTAGAGTAAAGAGTCGAGTTGTAATCTATAGTCATGTCTTGGACCTGCTATGTTTCTGTTGTACCACTATGAGGGATGTAATACTAATGAACGGTGTTTTGTTGGTGTTATGTCAATGACTATAGTGTACTACATCATGAAGTGGTATGCTAGGTCACCGCAGTAAAGCCCTAGCCGCCATACTGCAATATGCAGGTCACATCGCCGTCGTCCCACTCGTAGTATAGTCGGCACCGTCACCTGTAGAGAGCCGCGATGGACGCAGTACCCAGCCCGCCCAAGCCAATCTGGAGCCCGCCCGAGCCCATATAGGCCCGAGGCGGCCAGATTCCGGTCGGGGCGGTAGCTGGCCGTACCTCCCGTCCATGGCGCCCGCGGAGCGAGCTCCACTCCACCATCTACGCCGCCCGGACGCGCCGGACCAGGGCCTTCCGAGCTGCACCGCCGCTAGGGAGTAAGAGGGCCCTGACCGCCCTCCATGACGCTGGGAGAGAAAGGCCGTCCCGCCCCCTTTTCCTTCCTTTTTATTTGAACGAATGTCAACCTCTCCTCCTTTAATTTGATTATCATCAATCAGCTTAGCAATCTTTGTGCTAAAGGAATCTCGTGAATCAAGTAAAGTCTCCTCCTCAATTTGCTCCTCACTATCCTCATAAATCCACCTGCTCTTTTTCCTCCTCTTCAGCTTATTCTGTTGACACATTTTTCAGTGTCTCTTGCATTTCATCATTCTCAATCTTCTTTTGTTTCTCAGCTATCCTCTCCAAATATTCCTTATTCTCAACATTTTGTATTTGTGAGCCAATATATATTCATTTTCCACTTGTGGTAGACTAGCAAAATTATCAGATTTCAGAGTACCAGCCCAACTTATTCTTGGACCTTTTTCAGTCCCTTCTTCCCCTGGCCCAACAGCCCATGAGTGTGCTGAACGATTCCCCATTGACCAAAGCAGCGCAGCTGCAGTTCCAGTCCCAGTGCGCCGCCGCCGCCGCACGCCTCGAATGTCTCGCCGCCGACCTGCAAAACTGAGCTGCAGAGCCACGCGTTGCTGCAGCCTCTCGCCATCCTGTTGGCTCGCGTGAACCGCCCCACTCCTCTCTCAGCGCCGCACTGTCGCAGCCACGCGCGCGCGCGCACACGCATCTGGTCGCCGAGAAGCCCAACGCTGCCACGACGATGATGTGCTGGAAGAGGCGCCTCGGCAAGCTCATATGCATCCGCTGGAACTGCCTCAGGTGACCGACGTCTACCTGAACCGCCTTTCTCCATCCTATAAATTCATATTCTGGAGCTTAACTTGCTTCGTTTCTTTGAGCTGAGCTCTCTCTACTGTTCCCAAGCGTCCTGATGGAACTGTTCTGATTTTTTCTGCACACTGCACTAACATCCATCATCTTCTTCTTTTGCCACGACTAAACTTTTTACCTACATCAAACTCTACTTTTCTTCTCAAAAACAAAAAATGGAACCTCCATCGTCTCCTGATGTTGACGCTGGCGAATCTCGACGGCGACGCAATTGACGTTTTCGTAGCAGCCAAATACTTTGTTTCTTCTGAACCTGAACTGAACCGAACCTTCTGTTCGTTCTGAACCTGTTTAGCCTTATTCAACTAGCCCAGCTAGCAATTCCTATTCCTTTATTAAGTCCATTCCAACTAAAACACCAAGTGCCCAATCAGCTTCTAGCCCAAGCTTTCCTCGCGTCTCAACCCGAGAAAATTGCAAAGAAGCACCACGATTTTGTAGGTCAAGAATAAAAAAGCCACCAGTCTCAAAAAATTCCCAAATCCACTCGTCACAGATTGAGCTGAAGTCCACTCCATCCATGGGATCACATTCACAGGTACTCCAGCATGAAGATATCACAGATCCACAGCTATAAAATATAACATAACATTCATTTTATTTTGGCATTAAGTAAATTAAACCACATGTTGGATACAAAACATGAACGACACACCACACATTACAAGAACTTTGTGTTCTGCATGTGTGCAGCACGCATGAGCTCGTTCAAATCGAGTAGGAGACAACCGCTCCTCGAGCATGCTGACCGTGCCGCACACGTTCCTATGCTTTGTGACGTCACCTGTAATAATGTAATCATAGCTCCTTTTCTTGAAATGAAAAGAAACTGAATGAAAGAAAATAGATAGAGGTTTCTTGTCCACGAATCGGAGATTGGGTTCGCAAACCGGCTGTTCCTGACCTGAAACAAGCTAGTGATTTAACCGTGTCCTCTCTCTTCTCATCCATATCCACCCGGTGTTACCAAGAAAGAAGATATTTGCAGAGACCACATACATACCAAAAAAGAAGATAACGCACCAGAGCTGCTGATCACTGAGGCGAAGCGCCGCACAATGCATCTTCTCCGCTGTCAGCATCCTCTCACGGCAAAAAAGAAGATAACGCACCAGAGCTGCTGATCACTGAGGCGAAGCGCCGCACAATGCATCTTCTCCGCTGTCAGCATCCTCTCACGGCAAGCGGCTGCATCATCTTGATTTTGCTCAGGCGATTTGGTTCGATTGAGCTGGAGTAATCAAGAAACAGATCCCTCTCGATCTGAGTTGCTCTCCAGACATGAATTAGCAGGGCATCCATTCCATCAGAAAAGGTTAGTTCATATTTTAATTTGTCTCCCCTTTGCACCCAGCAAATGTTTTTCGATTTATAAACTACACCTAGCTAAGATTCTAGCTTATTTTCCTTGTCTCTCCTACTTAAGTTTTACCTCCTTTTCCTTATGTGGCTGTGTCTATCTATCGATGCAGAGTCCGGGATGATCCTCTTTCTTATACTCCTCCGATCCAAATTAATTACTCAGTTTTCTCTAGATAAGGATGCATATAGACATATTTTAGTACTGGATCCATCCCTATCTAGACAAATCTGAGTCGATTAATTTGGATCAAGGGAGTATAAAAAATTAAATTCTCCTTTACCTATATTATTACAGGAAATTAAAGCAAGTATGGCGATCTATATGTACAAGATGCTTAGTAGTCATATGTTGTTTATTTTTTGCTGATTGATTCATGTTTCAACTTTAACGATTCTTGATTTATGTAATAACTCTGGATGATGAACTTTTAATAAAAGACTGCATCAACCGATGTAGAGGCCGAGGTTATACTTCCCTTTTCGAAAAAAAATCTGAATTTTTCTGCGGAGATATATTAGCAGGACATCCATCCTTCTCAAATGTTATTCCAAGTTTAATCGGTCTCTGTCTTTACACCTAGCTAATTAAGCACCTTCCGTATTTTTCTTACGTATTTATCCTACTTAAGTTCAACATTTACCTTTGTTATCACAGCAAAATTCGAGCAAGTACACTTAAATCAAATGGCGATGGTGCTGGATGCATTTGCACACTACATGGGGCACTTGCTCACGCAGGTAGCAGCCGATGAGGTGGGGACGATGTTGGGCGTCTCTGGTGAGATTGAGAAAATGAGCGACAAACTTCTAGACCTCAAGAACTTCCTCGCCGACGCCGATAGGAGGAACATCACTGACAAGACTGTCCGAGAGTGGGTGGGGCAGCTCAAGCGTGCCATGTACGAAGCTACCGACATCCTCGACCTCTGCCAGCTCAAGGCCATGGAGCGTAGACAATCGTCCACCATAGATGCAGGGTGTTTCAACCCCTTGCTATTCTGCTTGCGGAATCCCTCGCATGCACATGAAATTGGCACCCGCATCAAGGCACTCAATAAGAGGCTCGACACAATCAAGGAGCGCAGTACTTCTTTCAACTTCATGAATCTCGGGACGTACGACGATCCTCAAAGCAGTATGGTGCATGCCTCTCGTCATGATAATTTTAGCCGTGAGACGGTAGGGGACTTCGACCGGTCGGGTATGGTTGGGGAGAAGATCGAAGAAGACACACAAGCATTAGTGTCCCGAATCATGCAGCCACCTCAGGAGGTCAACAACATGGTGGTTGCGATCATAGGTGTCGGTGGGATTGGCAAGACCAGCCTCGCCCAGAAGGTCTTCAATGACGAGGCTATCCAAGGAAAATTTAGCAAAAAGATATGGCTGAGCGTCAATCAAAACTTCAGTGACATTGAGCTGCTGAGAAGAGTCATAATGGAAGCCGGAGGAGAACTCGGGACGGCTGGAATTACAAAGGCCACACTTCACCGATCCTTGAAGGATGCATTGATTGGCCACAAGACCTTACTTGTAATGGATGATGTGTGGGATCATGGAGTATGGGAGGGTATGCTCAAAATACCCTTTGTCAATGCTGCTGCTTCTGGAAGCCAAGTCATCATCACAACTAGAGATGAAGGTGTTGCTCGAGGGATGAGAGCCACGTTGCCCTACCATCATGTCGACACATTAGACCCTGACGACGCATGGTCGTTGCTCAAAAAGCAGGTTTTTATACTTTATTAAACACTAGTATCTTAATCAAGTGAATTATCTATTTGCACCTGCGTCATAAAAATACTATATATTTGATTAAGATAAATGTTGGGATGCTTCCAAAATAATAGTATAAGCCATCAGTTACGCGTAATAATACAACACAAAATTCAACTAAAATAGAAGTTTGTAGTAATTTTGCAACAGGTAATCTGCGCAAGTTTATTCAGCAATGTTTGCCCTAGTATGTATTATGCAATTTAGGTGATTGGGGAAATATAATTTCACGTGACTGCAAAATAAGGAAATGAATAAATGACATACGATTTATCCTGCAAAAGTGAGTGATACGGCACGTTCATATGTGGAAGTTACTCCTCAAATCTTGGGGTATGTATTTTTCTATGATAAGTAAATACATTTGCAACATTTATTTTGAGAAGTACATATTTACATAGTGAAGCCTACCTTGATAAAGAACAGATATATCAAGTAGTTTTCTTATCTCCTGGGACATAATTTTAGTTTCTTAGATAGGAGCCTAGATACATCAAATAGTTAATTAACTCTATTGATGCTTTGTATTGCATGTTTGCAGGTACTCACGAGTGAGATTGATGAAGACCACATAGATACACTAAAGGATACCGGATTAAAAATTGTAGAAAAATGTGGCGGTTTACCACTTGCCGTCAAAGTAATGGGAGGACTCTTGTGTAAAAGAGGGAAACTACGTCGTGATTGGGAGCAGGTTTTGGATGATTCTAACTGGTCAATAACTGGAATGCCCCCAGATCTCAACTACGCAGTATACTTGAGTTATGCGGATATGCCTCCTTATATGAAGCAGTGCTTTCTATACTACTCTCTTCTTCCTAAAAGTAGACAGTTTTTTCTGGATCAAGTCGTTGCAATGTGGGTGAGTGAAGGATTTATTCATGGAAACTCGAGCAATTTAGAAGAAATGGGAAGTAATTGCTACAAGGATCTGATATCTAGGAATCTTATAGAGCCAAATAAGTTGTATATTGATCAATCACATTGTAGCATGCATGATGTTGTTCGCTCATTCGCTCAATATATGACTAAAGATGAAGCACTCATAACTGATGATGGAGACAAGGATATTGTTGCTAAACTCAGTTCAGAAAATTTTCTTCGGTTGTCCATAGAAACTAACCATCTTCAATCTGGTGAACTTAAGTGGAAATCTCTACGGAAGCAACAAACGGTGAGAACATTAATCTCAACTATACGGATCAAGATCAAGCCTGGTGATTCATTGGCTACCTTTTCTAGTCTGCGGACTTTACATATAGAATCTGAAGATGTGGCTGCATTGGTTGAGTCGTTGCATCGACTGAAGCTCCTGAGGTATCTAGCACTAGTAGATAGTAGTATTTCTGTACTGCCAGGGAGCATTGGCAAGATGAAACTATTGCAATTCCTTGACCTTGGAGGATGTAAGAATTTGGTTAATCTTCCTGGTAGCATTGTGAAGCTTGACCAGTTGAGGTTACTTTTTCTTGCCAGCATAAGTATGATACCTAGAGGGTTCTGCAGTATGACAAATATGAGGAAACTACTTGGGTTTCCAGCCCATATGGATGGTGATTGGTGCAGTTTGGGCGAGTTGGGGTCTCTTTCCCAACTCAGATTTCTTAGCATAACTAAATTGGAGAATGTATCTTCTGCCTCGTTTGCTGCCAATGCTAGGCTTGCTGAGAAGGGGCATCTTACGGAACTATTCTTGTCCTGCACCAGCAGACTGGGAAATGATAGTTTGGTCAAAGAGATAGATGGTGTCTCTGAGGAAGAGCAGCAACGACTTGAGAAGGTGTTCGATGAGCTCTGCCCTCCACCTAGTGTAGAAACTCTTGATATCAAGGGGTATTTTGGCCAGCAATTCCCGTGTTGGATGATATCTAGGTCAAACATGTCCCTCAACAACTTGAAACTTCTATCGCTTTCTGATCTGGCTCGTTGCAGAGAACTTCCAAATGGCTTGTGTCAGCTCCCCTGTCTGCAGTTTCTTCATGTCAACCGCGCTCCATGCATCAGGCGTGTTGGAACCAGATTCTTGAAAGCTGCAGGAGTTTCATTTCGGAGGTTAAACAACATGATATTAAGTGAAATGGTAGAATGGGAGGAGTGGGAGTGGGAGAATCAAATGAAAGCCATGACTTGTTTGGAGGAACTTTGTCTCATAAACTGCAAACTGAGGCGTGTTCCTCCTGGGCTTGCCTTTAATGCAAGGGCTCTGAAAACATTAAGCTTAGATGGCGTTCAGAAACTTAGCTACCTTGAGAACATTCCTTCTCTTGTTGAGCTTATGGTCAATTGGATCCCCAACCTAGAGAGGATCACTGATCTCACGAGTCTGCAGAAGCTTACCATCATCAATTGCCCAAAGTTAAAGGTGGTGGAGAGAATCCCTGCACTCAAGAGGTTGGTCCTGGAGGATTTTAACAGGGAAAAGCTCCCAGAATACATGCGAGGTATGAAGCTAAGACATTTCCAGTTACGTTGCAGTATATGGCTGCTCTCCTCGTTAGCCGGGGGACAAAATAGCGCCGAGTGGGACAAGTTCAACCAAGTGGAGCATGCCAAGGCATATGCATGTGATGGAAACAATGCAAACGAATGTTATGTTTTGTACACAAGAAGAGTCGATGACAACAATAACAAGTTGGATTCAAATATTAGAGGCTGTACCGTATTTGAAGGTACATAAAATCGATCATACAAATCTGTCTTAATTTGTATGAGAACTCTAACTATACCAGTTTATACATTCTTTTCGTTTTATCTTCTGCCTTTCATTCATATATGTTGTATGATGAATGAATACATTCCGTACCTTTTTTTCCACATGATTACAAGTCGTTTGAGATGACATAAAAACACGGTTGTACTGCCAACACTAGGTGTATGTGTAGGTTGTAATGGAAGCTCTGTGATTTGGTTGCACTTCCTCATGTTGCCGGAGTATCTGTCCCTTTACTTGTTCTGCTATCTAATTTACCTAGATTTGAAAGAAAAAAAAACTAGAGTAATACACTAGATCTTGCCTTGCAAATTAGAGATTCTGTAACCATTTTTTTCTTGCCATGCAGAAACCTTATCATCTTCTATGGTGGACGCACGAGGATTTGAGCATGTGTACAGAATGAGTCGATGTACCTTCAATTACATCTGCAGCTTGGTGAGGTTGCCATTTTTGGAAGATATGATGGCAAGAGATCACACCTTTGTTGATGGGAGAGTGTTGTCTTTACAAGATCGAGTTGCCATTGCACTGAGAATGCTGAACTCTGGTGAGTCACCGGTTACCCTAGGATCCTCTGTTGGTGTGGGCGAGTCAACTGCCTCGCTGGTAACTCAGAGGTTTGTTGAGGCCATGTTCAAGCGAGGAATGATCCACACGTTCTGGCCTGGCTCCGCTGAAATGGAGAAGATCAAGCGTAAGTTTGACAAGAACCATGGCCTGCCAAATTGCTGCGGTGTTGTACATACAACTCACATCAATTTTGGATCAGAAGACCATGAGGAGAATGATGGTGAGCTACTGCAAGTCATCGTTGATCCAGATATGAGGTTCACAAACATTTGGTCGTGGCCATCAAGCAGAATGTACCAGTCGCACCAGTGGGGCGTTTTTCCTGGC
This sequence comes from Avena eriantha, assembly GCA_910589775.1. Taxonomy (NCBI): domain Eukaryota; kingdom Viridiplantae; phylum Streptophyta; class Magnoliopsida; order Poales; family Poaceae; genus Avena; species Avena eriantha. Next base: position 160,713,053 of record OU342742.1, on the reverse strand, counting down.
TATCAGCTCTTCGAGTCCTGCGAGGAGGGTACTTGGCTGAATGGTAGCAAGTTGAATTTATCAGATGGATCTCAAGTTGGAGAATACTTAATTGGTGATGCAAGATACCCTCTTCATCCATGGCTGCTCACACCTTACCACCTGGAAGACAAGGATCCCAATACAAATTTTCCCCCTTATCAAGTCGAGTTCAACAAGAGACACTCTACGGCATCAAGTGTGGCATTGGCTGCGCTGGCGAGGTTGAAAGACAATTGGAAGATCCTGGACAGAGCAATGTGGCGCCCGGCGGTCAGTTCATGTCCCCTTAGTCGAATAATCGAGGTGTGCTGCATGTTGCATAATATAGTGATAGACACGGAGGGGGAGGGTGCACCCATGTCGTACAACGAGGAGCGACTGCGCCAGATAGCAGGCGAGGATGCTGTCATGGTGAGGGATATACTGTCGCAGCATTTGATGGAATCTGGAGGTGAACTAACACAACAGTGTGCTGACTGCTCCCTTTTAATGTGTTCATTCTAAACTTTGTGCCTTTTTTATTTATTATTTCCTCCTATTGATTCCATCTTAATTTCATCTGTTTGGTTAGTCAACACAATGGCCGCAAAGGAGGAACACGAAGTAGCAACTATGGCATCTGGTTCAGGAGGTGAAGATAAGGAGCAAGAAGCATTCCGACGACAAAAGGCGGGTCGAGGAAAGGAGAAAATACATGATTGCTAGCTACTAGAAATATAGGTCCCTCTCCGCTTAATCAATTCAGTATTCTTTTTTCTCTTCTATGTCATTAGTTGTGCTTCGAGTGGCAGTTCCCCTCTTTGTTCTTTTGTTTGCTATATGGTGCGGATTAATAGTTAGTTAGCAGTGGGAATATGAGAAAGTCTCCGGTGAGATGTGAAAGTAGGCTGGAAGAAAGTCATTAGCTGCTGATATCTTGAAAGCCTTTTGTGGAATGTGGAACTGGAAGGTTGTAACAACCCTAGTTTGTATTAAAGATAGTTAGTACTTAAGCTTTGCATACATTGCATTACACTTGCACTTGGTTCTAACTAAGAGAGAAATAAAACCCTAATGCACTATTTTACCCTCTCTTTTAAACCTCTCTGAAAATGGGTTTTACCTAAAAAATCCAAAATGTTTTGGACCTAGACTTGAACCAGTGTTCAATTGTGACTCTGGAAATGAATTCAAGTTTTGGTTGTATTTTGAAAATGCTCAAAACAGAGTTTTGTTTGAAATTCAAATACAAAGAGAGAAAGCAGAAAATTAAATGGAAAAAGGTTTTGGAAAAAAAATTAAGCCCAGAGAGCAAGCCAGGCTGGCCCAACCTCTCCCCTTCCCCCGCAGCCTGTTCGCGGCCCACCTTGGCCCATCCCCAACCCATATTGATTCGGTCCGATGCATCGTCGTCGTCCACCTCTCGCCGAGTCCGAAGCAGCTGCGTGGCGCTAGCACTGACGCTTGCCGGCGTCAAGATCCCCGCCGCTGCTCCGGAAGGAGATAAGGTCACCCCGAGCACGTCTCTCTCGCCCTCATCCACTCCCGCTCGCTCCTACACCCTTGCTTCCTCTCTCGTTCTCTCCCTGGCCGAAACCCTAGCTCCAGGTCACCAGGTTCCGAGCCCCGTCGGGCACCATTGACAACGCTACGAGCTCCACCTTGCCTTGAGGATCATCCCCACCAAAGGAAGTAAGCCGGGAAGCCCCCCAGTCGACGGAATTGCGTCATCTTCCCCGACCCCGACGAAGCTCGCCGCCGTCGATTAGCTCATTTCTGACCTCCCCTGCCTCCCCCGACCCCTTCAACAGCTTCCTGGTGAGCCTCTGGCGCTCGGATGCCCTTCCTTTTCCTGGCCCGCGCTTGCGTCGCGCGCCATCGCTTGTCGCCGCATACCACCATCACAGCCACGCATCCGGTCCAATCCAGGCCGGCGCCACCCTATTTAGGTTCGCTTCGTAGCCCTGGTTTGAACGCACACGCCCACATAGCACTGCACGCTCTCCTCCGTCATCGTCGGTGACCACCCGATGGTGTCCGTCGAGATGATGTCACTTTGACGTCATAGTGACGTGGGCTGTGGAACCGCTGACCGCCAGCGAGGCACCTGACGTGGGCCTGGCCCCACCAGTCAGCCTCTAGGGCTAGACACATCCCCAGTGAGAAATGCCCCCCCTCTGATGACGTCAGTCTTGCGTCATGCTGACGCAATAAATCTTTAAAAATGGTTTAAATAAGTCTAAAAATTGAATAAATACTAGAAAATTCATATCTAATTATTTATAAGTCAGAAAAATGTGTATAAGATGTCAATGTTCTCAGAGAAATGAGCTCTACCATTTAAAAATATAATCATTCACATTCATACAACTTTGAGTCCTACTTTATTTAGAGGAACACCAATACCCCCTAAGTACCATGGGTTTGATGGTTTTCCTATCTAGGGCATTCCAAATTCATTTAAATTGATGTTGCACCTAGGGATACTTCAATACATGAAATCCGTCATATCATTCATATTGTATGAGCATTGCATATGCCATGTTTTGATTGTTGCTTTTATTTTCCAGTGATTGGTTCTTCGCGAATAGGAACCGAGCCTGACTCTGAATTCATTGCCACCGAAGAGCAGTGCCAGTCCAACGAAGGACAAGGCAAGCGTAGCCTCTCATTCTGAACCTATGTTTTACAAAGTATCTACTTTCTTGCTATATTGCACACGATTCTAATGTGGTCTTTTGTCAGCAGCTAGAGTTACCTATCTTCTGCATAATTTCCCTGTTGTAGGCTTATACACCTGATCCACTACTCCTAGCATACATAGGTCTGGCATGTGAGAGTTGCTAGAGCTTCTTTGACCGTCAAGCTTAGCCATGCTTAGCAATTATGCCTGATCCATCCCGTTGATGATGAATCGGAGATGCCAAAGAATCTAGAAAAGTAGGAGACGGAAACAAGGTCGAAGGTGACAAATAAACATGCTAAGGCTTGTATAGAATGCCACGTTGGGTGTGGTTTTTGTAGTCCCATGCACGCCTCCACTAGGACCCGAGTTCTTACCTCTTGAACCAAGACCGAGCGGACAACCACACGGGGCCTGGAAAACCCCTCTACTAACTAACTTGCCTAGTAGATTCCATGACTCACATAGTTTTTGGGCTTTCCTTTCGGCATACGCATTGAAAATGTTTTAAGAAGAGGAGGTGCATCATAACAGGTAGGTAAGAGTGGCTGGGGTTGCTTGGGGTGGATAGAGCCCCTGATAAACCAACCTCGCCTCACATCTATAGGGACCGGCTTCAGGACTTGACCCGCTACAGCAGAACCCTCCTTAGGGTGTGACTCATGATCTTGACGAAAGCAAGGTAAAGGTCGTGGTCAACCACCCTCTGCCGGTTGGTACGTGTGGGTAAAGTTGTACACCCCTGCAGGGTTTAATCTTTTCGTAAAGCCATGTTCACGGTTATGAACGACTTGAGAACGGACGTGAATATCATAGAGAACAATAACTAAATTAAAACATGGTGATCCACGCGTGCTTCAGGATGCTTCCTCGGGGGTTTGAGGGGGTGATCCTAGATGAGAAGATCGGAAGTTCTTGGTTAACAAGATCAGATGTTCAAGATCGAGTTGTCGCTCTCTTACCCCTTTTAAAGTATTCTATGTAGTCGAGCCTCTACTATCTACTGTTTACAAACAAAGATTGCTTTACGCAAAAGAAATCTAGAGAAAGCTTTTCTAGCTAGAGCATGTAGATACTAGGTTATCTAAGTCTTGTAGAGTACATTCTCGTACTTAGCCTTGCACCATTGTTGTTTTTGCTACAAATGATCTAGTTGCAACAGAAGGTGGCTTCTACGTTGACATCGACAAGTAGTTGGGTGTCCAAAGTAGCATCCTGAGGACTATGGGTTGGACGTTGCTTATGTTTATGGCCTCTTAGGCCCTTTGTTAAGTTTATTGTGTAGAACTACATAAATTGCTTTCACTGTTTGATGTAATGTTGGGTCTATGACCCCTGGTTTTTAATCATCTGATATCATACTCTATTAAGAGTTTAAACTTATGATGTTTTATCCCTGTGTTATGTAATTACCCAATCATATACTGTGAGCCTCTGAGGTTGGAGTTAAGTTTATATCGCACGTTAATCTGAGGTTTGTTTAACCCTAATTCTGGGGATGTTACAAAGGTCCACTAAAAGAAAGTCACTAGAGATACAATATATTTCCTCCTTTTCAAAACATAAGATGTTTTACCTGGCTGGATCACATATAGTACCATGTCCTAAGATTTCTTGACCACCGATGATAGAGCTATAAACGAGTGTGAGGACACGTAAAGCTGAAACCAAGCTCGCCGAGGGCCTGACCGTCTTTAAAGTCGATCGTAAAGGATCTCTCCTTCAGGTCAAATATGATCTCGACGGGCGGGACCAACTTATATTTAGGCGATCGTATCGATGTTAGTCTATAACGACCTCCTCTTCTTATTTGAATCGATCGATCGGCTTGTTGCTGCTCTGACCGTGTCCATCTGTGACTCGTCCTCTCACGGTCTATTGGTATACAGTCGGTAGTAAACTGTTTCGTCCCATCCTTCAAATTACTAAGTTGGATCCCATATTGATAATTTGTATGTTATCGAATTTTATAAGATGTTATTTGGGGTGCCGGCTCCATCTAATGTCACACTTATGGAAATTTTAATCATGAGATACTACAGATTCCGACCGTGGATAATGTCATTCTTACATCTCCTTTTTTGGTAGAGGAAGTACATGATGCTGTTTTCTAAATGGAACATTATAAAGATCCAGGCCCGGATGGGTTCCTGGCTGACTTTTATCAAACTTTTTGGGAAGTTATCAAAGAGGATCTTATGGCATTGTTCAGTTACACACATGCAATTTGCCACTGTATAAATTAAACTTTGGAGTCATTACACTACTTCCCAAAAAAGAAAGTGTGGTACAAATACAACAATATAGACCAATATTGTAAGATTAATTGTCCATATGTGTGATTTTGGTAATTAATAATAATCCCTGTGGTCTAATGTTTTCATTGAGTTCTATATGTAGGAACATTTCATAGGTCATGCTTGTAGTTCATGTTTTGGATTTTAGTTTGGATGCCATGAAGATAAAGATGTACCTAGAGTATTGGCATCAAGATCATCAAGTTGAAAAGAAGAATATGATATGATCAAGATCTTGAGAGTTTTATCTCAGTAGAAGAATTCAAGATATGGCTCTAAGTTGGTGTCATGATAGCCTCATGAGTTGAGCTATGGTTGACTAAGATTTAGAGCATGCAATCAAATAAAGAATTATTTATGTATCTCTAGATATTGAGATAGAGCATGAGAATATACATGGTTGACCAATACAAGTTGGTCAAGACATGAAGCATAAAGAATGTACCACATGGATCTTATGGTATGACAAGCCTTATCAATTATGCTTCATGAACTAACCCATTATATATGCGCCTTCGCATTTTCTATGTGGGCTAGGTATCTCTTCATGGGCATGCATCAAAAGAGAATATTTCATATAGACCATGAGAGGATGACATCAAGTGGTGATCATCATCAAGATGTGCTTTAGTGAAGCTATCTCATAATGGTGTATGGGGGAGCAAATTACGAGTCTTCACCAAGAAACAATGATCAAGTGATGCATTTCGTATTGAATGGAGCTTGAAGCGATGTCTTCAAGATCAAGTAGGATGCGCGAGAAAAAGGTATGGTATTTCTAGGTTTTCCTTTACTGGTCTCAAGGTGGTTGTTGGGATACCAGGTTATAGGATAGATAGCCACACTATCAATAGGGGCTTTAGCTTGAGTAACTTGATCACATCGACTTAGGGAGATCAATCCTTTGCATACTTTGCATCTCTGTACTTTGTTGCTTATTCATTCTTCTTCATGTGAGATTTTTGAGATTGTTGCTAGATCTTCAACTAGCCCAAGTTCATAAAAAAAGGAATTCGTATGCATCTTCTATTGCGTTTTCGAGTTTGGAGGTTTTACCGGTTCTTTTTTAAGGAGGTTTCATAACTCTCATTATTTGGTACTTTACCTCTTTATATTTCTTGAGTTTTATAGTCTCTAGTAGATACAGCTTGTTCTTAGATTTTGAAAAAGCCCAAGTTTGGACGCAAAAGTTATCGGTGTTTTCTTCTGCCCTGTTTTGGTTCTAGCGGTAATTTCGGCATCGCTAGAATTGGCGCCGGGAATTCCAGCGCCCACCGGAAATTTGATCAGTATGCTTATTGGTGAAAATCGAAACTATTTCAGTCGGCCAGACCATTTCGGCGCTAGACCCGACGGGACCGGTTTGCCAACCGAAATGTGTCTAACCTACTCGTTTTGACCCCAATGGTTATCCCCTTGAAGGGGTATAAAATGGGGGATTCTTCCCCAAAGTTCTAGGGTTATTGAACATGTTTTTTACCTCCATCGTTGATCTTTTTGAGCTTGCTTCCTCTCCCTTTCCTCCTATGTTTCTTGCATCTCTTTGAGGGCTTTGGAAGAGGAGACCTAGATCTACAACCCCCACCAATCAATTCCTCCCCCAAGTGAGGAGACCACATTGGATATAGATCTTGGAGTCATTGATTGATTTCCACCATTATTCTTCCTATCTAATTCCATCCTAACACTTGTTGCTTTGGTGGGATTTGAGAGTGAAGGATTTGAGCACCCTAGGTGTTCTTGCTTTGCGTTCTTGCACAAGTGTTGAGCTCTCCATTACAATTTGTTCGAGTGAGAGACCGTGAGCTTATTTCTTGGAGGGTGACCTACTATTTGGCTTAACGGTTGGTTTCGCGGTGTCCTCTTCGTGGAAGATTGTGAAGAGGCCCGGGCTTTCCCCTTCATGGGATTTGTGAAGTGGTTGTGGATCTTGCCATCTTCGAAGTGGAGTAAAAGCTAGCCATAAGGGAAGTGGTTATTCCTTCATCAGGATAGCCTCGGAGAATAAGGTACCCTTCGTGGACTTGGCAAACCCCTCCGTGGGATCCCACACCTCTCCAACGTGACGTACCTTACTTGCAAGGGAACACGTGAATACATCTTTATCTCCGTATGCCTCGGTTATTTCTATACCGAGTTTACTTTGTTTATGATATCCATCGAGCTTGAAGTACTTATATCTTGATTATCACTCGTGGTATTTATATCTTGTGTTATCTTGATTATATTAACTTATTGTTGGTGCACTTAGTTGAGCCTAGTGTATTTTGGTTTTGTGCTTGTAAAACAAACATTAGTTTAATTCTGCATTCTTTCAATCCAAAATGTAATAGTTTTGAAATTGCCTATTCACCCCCTCTAGGCGACATCTCTAACCTTTCAAATATGCTTGCTTAATATTAGTTTTAAAATATTTACTAAGGTAAACGCTAACCGTATTATGGGAATTTCCCATAAGGTTATTAGACCTACGTAGTCGGCCTTCATGCCAGGAGGACATTCTGGAGGGCGTAGTTGTGCTTCATGAAATCATTCACGAACTTCGATCCATGATGGTTTTCACGTGACGTTTTTATGGTGCGTCGCGGATTCTTGATGTATTGATCGAAAATATCCCTGGCTGGACGAGACCCTCAAAAGCCCAAAATTTTACGACGAAATAGTCAATCTACCATAAAAAATATCTAGAGTTTCATCTTGGAGTCCCTTTTGGCCCAGAGTTATTCCCGAAATCACCCCGCGGGATCGGGACACGGAAGCGAGCCGCCCACCGTCATTTCCCACTTGCAAACAAAAATTTCACTAAAGTGCCACGCCTACCATTATTCCCTGCTTGCGAACGGAAATTTCGCTAAATTTCCCCGCCCTACCGATACGTCCATTTTGCATCACTATGCTATATCATAATTTACTGTTATTCATTGATATATTTCATATTAAGAGATGATACTTATGTTATTTCATCTGTTTTTGCATGGTTGATGATTTTTGGAGCATGGATCGCTGAAGTCTGGATTCTGATGGAAAATGTGATGTTTGGAGGAGAAATTCGCGAAGATCAGAAAATCCAGAAAATACATGAAAACTTCTATTTTTGCAGAAGACGAAGGATGCCAGAAGGGGGAGCGGAGCTGGGCCACAGGGGACCCACACCACCCCCTGGGACGGGCCACGCCTGGCCGCGCCACCAGGTGGTGTGGCCACCCTGGCCCACTCCTAGGTCTCCCCTTTGGCGCATATTATCCCCACGAAACCCTAAGCCTGGGGGAGCGACCACGAAAAGATTCCGTCGCCTCTACGGGGCGGAAAAATGTAGAGAGAGAAAGAGCTCTCCGGCAGGCAGAAATCTGCCGGGGAAATTCCTTCCCGGAGAGGGGAGATCGTCGCCACAAACACCACCATCAAGATGGACTTCATCGGGATCATCATCATCATCTCCACCAGCACCATCATCACCACTCCATACCGCCGTAACAATTGGGTTGAATCTTGCATAGTTCTTAGGGGAAACTTCCCCGGTGTTGATTACTTGTTGTAGTTGAATGTATTGAGTGGAGCCATCAAATTATCGTTTATGTTCAGATTGTTACTTATCATTATTTCCTCTCCGATCTTGATCCATATGATGTCTTGTGAGTAGTTCGTTTAGTTCTTAAGGACATGGGAGAAGTCATGTTGTTAGTAGTGGAATTGTGTTGAGAAAGATTCAATAGTTTGCTATTGAAGTTGTGGTGTTATTCTTCTAGTGGTGTCATGTGAACATCGACTACATGACACTTCACCTTTGTGGGCCTAGGGGAATGGATTGTGTATTTGGCTACTAATCGTAGGGGTTGTCGGAGTGACAGAAACCTGAACCCCTGTTAGGAAACCTTTGCACAAGGGATGTAAGGATCTCAGAGTTTAAAGTTGTGGTTAGGTTTCTATCTTAATTACTTTCTTTTACTTGTGGATGCTTGCAAGGGGTATAATCACAAGTATGTATTAGTCATAGGAAGGTCAGTACATTAGCACAGATTCACCCACACAACACTTATCAAACTAAAGAAGATTAATCAACTATATGAAGCGAGAGCACTTGATGATATTCCCGTGTGTCCTCGAGAACGTTTGGTCATATTAAGTAATACAACCGGCTTATCCTTTGCTAAAGAAAGGATTGGGCCACTTGCTACATTTATTATTATTATCTTTTATTTACTCGTACTTTATTTATCGGCATTATCAAAAACCCCTAAAAACCTGTTTGCTAAGTATTTACAGAGAATTCCTGCTCCAAGCCACTCGTCAACACCTTCTGCTCCTCGTTGGGTTCGACACTCTTACTTATCGAAAATACTGCGATACACCCCCAATACTTGTGGGTCATCACCTACCCCCGCTCCCTCGGTCAAACTTAAAGTCTCAAACCCTATCTCATCGCTCCTCTGTCCCCCGCCGCCACCCACCCTCGTTTCTTAAGTCCCCATAGCATACCGTCCCTACCACCACCACCGCATCCACTCCACGTGCTATCCACCCCTCCAGATCCACTCTCCGTCTCATAGCTCGCCTCCCGACAAGTACCACCGGATCTAGTCGCCCCTGATGAGTCCCCCCTCGAGCTGGGCGGATGTGACAGGGCCTGACAAACCTCGCTCGTGCCCCATGCCTCCCCTGCCTTCCCCACTGAATCTACTGCTCTGGTGACGTGACCTCGCGCGCTGCACTGCGGGGGACCCAGCCACCCTAGGAAAACCAGGTCATCAAGGACCAGTGTGGCCTCCCCTTTGACCTCCCTCTTCACTCCGCTCTAATCCAAACATGCCATCCGCAGGCAAGAGGACATCCCACGACATCGACACGGTCTTGCTCACCAACGCGTGTGTATCACATCTATGTGCGGCATGCCGTCGAGCTTGCCTTGCCTCGCTGCGTCACAAGCACCGGAAACGATGGTGCCCATCTTGCTGCCACTAGTGTACAAAAGATCCCCTCCTCCATGCCAGAAGCGCCACCCCGTAGGTGAGGAACCTCTTCGATTCTTCACTCTCTACCCCTCTGATACATTGCTAATGTATCCATAATTTTTGATGTTCCATGCTTGGTTTTGTCTACTTTCTTATGTTTTGTCCACACTTTGGAGTACTTTTCATATGATTTCTTGGACTAACCTATTAACAAGAGCCACAGTGCCAACTGCCTGTTTTCTGCTATTTTTGGTTCCAGGAAAGTTAGAAAATGAATATTCTCGGAATTGGACGGGACAAAAGCTAAAGTCAGTTTTTCACCGAGGGACACCTGGAGCCAGAATACGAGACGGAGAAGAGCCAGAGGGTGGCCACACCACCTGGCTGCGCACCTGGCTTGGCCCGTGCCTGGGGGTGGTGTGGCCAGCCCAGGCACCCCCTCGGCCTCTCCTTCCGCCTATAAGATGCCTCCGATATAGAAACCCTAAGAACCCGATCAAAATTCCATGAAAGAGTCTGTATCCGCCGTCATCTCCATCCCTAGATCGGGAGGGATCTGAAGCTCTTCTCGGCACCCTGCCGGAGAGGGGAATTCACCCTGGAGGCCTTCTTCATCACCATGCAAGCCTCCGGTGTGATGCGTGAGTAGTTCATCTTTGGACTACGGGTCCGTGTAGTAGCTAGATGGCTGGTTCTCCTCCTTTGTGCTATCATGTTTAGATCTTGTGAGCTCCGTTCATGATCAAGATCATCTATTTGTAATTCTGCATGTTGTGTTTGCGGGGATCCGATGGATATTGAGATGCTATTTTAGATTGATTATTGATTCTATCATGTCTTTGTTATTTGTGATCTTGCATGCTTTTCGTTGTTAGTAGCTATCTTAGCCAAGTAGATGCTAGCAACTCCAAGAGTTAGTATTTATGCTCGATAGTGGGTTCATGCCTCTAGTAATCTGGGGAAGTGACAGAAATCTCTAAGGTACTAGATGTGCTATTGCTACTAGGGAGAAAACAACAATCCTTTGTTCATAGAACACTCGTATTGTTTACTTTACACACAATTCGTAATGCAATTATTCGTTGCTTGCAACTTAATACTGGAGGGGGTTCGGATGATAACCTGAAGGTGGATTATTAGTCATAGATGCAGTTGGATGGCGGTCTATGTATAATGTTGTAATGCCCAATTGAATCTCAAAGGAGTCAAGATGAGTAGTATATGCTTGTATGCTTTCTCGATGTTTGTTAATTGCCCTGCTATAATTTTTTCACCCAACATGTCATCTATCTTAAGGAGAGCCACCACTAGTGAACTATGGACCCCGGTCCTTTCTTTTACTATCAATCTATAATCAACTATTTACTGCTTTGTGTTTACTTTATGCAAACTATTACTTTCTTCTACTCGATACATTTAATCCTTTGTTTTTAGCAAAACCGGTGAGATTGGCAACCTCATCGCAAGTTGGGGGCAAAGTTCTGTGGTTGTGTTGTGCAGGTCTCCACGTTGCTGCTGGCACCGGTGGTGCGCCCTACCAAAGTTCAGCCAGCTACACATTTGGGGTGTTTCCTTGCTCCTACTGGTTCGATTAAACCTTGGTTTCATAACTGAGGGAAAACTTGTTGCTGTGCTCATCATACCTTTCTCTTGGGGTTCCCCAACGAGCTCGATATATTTTGGGCCATCAAGCTATTTTTCTGGCGCCGTTGCCGGGGAGTCAAGGACATCTTCACAAGGGGAGTCCCTCATAACCATTCTCTTTAGTTGTTATTTTTGTTTTGCTTACTTTACTTTTTGCTTTGTTTGCTTGTTTCTTTATCAAAAACACAAAAAAATAGTTTTACAAGTTTGCTTTCTTTATTAAAAACACACAAAAAATAGTTCTTAAGTTGCCATTATGTCTAGCATTGCTCCAATCACTATGTCACATGAGGAAATGATTTTCACTTTTAAACAAGGAATTGAAGAGAGTTTCAAAGAAGCTTGGTCTAGAATCTCTAATCTACATGAAAAAACTGAACCTAAAATGACTCAAAGCTTGTTCCTTAGCAGTTTTTACCTTGGAATTGCTCTTTGCTATAGATATGCTTTAGATGCTGTTGTGGGAGGATATTTCCTCCAATGCAATGAGGATGATGTTGTTAATGCCATAAAGAAATTTCTCTTTACTTACAACTTGCCTAGCAAATCTGATTCTTCCTTCATAAACATATTTGCTAGATTGAATACTCTTGAGACGAGCGCTGCTAGTTTGAAAGATTTCTATAATACGCTTAGAGAGCATCATAACTATGTTCCGATAAATTCTAAACCCTTAGAATGGCTTCCCACAGTAAAGATTGCTATAAATAATGAAACGTTTCATGCTCGCTGTGATATCATGTCTGAATTTTATCTTATGCACAAAGATATCTACGAATCTTTCAATCTTTGGGGGATTTCTGAAGGAGGAGAAGAGATATTTATTGCTAACAATGCCACAATATTACCCATTGGAATAGATGGAGTGTTTACAAAGATCCTAGGGAAAATGATTTCTACTAATTATCTTGTTATTGAATGTGTAGGAAAAGGACAAATTACACTTGGGAGATCCCTATTGAAACTCCTTGGAGCAATAATAGATGTGGAAAAGGGCACCATGCACTTTGTTTCTCCACCAAGCATTCATAAGTTCCCCAAGGTTAAGAATAAAAGTAAGAGAGGTAAGGGCAAGAAATTTGGTTTTAATGCTTCTTCAAACACTTGATTCTTTTTCTTACTTCTTATGCGTAACTTAAAGGCATTAAAGAAAAATACTTATTGGGAGATAACCCAAAAGTTTTAGATGAGTCTTGGAAGTTATTACTTCTGTAATAACCGCTCCTTATCCTTTTTATTTCTTTTTGTGCCAAGAGTAACCTCTAATGAGAGAGAAGTAATGATTGAAAAAGTTGCTGCCCCGAAGCAGATTTATGTGCTTTACCGTAAAAATTCGTGTAAAATCTCTGTACGTCCTTTTGAGGCGTGAATTTTTGTGCTTCTGCCCCAGGTTGTCATCTCACTTTCGTTAGTTCAACACTTTTCGATTTTAGCAACAGAAGGACTTCGAAAAAATTCGTCTTTACCTGCTGGTCTGTTTTGACAAATTTCTGCCTTTATTTGCATTTGCTTCTTGTTGGTTCCTTTTTAGTTCTTTTGGGGAATTGATATTTTTGAGGGAAGTGCTACAATAGCTAGTGTTTTAATAGAAGTTTTATTGGTGTTAGAACTGAACCTAAAGACTTATTATCTTGAGTGCACTAATGTTACTAATAAAGATTGTGTGAAGTTTTGTATGAAGGAAAATTTTCAGGTGTATGGAAGGAATGAGTAATTAGATGAAGGATGGACTAAAGCTTAAGCTTGGGGATGCCACGCGTGTCACCCCAAGAAATATCCAAGAAGTACAAGCGTCAAAGCTTCGGGATGCCCAAGGCATCCTCCTCTTCATCAATAAAAATCTCAGGTTTCTTCCAAACACTTCATTTTTATTGTTTCATGGACAATTGTGTTGTTCTTGGAGCCTCTTCTTTTTTGTTTTTGTTTTGGTTTTTCGTTTGCTTAGTTTTATTAGTTTGCTGAATAAATTGGTTGGACCCCCTCTTTCATGCATTGGTTTTCAAATAGTTTGGTTTGGATTGGAAAAGAGTAGGAAAGTTCATGCTTAAGTGGTAAAGAGAGCTTGTTTTTGACTGTGGCCTATGCTTTGTCATGCCATGCTCGATATTGTTTTGGCTTTATGCGTAGTATTCTTTGCTGTAGCATGACTTGTTATAAACAATTGAGATTGCTTAATGTGCCTTGGAAAGATCATGTGTTGTTTTAGCATATTAAAGCATAGTATTGTGGAATTCTCATTTGATGCTTTATTTGGATTGACTTGGCAAATGCTCACACCATGTTATGACTATCCCAAGTCATCATAGCCTTTATGATCCTTTAGTTTTCAACTTGTAGTATCACTTTATGCTTTGAGATGTTTTGTCGCTCTGCATGATTATGGTCATTATTGCTCTCTTAGTTTGTCGCTCTCAGTCTTTTGCTAGCCTCCGTAACCAAGTATGAGTTCCACTCATGCATCTAACTCCTAAAACCAAGTTATTCCAAAAGAGTCCACCATACCTACCTACTACATATGCTATTCCAAGTATATTCATGTTTTTATCTACCTTCTGAATTGAACTTGTTATGAGAAAACTAGTGATTAAAGCTCTCACGAACTTGATGGCACACTTTAGTTTTATTGCCCTTAATAAACTTGAACTATTGTGTCGTCTATGTTGTATATGCTTGCACTTATTTGTTGGGGATTAGCAGAACCATGCTGTCATGGGGAACGCTTTCAACATTGCACTTGTACTTTGTACCTAGTTGATATCATGCTTTTTTCGATGGATGTCGTCGGTGTGAAATGAAAGGGGAGCATGTAAGTCCATGGAGTTATGTATATGTGTTAGAGAAACGTCTGGGCCGCTGGTCTAATCCATGCTGTCATGGTGGAAACCTGCAGTGCAACTATAATGAGCTGTCTATGAAGCATTCTTCTTATAAAAAAGAGTCAGATATTGAGAAAAAAGAAAAAAAGAAAAGAGAAAAAAAGAGATATACGAAAAGAGGAAAGAGAGAAAAAAGCACCATATTACCATGGTAAATAAGAAGATTGCTGAGATGCTCGTTGTCTGCTTGCCTTATCATTTTGATATGGGGATTCTTCCGTATCATCGGGCAAGGGGTACCCCGTTGGCGGTTCTCTATGATACACATGTACTTACGATGACAAGAACTTACCGGTGACTAAACTTGAGTAGCATGAGGAGCGGCCCTCGTATTTAAGGGACATGAGATTTCCAACTTATACTTTGTCAAGCATATACTCCATAGTTTGTTCACTTTAACCTTAATCACTTCAAGATGCTTATGATAGGGGCAATGAGAGCTGAAAGCTAATAAGTACCATAATTTTTGGAAGCTCTTTATTAAACTTGAATCTCTGCTTCCTTCTATGAAGGCCTTTCTTTTACTTTTTTGTTGAGTCTCCACCTTCTACCTTTATGCACCTACTTTGAGAGCATAGTGGCCATTCTTAGTTCTATGTGCATTGTCCCAAGACTTGTTGATTGATGCATAACTTTGATATTGCTTGTTTTAAACTATTTGTATCTAGTCACTCTTATGAACTTTGAAGGTGTCCTATGCATTTATGTTTGCTACTCTATGAGGGACAAGCTGAATGCTACTATCCTATGTTTTTTTATGTGAAACAAACAAACGTCTTGCAAAGCATTGTTATTCATTAATCTTTTGTTTGTGCATTTTCATGTTGCAACATAGTTTCTTTGTCTTATTGCTAGAACTTTGTCTTTCATGCTATGATAGAAGTACTATGATCCCAGCTTTGAATGTTTTACAAATACTTTGATCAAGTTTATGATGGTGCATGTCACCTCAAAAATTATTCTTTCTTTTTATCACTTACCTACTCGAGGACGAGCAGGAGTTAAGCTTGGGGATGTTGATACGTTGCTAATGTATTCATAATTTTTGATGTTCCATGCTTGGTTTTGTCTACTTTCTTATGTTTTGTCCACACTTTGGAGTACTTTTCATATGATTTCTTGGACTAACCTATTAACAAGAGCCACTGTGCCAGCTGCCTGTTTTCTGCTGTTTTTGGTTTCAGGAAAGTCAAAAAATGAACATTCTCGGAATTGGACGGGACAAAAGCCAAAGTCAGTTTTCACCGAGGGACACCCAGAGCCAGAATACGAGACGAAGAAGAGCCAGAGGGTGGCCACACCACCTGGCCGCGCGGCCAGGCCTGGCCCACGCCAGGGGGTGGTGTGGCCAGCCCAGGCACCCCCTCGGCCTCTCCTTCCGCCTATAACATGCCTCCGATACAGAAACCCTAAGAACCCGATCAAAATTCCACGAAAGAGTCTGTACCACCGTCATCTCCATCCCTAGATCAGGAGGGATCTGAAGCTCTTCCCCACCCTGCCGGAGAGGGGAATTCACCCTGGAGACCTTCTTCATCACCATGCAAGCCTCCGGTGTGATGCGTGAGTAGTTCATCTCTGGACTACGGGTCCATGTAGTATCTAGATGGCTGGTTCTCCTCCTTTGTGCTATCATGTTTAGATCTTGTGAGCTCCGTTCATGATCAAGATCATCTATTTGTAATTCTGCATGCTGTGTTTGTGGGGATCCGATAGATATTGAGATGCTATTTCAGATTGATTATTGATTCTATCATGTCTTTGTTATTTGTGATCTTGCATGCTTTCCGTTGTTAGTAGCTATCTTGGCCAAGTAGATGCTAGCAACTCTAAGAGTTAGTATTTATGCTCGATAGTGGGTTCATACCTCTAGTAATCTGGGGAAGTGACAGAAATCTCTAAGGTACTAGATGTGCTGTTGTTACTTGGGAGAAAACAACAATCCTTTGTTCATAAAACAATCGTATTGTTTACTTTACATGCAATTCGTAATTCAATTATCCGTTGCGTGCTACTTAATACTGGAGGGGGTTCAGATGATAACCTGAAGGTGGATTATTAGTCATAGATGCAGTTGGATGGCGGTCTATGTATAATGTTGTAATGCCCAATCGAATCTCAAAGGAGTCAAGATGAGTAGTATATGCTTGTATGCTTTCTCTATGTTTGTCAATTGCCCCGCTGTAATTTGTTCACCCAACATGTCATCTATCTTACGGAGAGCCACCACTAGTGAACTATGGACCCTGGTCCTTTCTTTTACTATCAATCTACAATCAACTGTTTACTGCTTTGTGTTTACTTTATGCAAACTATTACTTTCTTCCACTCGATACATTGAATCCTTTGTTTTTAGCAAAATTGGTGAGATTGACAACCTCATCACAAGTTGGGAGCAAGATTCTGTGGTTGTGTTGTGCAGATCTCCACGTTGCTGCTGGCACCGGTAGTGCGCCCTACCAAAGTTCAGCTAGCTACACCTTTGGGGTGTTTCCTTGCTCCTACTGGTTCGATTAAACCTTGGGTTCATAACTAAGGGAAAACTTACTGTTGTGCTCATCATACTTCCTCTTGGGGTTCCCCAACGAGCTCGATATAATTTGGGCCATCACTCTCCCCCCCACGAACCCTAGATAAACCGAATGTATTTCATGACGTTGCAAGAAAAGTGCGGAATGTCGGTCCCCGTGGTGATTAGCTAAACTCTCTCAGTTTTTGAATTGCGTGTACATCGAATTACATCGGTAATGAGTGGCTGTACTAAGCTTTCAGCAAGGCATCTAGACGGAAGAATCATATGATATTGAGGAAGGGGAAAATAGGCCAGTAAAGGCGCCGATGACACACACGTTATAATATCTCTTTTTGTCACAATGTTGTATGCTGAAACTTTTGTTAATAATCAACCATTCCTCTGGTATTCCCTCCAGTTTTCTTAGGTGTAGCTGTAATTGGTGATATATGGGATTTCAATCCTGGAAGGGGAAAGTAATTACTCTAGCAGTGCCCGTAAATAGAAACCGTAAACGTCGGAGTACGGGGCGCTGAATCTGGTATTCGCATATTCTGTTTTGCGGTTCCAGTTTACGGGGACTTCTCGGCGGGGTGAACTGCAAACAAAACCGTAAATATTGTTTCGACAGCAAAAGGCAGCAATTCCAACAGTTTGTAGGGCAATCATCGCATAAAATCTAAACTAAAAAGACATGGCAAACAACATACGTAGGTCGAGCTCATGCCCCAGCGTCGTCGTTAATGGGCTCTCCATCTAAATCATATGCACCGAGTGGTGGCTCGGTGATCCACACCTCGCTATCGTTGAGTAATTGCACGAATGAGTCCGTTGGCACGAATGAGTCCAGGGCAGATTCCTCCTCGTACCTCGGTGGAATTTCGACGAATACGTTGTGTGCGCCAACCACGGGGGCTTCCGGTGAGGCGATTCCAGCCAATGGCGGGGTATGCCGCGGAGAAACGGGGCAGGGATGCTTCTTGCCGTCGCCTGCCGCCTTCTTCTTTGGAACGCTGGGCTTCTTCCGCGGCGCGGCCACCTTCTTGCGCTGAGCGATGGGTGCTGGGGCGGACAAAGGCGTGGCGTGAGCACCGCCGGTCACGGGAGCGGTGGCCGGCGGGATGGCCTGCCCGGCCACGCGGTTCCTCTTCTTGAGGGCCGACGCAGCGGCGGCCGACGAGCTTGCGTGGACTACCAGAGCGACGGAGGACGGCTGCTGCGGGCGCAGAGCCTCAGAAGCTACCGTTGGGAGCTGTGCGGGTTCCATGGCGTCGATTCCGCGCGGTGGCGTGGACAGGGAGTGGCGGGGGAGGTAGATCAACGGCGGCGGCGAAGCGTAAGGGGGTGGTAGGTGGAGGAAACTTCCGTCGCGCCAAAAAAGGAGAGGAGTGCGGGTTGGCGCTCGGTTCCGTTGTGGAAACCAGATATGCTCGGTTTCGCGAGCGATATTTGGCGCGCCCTGTAAAACTTTTTTCGGATCAGGGGTGTTTATGGGCACTGATCGGCGCGCGATTTTTCCGGAGTATCTATAAACAGCGGTTATTTTACGGTTTTGTGCTATTTACAGGCACTGCTAGAGATGCTCTTACTAGAGTACAATACATGATTTCTGTAATTTTGCGGACTCTCACTCCGTTGTTTCCTTGGCAGGGGATTCTTAGTGAGACCCCTTTATTTCTCTTGGTGTCAGATGCTGGTATGATCAATCGTGAAGCAATTTCGATATTTGAGGATTCATGGACAACAAACATTTGAAGCAAGATATTGGCAGGTCATATTTAATATAATAGTTCAGTGTATCTCTCCTTTTTTCGCACGTGCACATGCACGTTTAATCAATGCCCGAATTAGTAGACAATATAACAATATGTATTCTCATATGTTGCTTTTTAACTATCATTATATAATATATATTTATCATAATAGCTTCAATTTTCTAGGAGCTAAATGCATAAACAATGCAAACATAAACAACATTGCCAGATAGGCAATTTAATATGTAAACATAGCCATTCATTCATTTTAAAGTTTAGGAGGAACTTCTTAAATGTATTTACACATTATCTATATTTCTTCGAGGACTGAAAACCATCTGTAGTTCAGGTGCTAACATGGTATACTATCAAACTAACATATGACTACTTTAACATCATCAGAGTTTCCTAGGATACTTCCACCATGTGCTACTTGTTGGAAATAAAGTGCAAAGAAAACAGAAATATGATCTCTACCAAACAGATTAAACAATAACCTGAAATTGGCTCCAGATTGGTATATGTATACTATACTATACTATACTATAAGCTTAAGGCTGGTGAGATGCCTGCCTTCTCAGCCACTCTCGGAGACGTGGATTTGTAGCCGTTAGATCATCATAGGGAGCGATCCGAACCGGTTATTAACTACAACGCCCAACCCGTGTGCTCTCTTCTCTCTCCTCTCCTCGAGCGCATCCATCCCCTCCTCACTGGCACTGCTCCCCTTCCCACCCGCGTCTTCTCCTCTCTCCGTTGGGCACCTCTCTCCCATGGTCGATCTCCAGGACGCTCAGGGAGCCAACACCACAGAGCTCCTCTCGTGCTCGATCTCCACGCCAGCCAGGGCTCCTGCAATTGAGGGATGGGGTGGCGAGGTTTTAGGAGATGTGGATGGGGAGGCGAGATCCTCCCGTAAGGCTGCGCCGCGAGGCGAGGGAGCTCACAGGTGCACATGGCAAGATCGTCATGCTCACTGTCCTCCAGCCCGGCTTCCGCATCCCCGCGCACTGCTTCGGCCCTCCGAGCTTTCTCTGGCCACTCAGCGCATCAGGTCTGAGTGATGGATCCAATCCCGGACCAGGTCTCCTTTTATCTCCCCGAGTTCCCACCATGGATGCTAACTATGCATGACTGCATGCTTCATGCTTTTTCTAATATGTAATTTTTTTTCTTAATCTCTATTGTTCCAGCTCGGCGAACAATCCAACTCATATCTCATCCAACAAGTTCATTAATACTATAGCTGAAATGTACTTGGGTATCGCTAGAATCGACATGATTCATAATTGATCATCTTTAGTAGATTCACCACTGAAGCCTTTGGTGATGCACTTTATCATGTATGCACGTTATCAGGTACTAAGTTGCCATAGTGTACAGCTTCGTAGGTCCTTCCTATATTACTGTGTTGTTTGTAAGACTTTGTGATTCTTTTAAGCTGATTGAGTATAACTATAGCACTATTTTATTGTGGCTTAGATCATAAATGGTCCCCTGTTTCTCATCTCCATACCACCGGTGCACAGTACTAATAATTCAGATTAATTAGAACAAAGATTTCTTCGTTTGCACCTCAGTTCAATGTATACAATCAGCATGATTCGCATGTTTGATTCTTTAGTTGGATAGCTCTTTTTGTCTGCAGTTTTTCTTAATCTATGTCTTGGGGAATTCTTCCAGGAGCTGCTGGCATTCCTCCTGGATGGACTGCATGAAGACTTGAACCGTGTTAAACATAGACCTTACTTAAAATCTAAAGATGCTGATGGACGATCATATGAAGAGGTTGCTGACGAGTATTGGGAAAATCACAGAAATGATTCTATTATTGTTGATGTATGCTAGGTTAGTCCCAACCGGCCAAACCTGTATGATTCACTTACTCATGTTGTAGAGAGGTGGTTCATTGCCTTCCTGTCATGTTTTAAGTTTCTTGCAATATTTATGGGTTTTTTGTACAACTGTTAGTTTAAAGTGGTAAAGTTGGATGACCCTATGCTACAGTAAAAATAGACAATGAAAAACAAACAACTGATGCTAATGCATATTCAGTAAGAAAGGTTGCAGCTTTTGTATTTTTGATATACAACAAGCTAGCACACAGATAAATGGTTAATGTTTATTGCAGCACTCCAGGGTGATGCATCAATCCCTTATTTTTACAGAGAAGGAAAATATAATAAAGCTGGAAACGGTTCCTAATCGCTCCATCATGTGTTCCTTTTTGTAGTTTCAGGTAAATGGACCATATGTGACCGCAATGTTCTTATATATATTTGCCAGTTTATATTGTCGGATTGAGGACAAGTACGCCATGAGGAAGTCCTCGAGGCGTGCGGAAGAGAGGGGTGTGAGACGTACAGTACTTCGGGACAGTGAGCACACAAGTTTACCCAGGTTCGAATCCGCCGGCTTTGGACGGATCCTACTCCTGCTAGCAATCCAGTAATACGGCAAAGCCGGAATATGGGTTACAAGGGATTCGCATGTGCGAGTTGAGGGTCTAAAGTATTAGTTATGTCCTAAAGGCTCTCCCTAGGACGGCTTATATAGATATCCGGCCTAGGGTTTACAGGAGAGATCAATTCGGCTATGACTAAGAGTTGGTTACAAAGTACATCTTGAACTACAAGTAACATTACGGGCCTAAGTCGGTAAGTCTTTTGGGCCTTCCCGTAGCCGGATTGGACTCTGTCTTTCTCCCTGACTGGACCGCCCGTGAAGCAAAGCTCTAACCCGAAGTGGACCACCCTGGTCAGTGAGGAACTGTGAGGATACCCAGAAAGTATATCCCCAACAGTAGCCCCCGGAGGCCTCCAAGATCCAAAGTCGGATTTACCATCGTCTAGCTTGATCTTCGGCTTGCAGAATCTTGAAGGGTTCCTGAAACTTCACAACAAAAAATACGATCCGGGTCTTAAAAATAAGTCGGACCTATCAACAGGTTACTCGGATTTTCCAGCTTGATTTCAAACTAAGCTGGAACTTGGTTTCTAACGCCACCTGACACAAGTCATGGTCAAGTCACGTCAGCTGACAGGCATGCCGTCAGCACGACCGTTGGTGGGTCCGCAGTCCGCGAAACCGAGGCGCCGTTTCAATGCGTGCGTGGAGATCGAGGCGACACAATCATCGCGTGGGTCCTTCCCAGTTCCTTCCACGACGCGTGGCGGTTACACTGTAGCATTTGCACGAATCTTGGCGCAGGTAGGTGAATATAAGGGGTTAGGATTTTCTCCTTCTCCTTCCACCAGTCCTTGCCTTTTCCTCTCCTTCCCAATCCTCCTGCGTGCACAGAGCTTCCTCGTTCTCCCTCCACAGAACTCCCAGCTCTGCCCCTTTTAGGTCAACCTCTCGCCGGAGAAATGGCTTCATCTTCTTCCTCCGGCTTGGCAGCAGCGGCGGCGGCAACGGCGGAAGCGGTGGCGGAGAAGGAGAGCTTCCGCGGGATCTGGATTCCCTGCGCCCTCAACGAGGAGGGCCTCAAGAACGTGGAGAAGGAGGGGCTTCTCGCCGCCGGCAACTGGCAGAGCGGCTTCGAAGAAACCGTCCCCAACCCGCGCGACAGCGAGCGGGTCCACTTCGGCACCCACCTCGATAGAGGTCTGTCCTTTCCTCCCTCGGAGTTCTTCTCCGAGGTGATAGATCATTATGGAGTTCAACTCCACAATCTTCCTCCCAACTCACTCTTAGAGATGAGTGCGTATGCTTCGCTTTGTGAGGGCTTTCTCGGCATTAGGCCGAGTTTGACTCTCTTCCGGTATTATTTCCATGTCCGGAGAAATTCCATTACTGCCGGTGTTCCTTACATCACCGGCACTATTATTTTTTTGCTTAGACGCGAGCGCGTATATCCCAAAATTTTAGCTAGTGACTCGGTCAAACAATGGCCAGCCACAGTTTTCTATCATAAGGATATTCCTGCTCCCGGCAAAGCCACTACTTTGCCGGCTTTTGTCGACGGAGCTGCCACGGCCCAACCTTCCTGGGACGAGGCTGCTTCGGCTGTCACCGACGATCTGATCCTCGCTAAGAGGCGGATCGAATATTTGATCAAACACAAGGGTCTGAAGGGATCCGACTTGGTCCAATGCTGGGTCTCACGTCGGATCCAGCCCCTTCAGTACCACGGGGATCGACTAATGCACTCCATCATGTCATCCAAGAAAGATTCCCTCCGCATCAGCTCCAAGGCCTACACCACGCAGGGCTACATAAGCCAAATCAAGTGGCTGATCAAGGAGCGAATCGAGAGGAGAATTCCGGAGGTTTCTCTGGAGATGCACATGGTGGAAAACCCCGTAGCGCCGGTAAGTTTCCATCAGTACACCTTTTATGTGTTTCAATCTTCGAGTTATATTACAATACTAATATGTTTTCTTGTTTTCAGCTTGCCGACCTCCCCGAGTCGGAACTTGCTCCGCTCGAAGGATATCCTCCTGAGTTTTCTCAGGAGACAGAAGTAGTCCCATTGCCGGACCTTGCGCTCAAGAAGCGCAAAGCTTCGAAAGTGGCTGTGGGCACAAAGGAGGTGCCTGTTGTGAAGAGGTAACTTTCAATCACAATTTCCGCCTTTATACTTTATTCGAATTTCTTTCCGAGATGTAATGTTTTCGACTTTATTACATTCTCAGAGCAAAACCGCTCGTTAAGGGCAAGGGGAAAGGGATTCCTTCAAAGCCCCTGCGACAGACGAAGCTCACCATAGCTTCCCCTGTCATGGCTCCTCCAACTCCTGCCTCTCAACCTTCTGCAACGCCGGTGATCACTCCTTCCCCGGTCGTCGCAGAAGATCTGGCTCCTTCCGCAGAGCCTGCGGTCCTTGAATCGCATACTGACGTCACCATGGGTGAGTCAGTTCTAGATAAGGGTGAACCCTCTTTGGGTAATGATCCCTCGGCAGAAACCTTTGCCAAAAACCTCATCAGCAATCCGGGACTTGCCAAGTTTGGCCTGTCCCGGAAATCTACAGAAGAGATCCAGTGGCTAGCCAGGCAATGCCTGGAGAAAAGCCATTTATCTCCCGAAGAAGAAGCGCAAGAAGCTGAGGACGTCAAGTTCTCTGACCTTCTCGCCCAGGTCCGCCTTCGCGACGAGAGGATTAGGACCAGTGAGCTTCCAACAGCTCTAGTGATTCCTCTGACTCTCGCCGAAAAGGTGGCTGCTGAAGTGAACGCGGGTTTGGATAAACTCACCCGCGAACAATATGTAAGTCGGAATTCCAACTCCTTTTTTTCCATTATCTTATATCATATCCTCTAGCCCCCAAGCATGAAGTAGGATATATAATACGGGTTTATGCTTCATTAGGACGCCAAAGAACGAACTAGTGTAGCCCCCAAGGCTCGTGCTGATATTTAGAAAAAATATTAGCCCGAGTCTTAAGTAGCTTTCTGACTTTGGGTATTCTGACTTACATAAAGTATGTTCCTATAACCAGGAATTACTGAAGAATGTTTGCGACAAGCGGAGAGAGATCAAAGCTCTCTAGCTTAAAAATGCTGAACTCAAAGTAGTCAAGGATGAAACCGAAGGTAAACATTCCGAGATTCAAACCTTGCCCTTGTATTTTCAATGTTGAATTTGTTCTGAACTTTTGTTCTTTTTTGACTTACAGCGCTGGTGAAACAATCCGTCGCCATGATTGAAGAGGCCAAGAACCTCAAGACCTTGGTGGTGGAAAACAAGGAGCTTCGCCAAGAGCTGGGTCAGCTCAAGGCAGATCATGAAAAGAGCATAGCTCAAGTCCTTGAATCCTCCTCCATGGCCACTGAAGAGCGTGATCGCAAGATTGCTGCTCAAGATAAAATAATCTCGGACCTCAAGAATGAGCTTGGCAGAGAGAAGGACATCTCCTAGGCGCTCCGGGCTGAACTCTAGAGTCTCCGGGAGGAGAAGACCAAGATTGACGACGTCATTCTTGGTACGTTCCATCTATCTGACTTATCTTTTTTCTTCGACTTTTATCAATGTTGGATTTTTCTTAACTTGTTTTGTGTATAGGTCCTATGAACTTGATGGACTCTTCCTCCTTCGAGCCCCGCACCCACCGGCTTATCCAAGTCGGTGACCTACTTCATGACTTCCGCCAGTCCCTTGAGGACATCGGTGAAGCCCTCAAGATTCCGGACATGCCAAGCATGTCGGA
This sequence comes from Avena eriantha, assembly GCA_910589775.1. Lineage (NCBI taxonomy): Eukaryota > Viridiplantae > Streptophyta > Magnoliopsida > Poales > Poaceae > Avena > Avena eriantha. The sequence goes on along the minus strand of OU342742.1, from coordinate 160,688,187 downwards.
TTTTCAGGTGCAGGACAAGGCCAAGGAGATGCCACAACTCGTTCGGGACTGAAACATGTCCTACGTGCGGACTGCTGCGCAGAACGCTCTCACCATGGTCATGAGCCACCATGGAAACATGGAGATATGGCAAGTGACCAGAGGGCACTGCAAGGTAGATGAGGACGGCCAGGAGCAGGACCTTCAAGCCATCATGCACTCCTTCGCCGGATATGGGTGTCGTGTGGCTGACCTGACCAGCTACGAGATCCCCTTCTTCACCCGCGTGGCTACTCCGCCTCCTCCTCTAGAAGAAACAGCTGAAGTTTCCGATGATGAACGCACCACCTCGGATGCATACATCTCGGAACGATACCAAGGCGGCGAAACCAGCGAGCCGGCAGCTCCTGCATCTCCTCCTGCATCATAGATCAGAAATTTTTGTATTATCCTGAAAAAACAAGATGCATATGTAAATATTAAGTACTATTTATTTTGCTAGTGCTAAGCTTTTAATCTATTCAGCACTTTTGGCTTTAAGTTTTTTTTGTGTGCCTGAAATATTTTCATAAGCACTTGTATTTTTTCGTCTTCACTTATCGTTTATCTGGCTTTCCGCCTCGTCCCTTTCGTGAGCCGGCTAAATCTTCAGCGGGAAACTTTGCCGAGCAACAGAGCTCAATTGCTAAACCAGTTTAAACTCGGAAACAAAGCCGGCTTCTGGTACCAACAATTCACTACTCGAAAAATGCCCGCATCTAGCAATCAGACAAATAACCGAAGTAAAGACTAGAAATTTTAGATTTATACCCGAAGGTAGCAATTTTAGAATCGGAAATCTAGACCAGAACGAACATGAGCATAAAGTACTTTCAAGCATTCTGGGATTTTCGACTATGACATGATCATTTGGAAATAAGATGGTAAAAACTTCTCAGAAAAACTTGAGGCAACCAAAACTTTTATATCTTGCAGAACATGTACATATATATGATTACAAAGAAGGATAAGCTAAGAATAAAAGGGACGTAGCTGAGCAATATTCCATGGTCTGTCTAACTCATCCGGATTTGTACTGCCTCCAGCTGTCTTTCTTTTCTTAGTAGCAGGTATTTCTTTGACTGGCCTCATGTCAGTTAAGTAATACGAACCATTGTGTAATACTCAACTAACCAAAAAGGGCCCTTCCCATACTGGGGAAAGTTTGTGCTTTCTTTGTTGCACAAGCCGGAGAACCAAATCACCTTTATTGAAAGATCTATTTCGGACTCTCTGGCTATGATACTTGCGTAACTTCTGCTGATAGGTTGTAGATCTCATTTCAGCAACGACGCGAACTTCTTCGACTAAGTCGAGATCATTTTGTCGAGAAATCTCGGCATCCTCTTCAATATACGCGGCCACTCTAGGAGAAGTATGGATCAAATCACTAGGAAGAACTGCTTCTGCACCATAGACCAAGAAGAAAGGTGTGTATCCCGTTGACCTGTTTGGAGTTGTTCGTAAACTCCAAATTACAGAGGGTAATTCCTCTGCCCAAGCCCCCACAGCACGTCGTAGTGGTGCTTCGAGTCTCGGTTTTAGGCCTTGTAGGATTAAACCATTTGCTCTTTCGACTTGTCCGTTAGCTTGTGGATGTGCGACTGACGCAATGTCAAGCCGGATATTTTGCTCATTGCAGAATTCAGCCAATTCTCTCATAGAAAAGTTACTCCCATTGTCCGTGATAATGCTATGCGGATAACCATACCGGATTATAACATCCTCGACAAATCTTTTGGCTGTTGCTCCATCACAACTAGTGACAGGTTTGGCCTCAATCCATTTGGTGAATTTATCCACCATCACTAAGAGGTGAGTAAATTCACTTGGAGCTCGTTTAAATGGTCCTACCATGTCAAGCCCACAGACCGCAAAGGGCCATGTTATAGGTATTGTTCGCAGCTGATCAGCCGGAACATGAGCTTGCTTAGCGTACTTTTGGCAGCCTTTGCACGTCTTGACTAATCGTTCGGCATCTGCCTGAGCTATAAGTCAGAAAAATCCGTGTCTAAAAGCTTTTGCCACTAAAGATTTGGCTGCAGTGTGGTGACCACACTCGCCTTCGTGGATTTCTCTTAAGATTTCCACTCCTTCTTCCGGAGATACATAGCGCTGAAAGACCCCAGAAACACTCCGTTTATGGAGCTCACCTTTAACAATAGTATAGGCTTTTGCTCATCGGATAATCTGCCAGCTCAGCACCTTGTCTTCGGGTAATTTTCCATCTACCAAATAATCGAGGTAGGGTTCAGTCCAGCTGGGGATTACAGCCAGAACTGCTATCAAAGGTGAGTCGGATTTGGTCGGATATTCCTCATCTACTCCCTTTATTGAGGGAACTTTGAGGTGCTCTAGAAAAGCGCCATCCGGGACCTCTTTCCACGCAGAACCTATCCGAGATAGTGCATCTGCTTCCTCATTTTCTGCTCGAGGGATGTTTTGAACTTCAGACCCTTCGAACGATTTAGATAGATCATCTACGACAGCTTTATATGCTGCCATGTGTTTATTTGCATTACAAATATCCGACACTTGCTGAGCAACAAGATCCGAATCTCCGTAACACATGAAACGTCGGATGCCAATATCCTTAGCAATCTGGATTCCATGCAGCAGTGCTTCATATTCGGCAATGTTGTTTGTCACTGTGAAGTAGATCTGCAACACGTATAAAAGTTTATCTCCTTGGGGTTATTTGAGCACCACGCCAGCCCCCGAGCCCCCACGAGCCTTAGACCCATCGAAAAAGAGGGTCCAATATTCTGACTCAGGGAGGATCATGTTCTCCTTCGTCTCTGTCCAATCAGCGACAAAGTCAACAAGAATCTGGGATTTGATTGTTGTCCGGGGTTTATACTCAATATCGAAAGCTGAAAGATCTATGCCCCATTTGGCGACGCGTACTGTGGCTTCACTATTGTTGATTATATCTCTCATGGGAGCTTTGCTCACCACGGTAATTGGATGCTCCTGAAAATAATGCCGTAGCTTACGAGACGCTAGAAAAACACCATAAGCCAACTTTTGATAGTGCGGATACTACTGTTTTGATTCTGTCAGGACTTCGCTGACAAAGTACGTCGGACGCTGCACCAGGTGTTCCTGATTTTCCTCTGGTCTCTCCACCACCATGACGATACTGACGACCTTATTTGTCGCAGCAATGTAAAGCAACATCGGTTCCTGAGGTTCCGATGCTGCAAGGATAGGAGCAGATGAGAGTACTCTCTTCAGATCTTGTAGTGCAGCTTCGGCTTTGTCAGTCTAGACAAAATCCTTGGTCTTTTTTCAGGAGTTTATATAATGGTTCGGCTCTTTCACCAAGCCGGCTTACAAATATTGACATGGTACGTCAGCAATGCAGCCAGTTAATCTGTGTACGTCTTTCAGGCGAGTTGACCTGGAAATATTGAGTATAGCCTTGATTTTGTCCCGGTTCACCTCTATGCCCCTTTGAGACACGATGACACCTAACAATTTTCCGGCTGGTATTCCAAAGAAGCATTTCTTCGGATTAAGCATGATGTTGTATTTTTGTAGATTGGCGAATGTCTCCTCCAAGTCGGAAATCAGTGTTTCCCTCTTTTTGCACATCACCGCGATATCATCCACGTATGCATGCACATTGCGTCTGAGTTAGTCGTGGAGGCAACGCTGCATCGTGCGCTGATACGTAGCTCCTGCGTTCTTCAGCCCAAAGGGCATCGTAACAAAACAGAAGGTTTCGAAGGGGGTTATGAATGAAGTTTTGATTTTGTCAGATTCCTTCATCCGGATTTGGTGATAACCGGAATATGCGTCGAGAAAACAGAGGAGTTCCGAGCCTGCCGTAGAATCGATGACTTGATCAATTCTAGGCAGAGCGAACGGATCTTTTGGACAAGCCTTGTTCAAGGCAGTATAATCAACACACATCCTTAAATCAGTGGTGTCCTTTTTAGGGACCATTACAGGATTGGCCGACCACTCAGTGTGGATGACCTCTTCTATGAATCCGGCTAACTCGAGCCGTGCTAGTTCTTAGCTATTGCCTTACGCTTTTCGTCGCCAAACCGTCGTAGGTACTGTTTGACGGGTTTAGCGTTCGGGTTTGCACTTAGAGAGTGCTCGACAAGTTCCCTAGGTACTCCTGTCATGTCAGATGGCTGCCATGCGAAGATATCTTGATTTGCTTGGAGGAACTTGACGAGCGCGCTTTCCTATGCGCTACCTACGCCTACGCCTATCTAGGTCACCTTGGAGGGGTCATCATCCTTCAACGACACTTTCTTCGTCTCTTCTGATGCCTTGAACTCCGGATTTGGCTTTGTCACCTCCTTCTTCGTTGCTGGCATCTCGGATGGATCTATGCTCTTCTTGATCTCCTGGTACTCCTAGGCGTGCAGCACGGCTTCGGCAAAGGCGGCATTTCCATCCTCGCACTCTCGCGCTTTCTTCGGGTCTCCCCTGATGGTGATCACGCCGTTGGGACCTAGAATTTTCATCATATTGTAAATGTAAGACGGACGAGCCATAAAAGCCCAATAATCCGGATGTCCGAATATAGCGTGGTATGCGCTCTTGAATGGGACAACTTCGAAGGAAAGTGCCTCCGTCCGATAATTCTTTGGAGTTCCAAAGGTAACATCCAAAGTAATCTCTCCCAGGGAATTAGCTTGTCTTCTTGGGACAACTCCATGAAAAATCACAGAGCTATGGTTCAGCTGGGTTTTCGAGATCTTCATCCGGCGTAGCGTTTCGACATAGAGAATATTGATGCTGCTACCACCGTCCATGAGGGTCTTGGAGAAACCATAACCGTCAATAAGTGGATTGACGATTAAGGCGTATTCTCCTCGCCTATGGAACTTAGGCGGATGATCAACGCGGTCAAATGTGATTGCCACTTCCGACCAATCCAGATATTGAGGGACAGCCAGAACTGTTGCATTGAGCTCGTGGAGAACTGCTTTCTTGACCTTTGCTGGTTGAGATCCGAGGAAGGTGACATAAGTGTCTTTCTTGGTGGGAAAAGTTTTCTTCCCTTCCGGCTTGGGATTTGAAGTATCAGCTTCCTCCATGTCGGAATCTTCCTTGGTCTTTTTGTCTTTTTCGGGATTCTTCTTTCCCTTCTTCCGCTTAGCTTTGTAGCCCGCGGTATCATCTCTCTTGATGTCGTCGTTAAAACGACATTCAACATTGGTGTGGGATGAGCCCCCATTGGCGTCTAAGTGATGCACACATGGGTTATTGGCAATGTCGGCCCAAGAGTAGGTTTTGCCTGGTTGTTGTTCTCCTCTACCTTGGACCCTTGAAGTCCCACGGCCACGCTCGCGGCCTCCGCCGTGTCCTCCTCGTCCTCCAGACCTGGAAACAGTAGTAACCACCGTTGTTTCCACGTTGGGTTTTTCTTCCGACGTATTTTTGCGCTTCTGAGCTTGTTGCTTTGTCTTTGCTGACTGAGGTACAGCCAGGACATTGAGTAATCCCTCTACATCGTCGTCAGCATCTGCATACTTGCTCGCTGTTTCTATCATCTCTCCCAAATCAGTGACCTTGTCACACTTCAAGCGATGACATAATAGACCAATTGGGAGTCCTGCGATGAAAGCTTCAATCGCGGTTTGATCGTTTACTCCTTCACAGGAGTTCTTGGTGTTGATCCATCGTCCGAGGTAATCCCGGCAAGTTTCTCCGGCTTTCTGGGTGCAACGTTGTAGGTCTCCGACCGAACAGGGCCTCCGATATGTGCCTTCGAAATTCCGAAAGAACGCACTTTGCATGTCATACCAGTTATGGATGGTGTTCTCCGGAAGTTCATTGAGCCATGATCGTGCCGTCTTCCGCAGCATAAGCGGGATATATCGGGTTGCGACCAGGCTGTTTCCTCCTTTGGCGATGCAGCAAGCTTGGAAAAAATCCTGTAGCCAAGTGTTTGGCCGAGCAATGCCGTCGTAGGCTTGGATATGCCTTGAGATAGCAAATCCTTCCGGGAATCTTGTAGCTCTGACGTGTGGTCCGAAGCACTTTGGGCCCACGTACATGTCATCCTTTTCATAGCGCCGCGCCTCTATGTTGGAATTGATCCTGTGCCTTGCGTCGCTCGGGGATAGAGATCGTCCCGAATGTTGGTTGTGGCTGTGGTGCCTTGGAGCCGGACTTCGGCTTCTGCTGCCACCTCCTCCGCCACGTCGTCCTCCTTGTCCCCCTTGGGAGCCGTTGTGATGGCTGCTTGGTGGAGAGGGTAGGGCAGCTGAATTGTTTCTGGCTGATCGCCGGCCTCCGTCTAGAGCGTCATTATTCCGGTTCCGGGGAGGATCTTGACTACAACGAGGCCCCTACCGGCTCGTACCAGCATGGTTTCCATCGTTCCTTCGTTCGTCATTCCCACCATGGTGAGGCTCAGCCGGACGGCTTGCATGTCTAGGAGGCGGCATTTTTTGGCGATCCTCCTCCCGACGTTTCTCTTTAACTTCTCCTCTTTGATCGTTGGACTCTCGCCAGGGAGGGTTCTTCGGATTCAGTGTAGCAATGGCATCTTTCTCGGCTTCTGGAGCAACGTTGCTCCAGTTACGGGTAGTTCTGTGATGCTGTCCTGATGATCCGGTTCTTGAATAATTATCTTCCCGTCGTTCGAGGTTATGATACTGTGACCGAACGTAATGGGATCTTACGCCAGCCCATGCTGGATCTGTGCGACATTGGTCAGAATCCGAGACCAGTTTTTGACTTCCGGACAGGGCGACCTTTTGCTGCTCCAGTCCCTTGTTGAGTAGTTTGATACCCAAATGGATCTCCTCCGGTCCTGGATTAGTCGATAGAATTTCTCGGGCTTCCACGGTATTCTGTACTGGGGTTGGGTAAACCCAATCTCCGTTGCTATCTTTCCGTGGTTTCCCCATCTCATCTCCAAAAAGGACAGCACGGACACGTGGGAATTGGTCGTCATCTGTGTGACGCTTCCGTGTCTTCTGATGTAACCTAGACATGTAGTCCTTGTTTGACATGCGTTTTTTCTCCACTTCGATGTTCTTGGCTTCACCGAGGAGTTGTTGACGACGTGCTTCTAGGGCCTGCGCCCTTTCATCCAGCTCATCCGCAGTAAGTTCTGCGGCTGTAGGGATAGGTGTGGTTAATGCAACATCGATGAGTTTACGTGCACCTTCGGTGATCACGTGTCCATCCACCGATGCTTCTTTTTTCGGCTCTTCTGGGATAAGTGCTCCATCCGAGTCTTCCTCGTATTCCTCGGCAATCACCTCCTCTGTCAGAGGGTCTTTTGCCGGGGTCTTGTTCTTCTTGTTCCTCTTCTTTGCCTTCTTGGCAGCGCCGGTAGCAAAGACGGCTTTGGGTCCATTTTCCGGAGTCAAGCTCTGATTAGTACTTTCGAACATCTGGACTTCGGGATTGGCTCCGACATCCATGTCATCCTGCACTTTGGGAGAGTGTTCCTCGGATCCTTCATCCATGGTTCTCCTTCTTCTACAGCTTTGGAGTTGTACTCCTCTTCATATTCCGCGGAGAACTTTCAGAAATTTGCCGACGTCATAGATTCATCCGAGGATGTGGGAACGTCGACGTTTGTTCCAATTGCCTCCAGCACAGAGTCGGTGTTTTCTCTAGCATTGGCAGAGCCGGATCCGGATCCTACGTATCCGACGAAGTGCGTCGCGTGCTTCCTGAGGTACCTGCGGCCTTCGCGATCAGCCATGTCGAAACTTTTGATGGTCTCGAGGATTGCATCTGCGCTTTCGCCTTGCAGTATCATACGTTTTAGTGTGTACCTCAGGAAAGGCCTGTATGTCCCGGCATCGTCAGAGCCGGAATCAGTGTCGTTGATATGTTCCTCCTGAATTTCGACTTCCACGGGTGGGTCAATCTGGGATCCGGCTTCTCCAGAGAGATCCACTCCAGATTCGACTTGGACCGCTAGTTCTTCTTCAGGCTCGGATTTCTCCACTGTCTCCACAATTGGTGCGGGCTGGGTGAGATTAGGGTTTTCTGAGATCCGGAACTCTGCCACCTCCGCGGACAAAGGGGACCCAGAAAATTCTTCTGCCTCTATCATCACCGCTGAGTGGGTTGGGCAGGTTCAGCGAAACCGATGTAAACATCGATCTCGCCAAAATACATGATTGTGTAGGCAGTCACAGCCTCCCTTGCTGGAATCCAAGTCTCGTCGAGAACGATGAGATGGACATCGCTGGCGTAGAGGATGCGACCGGCGGCGATAGTCTCGCCGATGCCGATTCTTGCAGATTCCGCTCGGAACGCAGATCCGAAGCTCACTTGCCCCACGGTGGGCGCCAACTGACGTCGGATTGAGGACAAGTACGCCATGAGGGAGTCCTCGAGGCATGCGGAAGAGAGGGGTGTGAGACGTACGGTACTCCGGGACGATGAGCACACAAGTTTATCCAGGTTCGAATCCGCCGGCTTTAGACGGATCCTACTCCTGCTAGCAATCCAGTAATACGGCAGAGCCGGAATATGGGTTACAAGGGATTCGCCTGTACGAGTTGAGGGTCTAAAGTATTAGTTATGCCCTAAAGGCCCTCCCTATGACGGCTTATATAGATATCCGGTCTAGGGTTTACAGGAGAGATCAATCCGGCTACGACTAAGAGTTGGTTACAGAGTACATCTTAAACTACAAGTAATATTACGGGCCTAAGTCGGTAAGTCTTCTAGGCCTTCCCGTAGCCGGATTGGACTCCGTCTTTCTCCCTGACTAGGCCGCCCATGAAGCAAAACTCTAACCCGAAGTGGGCCACCCTGGTCAGTGAGGAACTGTGAGGATATCCGAAAAGTATATCCCAACAGTTTATGCAAGTGCATCGCCGCTCATTTCCTTGATTGCTATCTCAATGGATGTTTTCATGATGCACCACTCGTCGTTTTCTTACGAGGAATCTTTGAACCACCACTCAATGACGTAGCAACCCATGCACGTTCAATTCAGTTTCTTATTTAAGGCACAATTAAGTTTCTTATTTAGGACGCAAGTTGCACTGTAGGTCATATGTGGTATCTGAAATTTTAGAAAATCATGGTAAATTGTTTATTAGTCAAATATAAACTGGTTTAATATAAACTTTTAGAACTTTCCAATTACTTTATAACATCACAATTATTTTTTGTGTTATCACTTCATCTATATTCTGCTGCCATTTATTTGATATATGATCCACTAACTACTTATAAAATTCATGTACATTGATCTGTAGTGATCGATTCCATGGGAATAGAATACATGTGGTAGTGGTTGATATATAGGAGTATGTTATATATACATGGCCAGACTTAATAAATTAGTTTTACCTCTGTATGTTTCTTCAAAATAGAAATCATGTCTTGGGATACCAATTTCCCTTCTTAGACAATGGGTATTTACATTAACAACATTTTTAATGTTTTATATTTTACAATCAATCTAATATACATGTCATAAAAAACACGCCCACATATTTTTGTTAAGGAAAAAAGGATCTACGAGCAATTGTGCCATCATTTTAATCTCACAAATCAGAACGGGGCAGTAGCCTAGTGGTTGGATCCTAGTTGGCGCATCCTAGTGACCGGAGTTTGATCCTTGTCAAGGACGAATTTTTGGAATTCTCACGCCGACCCGCTTCTACTATATCAAAAAAATGTCTAGTTTCTCCTAGCACTGTTTTCATTTTTTTTCACTTTTATCTCACAAATTGATGGAAGAATCAGAAGTTTGATTTAACTGACCAGAGCATCAAAACAAAGTTCGTTGCTTACTGCACTATTTCTTAGTGTTTTTTTACCATAACCATGATTTTTACCTAACGAATTGATGAAAAAATTGGGGGTTTGTTCAACCAACAAAAGCAGCAAAAGACAGAATTTGTTTCTCAGTGCACTATTTCTTAGTGTATTCCTCCATGTTTCTAGCCTGCAAGTATTACTCTTTTAATCAAACAGGGCTTCCCTTTTGCTGAAGAAGTGTATCTTCTTGTTATATTAATCTTGTGATGTATACAATTAATGTTGGGCATTGATGTATCTTCCTTTTATTTTACTGAAATACATATTCATCTTTTTAGGTTTAACTGATGGAAACTTGGAGTGTTCTCTGAGTATCGATCATTCTTATTGTGTAAGCTATTTTCTTCCGTACGTCTTACTTTTAGTAATCTATGGTAAATTTTTAGTTGACATATGATCTTCACTTTATAGAAGTGCCCCTTCCCCGCTCCGATGAAAAAATCCAAATAGTATGATCATGCAGTCCATACTAGAAAGTTCCTCACCGATGGGCATGTTTGTTGCTACACGGGATAGCATGGACAATGTGGTTATTGCGATAATTTGTACTAGAAACTTTTCTTTCTTTTGGTTTCTATTCCAAAAATCTAAAAATGTTTGTAGCGTCTTGGGGTTTCACAATTCCTCTCAGTTATAACTATGTGTAATGCTTTTTGTGGGATATGCCAGTCGATGCGATTTCACCATGATCCATATTTTTGAAAGTTTTTTCCTATTTGGTGAGAGACCAGAATTTAATGTCCATATAGTTTGAGCCTTTGTATTTCCCTAGTTTTTAGTTGTCTAAATCCTTGAGATGTTATTGCCGGTAGTAAATCCATCCTACAAAGTATTATAAACAACATGTACCAGCTACCGTTCACCTTTTAACTAAGTGTGTTATTCAGATGAAGCACTCTGAACGTGTTACATCAAGATCAAACCGCTAACAAATGCATCACGCCAGCCACACTGTGGGACAACGTCATGTAGGCGGCACGAGGCGAAGCGCGTATGTCTGTCTAGTATGCTCTGATATATGAAGCTTCTTCGGAACTGTAATATCATGTAATCGAGCAACTGACAAAACATACACATTAACAGCCCAATAAATAAATTTCTAGAAAACAAAATGAAGTTGCAAGCGACTGCCATATATGAGTAATTGTCCGAGAACATTCCAACTTAGTGTAGTGCATGAATGGAAGAAAATCTTAAATTAAACTACAAAAGTGCAACAGCTTCGCACACTCCAAGATCTGGACATAGTTGTTAAAGGTTCAGGCATGCAAGACGTAATTACTAAACTGTTTAGCCTTCCTACCTGAAGTAATTTTCATTGCTGTGTTGATCTTTATGACTTGTGGCTTAAGTGTGGTTATTAAACAGTTGTAGTCCAAAAAAACAGTCTACATAAACTGTTCTAGTGCGAAATGAATTCTAACTTCTTTGCAGTTCAGCAAATGTCAAGCTGTGGTACCTGATGTCGAGCCAGAGTAGTGAAGACAGGAGGAGGACTCTGATTCTGACTGCCGCCTTAGATCTTTAGAGATCTGAAGCTAAGAAAGCCTAAGTATCTACCTAGAAGGCAACAGGTTTCCTAAAGCAAGCCATAAGTGGTGGACTGAAAGGTTAATCGCAAGAGTACTAACCTGGAAGGATACGTGCAGTGGACGGGCTGTTGTAGGGGACTTGGCAACAGACTGCAGGTGTTGGGTGGGATTTGTCTTCGCGTTGGGCAGGGAGGCGGCGTCTTCACGTTGGACAGGGCGGCGGCGTGTTGGCGGCTCTCTCTCTCTCTCTCTCTCTCTCTCTCTCTCTCGCATGCAGGGTTGTGCCATCCTCGTGTCATGCAGGGCAGCTGCCGGGACAGGGCGGCAGGTTCCTCATGTCCAGTCGCGCACGGATGGATAGACATCTAACACTGTTTTTCTTCTAATCTGAACCGGTGGATTAAATGGTTAGAGGATCCAGATGATTTGGATCTGCCGCTCTGGGTCTTTTTATATTGGTATAGATTTAAGGATTCAGCCATATGCTGTACAGAGTTATAGGAATAGATTAGAAGAACATGATTTATGTACTTTTAATTTTCATCTATGCTTGGAGCAGAATTCTACAATCTTTTTGTAGAAATTCATTATTAATCTATGAAAGTCCATCATAAGAATGCTCTCAAAAGTATCACATCTAGCAAAAGGATTCATATAGCATGCAGCTATGCAGTAGTGAAAATTTTCCTCACATTAGACTCCATTGACAAGTTTCTCATATTGTGAGATTATGTTTGTAAAATCTACACCAATTATGTACTGATATTAAATTCCGGTGTTTGCATCTACACCAATTATGTTCTGATATTAAAGTGCATATATCATTATTGAACCATCAATCTTGGAATGCATATGCTTTCCATCTTTGATTTCATTGATCTGGATGCTTCTCCTGTTCTATATGAATAGTGTTGTAACTTACCTTTATTTTTACAAAGTACCATACAGAACTGTTTATGCGTGTGTAATAATAGCAGTATTGTCTTTGTAGGCAGTGTTCTAGATGCGCGCTAGGGTGGGCGTGCAGATCGCGAGCGCAGGAGGAGGTCTTCATCCTTGTCAAGCTTCTTTCTGAGTATGCGATCCTCTTCCTGTTATGTGCACTTGCTTCTTCTCCCACAATTACTCAGTTCTATTTGCTAGTATGTAGAATTCAGTTGATCTGCTGCTCTTCCTCCGCTTCTCTTACATGCTAATTCAAGTTCCAAATCTGTTTGTTTGGCTCTAGAACCATGTTGCTTAGAAGATTTCTACTAAGATACACTTTACCATTTTATTAGGTTATAAGAGTATTTTTTGCACACGGTGACTGCAAAAAAGCAGATTGTACAGTGGCACACGAATTGTATATTTTCTCATTAAGGGTGATAGAAACATGAGTATTATGTGGTACTTCCAGATTGACTTAATGATTTTTCATGGTGTGTTTTGACTGTTTGATCATGCCGCTAACTCTGTATTGTAACTTGTAATGAGCATAAGATGTATATGAGCTTAAATATAAGCATATTAGATGAGTTGTATATCTGGCGATCGACTGAATGATCATTACTGAAATGACTGTTGACAATTTAGCTTAAATATGATCACATTACAGCTAATTCTTGAGCACTCCATATAATTGCACAAGATATTACTTATAACATTTATTTTTTTAACTAAAAACTTACAATTCCCTTAGCTGAACATGAGCATGTTATATGATATCTTATAGTTGCTTCGATGTTTGAATTCCAGGAGCAGTACTGATGCTTTCATTAGTACTGGAAAAAAAGAAGTAGAAGAAAGGAAGAGTGGAGGAGATGCTTTCATTCTTATATGTTTTGAGACATGAGTTCTATCGATGTAGTTCTTTGAAAAGCTTAGCTTGTAGCTCTTTGTATTTTTAATGTGTTGTGAACATTTTAGAATAGATCATTTCTGAAATTAATTTGTGCTTGCCCAAATATCAAAATTTGGAAGTAAATCTGGAACATTGGTTCTTCTTGCATACTGTACTGGTTTCTCTTCTTTGTACACGTGGTGCCCCCATATTGGTCAACAAGTTATGATGTTAGAAATGTAGGCACTGACATCAGCAAACGGGAGACTAACGGCTGCTTGGGGTGACAACATAATAACATTAGGGACTTGATGGCATCAGAAACGACGGTGATGACGTCAGCAGACGATGCTAATGGGTAACTAACGGCTGTTAGCATACAGTTTGCCACGTGGAGTCTTCCTTGACGGAATAAAACATTAGGATGTTTGGACCTGGTCTGGGCCGATCCAGATGGCCGTGACGAAAGTTGTGGAACGTCACAGCGGTCCGTGACATTTTCATTCAGCCAAAAACATCACGGATCCATTATGACGTGAGATACATGACCGATTTTTTCATCATAGATGGCCATCTATGGCCTTTTTGTCCAATCTACGACATTTTTAGAATGTCATGGATCGACCAAATTCTTGTAGTGTTCATAGGAAGAAAATAGATGGTGTTCTATTCAAAATTGATTTTAAAAAGGCGTATGATAAAGTTAAATAGTTATTTCTACAACAGACTTTGCGTATGAAAGGTTTTACACCCGAGTGGTGTAAGCTAATTATGCAATTTGTTCAGGATGGTAGTGTGGGAATAAAGGTTAATGATGATATAGGTCACTACTTTCAAACAAGGAAAGGGCTACGACAGGATGATCCGTTGTCTTTGATCTTGTTTAACATTGTTGCATATATGCTTGTTATCCTTATTGCAAGGATAAAAGAGGATGGTTAAGTGGGAAGCCTCATTCCTCATCTTGTTGATGGTCAAGTGAGAGTGTGGTTTTTTGAGGGGCTAGGAGAAATCCTTGTCGTCTAGATACTGATGCGATGACACCTGCAGGTGTCGCCGTCCTTCTTGAAGGGCGTCGGGTGTATCTCTTCCCCACCTCCCGTAGCGTATCGGAGGAAACCCTAGGACTAGTCCGGGCAGCAACATCGTTGTTGTCGCTTTCCTTCTTGGGGATGATGCTTGGTACGCGACGCTTTGGAGTGCTAGGAACGTGGTGGAATTCTCAGGAGAGCGCAACGGGTTGCGGGCTATCCTCGTTTTTGCCGAGCCATTGTTGTTGACTTTCTTTTCTATTCTTTTTTCTTTTCTTTTTTTCTTTTGGCCGTTGTGCTGTTTAGCCTAGCAGCGGTCTCAATCGGTTGATTATTATATTAATATAGCTGGACGAAAACCTATTTCGAGGAAAGCATCACTCTAGCTGAAGATCTGTCGGGTTCCGACCTTTTGACCTGCGGTAACATTCAGGTGCCACTAACACAAGCAGTTTTACCCCTGTACATTGTTTCCTCTCAAGACGTTGTTTCTTAAGACCAGAACACACTAGCATAGCAAATATGGGATTTGGAAAAAACTAAGGTTACAAGGTCTTCCAACATAATTCCATCGGAAGGCTAGTTATTTCTTGCTTTCCAATTCAACCAAATCAGAGCGCTTACTGCTACTGAGACCATCGTCCAAGAGTTCACCGGGGAACTGTACATCTAGCTAGGCACATCATCAAAAAGAATTAGGAACATGGTTCAAGTAATAGCATTTGATAATTCGCCAACCAATTCCTCAAAACAAATAATACCCCAAACCAATTTAGCTACAGTACATTCGAAGAATAGATGGTCTCTAATTTCACCGGTCACAAAATCTGCATTTAGCATTCCCTTTCCGCCCTCTATGCAACAAAACAACTTTAGTTAGAATACTATTAAGAAAGGCCACCTGAAAGCCGTAAGGAAACCTTTAATTTCTGATGAACTTAGAAAAACCACATTTTCTTATAAGGGCAAGCAATCTGAGGAATTTACAAAGCGGTGTACATAGAACAAACTGAATGTTGTCTAGACTCAGTGAGTTGCCCTTCTTATTCCTTTTAACTTTGTAGCTGATAGCACATTTAAGGCAGTTCCCCCTGTTTTCCGAAGTCGCATTTTATTCGTGGAAGCTGGCATTATCGCAGGTACGCATGAAGTACACGGTTTTGTTAAGTTTTTTCAATAAAGAGCATATATTAATATCACGAAAATATCAATTACACCCAGCATCTGCAACAACGCATACCCTAATGGCCTTACAGATGCACACAACCAAAAAAAAGAAAAAAATTACAAAAAAGAAAAGTCTTGCTACAGAGAATGATTCTCGTAGCAACGACATAAACACCACCAGAACAACATCATTAGTCCAACCACTCTAGAAGAGACGCCTTTAAGAAGAAAATAGTGCATAAGCACCATCGTCGCCTGATCAAAGATCATAGGTTTTCATCCTGGAGAAAGTCCTCTCTCACTAAACAATGCCTTCAACAAGGCCATTGCCATGCACAACCAATTGAGATCAAACCTTGGATTTTCACCCTACAAGGTAAGAATCTGAACTCCTCATCTGTTGTCGCCTCCACAAACAGTCGTTGTTGTGAGTCACAGATCATACAGTCAGTTCCTCATCACTACAAACACTCAAATCACCGTCGATAGCCCTCATCTTCCTTCTTTCATGACACTCTCTGCATCTGACTTCACCATGGATCATCTAAGACATGACACATGATGGTAACAGATAGCAGAGCTTCGCAACGCTCCCTCTAATACCAAATGGTCAGAAAAAGCATGGGTACGCACGACCAAATACCTTTTGATCTAGCAATCTCCAGACATGATATACCCATGGGAGTTCGCCGGCGGAGCCTTCCGGGACTCGCCTCTCCAGGCCAGAACAACGAGGGCAGACATCAAGAAGATCTTCATCTTCGCGGGGAAGAAACTCTAGGACCACCTCCTTTATTGCCGCCGATGCAGCGGTCCCCACACCGTTGGTCGGCTTCCGACGAGCGGAACTAGTAGACCGAGCCCGAATAGCAGCGCTGCCACCTAGGGGTGGCCTAGCCTCCGCCATGGCCACACCACCGCGACATGCCTGCAGTCGGGTCCAATCCACCTGCCTCCTCGCCTTCTAGCCGCGAGTCAGCAAGCCCCTCCCTCACATCTACGGGCGCCGCCGCCCCACAGGACGCACACCGTCCGTGTTGCCCTAGTCCCGATCTCCCCGCGGGATGGAAGGCTGATAAGGCGCACGAAGGAGGGCCATCCGCCGCCTTCGGAGGCGAGGCATGGCCGTCACAGCCGGCGCCGCGGCGATAGAGGCTAAAGAGGACCGCCGGACGGACCTTTTTAGATTAGGGCCGACGCCTCCGGAGTGGCCCACGTGCGGATGACCCTTGAGGTGGAGAGGGGAGGGAAGAGGGCGAGAGGACGGCAGCGGAGAGATCCGGCCGCGGTGGGCTAGCGGCTAGGGTTTTGTTGAAGTATACAGGTAGGCATGAAGTATCTACTTCGGTGATGACATTCACACTCAAACAAAACAGAATCACGTGATTTTCGATCTCAGCATCTAGCAAATAATTAATCCTTAATCCTTTCCACATTATAGGAGCGGTAGTTATTATAAATACAAACAGTACATAATATATTCATTATATTTGTGCATAGATAAAGTAAACCACATGTCAACACAAACATGAAAGAAACAAACCACACATTACAAGAACATGTGGTCTGCATATGTGCAGCAGGAGATTTGAAGCTACGTGCTCAATCAAACGACCGGTGATGAGGAGCCGCCCGCCCGGTCCTTGAGCATGCCGGCCGCCGCTTCTGTGGAAGCCTGCGATTGTCGGAGCAGCTCACACAAGTTCTGCTTTGGTTTCTGAAGCATCGCTTCACGCCTGGCTCGTTCCATCGATATTTCCTTCTGAGCCTCTTCTCCGAGACTGCTGAAGAAGCTCGTCGGTTTTTGCTCCTGTTCTTGAGCACCGGAGGAGGAGGATTGTCCCTGCCCCTGAAGCCATCATCACAAAGCAGACATATACCGTTAGTTAGGCATAAAAATTACAGTACATCCATGACAAACAACAGCGGATCACAATGAAAAACTGGCTCACCATGTTCTGAGGTTTCTTGACCACCGGCGCCTCTGAAAACGAGTTCGAGGACGCTGAAAGCCGGAACACAAGCTCGTTCGCTCGCTCTGTGAGTCGATCGTAAACAGATCTCGTCGTCACGTCACGTTGGATCTCGACGGGCGGTGTCGGCTTATATCTACGCGATCGTAACCAGTCCGAGTCGATAACCAATCTCCTCTTCTTGTTTGAATCGATCGATCGGCTAGTTGACCGTGTCCGTCTCGGACTCCTCCTTTCTCCGCCTACTGGTAATTTCGTAGACGGTGGGTAACTTTGACGAACATCTCTTTCTTACATACTTCCAAAAACAGTAGTACTCCATAGTAATTTACATAACGCCGATGTCAATTATGCAAATTAACTTTGGTGACCTTAATACATTACTGAGCGTAGGTCCGAGGCCCCCACCCCCTTCTGCCGCGGAACGGCAAGCAGACGAGGCAAGGACCCATCGATACCTACACTACAGGAAAACTGCCAGGCGGGCACGTGAGTAGGAGGCTGATAGCCAGGTTACCGACCTAGTCGTGTGGCAGATTATGAAGCGGAAGAAGTCTGATCTAGAGAAGCCTCGGCCCTAGCTTGCTGAGTACTACGGCAAGACCAAGGCTACTACCCTCGACCATTACTGCGAGAAGGTCCTGGGTTCGCATCCGGAGGTGGATGACCCCATCCAGCACGAGGTCGATGAGACTGCGGTGTTCTTGGCGTCCACGGCAAGCCGCATGGCCGTTACAAGATGCTTAATGCGGTGCTCAAGCCTACCACGAGCCCCACGCTATCAAGACTACCCGCACCGCCGATCACCCCCTATCGCGCCTCGTCGATCCACCATCACTATCGATGTAAGTGTTTCTCATTTTCATCTTCTTCCCACAATTCGTTCATAATGGGTTAAGTTGACAAGATCCATTGTTTTTGAAATTGTAGCTTGATTTCGAGGAGGCCTACAAGTCCCTTAACGCAGATTATCAAGCGGAGTATGATGTGTGGTGTGACCACGAACATGCCTTCGAATGAATTCCAAGGGTTACTTAATAATGTAAGTTTAAACCTTTATTTTTACAAAAGATGACAAGTCCCATTTCCTCTAGTTTGGACTTTGTTTCTTCAACTGCTGACATTTAACCAGCTGACCGGCCAGCTAACCCGGGGCGGGCGCCTCGCTTCCCATCGAAGGAAGAATTCGCTGTCTCATACTACTCAGGACCCTAGTAAGTTCTTTGGCAACCCACTTGTTATCGCTTTCCTTTGCCTCGTAAGTTGCCAACTATTGCTCAAACATGTAGAGAACGGGATGTTCTAGGAACCGACCCTTTGGTCGTGTTTCTCCCACGCCGGTTCATCGTGCGAGATTACACCGCTTCATTCTAGCCGTGCGGCTCAAGGTGCTTCTCCTGGTGCTTCTCCAGGTGTTGGTTCTACTTCCCCGATGCACCGATGTTCGACTCCTGAGCTCGGGCCGGGATCCCTCGGGCTCCATAGCTTGAGCTAGATGAGATGTAGGGATGTTTGCATGTATGGACTTGTGATGATGATCTTTGTGTGTTGTTTCGATTATGATCGTGTTTGAATGATGATGGACTTGTGATGATGTTGATCTATGTGTCTATTGTCTTGTGAATGCTTTTAAATTATTGCTATGAATTTCTGTTGCTGAAAATTGAAATTTTAATGCAAAACAAGGGTACCAACCAAGGGCATTGCCATCGGCACATTCCTTCCATGGCCTAGCCTAGCACTGCCGCATGGAGCATGCAGCTGTTGTGCCGACAGCCTGCGTGTCGATGTCCATACTGGGCCTTCGTCCCACCTCGCGATGCCGACAACACCTTGTGCCGAGGGGGCTACGCCGACGGCTTCCCTCGGCAGAGCCTGTGCTGACGGCAAGTCAGGGTTGTGCCGAGGGCAGCCGACCCTCGGCGCTTGGTAGTTTTCCTGTAGTGCTATTCATAAACAACGAAGAAGAAGCATATGACGGTGGCAACTAGGATGGAACCCTAGGTCGCCGACTGGATCTCACATTCGAGAGGATTTCTAAGAGCACATCTAGCTGATACTGTAAATAGCCGAACTGAAAACCAGCAGTATAGGGCACTGAACTCATGTTTTGCAGTTCAGAATCGGTTCGCACAGATCAGAAACAGTAAATCAAACTAAAGATTTTGAAATTTTGCGCTCGCAGCAAAATTCAACAAAGAACAATGCTCGATCATACTTAAATTTACAAATAATGCAGCGATTCGAAAGATGCACACCTGAATTACACATACTAGATGGCACACTTCCGCTCCCTATACCAAAATTGAGATCGGAGAGCTTCTAGGCGCGGCGGCGTTATTGGTGGCGCGTCGCTCAATACTCGCACAGGTCGATTAGCTCTGCCGCTGATGGCTTGAAGAAGGTCGTGGTGCTCCTCGTCCCGCTCCATGGCCACGCACTTCTCGAAGACTGTGACGGCCCTTCACCTCTCCTCCTTCTCGTGGATGAGCTCCGACTCGCATGTGAGCATCTTCATCGCGAGGCGCTCCACGTCGGAGTCCTGCGCAAAGTCAACGCATAGCATGACAGAAGCACGCGGGGAAGAGGGGGAGATCCAGCCGTTGGGGGAGGGGAGACAGAGGGGCGAGTCACGAGGACCCGGGCTCCCCTACATGTGCGTATATACGGATGGTGGGGACGTGTTCCAGCGACGGTTGGATTCTTTTCAATATGTTGCATGTTGGCCATTGTCTTTGATGCAATCTTGTAGGGCGTGTTTGATAGGCCGCACGACCATTTCCCGCAGCTGGCTGGCAAAAATAAGCCCGTTTGGAGAATCGCATGGTGGGCCGAATACGCATCGCACAGATTTTAAAGCACCCAAAAATTTGGCCCGCTAGGAACGCCAAAATCAGGTGTTTTTATGGGGACATGCCTTGGGGAGCTAAGAGGCGCGGCTGCATGCGAGGAGAAAGGTGGGAGACGCACAATGCATCGAGAACGCACGTAATAAATCCCCTCGCGGCTTGCTCACCACTCTCACTCTCCCCATTCACAACCGCTCCATACACCCGTCTCACCGTCGGTGGTTCCTCTCCTGCCGGAGTATCAAAGACCACCGCGAGGGCAGCAGACGGAGGTAGATCCAAGCGAGAACTGTCCTTTTCCTGGCTGCAGGGGATCTGCTACTGCGACTGATGCTTCTTCTTCCTCGGCAAACCCAAAGTTCCAAACCTGCAGCAGTGGCGGTATGGCCTCGAACCACCAACTCTCTAAGACTTTAGCAGCACAGATCTATCTGTTACTGTCTATTTCTCTGAGTATGATTGACATGCATGGTTCATTTGTACAAATTTGTGGTAGTTTTGGTCGATTTGATAGGTTAGGGTCTTTGTTTTCCTTGTTGTGCGTTCGTAAGAACAAGATCTATCGATACATTGGTTCCATCTATGCCCAGATGTATGCAAATATTTAGGTTTAGGGTTTCGCAGACAGTGAAAACTAGGGATTATTTCACTGTTCTTTTCTTCTTATAGGTCGATGATTACTTTATATTTTGTGGCCAAGATCCTAATAGGTTGCTTTTTATAGCATACCTTTTATGATTGATCTTGGACACACAATGCCTAATATGAGGCACAAAAAATAGTTTTTCATTTATGTGATTGCCTATGATTACATACACACCACAAGAAATGGAAACGATGATCCTTTTGAACTTGGTTCTTCCATCTATTCAAGCTGATGGAACTTGGTTCGGTAGGATCACCGCTTCATAGATCCCTGTGAACTATGAGGCAAATGTTGTAAATGCTATGAACCCATCTTGTGATGACACTTAGTACAATTCGTTCACAGAGCTGGTGCTATAGGAAACGGCTGGTATGCACAACATAATTGGTTGTGCACCTCTCTAGATCCCTGTAGCACCAGCTCTACCTTGTTCGTGCTAGTTATTCTGAAGATAGACATTGGTTAGGTCATTGTGTTTTGCTTCCTTCGGCCGATGATTACTAAGTAGCACAATGAAATGCAAGGGGTTCCTCTTTGTGAACAAACTTGTGCGCTAACCTAATTCATAGTTCATTTCTGTTGCTCATGAGGAGAATCCCTTTGCATCTATGCTATTGCATATTCAGCCATGTTGATTGTCCATGGTTGTTCACCAAAATATATGTGTTTACATGTGTTGATTCATTTTTCAATGCTTGAAGATGCTCATCAGAGGTGCTCTCCCCACTAATGGAGGAGCATGCTCCAGGGATACTGGTGAGGGTAGTTCCTCTAAAGGGACAACGATGGTGGTGAAGGCAGCGGCGTCAAGAGGACGAGGGCTAGGCCTCTCAAGATTGGGAACTTTCACGAATAGGTAGGTCCAACACATTTTGCCAAGGTGATATTGGCACCTGGGTTAGACCTGTTGCCAATCCCTGATGGCTTTAGGCCTTTCTTCGACACTGTGCCAAGGACGATCATACTCAAGACGAACACCAGATGCAGCTAGATGGTGAAGCTTCGGGATGTCAGCGGCATAGTTTGCCTTGAACAGGGGTGGGCTGGCTTCGTCATTGCCCACCAGATCAATATCAGGTACTTTATGACCTTCAAGATGCAGAAGGTTGACATGTTCAAGGTTACCATGTTCGACTACACCGTGACTGAAGTGATAAAGAAGTGCCCGGAGCATGATCCATCTCTTGCCATGATCGACGAGTAGAATCTTATGTCCTGTCAACTTTTCTCTAAACTTTGTCTGTATACGTTTGATGTGAACTTTGTTTTTATGCCGTGCGGTTGCCTTGATACAATGTTTATGTCCTGCTTTTTATGCCATGCGGTTGCCTTGATACAATGTTTATGTCATGCTGCTATATATTGCAGTGTCGTAAAATATATGTTGTGATGATCTATATTTTAGTCGCTCTGTGCATATTTTGGTTTATGCTTTTTGTAGTTTAGCCTTACGAGTGACATCTGGTAAGCTCACCATCTATAAAAGATGTCGTCGGATTTACGACAAGTACGCCATGAGGGGGTTCTCGAGGCGTGCAAAAGAGAGGGGTGTGAGACGTACGGTATTCCGGGATGGTGAGCACACAAGTTTACCCAAGTTCGAATCCGCCGGCTTTGGATGGATCCTACTCCTGCTAGCAATCCAATAATACGGCAGAGCCGGAATATGGGTTACAAGGGTTTCGCCTGTGCGAGTTGAGATTGTAGAATTTTGTGTGGGTGCCCTAAAGGCTCTCCCTAGGACGGCTTATATAGATATCCGGCCTAGGGTTTACAAGAGATACCTATCCAGCTACGACTAAGAGTCGGTTACAGATTACATCTTGAACTACAAGTAACACTATGGGCCTATGTCTGTAAGTCATCTAGGCCTTCCCGTATCCGGACTGGACTCCGTCTCTTCTCCCTGACTAGGTCACCCGTGAAGCAATGCTCTAACCCGAAGTGGGCCACCCTGGTCAGTGAGGCACAGCGAGGATACCCGGAAATTATATCCCTAATAGCAGCCCCGGAAGCCTCCAAGATCTAGAGTAGGATTTCATCATCGCCTAGCTTGATCTTCGGCTTGCATAGTCTTGAAGGTTTCTTTTAACTTCAAAAGAAAAGATAGGACCCGCGTGCCAAAACGAGTCGGACCCATTAATACGTTATTCGAGTTTCCAGCTTGAAATTCAAACTAAGCCGAAACTTGGTCTCTGATGTAACCTGACACCAGTCAAGGTCAAGTCACCTGACTGCGAGACATTCCTGACACCACGACCATTGGTGGGTCCGCTTCGCGCAGAACCGAGGCGTCGTTTTAATGCGTGCGCGGAGATCAAGGCGGCGTAATCCTCGCGAGGAGGTTACCCAGCTCCTTCCATGATGCGTGGCATGTTTCACTATTGCATTTACACGAATCTTGGCATAGCTGGAGGATATAAGTGGTTAGGATTCTTTCCCATCTTCTTCATCGGCAATTGCGCTCCTTCCTTCCTCTCGACTCTTCCCACAAACCAGAGTTCCTCTGCCTCCCAAACTCCCACCGCGCCTCCCCTCTGAGGTCACCGGAGCCCACAAGATGGCTAAAGCTTCATCTTCTGCAGCAGCGGCGGCGGCAGCGACGACAGCACGGTGAAAGAAAGTTTTCACGGGGTCTGGATCCCGTGCGTCCTTGATGACGCCAAGATCCGCCTCGTGGAGAACCAAGGACTCCTCCGTGTCGGTGACTGGCAGAGCGGTTATGGAGAAACCATCCCCAACCCCAAGGCCGGCGAGCGAGTGCATTTCGGCACCCACCTCGATAGAGGTTTGAGCTTTCCACCCTCAGACTTCTTTTCTGAGGTCATAGATTACTACGGAGTTAAACTCCACCATCTCCCCTTGAACTCTATTTTAGAGCTGAGTTCTTTTACTTTTTTGTGCGAGGGGTATCTCGGCATTAGGCCAAGCCTTCTTCTTTTCCGGTTTTACTTTGGAACCTGGAGAAATTCCATCACCGCCGGTAATCCCTACATTACTGGAACGCTTAGCTTTTCTGTTAGGAGAGAACGCGTCTATCCTAGGATTAAGGCTAGCGAGTCGGTGAAGAAGTGGTCGTCCACGTTCTTTTACCATAAGGATGGACCATCTCCTGGCAAAGCTACTGCATTCCCAGCTTTCGTCGACGGTGCCGCCAAGCCTCAAGAGTCCTAGGACGTGGATGCTCCGGCTCTCACGGACGATCTACTTCTTGCAAAGAGGCGGATCGAATATATGATGAAGCACAAGGATCTAAAAGGATCCGACTTAGTGCAGTGATGGCTGGCATGCTAGATTTAGCCTCTTTAACACCATGGAGACCGGCTTATGCACTCCATCACCAAGAGCAAGACGGATTATCTCCAAATCTTCCCCATGGCCTACTCGAAAAAGGACTATGAGTGCCAAATCAAGTGGCTGATCAAGGAGCGGGTTGAGAGGAAAATTTCAGACTTGTCCTTGCACATGCACACAGCTGACGATCCTGTGACACCAGTAAGTTTTCCAGCAGTAACTCGAATTATGTGTACATCTTATACATTGTTTTGCAATACTGAGATACCTTTTTTCCTTTTCAGCTTGCTAACCTTCCCGAGTCGGAGCTTGCTCCTATCGAGGGATATCCTCCTGAGTTATCTCAGGATAATGGAGAGTTGGTTCCACTGCCAGACACACTTACTCGAAAGCGTAAGGCTCCGACAGTGTCTATCGGTACAAAGGAGGTGCCCGTTGTGAAGAGGTAACTATCCTCACAAGGTGTTTGTATTAAATCTATTATTCTTTCTGAAGTGTAACGATTTTCATGATATTACCTCTTCAGAGCTAGACAACTCTCCAAGGGCAAGGGGAAAGGAGGCTCATCAAAGCCCCTACGCCAGTCAAAACTGAAATTGACTTCTCCTGCCACAACACCTCTGACTCCTACCCCACAGCCTTTCGCAGCACCGAAGATTACTCCATCTTCGCCTGTTGCGGAAGATCCTGCTCAACCAGAGCCAGCGATCCTTGGGTCACAAACTGACGTCACCATTGGTTACTCAGGTTTTGATAAGGGTGAACCCTCTACGGGTAATGATCCCTCACCTTCGCTAAAAACCTTCTCAGCAATCTGGGTCTTGCCAAACTTGGCCATTCTCAGAAATCTGCAGAAGAGATCCAACGGCTGGCCCAGCAATGTCTGGAAAGCCAGACTATCACTGCCGAAGAAGAAGAAGCACAAGAAGCAAAGGACGTCAAGTAAGCACAAGAAGCAGAGGACGTCAAGTACTCCGAACTTCTTGAACAAGTCCGTCTTCGCGATGTCAAGTAAGCACAAGAACCAGCGAGCTTCCGCCACCACCAGTGATCCCACTAACCCTCACCGAGAAGGTTACCACTGAGGTGAACATGAGTTTGAGCAAACTCACTCATGAACAACATGTAAGTCGGAATTCCAACTCACTTTTTTACTTTACTTTATGTCATATTGATGGCTCAATGCACGGCGCCCAGAAAAGTGTTGGTCCGTGGTTGATGTAGAGCTCGTTGGGAACCCCAAGAGGAAGGTATGATGAGCACAGCAGGAAGTTTCCCTCAGTTATGAAACCAAGGTTTAATCGAACAAGTAGTAGCAAGGAAACACCCCAAAGGTGTTACTAGCTGAGCTTTGGCAGGGCGCACTACCGGTGCTAGTAGCAACGTGGAGACCTGCACAACACAACCACAGAACTTTGTCCCCAACTTGCGATGAGGTTGTCAATCTCACCGTGTTTTGCGGAAAACAAAGGATTAAACGTATCGAATGGAAAGAAGTAGAAGTTTGCAGAAAGTAAACACAAAAGAGTAAAAGATTGTAGATTGTATGTAAAAGAAAGGACCGGGATCCATAGTTCACTAGAGGTGGCTCTCCTTAAGTTAGATAACATGCTGGGTGAACAAATTACAGCGGGGCAATTGACAAACATCGAGAAAGCAATACATGCATAAACTAATCATATTGACTCCTTTCAGATTCGATTGGGCATTACAACATTATACATAGACCGCCATCCAACTGCATCTATGACTAATAATCCACCTTCAGGTTATCATCCGAACCCCCTCCAGTATTAAGTTGCAAGCAACAGATTATTGCTTTACGAACTGCATGTAAAGTAAACAATACGATTGTTCAATGAACAAAGGATTGTTGTTTTCTCCCTAGTAGCAACAGCACATCTAGTACCTTAGAGATTTCTGTCACTTCCCTAGATTACCAGAGGCATGAACCCACTATTGAGCATAAATACTAACTCTTGGAGATGCTAGCATCTACTTGGCCAAGATAGCTACTAACAACGGAAAGCATGCAAGATCACAAATAACAAAGACATGATAGAATCAATAATCAATCTGAAATAGCATCTCAATATCCATCGGATCCCCGCAAACACAACATGCAGAATTACAAATAGATGATCTTGATCATGAACGGAGCTCACAAGATCTAGACATGAAAGCACAAAGGAGGAGAACCAGCCATCTAGCTACTACATGGATCCGTAGTCCAAGGATGAACTACTCACGCATCACACCGGAGGCTTGCATGGTGATGAATAAGGCCTCCAGGGTGAATTCCTCTCTCCGGCAGGGTGCCGGGAAGAGCTTCAGATCCCTCCCGATCTAGGGATGGAGATGACGGAGGCTACCGACTCTTTCGTGGATTTTTGATCGGGTACTTAGGGTTTTCGTCCCGAGGGCATCTTATAGTCGGAAGGGGAAACCGAGGGGGTGCCAGGGGCCACCACACCACCCCCTGGCGTGGGCCTAGCCTGTCCGCGTGGCCAGGTGGTGTGGCCGGCCTCTGGCCCTTCTCCGTCTCGTATTCTGGCACTTGATGACTTCCGGAAAAATAGGCACTTTGGCTTTTGTCCCGTCCAATTCCGAGAATATTCATTTTCTAACTTTCCTAGAACCAAAAACAGCAGAAAACAGGCAGCTGGCACTGTGGCTCTTGTTAATAGGTTAGTCCAAGAAATCATATGAAAAGTACTCCAAAGTTGGAACAAAACACAAGAAAGTGGATAAAACTAAGCATGGAACATCAAAAATTATAGATACATTTGCAATGTATCAACATCCCTAAGCTTAACTCATGCTCGTGCTTGAGTAGGTAAGTGATAAAAAGAAATAATAATTTTTGAGGTGACATGCACCATCAAAGACTTGATCAAAGTATTTGCAAAACATTCAAAGCTGGGATCATAGTACTTCAATCATAACATGAAAGACAAAGTTCTAGCAATAAGCAAAGAAACCATGATGCAACATGAAAAGGCACAAACAAAAGATTCATGAATAACAATGCTTTGCAAGACGTTTGTTTGTTTCACATAAAGAAAACATGGCATAATAGTATTCAGCTTGTCCCTCAATAGAGTAGCAAATATAAATGCATAGGACACCTTCAAAGTTCATAAGAGTGACTAGATACAATAGTTTAAAACAAGCAATATCAAGTTATGCATCAATCAACTAGTCTTGGGATAATGCACATAGAACTAAGAATGGCCACTCTGCTCTCAAAGTAGGTGCATAAAGATAGAAGGTGGAGACTCAATATAATGGTGGAAAAAAAGCCTTTGTAAAAGGAAGTAGGGATTCAAGTCTCTTAAAGAGCTTCCAAAAATTATGGTACTTATAGCTTGCAGCTCTCATTGCCCCTATCAGAAGCATCTTTAAGGTGATTAAGGTTAAAGTGACACAACTAAGACGATATGTTTGACAAGTTATAAACCGAAATCTCATGCCCCTTACTTATGAAGACCGATCCTCATGCTACTCAACTTCAGTCACGAGTAAGCTCTTGTCATTGTAACTACATGTGTATCATTAAGAACCGCCAACGGGGTACCCCTTGCACATGATACAGGATCTTTCCCATAATCAAAATGACAAGGCAAGCAGACAATGAGCATCTCAATGATATTTTAATTTGCTATTTGCATATGTTTTTATTGAGGATGCTTCATAGAGTGCTCATTATGGTGATGCTGCAAGTTTCCACCATGATTAGGCATGGCTTAGGCTAGCGGGCCAGGCGTTTCTCTAACACACATACAAACTCCATGATCTTACAAGTTCTACTTTTATTTCACACCGCCGGGATCCGTAAGCAAAAGAACATGATATCAACGGGGTACAAAGTACAAGTGCAATGTTGAAATCGTTCCCCATGAAACATGGTTCTGCTAATTTCAACTTATAAAGCGCAAGCATATACGCAACAAAGAAGGACCCAATGGTCCAAGTTTATTAGATGCAAAAAGTAAAGTGTGCCATCAAGTTTGTGAGAGCTTTAATCACTAGTTTTCTCATAACAAGTTTAATTTGGAAGGTAAACAAAAGCATGAATATACTTGGAATAACATAAGCTAGTAGGTAGGTATGGTGGACTCTTTGGAATAACTTGGTTTAGGTAGTTGGATGCATGAGTGGAACTCATACTTGGTTGTGGAGATTAGCAAAAGACTGGAAGCGACAAACTAAAAGAGCAATAATGGCCATAATCATGCAAAGCGACAAAACATCATTGATCAAAGCATAAAGTGATACTACAAGTTGAAAACTAAAGGATCATAAAGGCTATGGTGACTTGATATAGTCATAACATGGTGTGAGCATGCACCAAGTCAACCCAAATAAAGCATCAAAGGAGAATACCACTATACTATGCTTTAATATGCTAAAACAACGCATGATTCATCCAAGGCACATTAAGCAATCTCAATTGTTTATAACAAGTCATGCTACAGCAAAGAATACTAAGCATAAAATCAAAACAATGTCAAGCATGGCAAGACAAAGCATAGACCACAGTAAAAAACGAGCTCTTTTTACCACATAAGAATGAACTTTCCTACTCTTTTCCAAACCAAACCAAACTATTTGCAAACCAATGTATGAAAGAGGGGGTCCAACCAATTTATTCAGAAAACTAAGCAAACCAAGCAAAATAAAAACCACAACAAAAATGAAAAAGAAGACGCTGCAAGAAAAACACAACTGTGCATGAAACAATAAAAATGAAGCGTTTGGAAGAAACCTGGGATTTTTATTGATGAAGAAGGGGGTGCCTTGGGCATCCCCAAGCTTTGACGCTTGTACTTCTTGGATATTTCTTGGGGTGACACGTGTGGCATCCCCAAGCTTGATCTTTAGTCCATCATTCATCTCATTACTCATTCCTTCCATACACCTGAAAATTTTCCTTCATACAAAACTTCACACAATCTTTATTAGCAACATTACTGCACTCAAGATAAAAGGTCTTAAGGTTCAGTTCTAACACCAAATAAACTTCTATTAGAACACTAGATACTGTAGCACTTCCCTCAAAAATCTCAATTCCCCAAAAGAACTCAAGAAGGAACCAACAAGAAGCAAATGCAGAAAATGGCAGAAATTTGTCAAAACAGACCAGCAGGTAAAGACAATTTTTTTCGAAGATCTTGTGTTGCTCAAATCAAAAAGGGTAGAACTAATGAAAGTTAGCTAACAACATGGGGCATAAGCACAAAAATTCATGCCTCAAAAAGACGTTCAGAGATTTTACACGAATTTATATGGTGAAGCACAGAAATCTGCTTCGGGACAGCAACTTTCCCAATCATTACTTCTCTCTCATTAGAGGTTACTCTTGGCACAAAAAGCAAATAAAAAAGATAAGGAGAGGTTATTACTAAAGTAATAACTTCCAAGACTCATCTAAAACTTTGAGTTATCTCCCAATAAATACTTTTATTTAACGTCTTTAAGTTAGGCATGATGGTTTGAGAAGATGCTCACATAAGAAATATGAATTGAAGTAAAAGAGAGCATCAAGAAGCAAATTCAAAACACATTTAAGTCTAACCCACTTCCTATGCATAGGAATCTTGTATTCAAATAAATTCACAAAGAACAATGTGACATGCATAGGAAGATAAAACGAGAACTTCAAAATTTTCAGAACATAGAGAGGTGTTTCAATACCATGAAAACTTCTACAACTATATTTTCCTCTCTCATAATAATTTTCAGTAGCCTCATGTATAAACTCAACAATATAACTATCACATAAAGCATGATTTTCATGATTTACAAACAGTAGAGCTTTATTATAAACATTTTCAAAAGAATCATCAGGAACATGACATTCGTCCTCCTTTGGTAAGCATGGAGGACAATCAAATAATGTAAGGGGTAAAGAGTTACTCTCATTAGAAGGTAGGGATGGGTAGATCCATTCTTCCTCCTCTTGATAATCACTCTCCTCCTCTTTTTCATCCAATGAGCTTCTAGTTTCAGCAATTTCTTCTTCCATAGTCTCCTGCAAGGCATTAGTCTCTTCCATTGGTGGAGAGCATCTATTAAGATATTCAAGAATATAGCCATTTTCTTCCTTGTAATTATAAAATCAAAATTGAAGGATATCATAAACCTCATATTTATAAGGTGCATCATCAGTATTTTCAAGCAAATAAGCTAGTTCAAATGCACCCTTCCAAGCAATAAATTCTTCAATTTGTTCCACATCATAAAAGTCATAATTTCCCTTAACATAAGAAGATATGGTAACATCATCATTATACTCACATTGAAAAGGGAGGTGTTTATACCTCTTACAGCAACAAGATTTATCAAAGCAATAAGTAACATTATAAGTGGAGCACACGTTTCTAGCAATGTTATACAATTTATCAATTTGTTCCCATAAGTGTTTCACTTTTTGTGACAAGCGGTGTTCCTTATAATAATATTTTTGTTCTTCCATAAACCCCCCTTGCCAATTAGATTCAGTTTCAAAGAAACTAACCATTGAAAGAAAGCATGATAAAGCAAGACAATAACAGACCAACAAAAATACCAACTATAGTAGGAACTAATTTTTGTGTGTTTTTGATAAAGGAACAAGCAAACAAAGCAAAAGTAAACTAAGCAAAAAAAAAATAACAAAGTAAAGAGATTGGGTATGAGGGAGTCCCCTTGTGAAGATGTCCTTGACTCCTCGGCAACGGCGCCAGAAAAATGCTTGATGGCTCAATGCACGGCGCCCAGAAAAGTGCTGGTGCGTGGTTGATGTAGAGCTCGTTGGGGACCCCAAGAGGAAGGTATGATGAGCACAACAGCAAGTTTCCCTCAGTTATGAAACCAAGGTTTAATCGAACCAGTAGGAGCAAGGAAACACCCCAATGGTGTTACTAGCTGAGCTTTGGCAGGGCACACTACCGATGCTAGTAGCAACATGGAGACCTGCACAACACAACCACAGAACTTTGTCCCCAACTTGCGATGAGGTTGTCAATCTCACCATGCTTTGCGGAAAACAAAGGATTAAACGTATCGAATGGAAAGAAGTAAAAGTTTGCAGAAAGTAAACGCAAAACAGTAAAAGATTCTAGATTGTATGTAAAGAAAGGACCGGGATCCATAGTTCACTAGAGGTGGCTCTCCTTAAGATAGATAACATGTTGGGTGAACAAATTACAGCGAGGCAATTGACAAACATCGAGAAAGCAATACATGCATATGCTAATCATCTTGACTCCTTTCAGATTCGATTGGGCATTACAACATTATACATAGACCACCATCCAACTGCATCTATGACTAATAATCCACCTTCAGGTTATCATCCGAACCCCCTCTAGTATTAAGTTGCAAGCAACAGATTATTGCTTTACGAACTGCGTGTAAAGTAAACAATACGATTGTTGTATGAACAAAGGATTGTTGTTTTCTCCCTAGTAGCAACAGCACATCTAGTACCTTAGAGATTTTAATCACTTCCCCAGATTACCAGAGGCATGAACCCACTATCGAGCATAAATACTATCTCTTGGAGTTGCTAGCATCTACTTGGCCAAGATAGCTACTAACAACGGAAAGCATGCAAGATCACAAATAACAAACACATGATAGAATCAATAATCAATCTGAAATAGCATCTCAATATCCATCGGATCCCCGCAAACACAACATGCAGAATTACAAATAGATGATCTTGATCATGAACGGAGCTCACAAGATCTAGACATGAAAGCACAAAGGAGGAGAACCTGCCATCTAGCTACTACATGGATCCGTAGTCCAAGTATGAACTACTCACGCATCACACCGGAGGCTTGCATGGTGATGAAGAAGGCCTCCAGGGTGAATTCCCCTCTCTAGCAGGGTGCCGGGAAGAGCTTCAGATCCCTCCCGATCTAGGGATGGAGATGACGGCGGCTATAGACTCTTTCGTTGATTCTTGATCGGGTACTTAGGGTTTTCGTCCCAAGGGCATCTTATAGTCGGAAGGGGAGACCGAGGGGTTGTCAGGGGCCACCACACCACCCCCTGGCGCGGGCCCAGCCTGTCCGCGTGGCCAGGTGGTGTGGCCGGCCTCTGGCCCTTCTCTGTCTCGTATTCTGGCACTTGATGACTTCTAGAAAAATAGGCACTTTGGCTTTCGTCCCGTCCAATTCCGAGAATATTCATTTTCTGACTTTCCTAGAACCAAAAACAGCAGAAAACAGGCAGCTGGCACTATGGCTCTTGTTAATAGGTTAGTCCAAGAAATCATATGAAAAGTACTCCAAAGTTGGAACAAAACACAAGAAAGTGGATAAAACTAAGCATGGAATATCAAAAATTATAGATACATTTGCAATGTATCACATATCCTCTAGCCCCCAAGCATGAAGTTGGGTAGATGATCCGGATTTATGCTTTCATAGGATGCCAAAGAACGAACTAGTGTAGCCCCGAGGCTCGTGCTGATATTAGTAAAAATATTAGCCCAAGTCTTTAGTAGACTTCTGACCCTGGGTATTCTGACTTATAGAAAGTTAATTCATATAACCAGCAATTGTTGAGGAATATCAGCAACAAGCGGAGAGAGATCAGAGCTATCCGGCTTGAAAATGCTCAGTTAAAGGTGTCAAGGGATGAGGCTGGAAGGTAAACATTTCATGCCTTACCCTTGCTCTTTTTTGCTTTCATAGTCGAATTTCATACTCAACTGTTGTCTGCTACTTACAGCACTAGTCAAACAATCCTATGCCATGATTGAAGAAGCTGAGAATCTGAAGACCCTAGAGGTGGAGAACGCCGACTTACGTCGAGAGCTGGAAAGGTCAAAGCGGATCATAAGAAGAGCATTTCTCAAGTTCTTGAATCCTCCTCCATGGCCACCGAAGAGCGTAGTCATAAGATCGTGCTCCAGGATAAGAAATCTCAGATCTCAGTAATGAGCTATACAGAGAGAAGGACATCACCGAGGCACTCCAGAGCCTTAGGGAAGAGAAGACCAAAGCTGTCAATGTCATCTTTGGTATGTTTCCTACTTTCTGACTTTCTTATTTTCCGATTCTTGGAATTCAGATATGTTTTCTAACCTTTGCATTTTATGCGCAGGTCCTCTGAACTTACTGGATTCCTCCTCCACCGAGTCTCGCATTAGCCGGCTTAGACAAGTCGATGATTTACTTCATGATTTCCGCCAATCTTTGGAGGATATTGGCGAAGTACTCAAGGTGTCAGACATGGACAAAATGTCTGGCTTTGAGGTGCGAGACAAGGCCAAGGAGATGCCCCAGCTCATCCAGGACTGGAAAATGTCCTACGCGCATACTGCGGCACATAACGCTCTCACCATGGTCATGAGCCATCATGAAAACATGGAGATCTGGCAAGTGACCAGAGGGTATTCGACTGTGGATGAAGACGGTCAGGGGTAAGATATCAAGGCTATCATGGAATCCTGCGCTGGATATGGATGTCACGTAGCTGATTTGACTAGCTACGACACTCCTTTCTTCACTTGTGTAGAGACACCTACTCCGCCCGCCGAAGAAACTGGTGAAATTTACGATGATGAACAAACCGTATCGGATTTGAACGTCTCGGAAAGATATCAGGGCGAGGATGGTGTCTCTAGTGAGCCGGCTGCTCCTTCCTCTTCCCCTGCATCATAGAGCATCAGAAAACTTTGTGTTATTCTAAAAACAATTCGGGTTGTAAATAAGTAGTATAATACTTTTGCTTGTGCTAAGATTTGCTACTTCTATTTAGCACTTTTGGCTTTATATTTATCGTGCCTCAAATGTTTACATAAGCACTTTTTTGCCTGTACTTATCGTTTATCTGGCTTTCCGCCTCGTCCCTTTCGTGAGCCGGACAACCTTCCACACGGAATCTATGTCAAGCAATAGAGCTCAATTGCTAGACTAGTTTAAACTCGGAAACAGAGCCGGCTTCCAGTACCAACAATTCACTACTCGGAAAATGCCCGCATCCGGCAATCAGATAAATAACCAAAGTACAAACTAGAAAAATTAGAGTTATACCCAAAGGTAGCATTATTAGAATCGTAAATCATAACCAGAATAAACATGAGCATAAAGTACTTTCAAGTATTCTGGGATTTTCGACTGTGACATGATCATTCGGAAATAAGATGGTGAAAAACTTCTCAGAAAAATTTGAGCTAATAAACACTTTATTTCTCATTGAACATGTACACATATATGATTACAAAGAAAGATAATTTAAGAATAAAAGGGACGTAGCTAAGTAATATTCCACTGTCTGTCTAATTCTTCTAGGTCTGTACTGCCTTCAGCTCTCTTTCTCTTCTTAGTAGCAGGTCTTTCTTTGATTGGCCGCATATCATAGATATTAAGAACCATTTTTTAATACTCGGCTAACTAAAAAGGGCCCTTCCCATACTGGGGAAAGTTTGTGCTTTCTTTCTGCACAAGCCGGAGAACCAAGTCACCCTTGTTGAAAGACCGATTTCTGACTCCCTGACTATGATACTTGCATAACTTCTGCTGATAGGTTGTTGATCTCATCTCAGCAACAACGCACACTTCTTCGATAAAATCGAGATCATTTTGTCGAGAAATTTTGGCATCCTCTTCAATATATGCAGCAATGCGAGGAGAAGTGTGAATCAAATCACTAGGAAGAACTGCTTATGCACCATAGACCAAGAAGAAAGGTGTGTATCAAGTTGACCTATTCAGAGTTGTTCTCAAGCTCCATATCACAGAGGGTAATTCCTCTGCCCAAGCCCCCGCAGTACGACATAGTGGTGCTTCGAGTCTTGGTTCTAGGCCTTGCAGGATTAAACCATTTGCTCTTTCGACTTGTCATTAGCCTGTGGATGTGTGACTGACGCAATGTCACGCCGGATATTTTGTTCATCACAGAATTCGGCAAGCTCTCCCATAGAAAAATTACTCCGGTTGTTTTTAATAATGCTATGCGGATAACCATATCGGATTATGACATCCTCAACAAATCTTTTGGCTGTTGCTCCGTTGATACGTCCAAAACGTATCTACTTTTCCAAACACTTTTGCTATTGTTTCTCCTCTAAACTTGTGTGATTTGGATGCAACTAACACGGACTGACGCTGTTTTCAGCAGAATTGCCTTGGTGTCTAGTTTTCGTGTAGAAAATGAACTATCAGGAAAAATCCCGGAAAATATGCCAAAAATCCTATTTCACCAGAAGACTCCCAAAGCCAGAATATGAGATGGAGGGGGGCTGGGCCTAGGCCACACCACCTGGATGCACGGGCTAGCCTAACCTGCGCCAGGGGGTGGTCTGGCCGCCTCAGACACCCCCTCGGTCTCCCTCTTCGCCTATAAGATGCCTTCTGACCTAAAAACTCAGGAGGTTCGATGTTTTTTCAGAAGGAGTTCCGCTTCGCCGCCACCACCAGATTCTATGAAACAGCACCAGAAACTTCGTTCTGGCACCCTGCCGGGACGAGGAATTGGAGGAGATCATCGCCATCATCATCACCATTGCGTCTCCATTGACCATCCATGTTTCCCCCATCTATGAGTGAGTAATCCCCCGTTGTAGGCTATGGGGATGGTAGGAATTGGATGAGATCGTTCATGTAATGGCATCAAATTGTTAGGGCATGGTGCCTAGTATCTTCTATTAGTGCTTTATAACTTTGTTGCGACTTGTTATGCTTAATGCTTGTCACTAGGGCCCGAGTGCCATGATTTCAGATCTAAACATGTTATTGATTCATTATGATAGTATTGTTTATGGTCTTATCTACAATTTGTATACACACGTTGTTGTCCGGAACCAATGGCCCCAAAGTCACAGAAGTCAGGATAACCGGAGGGAATGGCTTTGATGTGAGGATCACATGTGTTCACGGAGTGTTAATGCTTTGCTCCGGTGCTCTATTAAAAGGAGCACCTTAATTGACAGTAGTTCCCATGAGGCCCCATTGCAAATGGGCTGACGGGACAAAAGATGTTGTGCAAGTTCTCATTGCGAGCACGTATGACTATATATGGAACACATGCCTAGGATTATCTAGTACTTGGATGCTTTATCTTATTTATCTGCAATTGCCCTATGTTCTGATTGCTATGTGAATTGTCTTGTCCATGCAACGCCTGTCCATCCATCCCTATGCCTACCGCACTTGAATCCCACTGTTTACTGCTATTGTTACTGCTCTCTTTACTTTACTACTGCTGTTACTTCACTATTCCTACTACAAAACTGTTGTTACTGATAAACTGCTGTGAGCAATATTGTTTCCAGGTGCAGCTGAATTGAGATCTCAGTTGTTAAGGCTTATAAATATTCTTTGGCTCCCTTGTGTCGAATCAATAAATTGGGTTTCACTTCCCTCGAAAATACTGCGATACACCCCCTATACTTGTGGGTTATCAAGACTATTTTCAGGTGCCGTTGCCAGGGAGCATAGCTTTATTTATTAAGTTCACTTGGATTCTCTATTGTTCGCTGTTATCCATCCATCATGGGTAAGTCTCGTGATGGCAAGGTTCCTATTTTACCATCCACTACAAGAAGAGGTACGGTTCTGAACACCTCTGTTGCTCTTGATTCACCATCTGTTATGAGTAAGCTCGTTACACCACCACACACACATGCTACACACATTTCTACTACTGCTGAATCTGAAACTTCTGATGCTTATGATGCTGCTTCTACTGTGCTTGATAAGAGTGGTTCATTAGGTCCTTTCCTAGATGCTACAATTGCTAGAACTATAGCTGGAAATACTGAAACTCCTAATGAAGACACTACTACACCTGTTAGTTCACCTGAGTCTAGTGAGAGCTATGATATTGAAGACGGTTATGTTGAGATGACCGATGAATTTATTAAGGAATGTAAAAACACCCATGATAGGAGAGCTGCTAAGAGTCTCCTTCAGAGGCGTACTATTAGACCCAAATTGTCTCCTATTGCTAAGTTTGTTGCTTCTCCCATAAACATTAAAGATAAAGATTATGATTTCTCTCTCGATCTATCTTACATAGCTATTGTCGAGAAAGAACGTTTTTGTGGGACTAAGAATGAGAGTGCGGTAGCACGTATGAATGAACTTTCTACCATGAGTGACTTGTTTTCTGATGATATTAAGATGCGTACTTACTTTTTTGCTAAGATTTTCCCCTATTCACTGAAAGGAGAAGCTAAAACTTGGTTTAGTAATTTACCTCCTGGATCTATTGATAGCCCTGATTGCTTGATTAGTACTTTCCTGCAAATATTTTCCTCCTAGCGCTAAACATGCTATTTTGCAGGAACTTTTTGATTTTAAACAGGGAGAAAAGGAGATATTGCTGAATCATGGGCAAGGTTTTGTGCTTTGATTCATGCACAGGCTAGAAGTCCATTACCTAAGAATGAGCTTCTTGAAATATTTTATAATAGACTAACTGAAGAATCTAGGACATACCTAGATAGTTGTGCTGATTGTTTTTCAGGAATAGGACTCCCAAAGAAGCTGAGGAATTAATGGCTAAAATAAGCAAGAACTATGAAGATTGGACTCCTCCTGAACCAGCTATACATGAAGTAATTATAACTGAACCAGCTATACCGGCGCCTATACCATTATCTAAGAAGAGGGGAGTCATTGAATTGAATGATGAAGTGATGAAGGAAGCTAAGAAATGTCTTAAGGAGAAGGGAATTAAAGCTGCAGATGTCAAGAATTTACCTCCTATAGAATAATTATGTAAGCCTATCCCCTACTCATCCATTATTGGGGTACACTCCCTCCAATACTTTGATGAAAGTGATATCCCTTACTCTAAACCTCCTGATCAATTCTTAGAAGAATTCTATATTTTTATTGTTAAACAAGATAATTTTAATAAAAGGGTGCAAAATCATCTAATGGAAAACACTAGAGCTATTGTTGAGTTAAAATATATTATGGAAAGAACCTCTAATGATGTTAAAATGATTGTTAAACACTTTCAAATGGTTCAAACTCAAATAGATCAACTTATTAAGGTACAAAAAGACTTGCTAGTTAATGCTGCTAATGAAAAACATGCTTATGAAATTAGAACAAGAAGTGGTGCTGCTACCCAGGATCCTCTATACCCTGAGGGGCATCCTAAAAGAATCGAGCAGGATTCTCAACAAGCTGAAAATAGTGGCTCTACTCGTAAGAAAAGAAAAAATAAACATAAAACTATTGTAGAACCCTCTGAACCTGCTAAAGATCCTAATAGTATATCTATCTCTGATGCTGAAACCGAAAGTGGTAATAAAGAAAATGATGTTCCTAATGAAGAAAAAGTTGAAAAAGAACCTAACAAGCACACTAAGAGTACTAAATACACTAAAGAAGATTTTATATCTAAGAAACATGGTAGTGAAAGAGAGCCTTGGGTCCAAAAACCTATGCCTTTCCCTGATAAGAAGCACAAGTCAAAGGAAGATGAACACTATACTAAGTTTTGTGAGTGGATGAAACCTTTATTCTTGCAAATTCCTTTGACTGATGCTATTAAATTGCCTCCGTACTCAAATTATATGAATGATATTGTCTCGAATAAAAGGAAGATCCCTAATGAAGAAATTTCTACTTTGCTTGCCAATTACTCCTTTAATGGTAAGGTTCCTAAGAAACTTGGAGACCCAGGGATTCCAACTATCCCATGCTCTATTAAGAATAGTTATGTTAGAACTGCTTTGTGTGATTTGGCAGCTGGAGTTAGTGTTATGCCTTTCTCTCTCTACAAGAGACTTCAACTTGAAAAATTAATACCAACTGATATATCTTTGCAAATGGCTGAGAAATCTACCACTATTTCTGTTGGTATATGTGAGGATGTACCTATTCAAGTGTCTCATAATTGCTTGAAATTAACTGATTTTGTTGTGCTTGAAATGCGTGAAGATGATAATATGTCTATTATTCTTGAGAGACCTTTTCTTAATACTTCAGGAGCTGTTATTAATTGTAATCAAGGAAAGGTGACTTTCAATGTTAATGACAAGGAACATACTGTCTATTTCCCCAAGAATATTGATAGGACTTATGGTTTAAATTCAATTGAACATGTTGAAGGCATTCAAGTTGGAGATATATATTGTCCCATACCAAGAGAAAAATTTGAAACAATTATGATTGGGACCATTACTATCAAAGTTGAGGTAACATAATCCTAGTGGAATACAAAGTTTTGTTTCATATAAAATTGTTTTGGTAACAAGACCTGATCAACCTTGTTAACAAAAGGATTTCATTGAACAAAACAATGTTTTCACCGTGATTTTCTCCGCTTACTTTTATTCTATCCATTTTAGTTTTCTTTTCTGTTGTTAGTTGCTTGCATGTTAGAGTGTCTTAGAACTTCCGTAGTTCTAGCCTTGTTTTGTCATTGCATCTTTTCCAAAAAAAATATTTTTCTGTCAGAAAAATCATTCATCTATGCCTGAAAAATGCCCAAAAATAAAGTGTCTCGAAAAATTCCAAAAAATTCACATTAAATTTTTACGTGAAAAAAGGGGCAGAGGAGTACCTAGAGTGACCTAGGGGGGCCCACCAGGCAGGCTCACCACCTGGTGGCGCGCCTGCCCAGGGTGGCGCCATGCCATGGTGTGGGCCACCCGTGGCCCTCCACTCACTCTCTCACTTGCCACTTTCTTCTCTCTCCCGAGTAAACTCCAGTTCATTGCTCAAAATCGCATTCTTGCTATGCTTGCCCTCAATTTTTCGATATCCTTGCTCAGCCCATCTTTGCTGCTGAAATTTGGAGCATTTGTTCTCCGGTATGTGACTCCTCCGCTTGTCCAAGTAGATTTGTGTTTAGTGGTTTATATCTTGAGTATTTTGCTACTATAGGTTACAGGTTATGAGAGCTTGCAAGCTTGTTTGATGCTTAGAGATATAGTTTTGATGCATGTTTAGGCCTCTTACAAGTCCCTATGAGTAGTACCCTTCATTATATTTACTTTGCAATCACTTGTTTAATAGGTGTTTAAATTTCAGAATATCAAGCATGGACAACCATACCTTTGGAGAGATATTCGAGAGGGATGCACCTAGGAGGTCAAGGCCCTCAAGATCAGCCTCTCAGTTCAGGCCATCATACAACGAAGAACTCATTGCACCTCGCATTGGTAATGAAGGATATGATGGGGATGCTCACCCATCCACTTTTCCTTGTTTTGCTTTCTTACAAGCTGCAGGGATTCTTGATGATTTCTTGCTACTAATTCAGAGGGTTGGTTTGACCTCATATGCAAGATGAGAGTGAGAAATATGCTATGCTCACCAAGAATTTTGTTGAGAGCTTTGTATTTACTAACACGCCCTATCAGTCGACTGTCTCTTTCAAAATTTATAATCTTCCCTTTACCATGCCATTGGAAAGATTTTGCAGTATTGTAGGTGTGAGTATGACAGGGACCGCGAAGAAGATTCAAGGGTGACCCGCTGATTTGCTGGAGCTTTACCGAGGGGTGACCAATGATAAAGACCGCGTGGCTCAACACGGAAAGATAAGAAATATCCAACTCCCTGCTCTTAGATAATTTGCATATTATCTTGCTACTAGCGTTCTTGGTAGGGAGAATACGAGTAATATCTCCAACTATCATTTAGCCTTCCTTGCTGCTGCGCTTAACAATGACACTCGGTACAACCTTGGTTCGCTTATTGTTGGCCGCCTAGCTGCTAGGGGGGCTATCTATGGGGGCATCATTGCCTCACGTATGGTCAATGCATTAGGGCTTTCAGTAGACCCCAATGATACTATATTGGCACCATAAAGGCTTGACCTTATTGCTATGAAAACTCATCACTTTGTCACTGCTGATTGATTTGGACGGTCTAGTATATAGGATGTTGTTTACTGATGGGGATGAGAGGGAGATCCATTTGCCGCATTCTACTTTGTTTAGTGTTCACATGAGACCGTGGTCGCGCTCCAAGGAGGAGGTGGACGAGCAGCTCCGCTTGCTGGGTTTCCACGAGCAACACTAGGAGGATGTGCCCTCCTATGATTACTCTGCGCACTATGGAGGGACGTACTCGAGCTCGCACCAGGACGAGGGTACCTCCTCGTCGTACCACGGTGACACTTCATCCTGGCCAGCTTGGGATTGACACCCACTTAGGCCAAAAGCCTAAGCTTGGGGGAGGTACACCGACATCGCACTCATCTCCATATCATTTTGCGTCGGTACTTTGTATATTCATGTTTCGTTCTCTTTTTAGTTTTCGTTTTTCTTTGCTTTTGCTTTCTAAAACACAAAAATACCAAAAATATTTCTGTTGTTTCTCTTTGTTTGCTTCTTTTTGCTTTGGTTTGTTTTGCCCTTTTTGCTTTGTTTGAACTATTCGAAAAACCCAAAAAGATTCTGCTTTGCTTGTTCTTCCTTTTTGGTTCTTGTTTAAAAAAAATCGAAAACACCAAAAATATTTGTTGTTCTTCTTTGGTTTTGTGAGTTTGTTGCAGGGTTCAGCAGTCCTCAGTGGGATTTGGTTTCATATTATTATTCAAGCCACACAAGTGAAGGGCAATAATGAGGATTAATGACAACTTGAGGTGTGGTAAGAGGCTGGTAACGAACTCTATTTGTTTTCATTTTTGTACATATACTCATCACTGTGGGCATGCTTAGTCTGTTCGTGTAGGGTGTATATTATTTATGGATGCTTAGTAGTTCTTGCTTTCTTATGATTAGTCCCAGCTTGCTAATAGTTTATAGCATGTCATTTGAATGTTTGCTTGTATTACTCTATTCATAACTTGGTATGACACCGTGGTATCCTCCTCTGAATGTTTCATTTGAATTCACTTGGCACATGCTCACGCATGCATATGACTGAAATAATCAGTTAAGCCTCGATGAATTATTTTGCCTTGAGGGTCTTGAATCACTTTCATGCCATGATTAGTCCTGTTTTGTTGCAAGCATGATTCTAACAGCTATTGCTCTCTCGTTTGTCGCTCCCTTACTATTCCTAGCCTTCACTTTCACTGAGTATGTTTTACTCATGTTTCCAACTCCCTAAAACCAAATATTGCCAAAGTGTCCACCATACCTACCTATTAGCATCATTTGCTATTTCCGGGCATATTCAATATGTCTTGTTTTCTTCCGAATAAAATGTTTGCTTGTTATGAGAAATTTAGTTAGTAAAGCTCTCACAAACTTGATGGCACACTTTATTTTCTACACTTAATAAACCTGAACCATTGTGACTGTCCATGAAAGTTATATGCTTGCAAATTATAGGCTGGGGGTTAGCAGAACCGTGTTGTCACAGGGAACGCTTTCAACACCTATAAATATATACCCAGTTGATACCATGCTCTTTTGTTTGCGGATGTCGTCGGTGTGAAATAAAAGGGGAGCTTGTAAGTCTATGGAGTTATGTATGTGTGTTAGAGAAACGCCTAGGCCGCCAGTCTAATCCATGTCGTCATGGTGGAAACCTGCAGCGTAACCATAATAATATCTATGAAGCATTCTTCTTATAAAAAAAGAGAGAGATAGCTATTGAGAAAAAGAAAAGAGAAAAAAAGAGAGAAAAAAGAGGAAAGAGAGAAAAAAAGCACCATTTTCCCATGGTAAATAAGAAGATTGTTGAGATACTCATTGTCTGTTTGCCTTGTCATTTTGATATGGGGATTCTTTCGTATCATTGGGCAAATGGTACCCTATTGGCGGTTCTCTATGATACGCACGTATTTACAATGACAAGAACTTATCGGTAACTAAAGTTGAGTAGCATAAGGAGCGGCCCTCGTACTCAAGGGACATGGGATTTCCAGTTTATAGTCTGTCAAGCATATAACTCAGATTGGATCTCACTTTCACCTTAACCATATTAAAAGATGCTTATGATAGGGGAAATGAGAGCTCAAAGCTAATGAGTACCATACTTTTAGCATTTGGAAGCCTTTCAAACTATTCAAAATCTATTCATTTCCTTGTTGAGTCTCCACTTATTCTATGAGCACTATCTTGAGGGCATAGTTGTCATTCTTTGTGCTTGTCTCATTACTTGATTATTTGTGTTATGACTTTGATGCTTGTATCTTTGATATCTTTACTTCTAGTCTTCACCTGAACTTCAGAGGTGCCTTGGCATTCACAATAAAAAGGCAAGCGAGATACCACTCTATCATACCTTGTTATGAGCATTGTAATGCTGCTTATGTTTATGCTTCATGCTACTTATTATTTCTGAGTTGGAATCTTTTCATAGCTTGCAGTGCCTATTAAGTAAACTTAGTTGCATAGTCTTTATTATGAATTGTCTAAGTAGTTGATCACATGCTGAGAATATATACATCATATGAAGCAAATGTGTTCGTGAAAGTTTCTTTTATCGCACTCAGTTTTCAACTGAATTGCTTGAGGACAAGCAATAAGCTAAGCCTGGGGGAGTTGATACGGCCAAAACGTATCTACTTTCTCGAACACTTTTGCTATTGTTTCTCCTCTAAACTTGTGTGATTTGGATGCAACTAACACGGACTGACGCTGTTTTCAGCAGAATTGCCTTGGTGTCTAGTTTTTGTGCAAACAATCAACTATCAGGAAAAATCCCGGAAAATATGCCAAAAATCCTATTTCACCAGAAGACTCCTGGAGCCAGAATACGAGACGGAGGGGGGCTGGGCCTAGGCCTCACCACTTGGCCGCGCGGGCTAGCCCAGGCCGCGCCAGGGGGTGGT
The DNA here is from genome assembly GCA_910589775.1 of Avena eriantha. Classification (NCBI taxonomy): domain Eukaryota; kingdom Viridiplantae; phylum Streptophyta; class Magnoliopsida; order Poales; family Poaceae; genus Avena; species Avena eriantha. The sequence goes on along the minus strand of OU342742.1, from coordinate 160,644,380 downwards.
CTGGCCGCCCCATACACCCTCTCGGTCTCCCTCTTCGCCTATAAGATGCCTTCTGACCTAAAAACTCAAGGGGTTCGACGTTTTTCCAGAAGGAGTTCCGCTCCTCCGCCACCACCAGATTCCACGAAACAGCACCAGAAACTCCGTTCTAGCACCCTGTCGGGACTGGGAATTGGAGGAGATCATCGCCATCATCATCACCATTGCTTCTCCATCGACCATCCATGTTTCCCCCATCTATGAGTGAGTAATCCCCCATTGTAGGCTATGGCGATCGTTCATGTAATGGCATCAGATTGTTAGGGCATGGTGCCTAGTATCTTCTATTAGTGCTTTATAACTTTGTTGCAACTTGTTATGCTTAATGCTTGTCACTAGGGCCCGAGTGCCATGATTTCAGATCTGAATATGTTATTGATTCATTATGATAGTATTGTTTATGGTCTTATCTGCAAGTTGTATACACACGTTGTTGTCCGGAACCAATGGCCCCAAAGTGACAGAAATCGGGATAATCGGAGGGAATGGCTTTGATGTAAGGATCACATGTGTTCATGGAGTGTTAATGCTTTCTTCTTGTGCTCTGTTAAAAGGAGCACCTTAATTACCAGTAGTTCCCTTGAGGCCCCGCTGCAAACGGGCTGGCAGGACAAAAGATGTTGTGCAAGTTCTCATTGCGAGCACGTATGACTATATATGGAACACATGCCTAAGATTATCTAGTACTTGGATGCTTTATCTTATTTATCTGCAATTGCCCTATGTTCTGATTGCTATGTGAATTGTCTTGTCCATGCAACGCTCGTCCATCCATCCTTATGCCTACCGCACTCGAATCCCACTGTTTACTGCTATTGTTACTGCTGTCTTTACTTTACTACTGTTGTTACTTCAGTATTCCTACTACAAAACTGTTGCTACTGATAAACTGCTGTGAGCAAGATTGTTTCTAGGTGCAGCTAAATTGACAACTCAATTGTTAAGGCTTATAAATATTATTTGGCTCCCCTTGTGTCGAATCAATAAATTGGGTTTCACTTCCCTCGAAAATACTGTGATACACCCCCTATACTTGTGGGTCATCATCCATCACAACTTGTGACGGGTTTAGCCTCAATCCATTTCGTAAATTTATCCACCATCACTAAGAGGTGAGTAAATCTACTTAGAGCTTGTTTAAAGGGTCCTACCATATCAAGCCCCCAGACCACAAAGGGCCATGTTATAGGTATTGTCCTCAGCTGATCAGCCGGAACATGGGCTTGTTTGACATACTTTTGGCAGCCTTTGCACGTCTTGACCAGCCGTTCGGCATCTGTCTTAGCTGTAAGCCATAAAAATCCGTGTCTAAAATCTTTTGCCACTAAGGATTTGGCTCCAGCGTGATGAACGCATTCGCCTTCGTGGATTTCCCTTAGGATTTACACTCCTTCTTCCGGAGATACACAGCGCTGAAAGAACCTAGACGCACTCTGCTTATAGAGCTCACCATTTATAATAGTATAGGTTTTTGCTCATCGGATGATCTACGGCTCAGAACCTCGGCTTAGGGTAATTTTCCATCTACCGTGTAAACAAGGTAGGGTTGAGTCCAGCTGGGAATCACAGCCAGAGCTACTACTAATGGTGATTAGGATTTGGTCGGATATTCCTCGTCAAATCCTTTTATTGAAGGAACTTTGAGGTGCTCTAAAAAAGCACCATCCTGGACCTTTTTCCGTGCAGGGCCTATTCGAGATAATGCATCTGCTTCCTCGTTTTCTGTTCGAGGGATCTGTTGAACCTCAAACCCTTCGAACGATTTCGATAATTCATCCATGGTGGGTCTATATGCTGCCATGTGTTTATTTGCATTACAGATATCCGACACTTGTTGGGAAACAAGATCTGAATCTCCATAACACATTAATCGTTGGATGCCGATATCCTTAGCAATCTGGATTCCATGTAGCAGGGTTTCATACTCGGCAATGTTATTTGTTGACGTAAAATGAATCTGCAAAAAATAGAAAAGTTTATCTCCTTGCGGTGACTTGAGCACCGTGCCAACCCCCGAGCCCCCGAGCGCCTTAGACCCGTCAAAATGCAAGGTCCGACATTTCGACTCTAGGAGGGTCATATTCTCTGTGCTCTCTGTCCAATCAGCGACAAAGTCAGCGAGGATTTCGGACTTTATTGTTGTATGAGGTTTATACTCAATGTTGAAAGCTGGAAGCTCTATGCCCCATATTGCGACATGTCCTGTAGCATCAGTGTTGTTGATGATATCTCTAATGGGAGCTATGCTCACCACGGTAATTGGATGTTCCTGAAAATAGTGTCGTAACTTACGGGATGCAAAGAACACACCGTAAGCCAGCTTTTGATAGCGTGGATATCGCTGCTTAGATTCAGTTAGGACTTCACTAAGGTAGTAAGTCGTACGCTGCACCGAGTGTTCCTGTTTTTCCTCTGGTTTCTCCACCACCATGACGACTCTATTTGTCGCAACGATATAGAGCAACATCGGTTCCTGTAGTTCTGGTGCTGCGAGGATAGGAGCAGACAAGAGTACTGCTTTCAGGTCTTGTAGTGCAGATTCAGCTTCATCAGTCCAAACGAATTTTTGGTCTTTTTCAGGAGCTTGTAAAGTGGTGTAGCTCTTTCACCGAGTCAGCTCACAAATCGACTGACTGCGACAATGCAGCCAGTTAGTCTTTGAACGTCCTTCAGACGAGTAGGCCTGGAAATATTGAGTATAACCTTGATCTTGTCGCGGTTCACCTCTATGCCTCTTTGTCACATGATGAAACCTAACATATTTCCGGCTGGTATTCCAAAGAAGCACTTCTTTGGATTAAGCATTATGTTGTATTTTCGTAGATTGGTGAACATTTCCTCCAAGTCGGAAATTAGATTTTCCTTCTTTTTGGACATCACCACAATATCATCCACATATGCATGTACGTTGCGTCCGATTTGGTCATGGAGGCAACGCTGCATAGTGCGCTAGTAGGTAGCTCCTGCGTTTTTGAGCCCAAAGGGCATCGTAACGAAACAAAAGGTTCCAAAGGGGGTTATGAATGAATTTTTGACTTTGTCTGATTCCTTCATCCAAATTTGGTGATAACCGGAATATGCGTCGAGAAAACATAGGAGTTCCGAACCTGCCATAGAATCGATAACTTGATCAATCCTAGGCAGAGCGAATGGATCTTTGGGACAGCCTTGTTCAAGGCGATATAATCAACACACATCCTTAAATCAGTGGTGTCCTTTTTAGGGACCATTACAGGATTGGCTGACCACTTAGTGTGGATGACATCTTTTATGAATCCGGCTAACTCGAGTCGGGCTAGTTCCTTATCTATTGCTTTTCTCTTTTCATCACTGAAAAGTCGTAAGGACTATTTGACGGGTTTAGTGTTTGGGTGTAAATTTAGAGAGTGCTCGGCAAGTTCCCTAGGTACTCTGATCATGTCAGATGTCTGCCATGCGAAGATATCTTGATTTGCTTTGAGGAACTTGACGAGCGCGCTTTCCTATGCGCGGTCTAAACCTACACCTATCTGGGTCACCTTCGAGGGGTCATCGTCCTTCAACGGCATTGTCTTCGTCTTTTCTGATGCCTTGAACTCCGGAGTCGGCTTTGTCACCTCCTTCTTCCTCGCGGGCATCTCAGGCGGGTCGATGGTCTTCTTGATCTCCTGGTACTCTTGGGCGTGCAACACGGCTTCAGCAAAGGCGGCATTTCTATCCTCGCACTCTCGCGGTTTCTTCAGGTCTCCCCTGATGGTGATCACGTCGTTGGGACCTGGAATTTTCATCATATTGTAAATGTAACATGGACGAACCATAAAAGCCCAGTAAGTCGGCAAGCCGAATATAGCATGGTAGGCGCTCTTGAACGGGACCACTTCAAAGGAAAGTGCCTCCGTCCGATAATTCTTTGGAGTATCAAAGGTGACATCCAAAGTGGTCTCTCCCAGGGAATTTTCTTGTCTTCCTGGGACAACTCCGTGAAAGATCACAAAGCTGTGATTCAGCTGTGTCTCCAAGATCCGCATCCGGCTTAGAATTTCGACATACAAAATATTGATATTGCTGCCGCCGTCCATGAGAGTCTTGGAGAAACCATAGCCGTCAATAAGTGGATTGATGATTAAGGCGTATTTTCCTTGCTTGTGTAACTTAGACGGATGATCAGCATGGTCAAAGGTGATTGCCACTTCCGACCAATCCAAGTATTGTGGGATAGCCGGAACAGTTGTGTTAAGTTCGTGCAGTACTGCTTTCTTGACCTTAGCTGGTTGAGACCCAAGGAAAGTGACGTAAGTGTCTTTATTTGTTGGGAAGTTTTTCTTTCCATCTGACTTGAGATTTGAAGTGTCAGCTTCCTCCAAGTCGGAATCTTCCTTGGTCTCTTTCTCTTTTTCAGGATTCTTTTTTCCCTTCTTCCGCTTAGCCCTGTAGCCAGCGGTATCATCCTTTTTGATGTCGTCATTGAAATGACACTTGACGTTTGTGTGGGACGAGCCCCCGTTGGGATCTAAGTGATGCACACACGGGTTATTGGCAATGTTGGCCCACGAGTAGGTTTTGCCAGGTTGCTGGTCTCCTCTACCCTGGACCCTTGATGTCCCACGACAGTGTCCACGACCACCACCGCGCCCTCCTCGTCCTCCAGACCTGGAAGTAGCGGTAACAACCGATGTTTCCGCACTGGGTTTTTCTTTCGAGGTGTTTTTGCGCTTCTGAGCTTGTTGCTTTGGTTGTTTTGCCGACTGTGGCACAACTAGGACATTCAGTAGTCCTTCCGCGTCGTCGTCAGCATATGCATACTTGCTCGCTGTTTCTATCATCTCTCCCAAATCAGTGACTTTGTCACACTTCAAGCGATGACGTAGTAAACCAATTGGGAGTCCTGCAATGAAAGCTTCAATCGCAGTTTGCTCGTTTACTCCCTCGCAGGAGTTCTTAGCGTCGATCCATTGTCTGAGGTAATCTCGACAAGTTTCTCTGGCCTTCTGGGTGCAACGCTGCAGGTCTCCCACCGTATAGGGCCTCCGATATGTGCCTTCGAAATTTTGAAAGAACGCGCTTTGCATGTCATACCAATTGTGGATGGTGTTTTCCAGAAGTTCATTAAGCCAGGATCGTGCCGTCTTCCGCAACATAAGTGGGAGATATCGGGTTGCGACCAAGCTATTTTCGCCTTTAGTGATGCAGCAAGCCTGGAAAAAATCCTAGAGCCAAGTATCTGGCCAAGCTACACCATCGTAGATCTGGATGTGCCTTGAGATAGCAAATCCTTCCAGGAATCTTGTTGCTCTGATGCGTGGTTTGAAGCATTTTGGACCCACATAGATTTCGTTGTTCTCGTAGCGCCGTGCCTCTATGTTAGAGTTGATCCGATGTCTCGTGTCACTTGGTGACAGGGATCACCGTCCTGGTTAACGGATGTGGCTATGGTGCCTTGGAGCCGGACTTCTACTTCTGCCACTACCTCCTCCGCCATGGCACCCTCCTTGAGAGACGTTGTGGTGGCTGCTTGGTGGAGAAGGTGGATCAGGTGGATTGTTTCCGGCTGATTGCCGGCCTCCATCCGGAGCGTCATTATTCCGGTTCCAGGGAGGGTCTTTATTACGACGAGCCCCCTTCCGGCTTGACTCGGCATGGTGTCCGTCGTTTCTTCGTCCGTTGTTCCCTACAACTTGGTGAGGTTCCGACGGACGGTTTGCATGACTAGGAGGTGGCATCTTTTGATGGTCCTCCTCCCGATGTTTCTCTTTGTCTTCTTCTCTATGATTGTTTGACTCTCGCCGAGGAGGGTGTCTCGGATACAGTGTCGCAACTGCGTCTCGCTCTACGGCTGGGGCAACATTGCTCCAGTCACGTGCGGTTCCGTGCCGTTGGCCTGAAGATCCGGTTCTTGAGTAGTTATCTTCCCGACGGTCGGAACGGTGATGCTGTTCCGGCATCTATTGGGGCCTGATATCATCCCAGGCCGGATTCATGCGACATTGGTCGGATTGAGAGACCAGTTTTCCGCTTCCGGATTTTGCGACCTTCTGTTGCTCCAGACCCTTAGTAAGTAGCTTTATGCCTAAACGAACCTCCTCCAGGCCTAGGTTATTTGCTAGGATATCTCGAGCTGCAGCGGTGTTCTGTACTGGCGTTGGGTACACTAGATCTCCACTGCTATCGAACCGAGGCATCCTCGGGTCTCCCTCAAAGAGAACCTTGCGGACTTCCGGAAATTTGTCTGCCCGTACGTGTCCTTTCTGGGTCTTCTAATGATGCACAGAGATGAGCTTCTCCGCAGTATCCATGTGCTTCTTCTCTTCCTTGATCATTTTGGCTTCATCCAGGAGTACTTGGCGACGCGCTTCTAGGGCCTGAGCCCTTTCTTCCAATTCCACAGCTGTAAGTTCTGCCGCTGTAGGGATAGGTGTGGTCAATGCAGCATCGATGAGCTTACGGGCACCGACGGTGACCATGTGTCCATCCACCGAAGCTTCTTTGGGCTCGTCTGGGATTAAAACTCCATCCGAGTCTTCTTCGTAATCCTCGGCAACCACTTCCTCCGTTGGAGGATCTTTTGCCGGGGACTTGTTCTTTTTGTTCTTCTTCTTTGCCTTCTTGGAAGCGCCGGTAGCAAAGACGGCTTTGGGTCCTTTTCTCGGAGTCAAGCTTTGATCGGTACTTTTCGGACATCTGGATATCGGGATCTCCAAGATCCATGTCATTCTGCGCTTTGGAAGAGTTTTCTCCGGATCCTTCGTCCATGGCTTCTCCTTCTTCTGCAGCTTTGGAGTTGAACTCCTCTTCATATTCCGCGGAGAACTTTCGGAAATCTGTCGACGTCATGGAGTCATCCGAAGATGCCAGTAAGTTGGTGTTTATTCCGATTGCCTCCAGCACCGAGTCCTCGTTGTCTCCAGCATCGGCAGAGCCGGATGTGGATCCAACATATCCGACAAAGTGCGATGTGTGCGTCTTGAGGTAGTTGCGGCTTTCCTCGTGGGCTTCCTCGAAAATTCTGATGGTTTTGAGAACCTCATCCACGCTTGCGTCTTTCATCATCATGCGCCTCAACGTATGCCTCAGGAAGGGTTGATCTATTCCGGCGTTAGAAGAGTCGGAACCAGCATTCTTGACTTGTTCCTCTTGGATTTCGACCTCGGAGGGTGGTTCGATCTAGGATTCGGCCTCTCTAGGGATATCCACTCCAGATTCGACTTGTGCCGCAAGATCCGCTTCAGGCTCAGCTTTCTCCACTATCTCCGCAATAGGTGCGGGCTGGGTGGGATTAGGGTTTTCTGGGATCCAGAACTCCGCCGCCTTCACGGACAGTGGGGAGCCAGAAACTTCTTCTGCCTCTATCATCACCGTTAGGGTGGGTGGGGCAGGTTCAGCAAAGCCGATGTACACATCGATCTCGCCGAAAGACATGATGGTGTAGGCAGTCATAGCATCCCTAGCCAGAATCCAGGTCTCGTCGAGAACGATGAGAGGGACGTCACTGGCGTAGAGGATGCGACCAACGGCGATGGTCTCGCCGATTCTGCTTCTTGCAGATTCCGCTCGAAACACAGATCTGAAGCTCACTTGCCCCACGGTGGGCGCCAACTATCGTCGGATTGATGACAAGTACGCCATGAGGGGGTCCTCGAGGCATGCGAAAGAGAGGGGTGTGAGACGTACGGTATTCCGGAACGGTGAGCACGCAAGTTTACCCAGGTTCGAATCCGCCGACTTTGGACGGATCTTACTCCTGCTAGCAATCCAATAATACGGCAGAGCCGGGATATGGGTTACAAGGGTTTCGCCTATGCGAGTTGAGATTGTAGACTATTGTGAGGGTGCCCTAAAGGCTCTCCCTAGGATGGCTTATATAGATATCCGGCCTAGGGTTTATAAGAGAGACCTATCCGGCTATGACTAAGAGTCGGTTACAGAGTACATCTTGAACTACAAGTAACACTATGAGCCTATGTCGGTAAGTCATCTGGGCCTTCCCGTAGCCGGATTGGACTCCGTCTCTTCTCCCTGGCTGGGCCGCTCGTGAAGCAATGCTCTAACCCGAAGTGGGCCACCATGGTCAGTGAGGCATAGTGAGGACATCCGTTAAGTATATCCCAAACAGAAGAGGTTACCAGACCGCACGAGAATGCTGAAACCAAACAAGCGCAATCCTTTCCCCCAGGCCTAATACAGCTCACCAAACGGTAGGGTCTCGTTTCTGCCCAAGGCCTGAATAGTGTCAATACAAGCTACCAAATAAGGAGGAGATTTTGGCCCAGAACCTGATCTCCAAGTGCAGTCCCGCGCGTGCAAGTTGCATCCATGGGGAAAAACTCGCATAATCTGATTGGAGGAAACTAGGACAATAGTACAACACTCTCGGGTGCATTAACCTTCGAGGTCAGAACAAGGAACGTGCCATTAAAATCATAAGGATACTGAGAGTGGCGAATATATCGTGCACGCTAGATCGAGTGCGTGTGTCTCCTATTGATCTTATGCTTTTAGATTTGTGTTGTGACATAAGTTTCTTTATATTTGATTTGTGTTGTGACATATCATCAAGTTTCATTATATTTGATAAAATGTGGACTAATTGAAACTCAGCACAACGAGTTGAAACAGTCGCTAAATAGGGTGCAAGTAAGAAAGACATTCCACTAAGGATACTCTTTTCCTTCCAGGAAGTTTTGTTGAAAGTCCGGCATGATCTTCCAAATTATTTAGTATACTATTTTCCGGAAGTAGCTGGATGTCTGATGGCTCGAGGCATGCACGAACGGCGGCCGGCCATCCAACACAATATGGGTTGGACGCTAGGAAACACCGTCTGTTTCACATATTATTTTTTTGAAAGAATGTGTTGTTAATGGTAATTACTCCATCCGTTTCTAAATATTAAGATAGTTTAACTTTTATCAAACGAATGTATCTGCTACGGGAGAAAACTTATTTGCCGTCTGTGTAAAATACACGGCAAAGGGTCCACTTTTCGTGTCTAAGCATATGGTAAAAACTACACAGCACTTTGCTGTGTGTTTTCTAAAAAATAAACGTCAAAACCTTTTCCGTGTGTCTCACGAGTAGACACGGCACGTAAATTGAGATGACGGTTCTCGTGAAGATTACGGTGTATATTTTTTGCCATGTGTCACCCATAAATTCAACACGACAAAAGTTGTCTTTGTTGTGTGACTCGTGGAAAAGTACAATGCAAAAAAGCTGCCTTTTCAAAAAAAAATTGAAAAAAATTTAAATTGTTTTTCAAACTTTTTACTCGTTAATCTCATATAGGATATTTTTAATCCTAAGTATTTTTAATATTAAATCAAATTGCACTGATGATCAAACTTCCCATTCGGTCACCCATTAGTATTTTTAATATTAGATTAAATTGCACTCATGATCAAACTTCCCATTCGGTCACTCATCCTCACACTAGTCTAGTCCTAGCACGTTTAACTTCTTTGTTCCTTTCAAATGAGCTTTCGAGAAAGAAATTATACCTTGTCAATAATACTTTCATAGCAATCCTATTAACTCTTGGACCATGAAGGCACACATCTCAGTTTTAGATTCCAAACAATTATTTAAGTAGACAACAGTGAATAAGTAATAATAATCTTGAATCTAAATAAAAATAAAAATAAAATAATTTTATGCGTAAATAAGAATTAGAAAAATAAAATGTCTAAATCGATCAGAAAAATAAGAGGAATCCAAATATGACATCCATATAATCTTATGAACCTAAAAATGATTGATGAATATTGTCACATTGTTTTGATTGTTTTTAAATTTCTTATGCTTGTTTTAAACTATGGTTAAAATAGCGGGAATAAGGATTCCGAGCTCAGGGTTGAGCCTCATTAAACTTGTATTGGATCTCTGATGAAATAACATATTGTGAATCTCAAAATAATTTTTGTAAAAATTCATTAGCATCAGATCATGTACCTGTAGTTCATATCTGATCCACTTCCTACCAATTATTCGGCAGGAATTTGTCTTTTTCACCAGGAGTGGATGGAAAGGTTGGAGATCCCCATGTTTGGACATTGTCCATGTAAGGTGGTCTAGTATTTTTGAAAAATCATATCGTAGCATTTTTAATTAACTATTTGGTGGTTGCTACACAAAAAACCTCATTTTTTACGCTCGGAAAATAGAAAATAGATTTTTTGGTGCAACAAAAAGGAAAACTTTCTCCTGCAACATTGTTCTCCATCCCATAATGCACATACATGTACAATATGGGTACATTATCACAAACTATGTTTTAATTCTAGCCGTAACGTTGGTCATTTGACCCGAAAGCCAGGAAATCACAAATGAGTAGGTCATTTTGTGAAGTTTTTTAGACATAATCAATATACCAAGATTGATATTTTTTTTTTCTAACTATGTCACATAATATGACACCACGTGAAGATTTTGCATTGTTTGGGTCATTTTTAAATTTCTTATGCCCGTTTTAAACTATCGTCAAACTTTGTCGAACGGAGGGCAATAAGATTCTTAGCTCGGGGATGAGCCTATCTATGATGAAATAGCATATTATGAACTTAAAAATGATTTTTGTAAAAAATCATGAGCATCAGATCACGTACATGTAGTTCATATATGACCCACTTCCTACCGATTCAGTAAGAATTTGTCGTTTTCAACAGGAGTGGATGGAAAGGTTTGAGATCCCCTGTTGAGATATTGTCTATTTAAGGTGGTCTACTATTTTTAAAAATGAGGCGGTAGCATTTTGAATTGTCCATTTGGTGGTTGGTTCACAAAACCCCTCGGTTTTTGCGCTCGGAAAATGGAAAATGACTTTTTGGTGCGATCAAAAGGAAAACTTCTCCCTGCAATATTGTTCACTGCACATATATGTACAATATGAACATATTATTACAAACTATGTCTTGATTCTAGTCATAACATTGATTATTTGATCCGAAAGCAAGGAAACCACGAATGAGATAGGTCATTTTGTGAAGGTTTTTTGACATGATCAATATACCAAGTTATATTTTTTTCTTCCAACCATGTCACATATTATGACACCACGCGAAGGTTTCACATTGTTTTGATCGTTTTTGAATTTTTTTTGTCCATTTTATACTATGATCAATACGGCAAGCATGAAGATTTTTATTTAACATAAATATCTAATATTTGAGTGTAGATAGATAGATCTTATTTTTGTAAAATTTAATATATTATTTGTATTTTTTGAATTAGAATGATTTTTTATAATTTTCCTAAGATTAATGTGATAAAAGGGAAAAAAGAAAAAAAGACTTTTCCATACACATGGCAAAGCCATTGTTGTCATGTGGCACACGAAAAAGGCACACGGGAAAAAAGGCCACCGTCTGCAGACATTATCAAGTGAACCCGTGGAGTCACGGGTCCCACCTCGTTGCCGTGATGACACCTATATCGTGTGCCACTGTCGACTTTGCCGAGTGTGTTTTTTTTACCGTGTTCCTTTATTGGTCTTTGCCGTGTATATTTCTTTGTTGTGTTCCTTTTCAAAAATTTGCCGTGTTCACGCACTTTGCCGTGTGTTTACTGAAACCCATATGGCAGCGTTTGCCTTTGCCGTGTTCTGGGCCAATAGGCACACGACAAAGCCGTGGGTACACAACAAAGGTTTTTTCCTGTAGACATCTTTTAGTGCATATATTCGGAGTAAACTTACATATTATAAAATGTCTAGATGCATCCGTTTTACAAACAGTTAAAAAAGTGCAACCGATTTCAGTTGCATTTTTCTAGCTGAAAATGCAAATTTCTGGCAGAACTCCACATTGCATGTGCACTTTTCTCATGTGATTTTTGACTTAAGAAAATCACAATCGACCGAGACATAGATAAATCCTTTAAAAAACTAAAACATCTTATACAGTATTATGAAACGGAGGGAGTGAATTTTTAACCTTCGGATGGTTGTCGCTTGGCACTAATCACAGGGACACCCGTTATGCGACTGCATGCGCGTAGCATGAACTCATCCAAATTGAGCGGCTCAAACAAATGACCAGTGAGGAGCTGCCCGGTCCTTCTTGGGCATGTCGGCCGCCTCAGCTTCCGGAGGGTACTCCCATTACAAGTTTATAGCATAAAACCAACATTTTTCTACTTTAATTTAAAAAAAACTATCAGTTTACGTTTGAATCGTAAAAAAATCACCACTTTAATGCTGATTTTTTGCAATGTGCGCTAACCAGTCGATTGACACGAATTGACGCTAGATCTCAGATGAGCCCCACCGGTTTGGGACGGCCGTTAATAGACGTTAACGGCATATAGCATAAAACCACCACTCTTCTGCTTAAATTTCAGAAAAACACTACCTTTCACTGAAATCGCAAAAATACCCACTCTATGGCATTTTTTTACAATATGCACTAAACACCATTTTCAAATCGATTAACGTTGGGTCTAACAAGACGACCCCACCAACTTCAATTTTGTGGCACCACACAGTCTTCGTTTTCATGTAGGTCATCTAGTTTTGGTTGAAAATTACGTAGGGGTCCCTGGCACGTACGTTTTTCACAAAACCTTCTCTTTATTTGCGAATGTCCATAAGTTTTGAATAGAAATTTAAATAGAAATTTTTTAATACCAAATGTCCTCAGAAATATTTGAATATTTTGAATACAAACTTGGTTCACTATTCTGGATAAGTAAAATATTGTAACTAATTAAAATTGCTTTTCTTAGTAATGAAAACTTTGGAATTTCATAACCTTTATCATATGACTCGAAATAATATGTCTAAATTTATTAGAAAAAACCAAGGAATCCCTTTCTGACATCCATCATGCATGAACTACTGATGTTCCTGCCGAATATTTTGATTATAAAAGCAAATGTAATAATAAATGTGTGCCATTTTATTTATTCTTGCATGTCAATATATTGTACAATTCGTTGGAGCCGCATAAATCGGATGTATGTCTTTTTGGCCCTTGCATGCATGCGTGATGAATCAAAATGAAGGAACGGAGCCTTTGCTAGGCGAGTTGCACGTGCTTCTTATTTGAGGGTGTCGATGTCCTTCACCGCAAACATGTTGACCAACGTGACACTGACAACTGACAATATACGTGGACTGTCACCGTCGGAGTTGCATCTTTAAAGAGCTCTAAGATACCTAAAATTGAAGACTTGTGGTTGCTTGGGCATGGACGATCTATGCGTGGACCTACCTATCGGTGGTACGGTGGTTCTATCCCTAAATGTCAGCCTGTTATCTTATTTTTTGAGCTCATGTGGTGGTGTGCCTAGGTCGGTGCGTGCGTGCGTGTTGCTTCTATGGACTACGGATGCAGGGTCGGTTCGCTACTGCCTTCCAGGGGAGGAGTGTTGGATTCTAACAACAGGCGATGGCAGGTCTATTCATCGGTTGTTCTTCCCCCGGTAATGGAGATAGACCCACTTGACGGCACCATATTTGATGCCCTTGCCAATGGAATGTATGTTGGTTGCTAATGCGAGCAGGGGATATGCGCCTATACAGACCAATTGGGCCAAGTCAATAAGGCATGGTACTATGAGGACATAGCTCTATGTTTTCCGATGTAAAATCCTATTCAACAAAAGGAAAACAAGAACCAGGAGGCATAAAAATCACATGGAAAATTCAAATGACAATAGCAAAAAATGACGCAGCAAAGCGCGCTAGGTCCATCTAGTAATAAACATATCAGAGAGAAACACATGTGACTCACGTATGATGGATGCTAGAAATGGATTCCTTAGATTTTTCTAATAAATATGGACATATTATTTATATTATTTGGAGTTACACAATTAAAGTTATGAATTTTCAAGTTTGCATTACTAATAGAAGCAATTTTAATTGTTTGCATATTTTAATTATCTAAAATAGTGGACTAGATTTAAAATTATTCAAACATTTCTGAACACATTTTGTATTAAAAGTTTTCCATTTAAATTTGTATACAAAAGTTATAGACTTCTTAAAATAAACAGTAGAGTGGGTGTTTTTTGTTATTTCAGGGAAAGATGGTGGTTTTTTGAAATTTAAGAGAAAGAGTGGTGCTATATGCCGTTAACGTCTATTAATGACCGTCCCAAGTTGGTGGGTCCCTCTGTCAGATACAACGTTAATTCGCGCCAATCGACTGGTTAGCGCACATTGCAAAAAATCAGTAAACTGGTGGTTTTTCGAAATTTAGGTAGAAAAGTGGTAGTTTTATGCTATTAAACTCCCCCATTGCAGCCCTTGAGCGCCGGCGGGTTGTCCGCACACGCATGTCGTCTGAGCATCTCGTACAGTTCCTGCTTCTTGCTCTCGAGCAGTTGTGCGCGCCAGGCACGTTCCATCGATATTCGCTTCCGCATTTGAGCCCGTTCTCGGAGACCGCCGAAGAACGTCGTCGGTTCTTCTTGCTTCCGGTTCAGAACCTGCCGTTGAGCATACAACACCTGCTTCTTTATCTCAACAATTTCTTCTGGACTGATTATGCGCATCATCGGTGCCTGTGATTCCTGTAATTCACTCAAGACTTCAAGAAATCCGTGCTTCTTTTGATTCAGGAGTTGTTGGGCACGAAGGTGTTGAGCTTCAGCCCTGCTTCTCGGGGATTGTCCCTGCCCCTGAACCCATCGTCACAGAGCAGACACCACACCAGGTTAGCGATGAAAAGAAGTGCATGCATGACAAACAGCAGCGGCATAGCTAGCTATATACTTATTTGACACATCGATCACACGAGAATTGACTGACTCACCATGTCTCTGTTGGTTTTAGAAACCTTGCGAGGGAAAAAAATTCGCGGGTCAGAAACTGGATTTGATTGCCACAGGTCCTGCTCTTCTTTATTTCTCTTGTTGATTTCGTTGATAGAAGGTGCAGCCCTATGGAGGATTTTATACACGTCCATGCAGGGACTACAAGATTAGATTAGGACTAAAAATCCTTGTTCTACTAGGACTCAAACTTATATCTAATCCTACTCCTATACGTACTGTAGCAATGAGGTTAGGATTTCACCTCAATCTCGCTCGCTCGCTCGCTGTGGCAAAGTTGATCGTAAGGCAAATCTTGTCTTCACGTCAGGTACGAGTGTAGATACGAATCTACGATCTTGTCGGATCGGCTCAATATGTATGAAGGCAATCGTATTGATCCAATTCCGATCCGAGTCGGTATAACGATCGAGTTTCTCCCCGGCTCGGTCTTTGTGCTGCTCTGCACGAACTCAATCGCGTCCCTCTGGGAATTTCGATAGTCCTGTGCGCAGCTGCCCCGGCACAGCGCAACTACCGTTCCTGTATGTTCGTGATCGACACAACGCGAGTCACGGACTGTCATGATCTAGCAAACTCAACTGAACGTGAGCCGAGAGTGTAGCACCGATTCTTCATCGGATTGCCCTGTACCGGTTCATCTAAAGAAGATCAGACGGACTACATTGATCGTCATCAACAAACGGCTCCAGCCGTTCTGTTACTTTTCATGTTATCTCTGTTACTTTAGTTGTTGGCCGTGAGGATCCTATCGTGCCTGAGCTTCGATATAAAGCCAGTGTCACCGCCCTGTAATGTTTATCCTAGGAATTATTGAGCTAAGCAAACCCTAGCCACCGTCATTGCTCGGGGCTATATCTAATTCTCATCCTAATTTCTCTATTTTCTCACCTATTTTGATCGGTTCTTGTATCCTATACTCTGTGATATCTATTATTCCGCCTGTGAATTCGATGATCGTGACAAAAGTGGTATCAGAGCGGTGATTCTAGCCTTAGTTCCGGATCTGCAGGGCTAGCTTGTCAAGGGTTGGGGACTAGTTCCCTGGTAAAATTCAACAGACGAGTAGAACTGGATCAGGACAAAGGGTACTATGGGAGGCGTTGGATCGGAATCAGAAGAACGGCTGGGGGAAAAAGTTGTTTCTCCGGTAAAATCCCTTCTCTTTGCGAGTTCTGATCTTGCAGGCGATGGGGAAAGGCAGAAATGGAGGTGACGATACGGCGGAGGAAGAGCTCTATGTCACCAAGGAGGAATTCGAGCAGCTGAGTCTAGAGATCCAGAAGAAGTTCGGTGACTTTTCTAACGAGGCGGTAACCCTCTGTAAGCAACAAGCTGACGCAACCACAGAATTCCGGAAGGGATTTGAGCAACTAGTCAGCATTCTCAACAACTTAAATCCTCAGATGGGGATGCACCAAGCTCAACCAGGGACATCTACACATCAGTCGAGTGTGCAGGGCAAGGGAGCTGCCTAGGCAAATGAGAACACCCCACAAAGTCAATTCATAGCAGCCCCAAACGCACCAACGACCCCAGACTCACCGGTCGTTGGCCGCTACACTTCCACATTGAGGATGACCAGCATCCATGTTGCCGGTTGACATGGTAAAACCTCTTCCTCTCTGTGTCAATGTGTTGCATATGCATTGAGCCGTTGTTTGCATCCATACGTGTAGGTCATGAAAGCAATGGAGCACTTCAAGAATTTGAATAACAACAAGGCCTTCACATTGACCCATTGTTGGATGGTGATCAAGGACACAGAAAACTGGGAGCTTAGCTATGCCCTTTGGAAAGAACTTGACTCGAAGAAGAAGGGCAAGGGCAAGAGTAATGCTTCGACGAGCGGTGTCGTCGACCTATAATACGACAATGGCGAATGCGTTGGCAACGCTGTAGGCGACGGGACCGCCACTAGTGCCCGCCGGCCTGGAGGCCACAAGGCTACGAAGGCCGACATCGCTCGCCAGGCTGGATCCTTGGCCTTCTAGGAGACCTTGAGGCAGATCCTAGGGAAGAAGGAAGAGGCCATCGCCGAGAGGGAAGAGAGGTGGCGCAAAGAGAAAGAGGCCACCACCAAGACCTTTGTCGAGCTCCAGACATGGTCTATTGAGGTGGAGGAGGCCAACGCCAAGGCTAGGCTAATGAAGATTGTGGCCAAGGCAAAGGCCATAGAGGCAGAAGCTAAGACCAAGGAGGCCGAGGCCAGGTCTAGGGTGTTGTAGGAAGAGGCCAAGGCCATGGAGGGAGAAGCCAAGACCAAGGAGGTCGAGGCCAGGTCTAGGGTGTTGTAGGCAGAGGCCAAGGCCATGGAGGTAGAAGCCAAGACCAAGAAGACCGAGGCCAGGTCTAGGGTGTTGTAGGCAGAGGCTAAGGCCAAGGAGGCCGAAGCCAAGATCATGGCCAGGGAGAATACCATCATGCTCACTGACTTGGATACTATCACCAACACTGATCGCAGGTCCTGGGTCGCGAGGAAGCAGCAGATCATCCGGGATCGCGATGCTTGAAGGGCAATGACGGTGAATACCACTTTTTGGGAGGAACTTGCCATTTTTTAGACATAGTGTATGATATTGCCCCTTTTGCACAATTCAGATCAACTGGCCATTTATTGGATGCTCAAAGGACAATGACATACGTCTACCATATTATTTGCTTCTCAATTTATATATTTATATATGTATTTAAGCTGATTAGCAAAAGATTGGCCAAATTGATCAGCGATAGCGCCAATAGCCAGGACGGATAGATGAGTCGCGCCGCTAGACGCGTTTGGCCGACATACTAGATCACGACCTAAATCCCCCCGTGGCCCGACCCATCCGAACCAAAACGAATGTTTTGAGTCATATGTTTAGGTTGGGCAGATAGGCTAACCACCCTTGATCGATCAAGCTCCTGTAACCTGTGCCGGCCTCGGGAGACTGAGGGAGCATGCCGCGTGTACCCCGGGGACGAGCCGTGCGCCCATCAGCCTCCTATGCCCAAACCACTCCATTCCTAGGGTTGAAAACGGTAAGGAAACTTTCCGTCCGCTTCCAAAGAAAAAGGAAATGAAGAGCTAAAAAGGAAACGGAGATGGTATTTTGCAGAAAAGGAACGGAAATGAAATATTCTAAATGAAAACGGAAAAGAAAACGACAGAGCCATTTCCGGTGGAAACGGAAACGGTAAGGAAATTTCGGATAAACAAATACGGAAACTTTCCGGTAATATAACCATCCAGGCCCATGTATGAAATAGTACTTTGCATTAGTGATTTTTCTTGCTCTTGTCGGAACATAGAATATATGTTGGGTCTGCGTAATACATACAACTAGTCCAATCTACATACTAATCAATTGAGTGCCTTAGCATTTATGTGAAATTATTTGAGTGAACTTATGTACTTGTCAAAGTGTTGAATTATGTGTGTTACTTTATATTTAATTGTTGCTTGTTGAAGTTGTGAGCTATTCTTTGTGTATTATATGTTTCTTTTTGTCTATAGACCATGATATTATGCAACTACTATATTCTGACAAATGTCTGTTTTCGTATCATATCCGTCATGTATTCGTATCATATCCGTCTCCGGTGATTTCTGATTCTGTATTCATTTCAGGAATTTTCCGTTTCGTTTTCGATTCCGAAGAAACAAGAGGAAACGAAAACGACAACACATGTTTGCGTCTGTTTCCGTTCCGTTTTCAACCTATCCATTCCTCTTGAACGCTTGATGGTCAAGATGGCTGCAACACTCGGGACACATCACTGAACAACGGTATAGTAAGCACGAGACGTCGAGCGCTTCATAATCGACCTGTCCATTAACTCTGTTCCAAACCTATGCTCCTCCATGCATGTGGCCACTTACGCGATCACGCCAGCACGACGTGCGTCGCCCGGAGGACGGTCGTCGTGTGACGCTACACCACCAGCCGGAGAGCGCGTGATGTCGCAGATGTCCTCTTAATACACACGCCGCTGAACATTAATTAGACCTGGCTGGCAGATGTGTTTTGATTATGCTTTACAACGAGGAGGTGCAGCGATATGCTGTATGTGATCCTACGATATAATCAGATAGCAAAACGAAAAGGAGTATTGTACTAGTTAGATCTCGACGGAGCGAGACCGAGCAAACGTCATTTTTTGTGTCGTGCCATTATACCATTCTCTTCTCAAACGGGACTGATATTAGCCTGCACGTCTTTTGCAGGTCTTGTAAAAACATCGAACTGGAGCACGAGAAGCATCTGAAGCACAATTACATAATTATACTAGAGGAACTTAATTTGAAAGTAAGTGGTAGGGCTCTGCAACATATTGCCATTTGGCAAACTGCCAACAACACAACCTAAATATATGGGAAATGATAGGGATCCTCCGGATGATCGCTAGCTTTCATCTCCCGGTAGCACCAAACGGCCTCGCGAGCCACCGAGCAAACTGTCTTAATTTTTTGTCCTGCCATCCTGTCATTTTCTTCTCAAACGTGATTGATATTAGCATGGACCTCTTTTGCAGGTCTTATAAAAATATCCAACAGGAAGCATCTGCAAGCACAATTACATATACTTGAGGAATTTAATTTGAAAGTAAGCTGTAGTAGAACAGTTCTGCTCCTGTCTCGCCCCCGCGCGGGCGAGCAGGAGCCCACTCGCCGCCGCACCTCCCGCCCCCACACCCCTCTCCACCCTCGCCGCCGTCGGCGCGAGCTGCCCGGCGCGGCCCGGGAGGTGCCGGTGGCGGCCCCCCTTCCTTTCCCCCTCGCGACGAGGGCGCGCGGGGGGGGAGGGGGGCTTCTCCGGCGAGCGGTGCTGCTCGGGTGGCCTGGGCGCGGCTCCGGCCGAGGAACGACTATACGGCGGCGCTAGGATCGGCTGGGTGGCGGCCGGATGCCCCAGATCTGGGGCCCTGCAGGGCCCATCTGGGACGGTGGCGGGCCAACCTTCTCGTGACGGCGCGGCCTCCAGGATGGCAGTGACAGTAGCACGACGCGGGGAGGATGGCCACGGCGGCCGGCCGGTTGCAACGTGGCATCAGACTTTACGGGCCCAAACTGGGCCCGGCCGGACCCTATTGGAATTGGTGTGCCCCAGAGGGGCTTTACGGGTCCTCTGGACCTGGCCGGACCCAACTGGGACTGGTGTGTCCTGATGTCGCGTCCGGTCGACTACTGCCTCCGGCGGTGGAGGCAGTTCCCTCCCGCACGGCCGCAGTATTGCCGGCCCCGATTTGGTCTATCGTTCACTTCCCTTTGGCCACGTGTGCGTAGCTTCGGTGAGACAACGACGATGGGGGCTTCGTGACCGTAGTGGCGCATGCTTGTGGGCGGCAAGTTTGGTGGTTGAGGCTTTGTCCTCGCGGGGCTCTCGAGCAACAGATCGTCTAAGGGTAGTGGATAGGGTGTTCGGGAGAAATCCTTGTCGACTCGCTCGACACCGATGCAGTGCCGCCTGCGGGTGGCACCATGCCTTCCTGAAGGGCGTCGTGGCTACACTTCATCCACTTCCTTCTATGTGCCGGGGGAAACCCTAGGACTAGTGCGTTGGTCCGGGCAGCAGCGTTGTCGCTTCCTTCTTGAAGTTGTTGCTTGGTACTTGAGATCGGCGGCTAGGAGTGTGGTGGATCTTGTTCCGGGGGCACAGTGGCGGCGGAACTCGCTCGCTTCGTCGATCTGTCTTTGTCTCATTTGTTTCTTCTTGTTTTTCTTTTGGGCTTGTGATTGCTGCTGCCCCAGCATTTGTTCGTTTTGTATCTCGTTGTATTATGTGGTTGCTATATTAATATAGTGAGGCGAAAGCCCATTTCAAGGCTCTACAACATATTGCCATTTTGGCAAAAATAAATACTATATAGAGTAGAGCCTGCTGGGCTGTGCTCGAATTCACGAGTCGCACGCGCCACCCCACCTTGTAGTGGAGTCCATGCATCACGCCAGTTGTGGCGCTGGCCCGAAGGCCGGGCCGCACCGCATCAGGCAGCGCAGCTGGGCTTCAGCGCAGCCCAGCGCGCAGTCCGGCAGTTGGCCGACGGCTTTGGCGGCGCAACCGCTCGAGCAGCCCACTCCCGCCGTAGCGCACCCCATCAAGCAAGTGACGATGGACTGGACGGCAGCGTCCGAGTCGCCAGCGCCGGCTGCGCCGACCCCCAGGACGAGAAGCAGGACGGCGCTGAACCACCTGGTCGAGTCCATCTTCTGCGGCGAGGAGTTGGTAGTTTTCTGGTTGAGTTCAGGGCAACAGCTGAACAGCTGCCGGGACGAGTGGTTTATATAGCCGCGTGAGTTCATGGTCACACGAGTTCCGGCAGGCAACAAGTGCTAACCAAAAACTTGCCACGATCTTTTAACTTTCCGCATGCATGCAACATGCCGTTATCTAACTAAACTACTCCCTCTCACCCAAATTAATTGTCACATTTTAGACAGAATATTGTTAAAAGATTGTCTAAATTCAATAAATTTGTGGTAACTATTTGAATTAGATCAGGTGGTACTAATCTCCGCTTACATAGACCAAATGCAAACGTACCCTGCCTCTCCCTATATCTCTCTAGCTTTGAGGGTGTGTTTGTTTGGGCCGTGGCTGGCTGCGCTGCTGTACAGGAAAAACGGCTGTCCAGGAAAAGTAGCTTTTCCGAGTTTGACTGTTTGGCAACTTGGCTGACTGGCTGGCTGTAAATCGCTGAATTCTCTAAAATACTCTGAGAGTTCTGAGTATATTTTTGCTAATTTGCTAAATTTATGCACTCCCTATCCAAATTAATATATTTGGATTTGTCTAAATTCAGATGTATTTAGCAGTAAAACATGTCTAGTTATATCTAAATCTAGATAAATCTGAGTTTATTAATTTAAATCGGAGAAAGTAGCAAAAATATTTGCTTGCGCGTACTGTACTAAACGGTAGCCGGACCGAACGTGTACTTTGCGCGTGTACTACTGACAACTTTCTGTGTCTACTACTTCTGCGTGTCACAACGAATAAGGAAAGAAAAAGAATGATAGCAACAGAAATCAATCGATCCTCTAACAATTTTCTACGTCTACTAGAGCTAGTCCTAGTAGCAAAACACTACACAAGTGACATCTTGGAATCTGAACTGCGGCTTGGTGGAGAAGGGCTCGGTGGCAGTTTTTTGTAAATAGCCAAACCAATAAGGGCAATGCAATGTACCGGTCCGGTTTTAAGTGGGGAAGCCGCGGGAAGCACGTTCCCGGGCGCTTCGCTCGCGATGTGCATTTCTCGTTTTGGCTTCGCCCAAGCCCGCAGCCAACGCAGGCCGTTTGGTTGGATTAGGCTGCTTTTTCCAGTGAAAAGCCAGAAGCCTAAACAAACACCCTCTCAGTCTTGCATGAGCCCGTGCTTGAAAACAAATCTAGCTCCTCGGTCTAGTCAGCGACGTCGCTCTTCATCAGGCAGCTCCACGTCTAGGTGTGAGTGTCCTATTTATCTACATCTCTACTATCTAAAAAGAACCAAGCGGTTCCGTTTTGTGCCGCTTCCGCACTCCGTCTCGTCCTTCGTCGTGTTTCCTTCGTCACGCGCTGATAGGTGGGCTCTTCTCCATATCATTTGCGTCCAATCCTGGCCAACGGGCCGTGCCTGTGGCGGGCCGGCCCGCGGCACGCTGATTTGGCCCGGCACCAGCCCGGCACGGCACGTGGCTTGATGGGCCTGTGCCGGCCCGCGGCACGCGGGTGCCGTGTTGGGGCCGCCTCCCTGGGCACGCGGGCCAGGCCCGGCACGGCCCGCCTGGCCGGGCACGCGGGCCGGCCCGCCACGAGAGGGGAGCAGGGCCGAATTTTTTGAATTCGGTGGGACCCAGGAGGAGCGGGGGGAGCGGGGTAGCCGTTTTTGGCAGTTGGGAGGCTTTGGGCTAGGATTTGGGGGCATTTTGGTCCCTTTTTTGAGTATTTTTAGGGTTTTAGGTCATTTGGAAGGCTATTTTGGTCTGAATTTCATCAAATTTTTGCTATAAAAAGGGCAACACACCCCTCTCAATCTCCACACCATCCAACACATCTCTCATGGCTAATCCCAACCAGTTTACTTTCAATGCCAATGAGTTGGGGGTCGAGATTCCTCTCGACTTCAATACTTCTCCCTTCCGTGGCAACGACAACATCGACACCATGCAATTTCCATATACCCAATCCGATCATCCAACACCAACATACACACATTCTCCTGATACATCTAGTAGTGCTAGTGCTAGCCAAAATTCCACCGCTTTTGGTAGCAAGCGGCGGAAAAAAACCTCGGAGATCTGGCAGCATTATGAGGAAGAAGAATATATTGACGGCGATGGTGTGACGAAGATGAGAGCTCGGTGCTTGCACCCGGGTTTCTCGAGAAAATTTGCTCTGCAAAAGGGAGGAGGCCACGGCCACATGAGGAGGCACTTGGCGACCCACGCCAAGCAAGATGGACAAGCTACGGCGATCCAGAGCAGGATCAACTTCAACCCCGACGGCACTCCCCGAGGTATATTTGTCTATGATGCGACTCGTCAAAGAGAGGCTCTTGCAACATTAATTGTCGTGAATGATTTACCATTAGGATTTGGCGAGTCTCCTAGTTTTGTCGAATATATTAGAACTGCTCACACTCCTAGTTTTACACCGGTCTCTAGACAAACTACAACTAAGGACATGAAAAGCTAGCCAAGGCAGGTCTTGCCGCCGTAAAAGAAGAATTAGGATCGTCAACTTTCTCAGTCACCATAACTTTTGATATTTGGAGTGGTCGTGCTAAGCAAGATCATATTACTGTTGTTGCTCATTATGTTACCTCACCCTGGGAATTAAATAAAAGGATAATAGGATTTGAGTTAATTGATGTATCACATAATGGTGAGAACATTGCCCATGCTATACTTAAAGTTGTTAGTGAGTTCGGTCTTGCCGATAAGATATTTGCAGTAACTTTGGATAATGCTTCTGCAAATACTAGTGCGATGAATACCCTCATTCCTACATTTGAAGTATATGCATCAAAATTTCTGCTTCATCAACGTTGTGCTTGTCATATAATTAATCTTATTGCTAAAAGTGCTTTAAATGATCTAGAACCGCACATTGAGAGATTGCGTATGGGAATATCATGGTTGAATGCTTCTAATACTAGACTTAGAAGCTATAGAAATTATTGTGCTGTTATGGTCTTCATCTAGGCATGCCAGTCAGATGGAACTCTACATATATGATGCTTCAGTTAGTTATACGTGACAAAACTCAATTCCGCATTTGTTAATGCACATTTTCTGCAAGAAGATGGGTATCATCTACTTGGTGATGATACTTGGCACGTTGCTGAATCGATCTATAAGTTTCTGGCTACATTTAATGAATCAACTATTACTTCATCTGAGGTTTATTATCCTACATCTCATATGATTGTGCATCATATTTTAGAAATTTCCCAACACCTGAAAGAGTATGAAAATGATACCACTTTATTAGTAGCTGTCCATAACATGAAACAAAAATTTCTCAAATATTGGAAAACTATACATTTGCTCTATGCTATCGCATTTATTTTGGATCCTAGGGCTAAAATGGAAGGGTTTAGTGGTGTTCTATCGCTCTTAAGTTATACCATAAATGTTAGCTATGATCAATATTCACTTGATATAAAGGATAAGCTGCAGGAAGTTTATAGTAAGTATGAGGTTAAGTATGGCGCATCATTGCTACACAGACCTCTGGCGGTACCAACAGCCGGTAGGGGTAAGAAAAAAGTGTGGGGAAAATTATTTGGTACTTCCACGACCACGCCGAGCTCTTCCACACAAACTCCCATGGTTCAAGGTAGCGGGGAGTTAGCAAAGTATCTCAACAGTCCAGTAGTTGCTACTAATGATGATGACAACGACGACTTCGATATACTACAATGGTGGCAGGATAAAAGGTCAACATATCCGGTGCTTTCCATATACTACAATGGTCTCAACGGTCTCATCGGAGTCTGCTTTTAGTCTAGCTGGACGGATAATTGATGATAGAAGAACTAGTCTCACCCCAGAGATGGTGAAAACACTGATGTCTGTCAAAGATGGAGAACTAGCCAGACGAAGAGCCCAGCACACCACCGAGAACCCAGAACTGATAGCCTCGTTTGAAGCTATGCGGTGGACTGAAGACCAAGAAGAAACTTGATATAGGATTTTTTAATCTCTTTGTAATTTTTAATATCTTCTGTAATTTTTTCTTCTTTTTAGAGCCAGCTGTACTCTTTTCCCTTCCCAGGGATGGAAGGTTTTGATGAGGCAGCTAATAATAAAGGCCAATTTTTATCCTCATACAAACTTGTCTTCATATTGCCCTTGCCCCAATGCTCCTTGGTCTCACTTCTTTCCCTTTAAATAGAGCAACCCACCCTCTCATTCATTCCCACACCACCACTCTTATTCTTCACACCACCACTCTCATTCTTCACACCACATGGCTGCTGACCCAAATCTCAACCAGTAGAACTTTGGAGCAAATCCACCAATACCCCATCCACCAAGAAGAATAAGCCGCATTTGGGAGCACTTCGATGAAGAAGTGTGTGAGGTAGATGGTGAACAAGTGAATAGAGCTAGGTGCAAAATATGCGGCCATTTGTTCACATTGCGTCATGGAGGTGGAAGTGGTCACTTGCATAGGCATGTTTTGTCTCACCAGAGGCAAGACGGAGGGAACTAATTAGTCGATGTATTTTTTTTCTTTTCGAACGGGTTGTACTCTTTTTCCTTACTAGGGATGTAAGGTTTTTTAATGAGGCAACATTAATAAAGCTCACTTTTTATCCCATATGATAATTTGTGTCATTTCACTATTTTTCTGTAATTTTTGGGCATTTTTAGCATTTTGCCGGACACAAATCGAAGAAAAACATGAGAACAGGCAACACGGGCCGTTTTCGGCCCCGCGGGCCACACGTGCCGCGGGCTAGCCTGCCAGACGCCGGGGCCGCACAGCCGGGCACGCGGGCCGGCCCGGCACAGCACGCGAGCTTGACGGGCCGATGGGGGCCGGGCCGTGCCAGGCCCGTGAAAGCGGTGTCGTGCCTGGGCCGTGCCGGGCCGGCCCATTGGCCAGGATTGTTTGCGTCCCCCTTCGATGGTCTCCTCGCCGTACCTATCCAAAGACGTGGACCTCTCGCCTGCCGCCGACCGCTCTCCTCGAGTGAGAAACGACACCACCTCGCCGCCAGCAGCAGCCTCCTCCTCCCACCCTTCCTCCTGGTCGCGTGCTCCGGCAGCCGCATCGCATGGAGCTCCATCCACTGCAGACTACTGTTAGGCTGCTGTTGACCGGTGAGGCTACACGAAGTTTAGTCCCACCTCGCTTACGGAAGGAGGCCACACACAACTTATAAGGGAGAGATTCCTTCCTCCCTTTAGTCCGGGCTTTTGGGATGGAGTGGGCTTTCTTCTTATAGTTGGGCCGTGAGCGCATGAACGTCCAGAATGTAGGCTGAGTGCTGGGCTGGGCCAAGTGGACGCTAACATCTGGTATCAGAGCTAGTGATCGCCATGCCTTCTTGAGGGGCTTCTCAGGGGGATGGGATGTTAGGCTGCTGTTGACCGGTGAGGCTACACGAAGTTTAGTCCCACCTCGCTTACGGAAGGAGGCCACACACAACTTATAAGGGAGAGATTCCTTCCTCCCTTTAGTCCGGGCTTTTAGGATGGAGTGAGCTTTCTTCTTATAGTTGAGTCGTGAGCGCATGAACGTCCAGAACGTAGGCTGAGTGCTGGGCTGGGCCAAGTGGACGCTAACAACTACCGACCCCGTGCCGGTTCCCCGCCTACACCCCCTACATCATCCCCGTCGGCTAACCCAAGCCTTGTCCTCCTATGGTTTCCTACCGTCCTCTACGTCCCGATCCCGTCGCCCACCGCCTCGATTCACGCCGCCATCATGCCTCTGCTGCTCAGATCTTGCGGGGATCAAGGTCTAATCCCAGGAGACGAGTGACGAGGGCCGCTCAGATTCCAGGCATCTCGGCGCTGCTCGTACCAGGATCCTCCCGATCCAGACACTAGGTGGATTTGTTTTGCAAGTGATGAATCATACCTTGCTTTTTTTTCCTGCGAGGATCCTTTCCTGGCTTAGATACATCATCATCGGCTTGTGAAGATTTATGTGAGCCCAGTCTCATACTTCACATGTGTTTGGAGTAGGCTTTTGGTTGCATAATTGATGTACTGGGTACCGACATATTTCTTGGAGACTCGTTTCTTCGATTTCAGCGTCAAGCTTGACAATGTGGTGAGTCGCTCATATCCTGGGCTTCTTCTCCTATTCACAATATGATTTTCTCTATGTGTTTCATGTATAGAATATAGAGAAGTCCATCATTTCAGAAGGGGAAACAGTAAACTACTGAAGCACATGGAGTACGAATAGGACACCTACAAGTTCGAGGTTCCTGCCAATAGGTCACGCAATTGTTTGGCATTGCTCTTAATGAGTATTGTGTGTGCGTTTACATGCTATAAGTTGTGGATTTGGCGGACTGTGGAACTGCTTGTCTGTTTGGGTACTAATATAATTATGCTGCTAAGTTAATGTGGAGGGTCATGCTAATGCTTCTCATTACCTGTTGGACAAAGAATACATGGTCATTAGATGCTGTTCTCATTATGTTTCTTTGAGAATGGTGGCAGCGGTGGATTTATGGGGTTGGAATGCCCATTTCATTTTGCTATGATTACGTTAGGTCGTAAAATTTATGAGATGGCAGGGAGGAGACGGCTGAGAACTGTGACAGCCATGAGGCGGCACCGGGTGGCAGAGGTGGAGGCGGTCGCATCCAGTTGCAATGGAAGAGCAGCAGCAGGAGCAGCCCCACAAGCTAGAGGTGTAACGCAGCAGTGTTGAGACTCCTCCATGACAATGACAACCCCGTGGAGCAGTCCCGAGGTTAGATGATAAGCTTTACAGCCATCTTACCATGTCATGAATTTATGTTTTCCTTTATGTTCAAACTCATATAGCTATAACCATCTATATATTTTTTGTATGTCAGTTAACTGAAAATCAGTGTCGATGTTTTGATCTCTTAATGCTGCCGTTTCCCATGTCTAAGCAAAAGAGATTAGCGCAGAAACATAAGCTAGGATGCATGTGCTTTTTTTTAATTGTTGGTGTTTATTCCTGAAGGTACTATCAAGTTTTTGCAATAGATCACCTTCCTGAACATTCTTTTGTTTTCAACTTCTCGAGATAACATGTTAGATTAAGTGACTAACTTTTAATATATACCCTCTGTTGTTAATTAAATTGTGTCACTCTCATTCAGGTATTAAATTGTGTCACTCTCATTCAGGTGGGTTTTCTGGGGTATGAATAGTGTGAGGTTTTAGAATTACTTGCTTAATTTAGGTTTCTGTATCTCTCGAGTTTTTGTTCAAACTAGACAATTTTTTTGGTCGTCTTCCTTTCTAAACGTATGATTGCGAAGAAGCTGGCATGCATGCTGTGGTCATACTCCGGATCTGGCTTTGCGCAGGCAACTAGACTCGAGGGAATCGTCGCTGCAGCGCGTCTTCTAGGATAAGTGTGCCGTTTTTCTCTGCCACTCGACCACGACTGCGCCTCTATCTCTTGGAAGATCTCACTGCGACGAGTCACTGCTATTCTCCTCCTCCAACCTGTCTCACATGGTAGACTCGGACATTTTTTCTTGCAATGTTCAGTATATACATTGTAAATCATGCCCATGTTTTTTTCTTCACATAATTTTTTAGTTCCGTGGTATGCCTTTTCCTTCACATCATTTTTCAATTGTACAATTTTTAGGGGTGGTACTGATCTTTCACCGCGCACAAAACTAGCAAGTACATGTGATGTATGTGGGTAGAAGGAATAGATTGGATCGGAAGCAACATATGTGGTGTAGTGCTAGAATAGATGGAATAGATTAATGATGATTGATCAGAAGTGGTGGAATAATTAGAAACAGATTAGAAGTAGTGGCAAGAATCAGCAGTCGTTCCAGCTCTACTGCCTTCCCGTCTGTGCTACAGCTCCATCCATCCCGGGGTGCTCCATTAGCCTTTGCACGATTATGTAAGATGTTGTACTGTACAGAGGATGCAAGCTTCTGTAAAAAAAATCTATGGGATGAAGGATGCAAACTTGCGTAAGGCCAAATAAAATTTAGAGTGCAAGCGCTGACATGTGGGCTCTTCTCCATCTCAATACAACTGTATTGTGAGTATTCAATACCATTGATTTAATTTGAACTATTGATTATTCTATATGGATCTATAGATCTTCAGATATATCTTATTAGTATATGGATTATTATTTTAAACGTTTGACATCTTCCAAAGGTCTTGTCTAGAACTGTCTAAAGTAGAACAATATCCAGGCATGGTTCTTTTTTGCCCTTAGGAGTAGTACCAATATTGGAACATGTTAGTAATTCATGTAAATCTTGGGAACATGTATGGGTGGATACATTTTAGGATTTTATAGTCTTATTGGCTAATTTTATAGCTTGTGAGCCATGCTTTGTTCAACTATTATGGGAAAATAATATAGTTTATGATTAATTGTCGTTAGTTGGCTAAAGACGGATTTTGACCTTAGGAGTAGAAGCAATATTGGAATATGTTAGTAATTTGTATAAATCTTAGGAACATGTATGGGTGGAAACATTTAGGACTCTATACTCTTATTGGCTAAATTTTATATCTTGTGAGCCATGCTTTGTTCAACTATTATGGGAAAAGAATATAGTTTAGGATTAATTGGTGTCAGTTGGCTAATGTCAGTTGTTGTTGCCAACTATAGGTGCCCGATGATGGAGTTGTCACATGTTCTCTTAGTTTGCCCGATGATGGATTTCTCAGCATGTTCTCTTGAGACATTATAGTCCCAATGAGTCTTGTCTCTTTAGTTATTTTGGAGGCAAAGAAAACACATGGAGATCTCTGTTGCAATATACATGAATCTACGAAGTTGGAGTGGTTATTAGTGTGTGGTTCTCCAATACATTGGTTGATGATTACTAATCGATGTTCCATATACTGTCTCAAATACACATAAATTTCCTAGGCTAGAAGAGCCGAGAGAAGTTGTTGGTTACAGAATTGACGGAAGAACGTTGTATTTCATATGATGTTCATGCTATATTTCTTACACTAACAATGATTTCGAGTAACCACAGTTCGTTGGGCTCCCTTTTTTTTCCTGCAATAGATACTATAAGAATCGCATGTATATTACAAATACCCATCAGATGTGCTTCTATAAAAACTTAATGACAAAGAAACTCAACATGTTTTAGATAGCATATCAATTAAGGCTAGGTATCCGTAGGTCCTGCATTAATCTCTCTGATAAGGGAGTAAATTAATATACATGGAGTATAGTGACTATGAACCTAAATCTAAATCTGCTATCAGTTGAATTGTTAGCTAAATTGATAGCAGCGGAGTTTGTTTCCATGCTTTTCAGGTGAATGTTCACATATATAATTTACCCTTTTCTAGCCCCGTGATACAGTTGATTAAGCTAGCACCTTTGCACTTGGCCACTTTGATTAAATTGGTTCTCTCAACTATGACAATAATATGATGGGCAGATCATAATGAAATATTCATATTCCTCAATAGTGTTGAACCGTTAATTTATGGAAGTTGCTGCATTTTTCATGTTCTTTCATATGCTTGATTATATTTGGAGCAAAAGCATGAATTATTTCTTTTTTCCTCTGGGTTATTATCATATGCACTCTGCCACTCATTAATCTTTAATGGTGCAAACTATTCTAATCAAACCTGATCATAAAACATGTCTGGTTGTGGTATTCCTGCACGAACCAGCTCCGGCTAAGATCAAGGGATAATCTGGTGTGTGTCTGCGCCATATATGTATCTACAAACACTACTTTTTTGATATTGCTCAATGTCAATAATTTCAGCATTGTACACTACTTTTTTTGAGTATTACTATAGTTCTCAATGGTATGGATATATATGTTAGTCTTGCTTTCTAAATGAGAATACTGCTGATTGCAGGGAACGTTGAATTGTTTATGGATCTCTTATTACAAAAGCACCATTGAAGTCTATTAGATGCCTAAAGTTGTGCTGGCAGCCTACTCTCCATGTTATTCCATCTCTGGTCCTTTATAGTTTTTCCTTGTACTTTTTGTCATCATTCTTGTAGCAATTTATATCCAACTGACTATTATTACCCTTGATTTAGGTTGGAGAATAAACCCATGTCTATCTAATTTACACAGATTGGCTGCCCTTGGACAAATAAATCTAAGTAGATATCAAGTACGTCACCCTCAAGATTAACCTAAAACTACAGTAAGGAATACATGTTTTCTGTTGGGGTATATCCATTGATTGTTCTTTTGAACATGGAAATCTAGATTTGGAACTTGTCATCTTATTTGTGTTTGCACTAGATCTTGTATGGTAACTCGCATAAGATCTTATCAAAGCGTATTCTAATGATATATAATTTTGAATGGCATCCATCGGTATCTTTCACTAGGATGATGCAAAAATCTACTATTGTTTTCCAGTGCTACTGAAACTTAAAACCATTGATTTGAGGTCAGCTTACAGCTACAACTTGCAAGAAACTGTATGAGATTTTGTACTTTTCTGTCAGTGCATCAAGAATATTGTTTGTTTGGATGCGGAAACAAAGAATTTACGTGCTTTACATCTCAAGAAAGAATAGATTCATCAATGAAAATAAGGTTTTGTATTTCGCGTAATGGGAATCACAGTTGTTAGGTAACCTAATCATCGATGCTTAGTAGGTACAGCCTATTCAGGATGAAAAAATTGTAAAAATAGTGCATCTTACTATGATTTGCATCTTTAGTGGAACAATTCTTTCCATTCAACATATTTCTTGCCTGGCTAAGTAAACAAGGAAAGAAGATTCCTATTGTAACATCATTTAATTATTTCTTAGAGTTATTTGATATTTGCAGCGATTGTTGGTTACAGAGCATGAACCTTTATTATAAAAAAGGTCACTGTTTCCTCCCCACTTATTTCATTGTTTGTATAGCTCGAAGGATGAATCTTTACTATAATAATGGGTAGGTGGTGGCGAGCTTTGCGATGCTATGCACTACTGACCGTGGAGTCTGCAACAAGCAGCTTCACAGCGGTGCCCATGGGTGTGGGTAGGAGGGAGAAGAGGATTCTTCTGTGCCCTATATGTATTCTTTGTAACCATATGTGCTACTGGCATTCTCTTATGTACTCCCTCTATCCCAAAATTAGTGACTTGACTTTGTAAATATTTGCATGTATCTAGAAACTAAAACAAGTTTAGATACATGCGAATTTAGACAAACCAAAGTCACTTATTTTAGGACGGAAGGAGTATATGGTTAGCTGCAGGAGCACACACATCAGGTTATATATCTTGGTGGATATTATCAATTATACGTGCTACTGGCATTCTCTTATGTATGTGGTTAGCTGCTGGAACACACACATTATCAATTATATATATCAGATTTATGATTCTTTTGTCAATACATATGGTGTGGTGTTCTTGAGAACATTATCAGATTTCTGGCTTGCTTGTTTCACGTGTTAATTATGCATTGAAGCGTGACAGTAATAAGGTTAGCATAGAAGTAACTGGATGTCCAACAATAATCTTGTATGATTACCATTATCATTCAAATTGTATTAGACGGCAGTTTGACATGTGGAAGTGCAAGAACTATACATATATTTAAGCAGCTCACTTGACTCGCAGTTATACAAAAAGTTTAATGCCAAATGCTGAGAAATGCCTTGAGTACGAAAGGCAGCGGGAGAAGATAATTTGGATATCCATCCCTCGTGTCAAAAAAGAGAGAACAATTTCATCTCCTCACACCCTAGATCTTATCAGAGAGGCGATCATAGTTCCCTCATCACACCTCCGAAGTGGCAGTTCCTGCATCTATCACTCAGGCGACAAGATGAGGAGGATTCCTGGCGCTGTCTTCGTTCGCATCTTCGGATCATTGGCAATATTAATGTACGCTTCTGTTACATGTGTGAAGGGGAAAGAAAGTTCTGGACCCATGGCAACACACAGGCATGTTCACGAAACATAAAGAATTTTTTATGATTGCTTATATGCATATTTCTATTGTCCCGTGGGAAACGTCCCATGTGTAAGAGAGAATACGAAGTTCAATGTCGGTGTAGTCGGAGTGAGGTCAGCACAAAACGAAACGACGATAAGAGGTGAAACACAATGGCGAAAAGAGAAGGGATGACCATGTTGTGCCTTGAAAAAGAGAGAGCAATAATTAAGAAATATGTTTTTTATATAAGAATTAAGAACATGATTTGTACTTATATATCTTCCACGTACTTAAAAATATCACACGAGCTTTATGCTTAAATTTGCATATTTTAAAAACCCGTAGCAACACACGGGCATTTAACTAGTCTACACTAATAAAAGACCTAGAGGATCAGATCCATTACATCACATCCGTCAAACCGTCGTATCTATCGGCTCACAGCAGCCCCGTCTTTAGCGGCACATCATTGACCTAGAGCGGAACTTGGACCGGTACTACCGGCCAGTCCTTTTGGGTCCACCGACAGTCGTATGACCGTTACGTGGCCTGGGCTGGTCCGGTGGTGGGTCGCTCGCCGGTACTACCGGTCAGTCACCGGTAGTACCGACGGCGTCGGGCTAGGGCATTTTCTGCCCGTTTGAAGGGGTGCTATTTAAAGCCCCCTTCTTCCTCCTCCAACCTTATCTCTTTGTTCTCTCTCTCCATCATTTTCACAAGAGCTTGACTTTGCTAGATCTCTCTCCCTACCCACTCAAATCTCTTGATCTTTTGAGGATTGGAAGAGGTGACCTAGATCTACACCTCCACCAAAGGAATTTTGATTTCCCCCACTCATCCTTCGTGGATTTTGTTTCTTGGGTTCTTGGAACCCTAGACGGTGTAGGACATCCTCGGAGCTGGGGCATTTGTTGTAAAGCTCCGGGGTGTCGTTGAGGGCCTTCAATTGAGTTGTGAAGCCTCCCCTCAACCTTGTTGTAAAGGTTTTCGGTTGGCGCCTTCAAGGTCACCGGTTAGTGGATTGTGAGGCCACCTTTGTGGTGGTGCTCACCGGAGAAGAAGGTGAGGCCTTTGTGGTGCTCGGGAGACCTTGTGTGGCCCCGACACCTCTCCAATGTAGACGTAGCTTCCTTGGAAGTGAACTACGGGAATTACATCTTCGTGTCCCCTTGCCGGTTCTTTCGCTCCACTCCTTTACTTCTTGCACTTACTCTCTTGTTTTCCTTTGTGCTTCTTGTCATTTAGGGTGTTCACGTAGTTGCATCTCTAGTGAACCTTATGTTGTGCTTAAGCCTTAAAAGTGGGATAAAATAATAAAAATTGGTAGTCTCGTATTCACCCCCCTCTAGTCGACGTAAGTTGGGCCTTTCAATTGGTATCAGAGCCTCGGCTCTTACTTCGGGCTTAACCGCCTAAGAGACTATGGTCGGCGAAGAGGGAAGTGTGGGTGCAGCCCCCAAGAACTTGGCCTCCATGGATGACCTCAATCGGTTGGAGACACCCATGATGACCAAGTTTGAGGAAATGATGACTCTTTTGCAATCCCTTAAGCCTACCCCCATGCTAGAAACCCCTCATGCTGCATCTCTTGAGGCCGAAGCCCCCTCCGCTCCCGTGGAAGTGGTTTCCCCCGGGGTGATTCCCGCGGCAGCCCCAAAACACTTGGGTCTAGGCTTTGTGGCTCAAACCACCAAGCTCCCAAGCGAGAGTTCCGAGGGGCTAGGTGACTCCTCCTCCAAAGAGGGAGTCAAGGATTACTCGGCGGTTCCACCACCGTTCAAATATACGCCTATTCCCATGCCGCACATCATACCTCAAGGAGCACCTCCCATACTAGATACTTCTAACTTCGCCAATTGGCAATATCTAATGCAATCTCATATCTCCAGCTCCTCTATTGAATTGATGAGGATTGTGGAGGAAGGCTTCTCTCCATATGATGCTAAGAAGTTGACTCGGGCCGAGGTCGTGGACAAGCAACTCAATGCCACCGCCTTGGGTATGATTCAAAAGGCGTTGACCCCCAAGGACTTTGCTCACATTCGCCAATTCACCATCGCCAAAGAAGCTTGGGATCATCTCACCGAGTTGTATATTAGAAATGCGAGCATTCAAAGCTCCAAGTTTGATGAAGCCAACAATGAGTCCGATGGCTTTGCAATGCAAGATGATGAGACACCCGAAGACATGTATCGTCGGCTCAAGGTTCTTTGTTGTACCTTGAGGGACCTTGGAGCTACCTATGTTGACGACAAGTTTATGAAGAGGAAGTTTGTCCAAGCTCTTCTTCCCTTCGAGGAACAAAAACTCAACTCTATCAAGGGGAGAAGCAACTACCATACCATTTCCTCTCAAGAGGTGCTGAGTGAAGTCATTGCCATGACCATTGCCAAGAAGAATGCAGAGTCAGCTCGTGCTCGTGCCTATGGGTCTCAAAAGCTAAACCTTGCCTTGAAAGCTCAAGTCGTGGAAGTTGATGAAGACGACAACTCAAGTGAGTGGTCTCAAGAGGACATCAAATATGCTTTCAATGAGCATTTGGCTCTAGCATCAAGGGCATTTTGGAATAAACCGGGCATGAAGTCAAGGTCAAGGGACAACCCAAGATTCAACTCAACCATGAAGACTCCAAAGACTAGATCTTGTTACAATTGCAACGACAAGAGTCACTTTGTAGCTCAATGCCCCTTCGAGAATAGAGAAGACAATGGAGGTCGCCTCATTCGCAAGAACAAGCCAAGACCTCCTCATCCTTTGAACAAGACCTTCCACAACAAGAACTCACCTAACAAGGAAAGGGCAATGGTGGTCCATGAAGAGTACTTTTCGGGCGATGATGATGATGTTGAGAATGAAGGTCAAGGTGGAGAGATCGTGGGGGTTGCCGCTATTGCTACTTCATCTACTCCATGAGTGTCTCTCTTCGACTCCCCTAACGAGAACATCATCAACCGCAACCAAAAGTGTCTCATGGCTAAGGCCACCGAGGTAACTCCTGCCTCCAAGTCCTCCCCAAATGAACTTCCCTTGCATGATCTAGATGGTTTAGAGGTTAAGAAAGAGATGGTGAGCATGTGTGAATCCATGGAACATCTATATTATGATACTAGGATGTGCTTTGAAACACTTGTAAACCAACTTGACCATGCTAGGGAAATGCTAGATGAGAAAGAGGAAGTTATTGACATGTTAGGTAAAAATGAGAGAGAGGCCGCCGATGAGATTGCCTCTCTATCCCAATCTCTTGAAGATGAACATAACATGAGAATAACTCTTGGGGAAAGTGTGGCTAAACTTGTTGATGACCATAATGGCTTTATATCGCAACTTGTTAAAGAACGAGATCATGCTATTGCTTCATTGAATGTCCTTAAAAATGAAAAGGTTGAGTTTGGTGTTGGTCATGAATGCCTCAAGGATTTTGAGAAACTCAAGAAGGAACATCATGCCTTGGAGAGTAAATTCTCAAGTATCTTTGAGGCTCATAAGAAACTCCAAACGCAACTAAATAATGAACATTCAAAGTCTTCCGCTACGCCTATTGTGCATTTGTCTTGTTCGTCTAACCCTTGTTGCAAGCATGAGGATCTTGTTAAGGAGAACAAGACATTAAAAGATCAACTTGCAAAAGGGCAAGCCACTATCAAGAGGAAGAACAAAAGAAGGAACAAGAAAAGGAAGAAGAGCAAGAACCTTGCTCTAGTATCCTCTCATGATTCTATCCTTGTGCAAAGTGATAACTTTGCCAGGAAGAATAACCCTTCCTACATTCTTTGCAAATCTTTTGATGGTCATGTTTATGCTAAGTACATTGGAACATCTTACACTCATGATTATCATTGGAACATTTGGGTACCTAAGACCCTTGTGACTAACAAAAGGGGACCCGTTGCAAAATGGGTACCTAAAACCAAAGCTTGATTTTCTTGTAGGACTTTACTTCCGGAGGTGCAAAATGGGTGCTTGATAGTGGAGCTACAAGCCATATGACCGGAAGCAAGTCTATCATGTCGGAGATTAGGCCAAATTTTGCCAATACTTTAGTCTCCTATGGTGATAAAACAGGCTCTCAGGTATTGGGTTTTGGTAAGGTGGTAGTTGCCCCGGATGTATCCTTGGTAAATGTCATGCTTGTCAAAACCCTTGGCTACAATCTTCTTTCTGTTCGTGCTCTTGCTATCATGGGTCTTTCATCTTTCTTTAGTGAGAATTTTGTGGTCCTCGTGTGGAGCAAGTCTCTCATGGTGGCTTTCGTTGGATACGTAGAGCATGACTTATATGTGGTGGATTTCTCCGGAAAGCCATCTACACATGCTATATGTCTCTATGCGAAAGCCGACGTGGGCTGGTTGTGGCATCGCCGCCTAGCCCACGTTAACATGAAGGCTTTGCAAAGTCTCTACACGGGGGGCCACGTCCTTGGACTAAAAGACATTTCCTTTGCCAAAGATCGTGTGTGCAGGGCATGTATAGAAGGAAAGATGCATGAGAAGCCCCACAAGATTCTCAATCAAATCACCACTGAGCGGTGCCTGGAGCTTCTTCACATGGATCTTTTTGGGCCTCCATCTCATGATAGTCTTGGTGGGAAGAAGTACTGTTTGGTGACTGTTGACGACTTTTCACGTTACACTTGGGTCTACTTCTTCAAGTTCAAGAGTGAGACTCAACAAACCATCATCGACTTTGCAAATGAAGTGCAACGGCAACTCAATTCCACCATCCTCACCATTAGAAGTGACAATGGCACCGAATTCAAGAACTACACTTTGGATGAGTTTCTTAGTGATGAGGGGATCAAACATCAATACTCTACCCCCTATACCCGTCAACAAAATGGTGTTGCCGAAAGGAAGAACCGTACCTTGATGGATGCGGCCCGGACCATGATGGCGGAATTCAAGTCGCCATATAACTTTTGGGCCGAAGCCATTTCTACCGCTTGTCATGCAACCAATCGCCTCTATTTACGCAAGAAGAAGAACAAGACTCCATATGAGCTTTTCACCGGTCACAAGCCAAATGTCAAGTACTTCCGAGTGTTTGGTTGTAGATGCTTCCTCCTCAAGAAAGGTGTCCGCTTGTCAAAGTTTGAGTCTAGGGCTCAAGAAGGGATCTTTGTTGGGTACTCAAATCAGTCCCATGCCTATCGAGTCTACAACAAAGCAACGGGAAGGGTTGAAGAATCTAGCAATGTCGAGTTTGATGAAGATCATGAATCTCTTGTGTGGCAAGATGGTATTCGTGATCCAAGTGATGAAATTCCTCCCCAAGCCATAAGAAGAATGGGTGTGGGTTTCTTCCACCCCATTGAGGATCCCCTTGTGGCCGAAGGAGAAGGACCAAGCTCCACTCAAGCGGAGCCTTCACTCTCACAAGACCTTCTTACTCCTCAAGGTCAACTTAATGCTTCTCAAGCTTCGACAAGCTCCTCTCAAGATCTTCATGCTCATGACTCTTCAAGTCCAAGTCTACCTCAAGTTGATCAAGCTGCTCCCCTCCATGTTGTTGAAGCTCCTCATGTAAATGACTCTCAAGGTCAAGTTGACAATGACCAAGGCCAAGCAAGTGTCTCTCCGCCAAATGATGATGTCTCTCCCTCGGTTGATGTTGATGAAGATAGTGATCAAGTTCATTCATATTGTCAAGGAGGGCTCTCGAACCGTGGTGATGATCAAGTGGTTGCTCAAGAATCTCATCTTGAGACCCAAGATCGTCGTCAAGCATACCGCCTCGCCAAGCTCATCAAAGATGGACATATCCTTGATAATGTTTATGGAGACTTCAATAGGGGCTCCACTACTAGGAGACAACTAACCTCTTTTAGTTCTCATCATGCGTTTATTTCTCATGTTGAGCCCCAAAAGGTCTTCGAAGCTCTTGAAGATGATGATTGGCTCGATGCTATGAACGAAGAACTCCACAACTTCAAGAGAAACAAGGTGTGGAATCTTGTGAAAAGACCCAAATATTGTCAAAACGTGATTGGGACCAAGTGGATCTTCAAGAACAAGAAGGATGCAAATGGTATAGTCGTCCGCAACAAAGCAAGGTTAGTTGCCCAAGGATACTCTCAAGTTGAGGGCATAGACTATGGTGAAACTTATGCTCCCGTTGCTCGTCTAGAATCCATTCACATGCTTCTTGCCTATGCTACCCATCATAATTTTCAAGTTGCAACAAATGGATGTCAAGAGTGCTTTCGTTAATGGTCCTTTAAAAGAATTGGTGTATGTCAAGCAACCTCCGAGATTTGAGGACCCCCTCTTCCCGGACCATGTCTACAAAATCGATAAGGCACTATATGGTCTCAAGCAAGCCCCACGTGCTTGGTATGAGTGCCTTAGAGAGCTCTTGTTAGATCGTGGTTTCGAAGTAGGCCTCATTGATCCCACTCTTTTTACTAAGAAAGTTGGAGGAAACGTGTTCATTTGCCAAATCTATGTTGATGACATTATTTTTGGGTCTACTAACAAAGCTTTCAATGAGGATTTTGCTAAGCTCATGACCGACCGCTTTGAGATGTCTATGATGGGGGAGTTGGAATTCTTTCTTGGCTTCGAAGTCAAACAATTGAAGAGAGGGACTTTCATCAACCAAGCCAAATATGTCCAAGATATGCTCAAGAAGTTCAACCTTGATCAAGTAAATGGAGTCAAAACTCCCATGCCCACAAAGGTTAATCTTGATCTTGATCCCAAGGGTAAGGATGTGGATCAAAAGCTTTACCGCTCGATGATTGGTTCTTTACTCTATCTTTGTGCTTCTCGACCGGATATTATGTTGAGTGTGGGTATGTGTGCAAGATTTCAAGCCGCGCCAAAGGAAAGCCACATGGTGGCGGTCAAGAGAATCTTTCGATATTTGGTTCATACCCCTAACTTTGGGATGTGGTACCCAAAGGGGGATAGCTTTGATCTCATTGGTTTCACTGATTCGGATTGGACAAGAGATAAAGTGGAGAGAAAGTCTACTTCCGGTGCTTGTCAATTTCTTGGGAGGTCCTTGGTGTGTTGGTCCTCGAAGAAGCAAAACTGCGTGTCTTTGTCCACTGCCGAAGCTGAGTACATCTCCGCCGCGAGTTGTTGTGCTCAATTACTATGGATGAAGCAAACTTTGAAGGATCTTGGACTCTCTTTTGACAAGGTGCCACTTTTGTGTGACTATGAGAGTGCTATTGCTATTGCTCACAACCCAGTTCAACACAACAATACCAAGCACATTGAGATTTGTCATCATTTCATTCGGGATCATGTTGCTAGAGGAGACATTTCCTTGGAGTATGTTCCTACCAAGGCCAATCTTGCGGATCTTTTCAAGAAGCCTCTCGATGAAGCAAGGTTCCGGGAGTTGAGGCATGAACTAAATATCATTGATTCAAGCAACGTGACTTGAGTATCTTGCGCGCATACCCGGGTCTCAAAGGATATCTTGTTTGGAAGTACGCATGGTTTTAGGGGGAGTGTGGTTCCTCCAATGAAACATTAATGTATTCATTCTATATGGTCTCTCAAGGAGACAATTTGAGCTTAAATGATGAGTTTTGGTAATGAACCCAAGATACATCTTCGCGGTTTCAAGCCAAGTATACTCATATATGGTGGCCTAGGCCACTGACTTACTGCTTTTTGACACACAGTCATTGTTTTGAGTTTATTCTTTTGGGTGGTTCTGGTTCTTTTCTGTTTTTGCTCAAGGTCATTTTTCCTTGCCAATTATAATTTGGAGTTTGCTTTCTGGGAATCGTCGGTAGTTCCGGTCTGAACCGGTACTACCAGTCAGGGCTAAAATTTCTCTGAGAAATTACGCCTTGATCGGCGGTATCTTCTCCTAGAACTACCGGTGTCGTCGGTAGTTCCGGCCTCTGGCCGGTACTACCGGTGAAAGGGGCTCCCATTAAGTGACGGGCCAAGGGGGGCACGGGGTCATCTTCCCCACTTGCCTCCCCTTGACCCCATCTCAACACCCCAAGTTCTCAAGGAGCACTCCACGGTGACGCCGCCGGCCACACCGATTCCTGCCGTCCCTCATCAGATCGGCTCCGTGGGATTCTTCCCATCCTCGATTCCCCGCCATGGACCCTGGTATTTGCTCCTCTCGTGCTCCAATCATGGAGATCTAGTCACTTTTGTGCTTGAGTAGGACATGCCATGTCTAGGGCTATTCTTTGGCTAGAACTTCAATGGGGAGTCTTGGTAGGGATAGGGTTCTACTTTAGATTGTTTTGCCTCAGTACATAGTCTAGATGTCATCGATTTGTGCATCGAGTTTCATCGAATCTGGGATTTGGACCCAGTTTTTGAACTGCCCTGTTCGTGCCCTGATCGGTACTACCGGTGCGGATTCGCCGGTACTACCGGCGTGGTCCTCTCACCGGTACTACCGGTGAGGCAGCGGCAGTACCGCCCAGGGGCAGGGCATGACCGGAACTTCCGGTGCATCCCATGCGACCGGTAGTTCCGGCCGCCAGGCGGAACTTCTGATGCACCAATTTCTGATATCTGTCTCTATACCGTGTCAATTCAGTCTAGTTGCTTTTGTTTTTCTTCGACCTTGTGCACTTATTTTCTAGTTCCTCATTTCTATTTGCTTTTGTCTCAGGGCAAGGGGGTTCCCGTGGTAGATCCAAGCGGTCTCGTGCTCCTTATCGTGGACCGTCAGAGATTGATGAGGATGATCTTGAGGTTGCGCGCCCTCCCAGTCAGACTGCTCATCAGAGGGCTGCAGCTGAGCGTCGTGATACTGCTACGGAAGGCAAGAGGCATGTTCTTGCAAGTCAGAAGAAGACCACCTCTGGGCCGGATTCTAGCAAGAAGAAGATTTCCTCTTGGCTGTAGCTTGCCTATGAGGAGTTTTGCAAAATTGATCCCTACGCTGTTCCTCGTGACCGCCTGGCTCAGGATCCTTTCTTCCACACAATGCGTCAACAGGATATCTATTCTGAGGTTTATGCTACTAAGAAGAAGAATGTGTGTGCTCCTCAGAAGTACATCAACATTGCAAAGATGGAGAGCAACCCTGAATACTTTGGTGAAGCTCTTGATATGTGCAGGAGGTTTGGGCTCATCAAGCTGATGCAACACCGTGAGAACTTTGATGAGAGGGCCATTGCTCAGTTTTACTCCACTCTCTACTTTGATACTGACCCTGATGATCGAACCATGAAGTGGATGACCCAAAACCACTATCTGTCTGCTAAGTGGTCTGAGTTTGCCGCCCTTCTTGGCTACCCTATTCAGGAAGGCGGCCGTCGTGCCAATGGGTGGTGGGTGCATAGGGGGAAGGCCTCCGAGCCGGAAGTTCTTGAGCCTATTTACATTGAGGGCCGTGGCATTGCTGGAAACGTTGCCCATCTCCTTCCCACCTATGACATCATGCGCAAGGTCTATCAGAACACCATTGCTCCCAAGGCAGGTAACTTTGATCAGCTTCACGCCTTCCAGATTGATCTCATGTTTCAGACTTACCGCCACAGAAACTCTCATGAGCCCCTTGATGTTATGGATTACATCTTTGAAGAAATCTGGTCCGCTATGATTGAGAAGAGGTCTTGTCCATATGCTCCGTACATCCAGACTCTTATCAATGCCAAGTGGAGGGACGCAACTGGCTCTATCTACCCTCAGGATGTTCTCACTATTCATGAGGAGAAGACTCTCCGTGTAATGAAGCATAAGCCACCTCGCTCTCAGGCTGAAGACAACGTT
Organism: Avena eriantha; assembly: GCA_910589775.1. Classification (NCBI taxonomy): domain Eukaryota; kingdom Viridiplantae; phylum Streptophyta; class Magnoliopsida; order Poales; family Poaceae; genus Avena; species Avena eriantha. Next base: position 160,601,824 of record OU342742.1, on the reverse strand, counting down.
GCTGCTGGTAGGACTACTTCGGATGCTAGTGATGGGGACCGTGCTGAGGCTTCTCCTCCACCCCGACTTGTGAGGCAGCCCTCTTGGGCTAAAAAGCTGCTGAAGAAGGTGAAGAAGACTTTCTGCTTCATTCAGGACCGTGAGTATCATTCCTATGTTGCTCAGAGGCACAATGTTCGCCGAGAGAAGGCCATCATGAGGAAGCTTGATATTCCTGTGTCACCTGAGTCTAGCTCCGTCACCGCGCCCAAAGATGAGTGGATCAACACGCATTGCAAATGGACTGATAGTGATGATGATGAGCCAGAGATCTCCAGTCAGTTCCCGCCTGCTTGGAACAATGCCTCTTGGGACCCCGAGCTGCCTCCTCCGTTCGTTGGTGGGTGGGGCGCGTAGTTTGGCTTCTTTGTCCCTTTTTGGCGTCTTGATGCCAAAGGGGGAGAAAGTGCTCCATTAGGATCTCGGGATTTGCATGGGTTGTGCCACGAGCTCGCTTTTTCTTTGATCTTTTTATGCTCGTGCACACTTTATTCCGTTTTGTAATGGTTGTGGACCTCCGTTATTGTCTGTGGACCTCTTGTATCTTGTGTGGTTGCTACCTTGTTGGTGAATCTATGTGGTAAGGTATCTCTGCGGTATTCTCCTAAGGTTTTGTGGTGGGCTATTCTTGATTGTCGAACCTTTGTCTCACCACAATTGTGTTGGTGCAAGGTATGAGCTCCACTCTTTTCTCGGTTGGGAGAGCTCCCTCCCATGCTTCAGGGGGAGCCTCTTTCACTTTTAGTTGTATTGCCTCTTTGTGCAAATCTTGTGGAATTGTCATCAAGCACCAAAAAGGGGGAGATTGAAAGGATTATTTTCTCTCCGTATGTTTTTAGTGTTGATGACAACTCCTTTTGTGGTTTAACCGTTTGTCCGAGTTTCAGGTTTTATCTTCGGACGTGTTCGTGGATGTTGTCTCTCAAGGAAGAGCTTGCAGTCGATAGCTTTTATTTTTCACTTTCTCTTGTTTACTTTATAGGCTACCGTACTATCAAGAGGGAGTCCATCTAGGAAGGTTGTGGAAAATCAATATTTCATGCACATACCATATATGCACATCCACAGCCATCCCAGTTTTCGAGTGAGAGAGAGTTTTCGGAGCTGTTGGAGGGGTTTCTGCTCTGACCGGTAGTACCGACCAGGCGGCGGTAGTACCGCCCAGGGGTTTTCCTAGGGCTGTTCGAGCGGTACTTCCGGTCGAAGATCCGGTCCTATTTCCGATGAAGCGTATTTGGGCTCAGTAAGACTTATGTCTAACTTTGCCTATTTGTCGGAAATAGCGTCGGATCTTGGACCGGTAGTACCGGCCTGACCAGCTCCTACCCCCTTGAGCGGTAGTACCGCTCCCTCACCGGTAGTACCGGCCAGCTTCGGGGACCGGTAGTTCCGGGTCCAGTTCCGGTCATATTTCCGACGCTGGGCAGTGCAGGTCAGATAACCTTCTGCCTCGTACTGCCTATTTGGCGGAAATTTTACCTCAAAAAAAATTCTAGCCGTGGAGTCGTGCTTTCCCATCACTCTCCCCAGCCCCGCGTCTCGCGTTCGCAAGACCGCAAGGCGTCCGTCCTGAGATCGGCACCGCAACGAAACAGGGTCATCCCGACAGATCCCGGCCGCCGCCTATATGGTTGCAATCCTGGTTTTTGTTGGCAGTGTTCCTATTTTCTTGAAGATAACTTGGATTGCAGGACGGTGGACGCTGCCACTGAGGATGACCGCCTTTGCATTGCCCCCTCATGGCATGTACAATGGTTGATAAGATAATCTTATTTTATACCGGACACGTAATCTTGACGTGTTGACAAAATATTATGTACAATGAGTTATTTTTTAGTCTTATCTCTAGTGACAGATATCCCTAAAAATATGGTGAGACATATCGTGCTAAGAGATCATCGCTTGAAAGATAAGACAGGTTTTTTTTTGGTTCCTCTCTTTTCCAACTCAGCAATCATCCTACGTGGTAAGATAAGACCATGATACGTGCCCTCGTCACAAGTCTAACCCCCCGGCCCGTACACCATCGGCTCTCACTCCTACTGTACGGTAACATGGAGATATATCTACCAAAAAAAAGACATGGAGGTATATCATCTGACTGAATCAAAATCATATTACGATTTTGAGACCGTTGACTGTCTACAGATGTGGATGATTTAGTTTACTTGCAAGATTGTTCTAAATCCATTAAATATCTTCACCTATGTTGCGATTATTAGTCAGTTTGTTTGACGATTTATACCACCGATAGAAGATTTTGTCTCATGATTTTGATAGAAAAACAAAGCATTGTGTCAATATAGTAGGATAGAGAACCAGAACCTCCCATGCAGACCCGAATCCGAAGTGATTGGATAAATAAAGAAATCTTGATTTTCCTAAAACCATTGGATGTTGTTGTGCCATAAATAATGTATCATTACTTTTGCGTATACTTAATTTATTGGTAGTCGACATTAATATTTGACTGCTATTTTATTTTTGAAATTTATTTGATCAACATGGATGAGGGTATTAGTATAATTTTTAAACAGACTATCACGTGCATTGTGAAATGCCGCAAAACTACCACATTTGAGGCAACGGTGTCATGTAACTACCGACTTTGCTAATTTTGTCCGAAAACTACCAATATTGGGGCTGGCTTGTGACAAATAGCACTAATTCACGTCTTAATCTGTTTTTCGACCAATTGGGCCCACCTGTCTGGCATGTGAAAACCTAATAGCCATTTTTATTTTGCAAAACTACCCAATTTCTTATTTATTACCACACAAAAGTCCCACTCAATTCCCTCACAAAAAACAAAAACAAAAATCCCCAAACGAGGAACTCGCCGTCGCCGGAGATGCCTATGTGCTACAAGGAGCACCGCCCAGAGGAGCGGCTTCGGGGCCGCCGGCGACTCCTGCAGGGGTAGTAGCCACGGGTGGTGGCTCGGGAACTTTCGTCACCGTGGTGGCCATCGGCATCAGCTGCACCGGCGGAGGACGACGACGCGGCATTAGAAAGCACCCTAGAGAGAGAGGAGTTGGGCGGGAGGTGTGGCCGGTCAGCGACGTCACGGGAGAATGCTTAGTGGCATCAGGGATTCGCGAGGACGACTGCGGTGGCGTTGGGCTGGAGTTGAAGAAGATCGAGAATATTACCCGCAAAAAAAAAGACCGAGAAAATTCGCTCGATTTCATCCATTCCAGCTCGATTCCTTCAACGAGAAGGAGGACGGACATGAGTTGCTACTAGAAACGATGTCTTGGCCCGATGATGTCTACAGCGACCGCTCGACGGCGGTTCACCGCCGGCCTCAGATGCAGGCGAAGGGCTCCATGGCGGCAGTCAAACTGTGACGACGTGTCCACGGTGAGGATAGCACCGCCTAGTAGGATACCCCGCGCCAGGCCGGGAGCACGCCTGTTGTCACTACCTCGGGCGGACCTGCTCATCGGCCGAGCCTGCGAGGACGAGCGCGATGCATCACCGTGGAGCAGAAGATGTAGTTCGCCAGATCTATGTCTACCTTTTTATAATTAGAGGGTTACAAAATTAAAAGATATAATATATTAAGGTCCTTTCTATAAAATTGGCAGGAACGTGTTGTCTTTTTTGCCACGTAGACCGACATGTGGGTCCGGATGGTCAGAAAATAGTTTAATACGGTTTAACTGAGTAATCAATGCTATTTGTCATAAACTAGCCCCAATATTGATAGTTTTTGGACAAAAATAGCAAAGTCGGTAGTTAAGTGACACCACTGCCTCAAATGTGGTAGTTTTTCGTCATTTTCTCTTGGTAAAATATTGCACGTGCCAAATTACTAGTTGGAACAAAAGTACTACGTATATGAGGTAGTTTATTTCAACGCGACTCAATCGATGCAGTGTTGTTCTTCTAGGTTTTAATTATTTAGTATCCTTTAATTAACTCTTTTGTGTTTGATCTGTCTATTGGAGATGTGCATCATCTCTTACCATGATGGTGTTGTAGATTCCAATCCCACGGTAATCATGTGTGCGCCTCATCCCTAGGCCAACCGTACTCCCTTGTTGCAATCCTCTCATGTGCCACCTTCTCTTCCTCTGCCACGTCCACAAATGGCGAGGTCACTTCCATGGGCAAAGTCATGGTGGAGGAGGCCGCAAGGAGAGAGGGAAGTGACATGGCGTGGCATGGGAGAGGGCGCATCCGAACAGGAGCCCAACGCCGGCAAGGGATGTTAGAGTCTGCACAAAACGGGCGACGCCCGTGCGACGCATCCGAACAGGAGCCCAACGCCGACAAGGGATGTTAGATTTTTGAAATTTCCTATTCACCCCATCTAAGCGACATCAGGAGAGGAGCGATGTGATTGCCACCAGAGGGAGGAGTGGACAAGATTGCGGCAACCCGGTAGATGAATTTCAGTCTAGCAAAGAGTATTGATGGACTAGGAGGTGGGTGTCAGATGTCGTATTTTTGTTGCTACCAAGTATACTTTTGGTATTAGGGGTGGGATTCGTAGTGTGCTGGTCATGAAAAGTAGACTTTTGCGGAGTTTTTCGGAGGGAATTTAGAAACATGTTGTTCTATTAGGTTGCAAGGATTCTATATGTGTTGTGAGGGATTGTTTTCTAGTGTTGGGAATGTGCTTCTGCGTTGTTGCGTTAGCAGGGACAAGAAAACTTGATCAGGATTATGTCTTTATCTTTTGGCTTCAGGGCTATGCCTAATTTGCCATGATGTTTTTGTTGGAAATATGTCCTAGAGACAATCATGTATGATATATTTTCTAAGTATATTTATAAGTTCGTAATGTTCTTGAACAAATATCAATAGTACATGTCATTGGATATGTGATTCGGTTATAGACCTATGTACTATATTGATATTATGTTCTAAATTATCCTTAGTCAAAAGGTTGTTCTTGATACACAACCTAGACTAATATATAAGTTGGAGATGACCCAATTGCACCGGTCATGAGCATGGTAGTGCCAATCCAACTATTAAATTGTTTAGTGAGCCATACATACACATATTAAGACACGATGAGCAAGTTGTCATTTGTTAGTCTCGGGGCAATAGAATCTTTAGATATGACGGTATCACATGATCCGAATTGTGGATCGACTAGCTTAGGTATGTCAAAAGGTGTTCCGTAGCTTAGAGTCTGAGTGTTCATGTAAGCGAGCTGGACTCGGGGCCATGACATGATACTTGGACGAGTAACAGGGTCAAAGAAGGAGCCCACTTGGATATGATCCATGTGAATATTGGTGATATGATTTAGATGGGCCTCAAGCATTGATCCCACCAAGGAAGGCTATATGGGTGGAGTGGTATGGAAAGTTTCCTAACTCCAGATGGCACCCGTCGGGTTCAGTTCTAGGTTTGGCACCCTCATACCAGCCCCCGCCACCCGCCTCTGAACCTGTCGTCGGGTACAGATATCCACCAGAACCGCTACCCACCGGGTAAACGGGACCCGATGGGTAACCCATGAAGCTAAATGACATCATCATCTAATTGACACTTGACAACAAAGAGCCAAAGTCAACTACTGATTGATAGCAAGTAGACATGAAATAGACAAATTTTCATGGCAATTACAACAAATAGACGACAATAACTCATAGGATAATGACAATATCAAACATATAAGAATAACTCATAGGATAATGACAATATCAAACATACAAGAATAACTCACATGATAATGATAATTCACAACCACAAGTTCACACGCTACACATGTTTACAATCAAAAGTTCATGACAAACAGGATACCTAATTCACGAGTTCACAAATCACATAATCTTAGCATGACAAATATTTCAGGACCAGGAATAACAAATATAGTCCAAGACTTCCTGATCATATGGAAATAACAACAAATAAGCACACAACAAGTTCACGAATCACATTTCACAACCGCAGTCCATAGGACAACAAGAACAAACAGTCCATGTACATATTCAACCATACAAGCTACAAGAAGCCGAGATCCAAGCTCCAGTTGTAGCAAGTAAGACGTCTTGCATAGAGGTAAAATATGAATCATAGTAACACTATACATTGCCAAACATAAGTTTTGTTGTAGCAATAGTCACGGAAATATTGTAGAAATAAGCACAATCATACTAACATCATTCTATTCTTGTTTGTCTTGAAGACAGGTCAAAAAGCTGCCTTCACCAATATGAGCATCTACAAGAAATGAATTTTTTACATAAAAGAACGTAAGCTCACAAGTATAAGGAGAAACATAAGAGAGAAATATTAAGAAAATGCATGATTTTTTCACCTTTGTACTTGTTTCTAAGCCAACCTTGATAGCACATCAGTAGCTCAATCATGTGAGATGTGAAGCGGCTCCTATGTTCATTCACTATTTTGCCACTTGTACAAAAAATAGATTCAGAAGCAATAGTGAAAGGATAGAGATGTCGCCTAGAGGGGGTGAATAGGAAATTTTAAAACTACTATAGTTTTGGTTTGACAGAATACGGAATTAAACTAACGCTTCATTTAAAAAAACCTAAGTGCACTAGGCTCCACTAAGTGCACCAATAACAATTTAAGCTAAGAAAGATAGAACAAGATAAATAGCACAAGTGATAAGCAAGAAATAAGTACTTCAAGCTCGATGAAAATCACAAAGAAAGTAAGCTCGGGTATAGAGATAACTGAGACACGCGGATATGAAGATGTATTCCCATGTTCCCTTACAAGTAAGGTACGTCACGTTGGATAGGTATGAGATTCAACGAAGGATTTCCCAACGCCATAAAGGCTCACCTTATCTTTGAGTCTATCCCATGAAAGAATATGTTCTTTTCTTATGGCTAACTTTTCCTCCACTCTGGAGATGGCAACTCCACAACCAGCTCACAAGATCCACGAAGGAGAAGCCATGTTCCTATCGATTAAGGAAGAAAGAAGAATAGGTGGACCAGGAGGGAGACAAGGAGGAATAAAGAAGAAAAAGGAGACGAAGAGAATAAGAAGAGGCGACGAAGCGGAACTACCAGTGCGAGGAGATGAGGAGACGAAGCAGAACTGCAACTTCAAGTTTGGATAAACGGGTTTTTTAAGAACTAGTGCGTGAATTGTTTGCATGCTTTTGTTTCAGAACTAGATTGTGAACTGCCATGCACTGCGCAATAGAGGAACTTGCAAGTTTGGATCAACAGTGTTGATTATGCTTGTAAAAAAAATCCTGTGTTTGTTGTGATTCACAATATGGTATAAGGACGGTGAAATACCAATTTCTAACGAACAATGTTTGGTGATCTAGCGGTTTGAGTTGTGCTCTACTAAAGCGGGGTCGTGGGTTCGATTCCGTCCAATCGCTACTTCTCAAAACAGATTTTTGTCTCATTTAATTTTTTCTATCAAACACAGTGACATATGTGACCAGCCAAAAACCACCTCTAGGTTGAGCCCTTACGTGAAGTACTACCGTGCAAACTGCACTGAAAGGTGGGGTTAGCTCACGGATGACACGTTCGGTGAAAAAAAATGAGTCAAACATGCGCCTTGATGAAATCCAAGAAGATTATACGCGAGACGAAATGGATAACTGAGCTTTGGGCCGGGGACGAAATCCACAACGATTTCGCCACGATGAAATCCAGAAACATCATGAATGACTGGGCTGGAGGCCCTCCAAGACCCTCCCGACGAAAAAAACTAGAACGTCACGGGATCCGCGATGTTTTTAGGTAGCGTCATGAAAAAAATCATCATGGATCATCTGGATTCTTGTTGTGGCGGCGGCTGAAAACTCGAAATATATTGTCGCCTTCACGAAAGGTGTAGGGTTTAACGAGACGAAGCCCCGTCACATGGTACGGGCAGGCTGTACGGGCGGACCTTGTCCTTACCAGTGGTCTTTAAGCCCTTTGGAGCTTGGGTTTCAACCCTAGTTTCTTGACTGTATAGATAACCTCAAAATCTTCATTAGTAGCTCCGGATTTCGCCTTAAAAGTGTGATTTCATGCACAACAAAATTCAAAATAAAGTATTGCACATCTTTGTAATAATTGGTCATTAGTAGCAAGTCTAGAGATATTCTTAGTCATTTGTTTGACTAAAAATGTGATTTAAACGTGCAGAAAGATGGCTATTTTCATAGCCATCAGACGACTGAATGAAGAGAGGTCCCGTGCGAAACAGGCTCCGGTTGCAGCTATCTTTCCCCACGGGGGCGTCAACTGTCATAAGAAGGTAAGCGAGAGGCGTGGGAGAAAGCAGGGAAGCTAGCGATAGCGGCCGCATACGAGATTAGGCACAAGAAAGCGCAGCGAGACACCCGACATACCCAAGTTCAGATCCCTCTAAGAGGTAACACTCCTACTCCTGCATGATTTGGTTGTATGATTATGAACACATGAACTACAAGGGCTCCTCGAGCTATATGAGTCCTATCGATCTAATAGAGTCCGGCCGGTACGTAAATGAGCTAGTGTGTGCGAGTGCTCATGACAGAGATTGCTGAGTCTGATCGATCAGCGCATGTGTGTGTTTGTGTGCACCTTATAAAGGAGTGCCCAGGGACCAAGAGGGACCACCTAGCCTAACTTAATATTCCCTTTGTCATCGATTATACAATGTACTCCCTCCTTCTAAAATATAAAATGTTTTAGTTTTGTGAAAGAAGTGTATCTAGACCTCTTTTAGTGTCTAGGTTCACTCCAAACCTAGATGAACGTAGACATTAAAAGGGTCTAGATATACTTCATTCACAAAGGTAAAACATCTTATATTTTAAAACGGAGGGAGTAGAGTGGTACACTGTTGCTATGTAGTACTCCCTCTGTTCCAATTTAGTTTGCGTGGATAAATAGTGCACGGAAAACGAGGTGGCCGATCTCTCTTTCATTTTTCACTTTTTTGCTCCTCGGTTTTTTGAGATGTGTAGCTCCGTGTTTACTCTACCTATTCCAAAAATCATAGAATTTTTTTGATAAAAAATAATAAGACAAATAGGCCGCCTTGTTTTACGTGATGAACAGTAACGCGCAGAGTAATATGAAACAGAGGGAGTAGTAGTGCTAAAGGCAGCGTGGCTGTAGTGCTCGTCGTCTTGTCCGTGTCTTATGGCTGTACGTCCGAGAGCATCCAATGCTCGGTTGATCAAATAGGAAGTGGGGCATCTAGAGTTGACCGATTGAAGAGGGAGAGCCGGCCAGGATCGATCCACCGACCCTGGGGAGCGGCGGTAGGAATCTTTGGTTGAGGCAGCGATAACCGGCTGGACGAGACGGTTTAGCCTAGTAGTGACCGGGCGTAGAGGAGAGGGAGGCCCAGCCGGGGGAGGCCAGCAGGCCCAGCAAGGGAAGCAGAGCGAAACGGGGAAGCCGACCCAACCGGGAGACGCGGAGCGGAAAATATCATTTTGCGGTCCGAAAGTTGGGGTGTCCAGGCAACGCGGTATCTAAGTTTTCTAAAATTAACCGCGATAACTACAATTAGTGTGCCAAATACTCAGAGGGTCTTTTTCGGCATGAATTCAACTTTATGTTTTAATAAAAAAAATCAGGCTAACGGCCGTCAAGTTGGGCCCCCCTGTCAGTTCTCGCCGTTATGTTGCTCATGTCGCTCCCGTCGCTTAGGTGTCAATTAGGCTTGCAGCGTTGGTGCATGTATCCATTACGCGTCTTCTTCTTTTCCGGAGCGGCAATCTATGGGGCGTCGCATCCATGGCGCGGAGCTGGGATGTGGACGAACCTGCTCGGCCTAGCTCTCCTCTCTGTAGGCTTGCAGCGTTGGCGCCTGCATCCATTACGCGTCTTCTTCCCCGGAGCGGCAATCTGTGGTCGCGGCCATGGCGCAGAGCTGGGACGTGACGAAGCTGCTCGGCCATGGTTGTGTTGTTGTATGTTAAACTAGTAAATCTCTTTTGTTCAAATCTCTTGGGCTATACCAACTTCATTGTGTTTAATTATGAAAGACAAAATATAAATGATTTCTCTCAATTTCTCGCATAGAAAAATGCACAGCTAATTTTATATTCTCACAGGAACTGGCCTCACTTGTTGAACCGGCGACACTGCCACGATCTCCACGTAACCACGGTGAGTTCTCGAACCGAAAGTTGCAGTTACCACGTTTCTTCTGCAGTCATTCCTCTGCAGTTTTTCCTGGATGCTTCTTCTTCCTCTATTCTGGAACTGTCGGTTCATCTTCTTCTTCCTCTCGCAGGTAGTTCCTTGCAGGCATTTCCTTTCACTCATTTCCTTGTAGGAATGGACGATGGGAAACGCACAACAGAGACCCACTTGGTCCCTTCCCATGGCACCACGACTTTGACAGTGGTGTACACAAATGATGAAGCGACTGTGGAGACAACTCTCGCCAGGTTTGAACGATTGCTTGATAAAAAAAAGCACAAGTTTGTGGGGCTAGACTTGGAGTACACCCTTGCAAATAAGCAAAAAAATCCTCCACAAGAGATCGCTGTCGTGCAAATCGCCATACATGAGGAGGTCCTCGTTTACCACTTCTGCAGGTATGTGAAATTTAAATTTGAGATCACTACTTCTGCATCCCTTGTGCCCTTACATCCCTAGAACCATCTAAGTGCAGGAATAAACCAACTGAGATGCATTGTCCGGCTCTAGTCGAGTTCTTGTGTAGAAAAGGGATAACTTTCACTAGCGTGGATATCACAAATGAGACAATTATGCTTTCTCGTGCGTTGATAAAAATCCCAGATGGGCACCACATCGACATCCAAAATCTGTACAAGATCAAACTATACCCAGCGAAGGATGACATGGGTGATCTGGCAGCAGAAATCATCGATAAATCCTATGAAAAACTGAAGAAATTGAAGCGACTCGATCACGACTACTGGGAATGGAAGCCGATGAGCCAGGTGCGCCTCGAGTATGGAGCCAGAGACGCCTACATGGCGTACGAGTCATACAATAAGCTCATTACCATGAAAGATGGGATGTTAAGGCGGGGGTTTTCGCGAGAGAGCTATGCCCTGGTTGCAAGCTAGCCTAGGAGAAGAAGCGCGAGGAGGACAGAAAGCGGTTTCGGGACGAGTAGGGATCTAGGGATGGTGGCGACATCAAGCGGTTGAAGGGGAAGGAAGTCAAGGACGACAACAAATGGTGGTGATACATTATGTGTTTGAACTAGATTTTAGTTTCTAGTTTATTATGTGTTTGATACATTTAGTTACTTCAATATAAAATTTCGACCAATTTAACTTGTTGATGTATTTCTTGACAATTATAATATAATTGAGCACTACAAATATTTTGTAGTGTGCGTGAGCATGATCAGTAAATATAATTGAACACTAGAAACTTTAAGGCACTCCATATAAAGGAGTAGATTAATAGAGAAGGTTCACCAGAGACACCACGGATATATTGTCTTACGTGCCACACACAGGTAATAATTAACTAGAACAAAATAAAAGCAGGGGCTACAGCAGGAGGCCGGGACACGGATACGCCTAGCAGGGTAGGGGTTTATCAGCAGGAGCCAGCCGCAGCCTAGTAGATGGGATACAGGTCAGTCCTGACATACTCCCGGAGGAATTTGCCGTAGGCTGCGTGCCGCGCCAAGGTAATCGGCCTATGGTTTTTGCCTCCGTCTCTGCCAACGCCCTCCGCGTGCTGGATCATGCTGTTGAGGTCCACGTTGATTGCTCTGCCACAGAATGGGCAAAACAGTCCCCCCCTACAGTGGAAATGGATTAGCCCACACCGTAACCGCCTCAGCACGTAGTGGCTCTTGTTGTCCCTGGATACCTTGCTATCGTCCACTTCATCATCATCCTCATGTTGATTTTTAAGAACATAACTTAGAACTCATACATATGATTGAATTGTATTACTACTTAAGAATTGAAAACATGTATATGTAAGACAATATATTCGTGGATATCAAATATAAAGCATCTCAGCAATAGTTTGATCGGTTCATATATCATTTCATCTCAACACAATGACAAATAATTGCATCAGAGTGAATGTAGGATAAATCTAGGGGCCTCATAAGTTTCTTCAGGGATGGAGTCAGTGAACCAAGTAACAATTGCACAACCTGTAATGTTGTTGTACATCGCCCCAGGTTCACTAACTCATCTCTGCAAAAATCTGACATCAATGTGTTTGCCTCTCTTTTGGGACAAATTTGAATCATTGGCCACAATAAGAAATTGAAATATAATCATACAAAACATTATTCAGGAATATACATAATCAGGTACAAAAACAAGCCTAAATATTGTAATTATAAATAAAAAACCAAACAATTAATCTTTAGGTAAATGTTAAAAATACTTATGATCAAAACCATTCATATACATATGCATCATACCAATCATTAAAAGATTAGAAACGATTCAAGGATCATATATGTAGTTCCATATGAGAATAAATTTAGGGCCTCATAATTTGTTTCAGAGATGGAGTTGGCGAACTAAAGTGCCAACAGCACAACCTATATTGTTTGTGTGCATTGCTGCCTTAGGTTCACCAACCCATCCCTAAAACACGACACCATCATATGTGTCTCCCCTTGAACTCTTTTGGGGCAAATTTCAATCATCGGCCTTGGTGACAAACTAAAATGTAATTCTTATACACTATGAATGCATGGAATAGATAATTCGAATATCATAGTTCTATGAATGTAGAATTAAGATTAAGGCCTCATAAGTTTATTCAAGGATGGTGTGAGCGAACCAAGTAACAATTGCACAGCTTATATTGTTCTTGTACATGGTCCCAGGTTCGCTCACTCATCCCTGAAAAAATCTGACACCAATGTGTCTGCCTCTCTTTTGGGGAAAATTTGAATCATTGGCCACAATAAGAAATTGAAATGTAATCGTACAAAACAATATTTAGGGATATACATAGTCAGGTACAAAAACAAGCCTAAATATTGTAATTATAAATAAAAAACCAAACAATTAATCTTTATGTACATGTTAAAAATACTTATGATCAAAACCATTCATATACATATGCATCATACCAATCATTAAAAGATCAGAAACAATTCAAGGATTATATATGTAGTTCCATATGAGAATAAATCAAGGGCCTCATAATTTGTTTCAGAGATGGAGTTGGAGAACCAAAGTACCAACAGCGTAACCTATATTGTTTGTGTGCATTGCTGCCTCAAGTTCACCAACCCATCCCTAAAACACGACACCATCATACATGTCTCCCCTTGAACTCTTTTGGGGAAAATTTCAATCATCGGCCTCGGTGACAAACTAAAATGTAATTCTTATACACTATGAATGCATGGAATAGATAATTCAAATATCATAGTTCTATGAATGTAGAATAAAGATTACAGCCTCATAAGTTTATACAGAGATGGCGTAAGCGAACCAAGTAACAATTGCACAGCTTATATTGATCTTGTACATGGCCCCGGGTTCGCTCACTCATCCCTGAAAAAATCTGACACCAATGTGTCTGCCTCTCTTTGGGGAAAATTTGAATCATTGGCCACAATAAGAAATTGAAATGTAATCGTACAAAACAATATTCAGGGATATACAAATGCATCATACAATGCATTCATAGATCAGAAACAATACAAAGATTATATATTTAGGTTTCATATGAGAGAAAAATCAGGGCCTCATTTTTTTTAGCGATGGAGTCGGAGAACCAAAATACCAACATCACAACCTATATTGTTTATGTGCATTGCTGCCTCAGGTTCACTAACCATCCCTAAGAAAACGACACCATCAGATGCCCTTGCACTATTTTGGGGCAAAATTGAATCAATGGGCTCAGTAAGAAATAGAAATGTAATGTTATAGGCCTGCTGTGTATCGAAATCAACACTCAACTAGCAAACTCAACTAGATGGCAGATGAGCAGATTGGGGTTTTGTGACTAGACGGATTGGGATTTTATGACTAGATGGTAGATGTATCAATCAACCGATCGAACCATATATATACTACCCTACTTCAAGAGCAAAATAATCTATACACGATTGAGCAAATCATATGTATGAACAGTGAAAACTACGGCTACGACTAGAGAAGCTAGCAATGTAGTACCTCGGACTCCTCGTCAGGGACCTCCTCCTCGAACTCATCATTCTCTGCGATTGCGTCGAAGATTTCTTGTTCGGTGATGGGGTCATTGATGTAGATCACCGGATTGCCTCCGCCTGCTGCCTGCCCCCCATCTAGATATGCCGCTGGCACCACGAGGTTGTAGGCCACGACGTTGCCGGCCACCTGCTGCTCGACGGCGACGGCTACTACCTGCTGCCTGGCGTTGATGGCTACCACCTTCTGCTCGGCGGCGACGGCTACCACCTACTGCTCGGCGACGATGGCTACTGGCTGGACGGATGAGCTCGCACCCTCGACGGCGCGGCGACGAGCGGCGTTCGTGCCCAGAGAAGACGCCTCCGCCTGCTTGGTGACGATCGAGCTATCTGCTACTACGCCTTCAACTGGCTTCACCTCCAGCTCATCTCCACGCGTATGCTTCATGGCGCACCAAGGGAAGGAGGTAGTGCAAGCGAGGGAGCTTCGGCGCGCGTGGTAGGTGTAGATTGGGGTCTTGGGACTAGACAGATTGGGGGGAAATGACACGAGCTCATGGAATAAGAAGGTCGAGGGCGTTTATAAACACCGGAACGTTCGTAGTCCTCGAGTGGACACATGTGGTGGGCGGGGGGCGAGGGGCTACCACGATCTCCACCCTTTTTTTGGGTTCCCTTTATTTTGAAATAGCCACGATCTCCACTTTAGAGCTGCATTGAAAACACGCTCATGACAGACCTCGATTCCACTGCATGCAAGTGGCGCGGAACCAATTTCTAGCAACGTTAGATCTACTCGAGGGGGCCCTTGACTCATGGAAGTTACTAGCAGTAGGGTCCAGTTGGAAGTGAGATTGAGAGTGCTGCGTAAAAATGGGATATGTCTTATTAAAATCAAGTGGCAATAAATTGCAGCATCCCATCGACAACCGTGCACTCGATGACCCTGTTGCCCTGTGCATGCATTGTAGTAGCAGTAGTAGGCTTTTCAGACTTTGATTAACTTGACATGACCGCTCGACGACTTTTTCCATGGACGATATCATGTTCCTTCCTGCAGAAGTCTCGCTGAGGGAGACGTCCGTGTTGTCTCACGCTATACTATGAAGGGCACGACGTGTGCAACGATCATCGTTGGATCGCACAGAATCAACGGTTGGTGCGCACGATCCACGTGACAACAGTGACAACCAATCAGGGAGTAGCAGACAGGGTGAGCACAGGTTTGGGCTTCTACGAAAGATAGAGAGACGGGGGCAAAACTAAGTAGTACCACATAAAACCAAGGGCAAAACTGAGTAGTATAAAAATGGAAAGTGTCTTGTACAATGAAATACATCGTGGAATACATCAAATTATGCCAAGATAGATCCACTAGAGTTCATTGCATGTCTGTTCTTTTCATGAACCACAGCTAGAGTCATTGCATGTCTGTTACTTCCATAAACCACACATGGATCCACCATTGTCATTGCATTTCTGTTCTTTTCATGAACCATACCTAGTGTTATTGCATGTCTGTTCTTCTCACAAACCACATAAGGATCCACCAGTGCATTGCATGTCTGTTCTTTTCATGAACCAAACCTAGTCCCATTGTATGTGTGTTCCTCTAGACAAACCACATAAGGATCCACCGGTGTCACTGCATGTCTGTTCTTTTCATGAACCACATAAGGATCCACCAGTGTGATTGGATGTGTGTTCTTCTCATGAACCACACATGGATCCACCAGTGTCATTGCATGTTTGTTCTTTTCATGAACCACACCTAGAGTCATTGCATGTCTGTTACTTCAATAAACCACACATGGATCCACCAGTGTCATTGCATGTCTGTTCTTTTCATTAACCACACCCAGTGTCATTGCATGTGTGTTCCTCTAGACAAACCACATATGGATCCACTAGTGTCATTGCATGTCTGTTCTTTTCATGAATCACAGCCAGTGCCATTACATGTCTGTTCTTTTCACAAACCACATAAGGATCCACCTAGTGTCATTGCATTTGTGTTCTTCTAAAAAAATCACATAAGGATCCACCAGTGTCATTGGATGTGTGTTCTTCTCATGAACCACACATGGATCCACCAGTGTCATTGCATGTCTGTCATTTTTATGAACCACAGCTAGAGTCATTGCATGTCTGTTTCTTCCATAAACCACACATGGATCCACCAGTGTCATTGCATGTATGTTCTTTTCATGAACCACACCCAGTGTCATTGCATGTCAGTTCTTTTCATGAACCACATAAGGATCCACCAGTGTCATTGCATGCCTGTTCTTCTCACAAACCACATAAGGATCCACCAGTGTCATTGCATGTCTGTTCTTTTCATGAACCACACCCAGCGTCATTGCATGTGTGTTCCTCTAGACAAACCACATAAGGATCCACCGGTGTCACTGCATGTCTATTATTTTCATGAACCACATAAGGATCCACCAGTGTCATTGGATGTGTGTTCTTTTCATGAACCACACTGAGTGTCATTGCATGTCTGTTCTTTTCATGAACCACATAAGGATCCACCAATGTCATTGCATGTCTGTTCTTTTCATGAACCACACCCAGTGTCATTGCATGTGTGTTCTTCTAAACAAACCACATAAGTCATTGCATGTCTATTCTTTTCATGAACCACACCCGGTGTCATTGCATGTGTGTTCCTCTAAATAAACCACATAAGGATCCACTGGTGTCACTGCATGTCTGTTCTTTTCATGAACCACATAAGGATCCACCAGTGTCATTGGATGTGTGTTATTCTCATGAACCACACATGGATCCACCAGTGTCATTACATGTTTGTTCTTTTCATGAACCACAGGTAGAGTCATTGCATGTCTGTTACTTCCATAAACCACACATGGATCCACCGGTGTCATTGCAAGTCTGTTCTTTTCATGAACCACACCCAGTGTCATTGCATGTCAGTTCTTTTCATGAACCACATAAGGATCCACCGGTGTCATTGCATGTCTGTTCTTTTCACAACCACACCCACCGTCATTGCATGTCTGTTCTTTTCATGAACCAAATCTAGTGTTATTGCATGTGTGTTCCTCTAGACAAACCACATAAGGATCCACAGGTGTTACTGCATGTCTGTTCTTTTCATGAACCACATAAGGACCCACCAGTGTCATTGGATGTGTGTTCTTCTCATGAACCACACATGGATCCACCAGTGTCATTCCATGTGTGTTCTTTTCATGAACCGCAACTAGAGTCATTGTATGTCTGTTACTTCAATAAACCATACATGGATCCACCGGTGTCATTGCATGTCTGTTCTTTTCATGAACCACACCCAGTGTCATTGCATGTCAGTTCTTTTCATGAACCACATAAGGATCCACCAGTGTCATTGCATGCATGTTCTTCTCAGAAACCACATAAGGATCCACCAGTGTCATTGCATGTCTGTTCTTTTCATGAACTACACCCAGTGTCATTGCATGTGTGTTCCTCTAGACAAACCACATAAGGATCCACCGGTGTCACTGCATGTCTGTTCTTTTCATGAACCACATAAGGATCCACTAGTGTCATTGGATGTGTGTTCTTTTCATGAACCACACATGGATCCACCACTGTCATTGCATGTCTGTTCTTTTCATGAACCACAGCTAGAGTCATTATATGTCTCTATTACTTCCATAAACCACACATGGATCCACCAGTGTCATTGCATGTCTATTCTTTTCATGAACCACACCCAGTATCATTGCATGTTTGTTCTTTTCATGAACCACATAAGGATCCACCAGTGTCATTGCATGTGTGTTCCTCTAGACAAACCACATAAGGATCCACCAGTGTCATTGCATGTCTGTTATTTTCATGAACCACACCCAGTGTCATTGCATGTGTGTTCCTCTAGACAAACTACATAAGGATCCACCGGTGTCACTACATGTCTGTTCTTTTCATGAACCACATAAGGATTCACCAGTGTCATTCGATGCGTGTTCTTTTCATGAACCACACCCAGTGTGATTGCATGTATGTTCCTCTAAACAAACCACATAAGGATCCACTAGTGTCATTGCATGCATGTTCTTTTCATGAACCACACCCAGTGTCATTGCATGTGTGTTATTCTAAACAAACCACATAAGTCATTGCATGTCTGTTCTTTTCATGAACCACACCTGGTGTCATTACATGTGTGTTCCTCTAGACAAACCACATAAGGATCCACCGGTGTCACTGCATGTCTGTTCTTTTCATGAACCACATAAGGATCCACAAGTGTCATTGGATGTGTGTTCTTCTGATGAACCACACATGGATCCACCAGTGTCATTGCATGTCTGTTCTTTTCATGAACCACAACTAGAGTCATTGCATGTATGTAACCACACATGGATCCACCGGTGTCATTGCATGTCTGTTCTTTTCATGAACCACATCCAGTGTCATTGCATGTCAGTTCTTTTCATGAACCACATAAGGATCCACCGGTGTCATTGCATGTGTGTTCTTTTCACAAACCACATAAGGATCCACCAGTGTCATTGCATGTTTGTTCTTTTCATGAACCACACCCGGTGTCATTGCATGTGTGTTCCTCTAGACAAACCACATAAGGATCCACCGGTGTCACTGCATGTCTATTCTTTTCATGAACCACATAAGGATCCACCAGTGTCATTGGATGTGTGTTCTTCTCATGAACCACACATGGATCCACCAGTGTCATTGCATGTCCGTTCTTTTCATGAACTACAGCTAGAGTCATTGCATGTCTGTTACTTCCATAAACCACACATGGATCCACCGGTGTCATTGCATGTCTGTTCTTTTCATGAACCACACCTAGTGTCATTGCATGTCTGTTCTTTTCATGAACCACACCCAGTGTCATTGCATGTCTGTTCTTTTCATGAACCACATAAGGATCCACCAGTGTCATTGCATGTGTGTTCCTCTAGACAAACCACATAAGGATCCACCAGTGTCATTGCATGTCTGTTCTTTTCATGAACCACACCCAGTGTCATTGCATGTGTGTTCCTCTAGACAAACTACATAAGGATCCACTGGTGTCACAGCATGTCTGTTCTTTTCATGAACCACATAAGGATCCACCAGTGTCATGGGATGTGTGTTCTTTTCATGAACCACACCCAGTGTGATTGCATGTTTGTTCCTCTAAACAAACCACATAAGGATCCACCAGTGTCATTGCATGTCTGTTCTTTTCAGGAACCACACCCAGTGTCATTGCATGTGTGTTCTTCTAAACAAACCACATAAGTTATTGCATGTCTATTCTTTTCATGAACCACACTCGGTGTCATTGCATGTGAGTTCCTCTAGACAAACCACATAAGGATCCACTGGTGTCACTGCACGTCTGTTCTTTTCATGAACCACATAAGGATGCACCAGTGTCATTGGATGTGCGTTCTTCTCATGAACCACACATGGATCCACCAGTGTCATTGCATGTCTGTTCATTTCATGAACCACAGCTAGTCATTGCATGTTTGTTACTTCCATAAACCACACGTGGATCCACCGGTGTCATTGCATGTCTGTTCTTTTCATGATCCACGCCCAGTATCATTGCATCTCAGTTCTTTTCATGAACCACATAAGGATCCACCAGTGTCATTGCATGTCTGTTCTTTTCATGAATCACAGCTAGAGTCACTGCATGTTTTTTACTTCCATAAACCACAAATGGATCCACCAGTGTCATTCCATGTCTGTTCTTTTCATTAACCACACCCAGTGTCATTGCATGTGTGTTCCTCTAGACAAACCACATATGGATCCACCAGTGTCATTGCATGTCTGTTCTTTTCATGAATCATAGCCAGTGTCATTGCATGTCTGCTCTTTTCACAAACCACATAAGGATCCACCTAGTGTCATTGCATGTGTGTTCTTCTAAACAAACCACATAAGGATCCACCGGTGTCATTGGATGTGTGTTCTTCTCATGAACCTCACATGGATCCACTAGTGTCATTGCATGTCTGTTCTTTTCATGAACTACAGCTAGAGTCATTGCATGTCCGTTACTTCCATAAACCATACATGGATCCACCGGTGTCATTGCATGTCTGTTCTTTTCATGAAC
The DNA here is from genome assembly GCA_910589775.1 of Avena eriantha. Classification (NCBI taxonomy): domain Eukaryota; kingdom Viridiplantae; phylum Streptophyta; class Magnoliopsida; order Poales; family Poaceae; genus Avena; species Avena eriantha. Next base: position 160,581,642 of record OU342742.1, on the reverse strand, counting down.
CACACCTAGTGTCATCGCATGTCAGTTCTTTTCATGAACCACACTGAAGGAAATATGCCCTAAGAGGCAATAATAAAGTTGTTATTATGTATTCCTTGTATATGATAGATGTTTATTTTGCATGCTATAATTGTATTGATAGGAAACATCAATACATGTGTGTTTAATAAACAAAAAGGGTTCCTAGTTATGTCTCTCTTATAAACTAGCTTGTTGATTAACAAGATGATCAAGGTTTCCTGATCATGGACATTGGATGTTGTTAATAACAAGGTCACAGCATTTGTGAAATGATGTGATGAACATTCATCCGAAGTATAGCATTACGATCAAGTCATTATGTTTATATTGCTATAACATCATACAAAGTAGTCTTAGTCCTTAGACCATGAGATCATGTTAATTGCTAACACCGGAAGAGTATCTTGATAACATCAAACGTCACACCGTAACAGGGTGACCATAAAGGTGGGTTCAGTGCTATGAAGGTGTTATGTTGAGGCTCATGGATCAAGAGTGGAATTTGTCAATCCCGATGACGGATAGATATACTCTGGGCCCTCTCGGTGATATCACATTAAGATAGCTTGCAAGCAACTGATGTGATCACTAGAATGTTATATCACGGGAACGAGAAAAGAGTGCATGTCGGTAACGAGATCAAACTAGGTATTTGGATACCGATGATCGAATCTCGGACATGTATTATATCATGAGACAAAGGGATTAAATTGCTGACGTTAAAGGTTCTCACGATCACAGAAGTCATCGTTGAATATGCAGGAGTCAGTATGGATCTCCAGGTCCCGCTTCTGATTATTGATCTGAGAGGAGTCTCAATCATGTCTGTATTATTCGTGAACCGTAGGGTGACACACTTAAGGGTTGCCAGACACCATTTAGGAGCACATATGTTCCAGACAAAAGGTTTGCAAAGCGCAGGAAATGTTTCGATAGAAACCGGAATTGTTTCGGGTGAAATTGCAGAAAGTGGTTCTGCATGTGATATTGAAATGTTGCAAGGGGTTTTATGTGAATGTTTGTTAATTAAAGTAATTAACAAAATTCTTAATAAATTTAATAAAAAGAGTTTTATTAAATGAGAGAGCATTAAATTTGGAGAAATTTAATGCATTTAAAGTGGAGATTTTAAAAGGGAATGTGAAGAGGCATTTTAATGTGGAGGGGTTACCACCACATGAATGGGGGAGGTGAGGGGTCACCCCCCATGCGCCGGCCATGGAGAGAGGGGGCACCCCCTCCTCCTATGAAAGGCCACCCATTCCCTCCTTCATCCTCACACCTCCTCGTGAAGGATCTCTCTCCCCCTCTAGATATTCCCCCATGGTCTCGGATTAGCGAGATACATGTTCCCGGTGGCCTTGCGTCTAGAAGGAGTTGCTGCTTTCGCTGATTCGCTGGAGCGAGGAGGTGGAGGTTGTCCGGTGGCTTGAACGTGTGTGCGAGGATGGATGCGTTGCTGATTTGCAGCGCTCGGACTTCCACACGATATTGAGATCGGCAAGCGTACGACTACATCAACCACGAGTTCCTACTCGTTAACAAAACTCGTTGTCTTTGAGGGTAAGTTCTCTATGGATGTATGTCCACCCTTTGCTCTGTATCTAGTAGATAGATCTTGGCGTATGGTTCTCATCGTAGGAAAATTTTTGTTTTCTATGCTGCGGACCCAACACACACCCAGTGTCATTGCATGTCAGTTCTTTTCATGAACCACATAAGGATCCACCAGTGTCATTGCATGTCCGTTCTTCTCAGAAGCCACATAAGGATCCACCAGTGTCATTGCATGTCTGTTCTTTTCATGAACCCCACCCAGTGTCATTGCATGTGTGTTCCTCTAGACAAACTACATAAGGATCCACCGGTGTCACTGCATGTCTGTTCTTTTCATGAACCACGGCTAGAGTCCACCAGTGTTAGTGGATGTGTGTTCTTCTCATGAACCACACATGGATCCACCAGTTTCATTGCATGTATGTTCTTTTCATGAATCACAGCTAGAGTCATTGCATGTCTGTTACTTCCATAAACCACATATGGATCCACCTAGTGTGATTGCATGTCTGTTCTTTTCACAAACCACACATGGATACACCAGTGTCAGTGCATGGGTGACCGTTCGATCAGGGTGCTTGGACGATTGGGATGGTCTTCGTGAGAGCGATCTGCGAGTAGGTTGTTCTGTAGCATGATTGGCCACGCTTGCTCTGGACAAACTGGCAACACCGGGCGCTCCCCTGTTGCGAGTGTCACGTCTCACGAGTTCAGTGGGCCACATCACAGTGTCATGTCCCCATTACATCTCTTCCTCCCCGTACTTCTTTTCCTTCCCCTTGAAGCCACTTTCCCCACTTCACTCCCATCCTGCCGTAGCCGCAAGCTGACAGCACCTCCATCCCAATCCCCTCTCCAGCAGCCACCCCCTCCCCTCTCGCCATGGGTTCAAGGGGAGACGGCGAGGAAACGCATCGTGACAACAGGGACGGTGATTTCGATGTGAGTCATCTCATCTCTATTTCTATCATCCGTGGCCAGTTATCTATTTTTTGAGCTAGATCTAATCTATTTACTCATGCGCGTATGATGTGTTAGGCCAACCAGATGATGTATGACTCCGACTATCACGGTTTAGCGGATGAAGACAATCCTCTACTATGTAAACATCGATATGTGCCCGCTAAATTTGTAGCGTTCGAAGGACGAAACACAGGCAAGAGGTTTCTATGGTGTAAAGGACATCGTGCAATGATGCAAGGCGGAAGTTGCGGTGTTGTCAAATGGGTAGATCCAGAGTGGCCCATATCGATGCAGAAAACGCTGGACAAACTATGGGAAATGACTGTTGAGTTGAAAGAATCCATATTTAGCTCACTTCTTGACAGTGTTGAGATGAAGCTATGGGAACCAGTTGACACGACCAAGCATAAGCGAGATCTCAGGTGGGTGCAAGACAAGGTTAGAAAAGTCGAGAAGGAGAGGGACGCGGCGTTGGCCTTGAAGGCTAAAGCAGAGTAAGAACTGACTCAAGCAAGGAATGATCTCCACCAGGCCAAAGTCCTGCAGTTCACAACTACCAGTATTGACAAGTGCATGAGGAAAAATGTAGAGAAACAATTGAAGCTATGCAAGGAAGATGCTAAAAGGAAGGAGCAGACGATTCAATCCTTGCTCTCGCAGGAAGATGCGCATCGGGCTAAGATTAGAAAGATCAAGGAGATGTGTGATAACTAGTTTATTTAGCTTAAGCTCCATGCCTTTTTAAGTAATAATAGTTGTACTTGTTGACCTAGAGGTCTGAACTATTGGTCCCAGAATCCAGGGAGGAAAAAAATTGCTCTCCTGTTGGTCTGACCCTGCATTACTTCTTTTGTCTGACCAATGCCCCTTGGATGTTCCGCCCGTCGCTTCGTCGTCCTCGTGTACAAATAGGAGGCGCCACAGCGCGTCGCTTCGTCGTCCATCCCCTCGTCCTCTCCAATCTCCACCGCGCCGTCGCTTCATCGTCCATCCCCTCGCTCCCTCTCCAATCTCCACCGTGCCGCCATGGAGATGCCCGATCTGAACTTCTACGAGGCGGTCATGTTCGCGAACTTCGACATCCTTGCGCCGCCAGCCGCGACGGTGCCCCACGGATGGCGCATCAGCCCTACGAGGCCTTTTATAGGGGGTGTTGCTTTGTGAGGAGGAGAGGGGGGCCTTTTATAGGGAAGAGGGGGGCACCCAAGGGCCATGGCGTGGCAGCCATGGTGGTGCCCCCACCTCTTCTACATTCATGTGGGTGGAGCTGCCACTCCCATAAAAAGCCTCCACTCAAAATTCCACTCACACATGCATTAAATTTCCACCAAATTTAATGCAAGCACTCATTAAATAAAATTATTTTATTTATTTTATTCAGAATTTTGTCAATTACATTAATTAACAAACATTCACATAAAACTCCCTACAACATTTCAATATCACATGCAGAACCAGTTTCAGCAATTTCACCCGAAACAATTCCGGTTTCCATCGAAATGATTCCAGCGCTTTCTTAATCTTTATCTGAAACATATTTGCTCCTAAATGGTGTCGGTATCCCTTAAGTGTGTCAACCTATGGTTCGGGAATAATGCAGACATGATCGAGACCCCTCTTCGATCAATAATCAGCAGCGGACCTGGAGATCCGTACTGACTCCCACATATTCAACGATGACCCTTGTAATCGTGTGAACCTTTAACGTCGTAAATAAATCCTTTTGTCTCACGATATATTACATGTCCAAGATTCGATCATCGGCATCCAAATACCTAGTTTGATCTCGTTACCGACATGCACTCTTTTCTTGTTCCCGTGATATAATATTCTAGTGATCACATCACTTGCTTGCAAGCTATCTTAATGTGATATCACCGAGAGGGCCCAGAGTATATCTATCTGTCATCGGGATGGACAAATCCCACTCTTGATCCATGAGCCTCAACATAACACCTTCGTAGAACTGAACCCACCTTTATAGTCACCCTGTTACGGTGTGACGTTTGATGTTATCAAGATACTCTTCTGGTGTTAGCAATTAACATGATCTCATGGTCTAAGGACTAAGATTACTTCGTATGATGTTATAGCAATATAAAAATAATGACTCTGATCGTAATGCTATACTTCGGATGAATGTTCATCACATCATTCCACCAATGCTGTGACCTTGTTATTAACAACATCCAATGTCCATGATCAGGAAACCTTGATCATCTTGTTAATCAACGAGCTAGTTTATATGAGAGGCATTACTAGGAACTTTGTATTTTGTTTATTAAACACACATGTATTAACGTTTCCAATTAATACAATTATAGCATTCAAAATAAACATTTATCATAAACATGGAATAAGATAATAACCACTTTATTATTGCCTCTCGGGCATATTCCCTTCAGTCTCCCACTTGCACTAGAGTCAATAATCTAGTTTGAAAAACTTTGTGTATTGAACACCTATGGCTTTCTAGTGTTGCATATACGCGATTGCTAGTGGTTAACATAATCTCTGGATCTGACAGTTTCAGGTCCGTGTGTATTTGCATGTCTCTGTGTCTCTACGCATCATTCATTCTCAAATGAGATGGCATTGTATAAATTTGGTTCTTTGGTGAGACCTTCAGTTCGTTCGGGTTAAAATATGTTGATATTATTGTCATACAATATATCTTCATAGTATTAGCCCACTTTGAACCACATCTAGTTTGATAACAAACTACTTAACACAAATGCCCTCCTTTGCTACTACTATAGCAGTCATATACTTAGCCTTTTTGTTGTAGTATCCGTCACAATGTCTCAACTTTGGAACTCATCCAAATCCATCATGGAACATCCTTTCCATTACATTATGCCACCCATAGTCTAAATTGAGATAAATTTAATTTGTATCTTGTGACCAAACTAGTATCAATGTAACACTTTCCAATGAACTACCTTTAACTATTTGTCACTTATACATGATATATTCTTAGTTCTTCCAAAGCTCATAAGAATATCTTTACTATCGTCCAATGATCATTTTATGAATCATTCTGGTATGTGCTCATAACATTTAGAGCATAGGACATATCTGGATATATACATATCACGGTATAATCGATCAAAATTCTTCATGTGATTTTACTCACCAAGTGTTGAAACACTTGAATCTTGATACAGTCATTTCCATGCAGCAAGAACCTTTCTTGTTGTTTCCATATTGAACCCTTTCAATATGTCATATATGTACGTCTGGCATAACCATAATAGCGCCTCAATCTATCCATATAGACATTGATGCCAAATATTCTGGTTTTGCCTAAGTCTTTCATAGAAATCCTATTTTAATGAAATTCTTAACTTGTGTCAATAAAAGATACATCATTTCCAATCAACAATATGTACTCTGCATAATGTATTGGAAATTTGTCTCAGCGCTCCCACTTAATTTCTTGCAAATGCAAGCATCTTCATCATCTCTGATGAATTTAAACTCCTTTAACATTTTCATCATGGTGAAGATTCCAACTCTGCTATGCTCACTTCAAGTATTGAAGTTTGCATGCCCTTTTAGCACCCTTTGAATTAACAAAACCCTTCGGACCGTGTCATGTACACGTCCTAGGTAACCATTCTATTAAAAGAAACTTGTTTTGTTTACTCAACTACCATATACCAAATTATATGTAGTGGTTGCTAAATTAATCCGGTAAGACTAAATATCGCTATGAAAGATCAAATCTTGTCATAGTCAACTCCTTGAACATTGCCGTAAACTTGTTTCCGACATGTCGACTATTTCATAGATGTTAAACATCCATGTCTATTTCTTTATAGATCCAAACATGACCGATAGGCTTCACGCCTTTCCGGAGGGTCTTCCAAGTTTAGAAACTTGATTTCTCGTGTATGGATACTATCACGGATTCTATGACTTTTAGTCATTTTATGGAGTCAGGGCCCATCATCGCTTCTTTGCATGCAGTCGGTTCGTTATTGTCAAAACAATAATGACTTCTGTTTCAAATCTTACTATTTGATTTTTACCGACCCACATGGTTCAATAGGAACTCTAATCTCCAAGATCACACCCTTTGTAATCACGGGAGCCATGAGCATTGTGGCCGCCACCGGGACACTTTCCGGCGCTGCGCTACTTAGCACATATAGCTAGGGTTCAACAACCTTATCAAAGTTCTATTGTCCTCCCACTTATCTTTTCACGAAAAATTCCTTCTCAAGAAACTTGACGTTCCAAGTGACAAACTCTTTTGTCCTCGGTGTTATGGAGGAATTCCCAACAAATTCTTTCGGATAACCTACAAAGACGTGCTTATCCGACTTTGGTTGTAAACATTTTACTTATGCATAGCATACCAAAATTTAAGAAAAGACAATTCGGTTTTTATCCCAAACCATAACTCATATGGTGTCATTTCAACGGATCACGATGGTGCTCTTTTCAGTGTAAAAGCAGTAGTCTCTAAAGCTTTAATCCTTAAAACATAATGGTAGCTTTATAAATGACACCTTTGATCTTACCATGTCAAACAAGGTTTGATTTGATCTCTCGAACATACCATACTCCTGTGGTTTACCGGGAAATGCAAATCCATGGAACAATTCCTGAAATCTTAGGTGTTTTGCTAAACCTGTAACTCAAATATCTTCCTCTATGATCAAATCATAAACTCTTTTATTTTCTTGTTACAATGTTTTTTCACTTCATCTTGAAAGTCTTTGAACAATTTTCAAATGTTTCATACTTCTTCCTTATTAAGTAAATATATAAATATATTCACTCAAATTTCTGAAGAAAGCATATGAAGTAAAAAGATCCATCGCATATGGCTACACATAATGGACTATATACATCAACATGCATAATATCCAATAAGTTAGTCATTCGTTCCTCTTTGGCCTATGAACGAAGTTTTAATTATCTCGAGGAAAGTCTCACAAGCGTCAATTAATCAAAATCAAAAGACTCCAAAAATCCATCAACATGGAGTTTCTTCATGTTTACTTTCCAATATAATTCAAACAACTATGTCACTTCATAAGTGATCTTCCAATCATTTGTCTTATGACATTTTAGCAATAATGTTTATGGATGTGATTTCTCCAACTAGATTTGTAAAAGTTCATCCATCCTTTATGGAATACGGTAATTATTTGAACAACCATCGTTCTCGTGATACAGGAACAAAATAACAATTATTAAAACAAATCTTGAAGGCTAGGTTTGACGACAACGAAAAACACAATAACACTTTATTTGTTTTCGATGAACATCATCACTTATTCTCTTGCTAGTTACTTAGGCCATTGCAGCTCATGAATTGTGTTGTTCTGTATGACACTTCACACCAACCAATTCAGTATCCAATACCGGTATCCAATACCTAAGAACCACATTGTTTAACAAGCAAGGAATACAACCATAACTTGTATATCTTCTATATACCTAAATTGGACATCTCCAACCTTTTCTTTTCTGCCAAATATTTTATAGATTCTCTTTCAACAATTCCTTTTCTTTTAAAAGAATCAATCAACATCAATAGTGGTGTCATTCACATGACACATAGTACAAAGTGTATATAGTCAAATACTAATACCTTTGGACTTGCACTTTGAAGTGGATCACCATCATCAAATGTTTGGTGTTCTTACAAAAATCCATTCTTTAGTAATCTATTAGTGTAGTAAACATTTTACTTACATCTTCTATTCATCCTTATCATGACAACTTTCATGATCAAGCTACTATAGCCTATAAGGAAGAATGGCGAGTATAATGTTAGTTCCCAAAACCTTTTGGGAGATCCGGATGCCTAGAATCTCCATCCTTCACAAATTCTCATACAATATGAGAACATGTATTTTGCTAAATTATACTCTATCATAATGCAACCAAAAACATTTTTTCAGATATCACAATATCTTCCACACATGATGGTTTCTAAAACAATTTTCCAGCTCCTAGATAATCTTGATATTAAAACAACTTTTGAATATCAATAATCATGGAGGCAAACATGATACTTTAGATACTAACATTGGAATTCTTACTCTTGATTTAATACTACTTATTAAACTTCATGGAGTAAATAAAGTTTGCTAAAAGTTTGCAATAGGACTTATAAACTTTAAATTGACATTCAAAACAATACGATACCAGTTCATAAAGTAAATATCCAGAATTCTATAGTTCTATTATCTCAATTAAAACTAAGCATGAGGTAGTGAATAGATGCCAATGACTACAACAAATTATGAAAATTCACTTCAATTTAGTTTATGACAAATTGAGTTCAACTAATCCAAATTACTAATGAACTCCCACTCAAAAATGACATCCCTCGTGTCTTTTTGGTGATTACATGAACCAAATCCACTACACCAAGTCTGATCATCACGTGAGTCGGTGTAGCCTCAAAGGCGAGCATCTATATGGGCATCATAGCACTATATGACTCATGCTTAACCTTTCGGTCCATGTTCTGAGGCCATGTCTGTACATGCTAGGCTTGTCAAGTAAGAACCTTAGTATCCGCGTGTGTAAAACTGTCTTACACCCGTTGTATGAAAGCGCGGAGTCGAGTACACCCGATCATCACGTGATGTCTCGAAACACGATCCATAAAACGGTGCATACTCAAGGAAGAACACATTTTATCTTGATATTTAAATGAGGGATCATCTTACAATGCTATTAAAAGCGCCAAACTAGTAATATAAGATGCAAACATCTAATGTGTAAAGTGAGATGATATGGTCCATGCATTTGATCTCTATCATATGCATCGTGGTATGATCTCTATCATTCCTTGGTGTGTAAGTCCAAGGTCTATGGAACTTACACGTTAAGTGTGTTGTAAGAGTATCTATCATACATCTACTTACAACATTACCATATCATGACACTAGCCCAGCAACAATATAAACTAGACGCCTCTAATTTATCCATTGCAAGTTTTACGTGGCTTAGGGCTTTCGGAGATAGAACCGGTCTTACCTACAAACATGGAACCACAACGAGGATAACCAAGTTATTAGCAACTCATTGTAAATCAGATATTGACTATAGTAGGAGAGACAGACACCTGCCAGCCACTTATGCAAAACTAGTTGCATGTCAGTCGTGGAACCGGTCTCATGTGCGATGACATGTAAGGTTGATCCGGGCCGCTTCATCCCACTATGCCACCAATATCCAAAATACATGAAAGAAGCAATAACATGATCATCATCGCCCACATATAAACATATGTGTACTACCCGTGCAAAGCACCTATGCATAGATCAGGCTCTGATACCACTGTTGGGTTCACATCATAGAAAACAAAAAATTTCCTACGATGGGAACTATATGCCAAGATCTATCTACTAGATACAAGCAACGGGTGGATATACATCCATAGAGAACTTACCCTCGAAGAAAACAAAGCTTTGTTAACGAGTTGGAAATCGTGGATGATGTAGTCGTACACTTGCCGATCTCAAGATCGTGATGAAGTCCAGCAGGTCCGGCTCCACCACGTCCATCAGATCCAGCTCCAGCAAGTCCAGCACCACCAAGTCCAGCACCACAAAGCAGCGGTGCATCCGTGATCGCACAGACGTCCGGTACCCCGACAACCTCCGTCCCTCGCTCCAGCAAAGCAGCGGAAGCAGCAACTCCTTTCCAGATAAAGCCACCGGGAACATGTATCTCGCTAATCCGAGACCATGGGGAATAACTAGAGGGGGAGAGAGATCCTTCATGAGGAGGTGTTGCTTTGTGAGTAGGAGAGGCGGGCCTTTTATAGGGAAGAGGGGGCACCCGAGGGCCATGGCGTGGCAGCCATGGTGGTGCCCCCACCTCTTCCACATTCATGTGGGTGGAGCTCCCACTCTCATAAAAAGCCTCCACTCAAAATTCCACTCACACATGCATTAAATTTCCACCAAATTTAATGCAAGCTCTCATTAAATAAAACTATTTTATTTATTTTATTCAGAATTTTTGTTAAATACATTAATTAACAAACATTCACATAAAACTCCCTACAACATTTCAATATCACATGGAGAACCAGTTTCAGCAATTTCACCCGAAACAATTCCGGTTTCCATCGAAATGATTCCAGCGCTTTCTTAATCTTTATCTGAAACATATTTGCTCCTAAATGGTGTCGGTATCCCGTAAATAATGCAGACATGATCGAGACCCCTCTCCGAGCAATAATCAGCAGCGGGACCTGGAGATCCGTACTAACTCCCACATATTCAACGATGACCCTTGTGATCGTGTGAACCTTTAACATCGTAACTAAATCCCTTTGTCTCGCCATATATTAGATGTCCAAGATTCGATCATCGGCATCCAAATACCTAGTTTGATCTCGTTACCGACATGCACTCTTTTCTCGTTCTCGTGATATAACATTCTAGTGATCACATCACTTGCTTGCAAGCTATCTTAATGTGATATCACCGAGAGGGCCTAGAGTATATCTATCCGTCATCGGGATGGAAAAATCCCACTCTTGATCCATGAGCCTCAGCATAACACCTTCATAGCACTGAATCCACCTTTATAGTCACCCTGTTACAGTGTGACGTTTGATGTTATCAAGATACTCTTCCGGTGTTAGCAATTAACATGATCTCATGGTCTAAGGACTAATATTACTTCGTATGATGTTATAGCAATATAAACATAATGACTCTGATCGTAATGCTATACTTTGGATGAATGTTCATCACATCATTCCACCAATGTTGTGACCTCGTTATTAACAACATTCAATGTCCATGATCAGGAAACTTGATCATCTTGTTAATCAACGAGCTAGTTTATATGAGAGGCATTACTAGGAACTTTGTATTTTGTTTATTAAACACACATGTATTAACGTTTCCAATTAATACAATTATAGCATGCAAATAAACATTTATCATAAACATGGAATAAGATAATAACCACTTTATTATTGCCTCTCGGGCATATTCCCTTCAAATTCAACATGATTACGCAGAGTAGCAACCATACCAGATATAGTGCAGATCTGCGTAGGCGCTTCTTCCATCGTGAAACAATGGTGTCCATACCACTTGCCCTTAGAGTCGTACCTGTAGAGGACTACCGTAACCAAGTAAGGGGGGTCCGCGTAGATCCCACTTGACAGATAAATGTGGACAAAATATGTTTGTCAGTGTTGGGCTAACAAACCATTTGAGGTTCAGTAGCCAGTTAGCATTTATAATTAGTGCGAATAGCAAAGAGAAGGGTAGCTCACCCGCTTGTAGCCAGAACTTCTTATTCCTTGATAATAGGATCTGCCATCCTCCGAACTGCTTGGCTCGTCGGCGGTGGAGGCGGGCTAGAGCCTCGCAACGGTGGCTACGGCTTGCGCCATTGGAGCTCGGGATCAGTGACTGGGTGCAGCAGCTGGGCACAACAACTTGGCACCGAAAGTCAAATGTCCGAAGGGAACGTCCTGCCTAGAGGGTGGATTCCGATGCCGCCGGTGCCAGGGCAAAGCTGGGAATGGATTTGTGAAATTGGTCAACACATCCAATCCACTTAGTTCCTCGATTTGCCTAAGAGGTTGCCGCGTTAGCGCTCGCGTCACTGACAGATGACTAACATGAGGGTTCCGACCGTCTACTTCACGGGGCAGTTTAACGCAATGTTTGAATTTGGCAGGGGTGAGATGAGTTTGCCTCAAAATGGCCCCTCTTAGTAGTTGGTGGCCCAACTTTTCGAAACGCGGCAATTTCAGGCAACTTAGGTACCGCCATGCGTTGGCCTGCGAACTTTGGTACCGCAGACGAACAGGCCCTGCGGAGCGGCCTAGTGGGGAGGCGCGACCGCGCGGAGTAGGCCTAGCCAGGAGAGCAGGATAGGATGGTTGGGAGGCCTCAGCCGGCCCAGATCGCCCCAGCTGTAGTATTTTTAAATTTTGCTGATGGAATTGTAGTTTCTTGTCTGTTTTTGGGTGTTCCTGTTGATGATGCTTTTTTATTCTATCTTTGGGTGCTTCTGGGGGTATCCGGGGACCATCCCCCGACACCCTGTAGTACTGACTATAGTATGCACCCCCCGTCGTGTGACCTCTACACCTTTCGGTCGGTGCGCCCCAGCAGTGAGGACTCCGAGCCGGACCTGGGAGATCGTGCTAGGGGGATTTCCCTTCCTAGGACTCCCTTTGTATGGTTAGGCATACACAAAAATATTAAAGGGAAAAGTAGACGGGAACAGATAATAATGGTTGTTCTGTTCATAATCTTAACTGAGATAGTACGAGACTTATCTTTCTTCGAACCTAGAGGCTCGGGAGGATGCCTAATCCGGACGGGCTTGGGCTTCTTGCTATGGCTTGCAGATTGCTCGTATCCAGTTTTCAGGAGACTCTACACCCGGAGAAGCTCATGGTTTCAGGGCCGCCCATTTGACCTAATAATTCGGGGTGGTTGTCCTCCCCAAAGCTTTGCGGCAGCCAATGTGAGGCCGCACCAGCGATGGGTCATGAGTCCCAGCTCCCCTTATGTTTCCTAACGCGTACCCCCGCGCATACCAGAGCTACGCATCAGGCACAACAATTTACCCTATGGCACATGATACGGAGCAATACCCCACTTCCTTCTTTGGTTTTCTCAGAGGAAGGGTCCAGGAGGTGTTACCATCCCGCCTTTCGCCTTCCTAGTATCGCTACTAGAAAGGCCTCATGGTAGGATCCTCTCCACACAAAGGACATCTCATCTTCTTCAATCCATGTACAATGGTCCGCTAGGTCGAAGAGACCTAACACTATGTCGACGCATCTTACGCGAAGCTCCCTTTGGAGGAGCGCGTAATGCATCCCCCACCGAAATGCTCCAACAACTAGTGTTGGTGGTGCTTCCTGGACGGTGTTGAGGATTGGGCTAAAGGGATGTAGGTAGTCCTGTAGTCGCTCGCTCGACCTCTACCGGAGCTCGTAGAGGTCGTGGATGGGGCCTGGCCAGCGGGGAAATCTAGGAAACTATACCCTCCTATAAGGGCACGTGGTTACAAAAGAGATGGGGTGCCCTAGGAGAACGCCACTTGGTTGGGTGGAGGAGACAAGCGATGCCTTATCTGGCCGCGCTGATACATTGCAAATGTATCTATAATTTTTGATGTTCCATGCTTGGTTTTATCTACTTTGTTGTGTTTTGTCCACATTTTGGAGTGCTTTTCATATGATTTCTTAGACTAACCTATTAACAAGAGCCACAGTGCCAGCTGCCTGTTTTCTGCTGTTTTTGGTTCTAGGAAAGTCAGAAAATGAATATTCTCGGAATTGGACGGGACAAAAGTCAAAGTCAGTTTTTCACCGAGGGACACCAGGAGCCAGAATACGAGACGGAGAGGGGCTGGGGTCCAGCCACACCACCTGGCCGCGTGGGCTGGGCCTGGCTGCGCCAGGGGGTGGTCTGGCCGCCCCAGACTCCCCCCGGTCTCTCTCTTCGCCTATAAGTTGCCTTCTGACCTAAAAACTCAGGAGGGGTCGACGTTCTTCTAGAAGGAGTTCCGCTCCGCCATCAGCACCAGATTCCACGAAACAGCACCAGAAACTCCGTTCTGGCACCCTGCCGGGACGGGGAATTGGAGGAGATCATCGCCATCATCATCACCATCGCTTCTCCATTGACCATCCATGTTTCCCCCATCTATGAGTGAGTAATCCCCCGCTGTAGGCTATGGGGATGGTAGGGATTGGATGAGATCGTTCATGTAATGGCATCAGATTGTTAGGGCATGGTGCCTAGTATCTTCTATTAGTGCTTTATGACTTTATTGCGACTTGTTATGCTTAATGCTTGTCACTAGGGTCCGAGTGCCATGATTTCAGATCTGAATATGTTATTGATTCATTATGATAGTGTTGTTTTTGGTCTTATCTGCAAGTTGTATACACACGTTGTTGTCCGGAACCAATGGCCCCGAAGTGACAAAAATCAGGATAACCGGAGGGAATGGTTTTGATGTGAGGATCACATGTGTTCGCGCAGTGTTAATGCTTTGCTCCGGTGCTCTATTAAAAGGAGCACCTTAATTGCTAGTAGTTCCCTTGAGGCCCCGCTGCAAACGGGCTGGCAGGACAAAAGATGTTGTGCAAGTTCTCATTGCGAGCACGTATGACTATGTATGGAACACATGCCTAGGATTATCGAGTACTTGGATGCTTTATCTTATTTATCTACAATTGCCATATGTTATGATTGCTATGTGAATTGTCTTGTCCATGCAACGCCCGTCCATCCACCCCTATGCCTACCGCACTCGAATCCTACTGTTTACTGCTATTGTTACTACTGTCTTTACTTTTACTATTGCTTTACTACTACTGTTACTTTACTATTCCTACTATAAAACTGTTGCTACTGATAAACTGTTGTGAGCAAGATTGTTTCCAGGTGCAGCTGAATTGACAACTCAGTTGTTAAGGCTTATAAATATTCTTTGGCTCCCCTTGTGTCGAATCAATAAATTGGGTTTCACTTCCCTCAAAAAATACTGCGATACACCCCCTATACTTGTGGATCATCAAGACTATTTTCTGGCACCGTTGCCGGGGAGCATAGCTTTATTTATCAAGTCCACTTGGAATCACTATTGTTCAAGCTTAGTTTATTTATGCCTTGTTTGCTTGTTTGATTATCAAAAATACAAAAAAATTAGTTCATACTCTAGTTGTTACTTTTGTTGGTATGTTATTGTCTTGCTCTATCATGCTTGTTGGCAATGGTTGGTTTCTTTGAAACTGAATCTTATTGGCAAGGTGGGTTCACGGAAGATCAAAAATATTATTATAAGGAACACCGCTTGTCACAAAAAGGGAAACACTTATGGGAACAAATTGATAAATTGTATACCGTTGCTAGAAATGTGTGCTCTACTTATAATGTTACTTATTGCTTTGATAAATCTTGTTGCGGTAAGAGGTATAAACACCTCCCTTTTCAATGTGAGTATAATGATAATGTTACCATATCTTCTTATGTTAAAGGAATTTATGAATTTTATGATGCGGAACAAACTTAAGAATTTATTGCTTGGAAGGGTGCTTTTGAACTTGCTAATTTACTTGAAAATATTGATGATTCACCTTACAAATATGAGGTTTATGATATACTTAAATTTTGCTTTGATAATTACAAGGAAGAAAATGGCTATATTCTTGAATATATTAATAGATGCTTTCCACAAATGGAAGAGACTAATGCCTTGCAGGATCCTATGGAAGAAGAAATTGATGAACCTGACATCTCATTAGATGAAAAAGAGGAGGAGAGTGATGAACAAAAGGAGGAAGAATGGATTAGCTACCCATGCCTACCTTCTGATGAGAGTAAGTCTGTATCCCTTACATTATTTGATTGTCCCCCATGCTTACTAAAGGAGGATGAATGTTATGTTCCTGAGGATTCTTTTGAAAATGTTTATAATAAAGCTCTAGTGCTTGTAGATCATGAAAAGAATGCTTTATGTGATAGTTATATTGTTGAGTTTATTCATGAGGCTACTGAAAATTATTATGAGAGAGGAAATTATGGTTGTAGAAGTTTTCATGGTATTGAAATACCTCTCTATGTGCTGAAAGTTTTGAAGTTACTCTTGTTTTATCTTCCTATGCCTGTCACTTTGTTCTTTGTGAATTTATTTGCATACATGATTCCTATGCATAGGAAGTGGATTAGACTTAAATGTGTTTTGAATTTGATTCTTGATGCTCTCTTTTACTTCAACTCATATTTCTTATGTGAGCACCCTCTCAAACTATCATGCCTGAAGATGATAATATGTCTATTATTCTTGGAAGACTTTTTCTTAAATACTACAGGAGTTGTTATTAATTGTAATCAAGGGAAGGTGACCTTCAATGTTAATGACAAGGAACATACTGTCTATTTCCCCAAGAAGATTGATAGGACTTATGGTTTTGAATTCAATTGAACATGTTGAGGGCATTCAAGTTGGAGAAATATATTGTCCCATACTAAGAGAAAAAATTGAAACTATTATGATTGGCACCATTGCTATCAAGGTTGAGGTAACATAATCATTAGCGGAATACAAAGTTTTGTCTCATATGAAATTGTTTTGGTAACAAGACCTGATCAACCTTGTTAACAAAAGGATTTCATTGAACAAAAAAATGTTTTCACCATGATTATCTCCGCTTACTTCTATTCTATCCATTTTAGTTTTTTGCTTATGCCTAACTTAAAGGCGTTAAAGAAAAGTACTTATTGGGAGATAACCCAAAAGTTTTAGATGAGTCTTGGAAATTATTACTTCAGTAATAACTGCTCCTTATCCTTTTTATTTGCTTTTTGTGCCAAGAGTAACCTCTAATGAGAGAGAAGTAATGATTGAGAAAGTTGCTGTCCTGAAACTGATTTCTGTGCTTCACCGTAAAAATTCGTGTAAAATCTCTGAACATCTTTTTGAGGTGTGAATGTTTGTGCCTCTGCTCCAGGTTGTTATCTAAATTCCGTTAGTTCAACACTTTTTGATTTGAGCAACATAAGGTCTTCGAAAAAATTCGTCTTTGCCTGCTGGTCTGTTTTGACAGATTTCTGCCATTTTCTGCATTTGCTTCTTGTTGGTTCCATTTTGAGTTCTTTTAGGGAATTGAGATTTTTGAGGGAAGTGTGATGGCTTAATGCACGGCGACCCGAAAAATGCTTGATGGCGGTGTTGATTTAGAGCTCATTGGGAACCCCAAGAGGAAGGTATGATGAGCACAGCAGCAAGTTTCCCTCAGTTATGAAACCAAGGTTTAATTGAACCAGTAGGAGCAAGGAAACACCCCAAAGGTGTTACTAGCTGAGCTTTGGCAGGGCGCACTACCGGTGCTAGTAGCAACGTGGACACCTGCACAACACAACCACAGAACTTTGTCTCCAACTTGCGATGAGGTTGTCAATCTCACCGTGTTTTGCAGAAAACAAAGGATTAAACGTATCGAATGGAAAGAAGTAAAAGTTTGCAGAAAGTAAACACAAAGAAGTAAATAGTTTTTAGATTGAATGTAAAAGACAAGGACCGGGATCCATAGTTCACTAGAGGTGGCTCTCCTTAGATAGATAACATGCTGGGTGAACAAATTACAACGGGGCAATTGACAAACATCGAGAAAGCAATACATGCATATACTAATCGTCTTGACTCCTTTGAGACTTGATTGGGAATTACAACATTATACATAGACCGCCATCCAACTGCATCTATGACTAATAATCCACCTTCAGGTTATCATCCGAACCCCCTCCAGTATTAAGTTGCAAGCAACAGATTATTTCTTTACAAACTGTGTGTAAAGTAAACAATACGATTGTTCTATGAACAAAGGATTGTTGTTTTCTCCCTAGTAGCAACAGCACATCTAGTACCTTAGAGATTTCTGTCACTTCCCCAGATTACTAGAGGCATGAACCCACTATCGAGCATAAATACTAACTCTTGGAGTTGCTAGCATCTACTTGGCCAAGATAGCTACTAACAACGGAAAGCATGCAAGATCACAAATAACAAAGACATGATAGAATCAATAATCAATCTGAAATAGCATCTCAATATTCATCGGATCCCCGCAAACACAACATGCAGAATTACAAATGGATGATGTTGATGATGAACGGAGGTCACAAGATCTAGACATGAAAGCACAAAGGAGGAGAACCAGCCATCTAGCTACTACATGGATCCGTAGTCCAAGGATGAACTACTCACGCATCACACCGGAGGCTTGCATGGTGATGAAGAAGGCCTCCAGGGTGAATTCCCCTCTCCGGCAGGGTGCCAGGAAGAGCTTCAGATCCCTCCCGGTCTAGGGATGGAGATGACGGCGGCTACAGACACTTTCGTGGATTTTTGATCGGGCCCTTAGGGTTTTCGTCCCGAGGGCAATATGAAAGGGTAATTACCCCTATGTCTGGTTTTGGTTATTAATGACAATCCCTATGGACTAATGTTTTCATTGAGTTTTATATGAAGGAATATTCCATAGGTCATGCTTGTAGTTCATGTGTTGGATTCAAGTATGGATTCCATGAAGATAAACATATACCATGAGTTTTGGCATCAAGATCATTAAATTGAAGAGAAGAATGTGATATGTTCAAGATATTGAGAGTGTGATCTCAATAGAAGAATTCGAGATATGGCTCTAAGCCGGTGTCATGATAGCCTCATTAGTTGAGTTATGGTTGACTAAGATTTAGAGCATGTAATCAAAGGAAGAATTCTTTATGTACCTCAAGATATTGAGATGGAGCATGAGAACATACTTGGTTGACCAATACAAAGAGTGAAGAGTGTTTTCAAGTTGGTCAATAATGAAGCATAAAGAATGTACCACATGGATCTTGTGGTATGGTAAGCCTTGTCATTTATGCATCATGAAGTAACCCATTATATATGTGCCTTTGCGTTTTCTATATGGGATAGGTATCTTTCCATGGTAATGCTTCAAAAGTGAAGATCTCATATAACCCATGAGAGGATGACATCAAGTGGTGATCATCATCAAAGTTTTAGAAGGGCAAGGTCAAGATAAGCAACTCGAGAAGATCATTTACTTGAAGCTTGCCATCCATATTGGTGATAATGGGCATGTGAAGATGTGTCTTAATGAAGCTATCCCATAGTGGTGTATGGAGGAGCATATTATGAGTCTTCATGAAGCAACAATGATCAAGTGATGCATTCCGGCTTGGATGGAGCTTGAAGCGTTGTCATCAAGATCAAGCAGGATGCGCGAGTAAAAGGTATGGCCTTTATAGGTTTTCCTTTTACCGGTCTCAAGGTGGTTGTTGGGAGACAGGGTTATAGGATAGATAGCCGCACTATCAAGAGGGGCTTTTGGTTGGGTAACTTGATCACATTGTCTTAGGGAGCTCAATCCTTTGCATACTTTGCATCTTCCTATTTTGTTGCTTCTTGGTATTTTCTCTATGTGAGGTTCTTTAACTTGTTGCTAGCTCTTCAACAAGCCCAAGTTCATTGAAAATGGAATTCGTATGCATCTTATATGGCGTTTTCGAGTTTGAAGGTTTTACCGGTTCTTCTTATAGGGAGGCTCCATACCTTTCCTCATTTGGTTATATCTTCCTTTGTTGTACTATGATGTTTTCATGCACCATATTGTAGATCTTGTTGTCCTTGTCAAAACAAGCCCAAGATCATTGAAATCAGAGTCCGGATGCAAAAGTTATTGTGTTTTTCGTGAAGTCAGTTTCATCCCGGTTGTGGATCCGGTTCAACCGAGCCCCACACCGGACGGTCCGGTTCCATCTCCGGTAGACCGGATCTCAGAATGGATTTTCCGGTTTTCGCGACCGAGTCTATTCCGGGTTGGCAAACAGAGGTATTTCGGTTTGTAGGTCGATATTCCGGCCTGGGACCGAGTTTCCCGATTCTGGGGCCGGTCCAACCGATTTTGGAACCGAGTTTTTGATGTTTTCTCTCCAACGGCCATATTTGCTTTTCCCTATAAAAGGGGGTTCTTCCCCTAACGTTTTTGGGTGTTCTTGACCATGAAATTGACCTCCATTGTTGAACCTCTTGAGCTTGCTTCCTCTCCCTTCCCTCCTATGATTCTTGCATCTTTTTGAGGGCTTTGGAAGAGGAGATCTAGATCTACAATCCCCACCAATCAATTCCTCCTCTAAGTGAGGGGAACCCATTGGATCTAGATCTTGGAGTCATTTGTTGACTTCCACCATTGTTCTTCCTCTCTAATTCCTCCCTAGCACTTGTTGCTTTGGTGGGATTTGAGAGTGAGGGATTTGAATGCCCTTGGTGTTCTTGCTTTGCATTCTTGCATAAGTGTTGAGCTCTCCACTACGATTTGTTCGAGTGAGAGACCGTGAGCTTGTTGCTCTTGGAGGGTGACCTCCTAGTTGGCTTGGCGGTTGGTGCCGCGGTGTCCTCTTCGTGGAAGATTGTGAAGAGACCCGGGCTTCTCCTTCGTGGAGCTTGCGAAGTGGTTATGGAGCTTGCCATCTCCGGAGTGGAGGAAAGGCTAGTCATAAGGAAAGGGCCTATTCCTTCGTGGGATAGACTCGGAGAAGAAGGTGAGCCTTCGTGGCGTTGGGAAATCCTTCGCGGAATCCCACACCTCTCCAACGTGACGTACCTTATTTGTAAGGGAACACGGGAATACATCTTCGTCTCCGCGTGCCTCGGTTATCTCTATACCCGAGCTTACTTTCCTTGTGATAGCCATCGAGCTTGAAGTACTTATATCTTGCTTATCACTTGTGGTATTTATCTTGTGCTATCTTGCTTAGCTTATCTTGTTGTTGGTGCACTTCGTTGAGCCTAGTGTATTTAGGTTTTGTGCTTGTAAAATAAACATTAGTTTAATTCCGCATTCTATCAAGCCAAAACCGTAATAGTTTTGAAATTTCCTATTCACCCCCCCCTCTAGGCGACATCTCTATCCTTTCAATTGGTATCAGAGCAAGGTCTCTCCTTGTTTAGGCTTCACCGCCTAGAGTGTAAAGATGTCGGCCAGTAATATAGTGCACAATGACACAATTATCTTTGATGGCACAAATTATATTTTGTGGAGAAATTGCTTGCTTTGTAATCTTCAGACCTTGTGTCCAAATATTGAGCAATTTCTAGATGTAGGTTTTTCTCCTCCGATAGATCCTCAAAATCTATCTTTAGAGGATGAGAAAAAATTACATCTTGAAGCTCAAGTATCTAATGAGCTTATTTTCTCTTTGAGCCCCATCGTTAATTTGTTCTTGACAAATGTAAAGCGCAAGTCATCTCATGATATGTGGACCAAGCTTAAAGAAATATTTGGTGGGTCCATTTCTCATAGGGTCGGTGGTATCTTCAAGGAGCTCTATTCTCCTTCACATCATGAAGAGCTCCAAGTGGCTTCCACCTCCGACCGCGATGAGATTTCAATTCCCTCCACTTCACCTACATGTGACAAGTCACAAGGTAATGGCATGGTGAGTGGAGAAATCATATGTAATGATGGTAGTGGTTCTCTTTACACCAATGATTCATGTTCTATAAATGCTAATGGTGTAGAGAGTTTGGACTTAAGCACTTCTTGCAACGATAATTATATATCCCCTTATGTTGCTAGTCCTTGCATATTGTCTAGAAATTATTTGAGTACTAGTGTAGATGATATGCTTGATTTGTCTTATTCCAATAAACAAAATGCTTCTATTTCCTCTAGTTGTGTATCTAACAATGTAGAGGAAACCGAACACCCTATGGAGCAAGACACAATCATGAATGAAGATTCAAGAATATCCTCATCTTCATCCTCCCGTGCTCACATGTGCCTTATGGCAAGAGGATAAAAGGTATCTCCTACTTCGGATCCCAAGATATCTTCTCTAGATAATAGCAATGATAATGCTGATAGTGATGATGACTTTGATGAGGATACTAGAGCTCTTGTGCTTGAGCTAACATTTTTGTGTACCTATCTTCGTGGTAATAATAAGGTCGTTGCTTGTATCAAACACGTTATGGACACCATAACTAAACAAATGGAAACCATAGAGGAGTTGGATTTCCAACTTGATGATGGGAGTCGGAGATTCAATCTCCTTAAGCAAGAGATTGCCGAGGAGAAGCACACTAATTGTCTCCTCATACAAAAAATTGAATCTTATGAGCTTGAAAAGGAAAAATCTATTAATGATGCTAGTGCTACTAACTCTACTTCTTGTGAAGCATCTATCCTAAAGGAGAATGTTGAGCTAAGGGCTCAACTTGAGTTGCTAACTAGAAATTATGGAAAATTGGAGGAAAGTCATGAAAAGCTCTTGGCCTCTCATAATGATCTTCTAATCTCCTATGATGGGCTAAAATTAGCTCGTGAGGCAAGTATCACTAAGGTAACATCTTGTGAGCCTCTTTTGGACATTAGCACAACTTCTACTCAAAATGCCATTTTGCCATGTGCTAGTACTTCTAATCCTTCTAGTCATACTAGTGATAAACCTTGTGCTGGATTACTTGATTTGCCTTTTTGCTCTAAAAATGAAGCTTCTACTTCCTCTAGTACCTCTATTTCTACTAACCATGTAGAGGAAATCAAAGAGCTCAAGGCCCAAGTCACTTCTTTGAAGAAAAACTTGGAAAAGAGTCATGAAGGCAAATCCACACTCGATAATATTTTGAGTGTGCAAAAATCCCCCAATGATAAAAGTGGACTTGGATTCAACTCTAATAACAAGAACAAGTCCAAGAGCAACAATAAGAAGGGCCAAGACCAAGTAAAGAATTCGGCCAAAATTATTTGCTTCAAGTGCAAGGTTGTAGGACATCATGTAAGATCTTGTCCATTGAATAAAAAGCACTTGAATGAGAAGCAACAAGGGAAGCAGCCACATCAAGGTCAAGCCCAATCTCAACCTCAAGTTGAATCTAGGCCACTTCCTAATAAGAATCAAGATAAGGCTCCCCAAGACAAGAAATCAATAAAGAAGAGAAAGGGGAGCACTTGTTGCTATATATGTCGTGAGAAGGGGCACTTGGCATATTCATGTTCAAATGGTACCTTATCTAACCCTATCATTGTTGATGATTATTATTCTCTTGGGAAGGATAAGGATGGCAATGTGTTTGCCAAGTTTGTTGGAACTCAAAGTGGTGTCAAGAAACGAACCATTTGGGTTGCCAAGCCTATTGTGACTAACCTCTTAGGACCCAACTTGGTTGGGGACCAAAAAGCTCAAAATTGATCAATAGGTGTTATTGGAGGGCATTGGAGACTTGGCTAACTCATGAAGAATTAAGGGATCTTCGTATACTATATTTGATCAAGCCAAGTTATAAGGAGTATCATCTCCCTACCATATACCCAATGCGCCTCTTTGCGGTAACTCGAACTCAACTCTTCTATATTGTAAGTTACTTGCCCCTTTACATGTTTTGGTTTTGTACCAAGTATGTGTTTGTATTTGTTGTGCCTCATGCTTGCTTATTTTGTGTATTCAAGTATGTCTATGTGTTTGGCACATAATTTACTTGTGTGTTTTGCTTTGAGCCTCTAATGCATCTTGATGATATCTTTTTTGGCTCTTTTCGAGTGATTAATGGAACATCCCATTTTGGGAGAGTGATATGCCTCGCGCATCTCTCATACCTTAAAATGTGTGTACATGAGTACTACCACTTAGTATTGATATTGCAAGCTTATCTAGTCACTATGTGGTGTGTCATGCTCATGAGAAATTCATTCTAAATATTCATTAATTATCTCTAGTTGAGGTTGTTTTTCCTCTTATTAAGAAAAAATGAATACCACATTATGGGGGAGTAATATGCTTCTTTTGCATATCATAATCCTAGGAAATGTGAACATATGAGGTGGTGCCACTTAGAGTTCATATTGTTGATTATCTTGTATCTAGGTGGCTTGTTATCTCAAACAAGGTCCTTTTTTTGTTAGAAGCTTTTATTGCTTATCTTTTCGGTCTTTTCTTGAGTAAGAAATTCTTGGTGTGGCCTTCCTCAAATGCATATCTCTATATTTTATTTGGGAGACCATTTACTTCAAGTTATTCTAATCATTGCTTTGCATGATTGTGTGACTAGTCGAAGCTATCAAGAATATCTATCTTTGCATAGTGCTTAATCTTTTTATTCCTATCCTATGCTTTTTATTGTGAAGATTATCTTTAATATCCGTGCCATATACCACCGGAAATAAATTCCAATACACTCATTGTCTTCGACAATTGATATACTTTGGTGTGGTAGCATTTGTGGATCATCTCCACCTTGGTTTTCACCTCTTATTGCCCTTTTTCTTTCCAAAAATTCTTGTGGCTCCCATTTTCTTTCTTGGCTTTTGAGCATCTCTTTGATGGTGTTTTTGATTATTATCATATGTGTTTTTAGTGGAAGACAAACCTTTTCTTCTCGGAACCTTGTGCCATTGTGAAAAGTGTTAAGGGTTTGGTTTATTTGTTGAAACCTTGCTCTTTTGGGAGTTTGTTATCTCATTCTTTCTTCTCTGTGTTATTTGCTTGAATGAGATAAATCTTTGAGCATTTGTGTTTTTATCCCATCTTTATGCTCAATAGTTTTTGCTTGGTTCATTTGTTGAACAAATCTTATGTTGATTTGATTCTTTGATATAGTTTGGATAACAAATGTGTTTTGTCACACCTTGTATGACTTCTTGAATATTTTGGTTTTTTGTCCAAATTACATATTCGTTGGTTCTTGAAAGTCTCGTGCATGCATGTTTAATAAATGTATATCTTATATCATGTTTTCCTTTTTTTATCCAATATATAGGGTATACTCCATCAAATCCTTAAACGGCTATGATGTCCATGAAATTCAAATTTCATCTCTAAATATGCACATATTTTTATGGAGTATGTCCTATGTGTTGTGGTTAGTCTAACCACTTTGGACCCAATATAAGTTTGGGAACCAAGATGTACTTGAATGTTGTTTTAGGTACATTGGAGATGCAATGGATGCTTGTCTTATCTATAAGGAACGTGTTGTCACCACATGATAATTGGAGCCAAGCTAGGATGATCGAAGAATTCTTATCTACTACATCATACCATTGCTATCTCGGTAACAAGTATCTTATTCATGCATACTATTCTTCCATCCAATCTCTTGTAGGTTGCATCTTGGCATGAATTTATTTGTTTGTAAATGTTGCGGTTCTTGCAAGGATCCTTGAAAGACTTTTCTATCCTTATTGCTTATGTGAGTAATTTGAGATGATGCATATAATGGGGAGTATATAAAATCATGTTCATGATTCACCAATCCCAAATATGCCTTCTAGAAATTTATTGCATATGAATTCCTCAAGGTACTCTCATGTGCAATATTGTTGAAATTGCATTGAATCCTTCCATTTGATACTTGTTGTCTTTCTCGAAATATCCCAACTAGCATTAGTTCCCTTAGTGTTAGTTGTGATGTTTTTGAGGTTTTCTTTTTTTCTTTGTTGAAGTTCATTGATATACCATAAGAGAAAATAGAGCCATGGGCTATATATATGCACTTAAGAAAAATATCATTTTTTTGGTATATCTTATGACTTCCTCTTGGATATCATGTTTTCTTATCTTTATTAACCTCTTATGTGTGGATGTTTCCTTATGGATTATTCTCATGTTTTCCCAATTAGAGACTTATATAAACAAGAGTATTAATCTCTCTCCTTGATATCCTCGCCTTTTGCCAACCATCTCACTTATCCGCTTAGTTTTTAATGGTTTTGGTAAGGTCCTGATTTATGAGTGCTCGGTTTACTTTTATTGCATCTTCGCGCACTCATATCTCATATTTGGTTTCTTTTGGACTTAAGCTTGTCTTAACAAGTGTATTGATTTATATCTCTACTCCTTGTATATTGGTTGTGTTCTAAATGATATAGAGGAAGTGAGGATTCCATGCTTGTGCATACCGTATTCAAATGAAACAACTCATTTATGCACAAACCTTGGGGAGCTTCCTTATTTCATTTAGATCACTATTTGTCCATTTGATTATTTGGATCTTTTGATTGCTTGCTTCATCTGTTGAAGTTTCTTCACCTTGTTATCCTTTTAGCAATATTTGATCCTCAATGTAGTTGATTTCCTCCAAGTATTCGTCATTGGATATGTGCATATGATTTCACTCATATTATGAGAAATGCACACCTTGGGAGGAACTTGAACTATATTGGCCTTCTAACTTTGTCATCCATTTTGGCACTTGTTGTCAATGGGGGAGAAGTTTAGAGGGTTTTAAGGGAAATGGTTTTCTACTTAAGATTGGTTTGTTCTTAAGTGTCTGCCTTTCATGCATTTCATCTTTATTATGTATTGCATGGTTGAATATATAGTGGAAACTCTCCCAAAGTTTATGCTTGACAATGTATGCAATGAAATTCAAGTTCATCACGCGTGCATATATTGTGGGGGAGTTTGCTCTATGTATGTTGGTTCTACTCACATCTCTTGCATTAGTTGTCGTTTGTGTGAGTAGAATCAGTTTTGATATGGGCTAGTATCTTTGTGTTGCTTAACCATATCAAATACAACCTCTTGTATACAACTTATTATCAGATAAGTTGCGTACTTGTTTCTAATATTCATTATATAAACCCTCTTGTTGTGATTTTCATCAATTACCAAAATGGGGGAGATTGAAAGGGTAATTGCCCCTATGTGTGGTTTTGGTTATTAGTGACAATCCCTATGGACTAATGTTTTCATTGAGTTTTATATGAAGGAATATTCCATAGGTCATGCTTGTAGTTCATGTGTTGGATTCAAGTATGGATGCCATGAAGATAAACATATACCTTGAGTTTTGGCATCAAGATCATTAAATTGAAGAGAAGAATATGATATGTTCAAGATCTTGAGAGTGTGATCTCAATAGAAGAATTCAAGATATGGCTCTAAGCCGGTGTCATGATAGCCTCATTAGTTGAGCTATGGTTGACTAAGATTTAGAGCATGTAATCAAATGAAGAATTCTTTATGTACCTCAAGATATTGAGATGGAGCATGAGAACATACTTGGTTGACCAATACAAAGAGTGAAGAGTGATTTCAAGTTGGTCAACAATGAAGCATAAAGAATGTACCACATGGATCTTGTGGTATGGTAAGCCTTGTAATTTATGCATCATGAAGTAACCCATTATATATGTGCCTTTGCGTTTTCTATATGGGATAGGTATATTTCCATGGGAATGCTTCAAAAGTGAAGATCTCATATAACCCATGAGAGGATGACATCAAGTGGTGATCATCATCAAAGTTTGAGAAGGGCAAGTTCAAGATAAGCAACTCGAGAAGATCATTTACTTGAAGCTTGCCATCCATATTGGTGATAATGGGCATGTGAAGATGTGTCTTAATGAAGCTATCCCATAGTGGTGTATGGAGGAGCATATTACGAGTCTTCACGAAGCAACAATGATCAAGTGATGCATTCCGGCTTGGATGGAGCTTGAAGCGTTGTCATCAAGATCAAGCGGGATGCGCAAGGAAAAGTTATGGCCTTTATAGGTTTTCCTTTTACCGGTCTCAAGGTGGTTGTTGGGAGACAGGGTTATAGGATAGATAGCCGCACTATCAAGAGGGGCTTTTGGTTGGGTAACTTGATCACATTGTCTTAGGGAGCTCAATCCTTTGCATACTTTGCATCTTCCTATTTTGTTGCTTCTTGGTATTTTCTCTATGTGAGGTTCTTGAGCTTGTTGCTAGCTCTTCAACAAGCCCAAGTTCATCGAAAATGGAATTCGTATGCATCTTATATGGCGTTTTCGAGTTTGAAGGTTTTACCGGTTCTTCTTATAGGGAGGCTCCATACCTTTCCACATTTGGTTATATATTCCTTTTTTGTACTATGATGTTTTCATGCACCATATTGTAGATCTTGTTGTCCTCGTCAAAACAAGCCCAAGATCATCGAAATCGGAGTCCGGATGCAAAAGTTATTGCGTTTTTCGTGAAGTCAGTTTCATCCCGGTTGTGGATCCGGTTCAACCGAGCCCCACACCGGACGGTCCGGTTCCATCTCCAGTAGACCGGATCTCAGACCGGATTTTCCGGTTTTCACGACCCAGTCTATTCTGGGTTGGCAAACAGAGGTATTTCGGTTTGTAGGTCGGTCCTCCGGCCTGGGGACCGAGTTTCCCGGTTCTGGGGCTGGTCCAACCGACTTTGGAACCGAGTTTTCGATGTTTTCTCTCCAACGGCCATATTTGCTTTTCCCTATAAGGCCTTGTTTACTTCTCTCGTATTTTTATCCACTAGAGTTTTGGGGATATGAGGGGATTTGGTGTTCACCCAATACTCTCCAATCCCCACAAATACTCTTCCCCAAAAATACTCTACCATGTAGGAGAGTTTTTAATCTAGGCAAAAGTAAGAAGGATTTGCAGGGATATACCAGAATTTGCGGGGATTATCCCGGCCAAACCAGGAGTAGTAAACGGACTACGGGAATTGGAATAATCCCCTCCATTCTCCACAAATACACTAGTGAATACGAGAGAAGTTAACAAGGCCTAAAAGGGGGTTCTTGCCCCAAAGTTTTTGGGTGTTCTTGACCACGAAATTGACCTCCATTGTTGAACCTCTTGAGCTTGCTTCCTCTCCCTTCCCTCCTATGATTCTTGAATCTTTTTGAGGTCTTTGGAAGAGGAGATCTAGATCTACAATCCCCACCAATCAATTCCTCTTCTAAGTGAGGGGAACCCATTGGATCTAGATCTTGGAGTCATTTGTTGACTTCCACCATTGTTCTTCCTCTCTAATTCCTCCCTAGCACTTGTTTCTTTGGTGGGATTTGAGAGTGAGGGATTTGAATGCCCTTGGTGTTCTTGCATTGCATTCTTGCATAAGTGTTGAGTTCTCCACTACGATTTGTTCGAGTGAGAGACCGTGAGCTTGTTGCTCTTGGAGGGTGACCTCCTAGTTGGCTTGGCGGTTGGTGTCGCGATGTCCTCTTCGTGGAAGATTGTGAAGAGACCCGGGCTTCTCCTTCGTGGAGCTTGTGAAGTGGTTGTGGAGCTTGCCATCTCCGGAGTGGAGGAAAAGCTAGTCATAAGGAAAGGGCCTATTCCTTCGTGGGATAGACTCGGAGAAGAAGGTGAGCCTTCGTGGCATTGGGAAATTCTTCGTGGAATCCCACACCTCTCCAACGTGACGTACCTTACTTGTAAGGGAACACGGGAATACATCTTCGTCTCCGCGTGCCTCGGGTATCTCTATACCCCAAGTTTACTTTCCTTGTGATAGCCATCAAGCTTGAAGTACTTATATCTTGCTTATCACTTGTGGTATTTATCTTGTGATATCTTGCTTAGCTTATCTTGTTGTTGGTGCACTTAGTTGAGCCTAGTGTATTTAGGTTTTGTCCTTCTAAAATAAACGTTAGTTTAATTCCGCATTCTATCAAGCCAAAACCGTAATAGTTTTGAAATTGCCTATTCACCCCCCTCTAGGCGACATCTCTATCCTTTCACAATATATAGGCGGAAGGAGAGGCCGAGGGGGTGCCGGGAACGGCCATACCACCCCCCGGGCGCGGGCCAGGCCTGGCCGCGCGGCCAGGTGGTGTGGTGGCCCCCTGGCCCCACTCCGTCTCGTATTCTGACACTTGATGACATCCGGAAAAATAGGCACTTTGGCTTTTGTCCTGTCCAATTCCGAGAATATTCATTTTCTGACTTTCGTGGAACCAAAAATGGCACAAAACAGGCAACTGGCACTGGTGCTCTTGTTAATAGGTTAGTCCAAGAAATCATATGAAAAGTACTCAAAAGTTGGAACAAAACACAAGAAAGTGGATACAACCAAGCATGGAGCATCAAAAATTATAGATACATTTGCAATGTATCAACATCCCCAAGCTTAACTCTTGCTCGTCCTCGAGTAGGTAAGTGATAAAAAGAAAGAATAATTTTTGAGGTGACATGCACCATCAAAGACTTGATCAAAGTATTTGCAAAACATTCAAAGCTGGGATCATAGTACTTCAATCATAACATGAAAGACAAAGTTCTAGCAATAAGCAAAGAAACTATGATGCAACATGAAAAGGCACAAACAAAAGATTCATGAATAACAATGCTTTGCAAGACGATTGTTTGTTTCACATAAAGAAAACATAACATAATAGTATTCAGCTTGTCCCTCAATAGAGTAGCAAATATAAATGCATAGGACACCTTCAAAGTTCATAAGAGTGACTAGATACAATAGTTTAAAACAAGCAATATCAAGTTATGCATCAATCAACTAGTCTTGGGACAATGCACATAGAACTAAGAATGACCACTATGCTCTCAAAGTAGGTGCATAAAGATAGAAAGTGGAGACTCAATATAATGGTGGAAGAAAGGCCTTTGTAAAAGGAAGTAGGGATTCAAGTCTCATAAAGAGCTTCCAAAAATTATGGTACTGATAGCTTTCAGCTCTCATTGCCCCTATCATAAGCATCTTGAAGGTGATTAAAGTTAAAGTGACACAACTAAGAGGATATGCTTGACAAGTTATAAACCAAAATCTCATGCCCCTTACTTACGAAGACCGATCCTCACGCTACTCAACATCAGTCACGAGTAAGCTCTTGTCATTGTAGTATCATTAAGAACCGCCAACGGGGTACCCCTTGCACATGATACGGGAGCTTTCCCATAATCAAAATGACAAGGCAAGCAGACAATGAGCATCTCAGGGATCTTTTTATTTGCTATTTGCATAGGTTTTTATTGAGGATGCTTCATAGAGTGCTCATTATGGTGATGCTGCAAGTTTCCACCATGATTAGGCATGGCTTAGGCTTGCGGCCCAGGCGTTTCTCTAACACACATACAAACTCCATGATCTTACAAGTTCCACTTTTATTTCACACCGCCGGGATCCGTAAGCAAAAGAACATGATATCAACGGAGTACAAAGTACAAGTGCAATGTTGAAAGCGTTCCCCATGAGACATGGTTCTGCTAATTTAAACTTATAAAGCGCAAGCATATACGCAACAAAGAAGGACCCAATGGTTCAAGTTTATTAGAGGCAAAAAGTAAAGTGTGCCATCAAGTTCGTGAGAGCTTTAATCACTAGTTTTCTCATAACAAGTTTAATTTGGTAAACAAAAGCATGAATATACTTGGAATAGCATAAGCTAGTAGGTAGGTATGGTGTACTCTTTGGAATAACTTGGTTTAGGGAGTTGGATGCATGAGTGGAACTCATACTTGGTTGTGGAGGCTAGCAAAAGGCTAGGAGCGACAAACTAAGAGAGCAATAATGGCCATAATCATGCAGAGCGACAAAACATCATTGATCAAAGCATAAAGTGATACTACAAGTTGAAAACTAAAGGATCATAAAGGCTATGGTGACGTGAGATAGACATAACATGGTGTGAGCATGCGCCAAGTCAACCCAAATAAAGCATCAAAGGAGAATATCACTATACTATGCTTTAATATGCTAAAACAACGCATGATTCATCCAAGGCACATTAAGCATTCTCAATTGTTTATAACAAGTCGTGCTATAGCAAAGAATACTAAGCATAAAGCCAAAACAATATCAAGCATGGCATGACAAAGCGTAGGCCACAGTCAAAAACGAGCTCTTTTTACCACATAAGCATGACCTTTCCTACTCTTTTCCAAACCAAACCAAACCAAACTATTTGAAAACCAATGTATGAAAGAGGGGGTCCAACCAATTTATTCAGAAAACTAAGCAAACCAAAGCAAACAAAAAACCAAAACGAAAACGAAAAAGAAGACGCTCCAAGAACAACACAACTGTGCATGAAACAATAAAAATGAAGCGTTTGGAAGAAACCTGGAATTTTTATTGATGAAGAAGGGGATGCCTTGGGCATCCCCAAGCTTTGACGCTTGTACTTCTTGGATATTTCTTGGGGTGACAGGTGTGGCATCCCCAAGCTTGAGCTTTAGTCCATCCTTCATCTCATTACTCATTCCTTCCATACACCTGAAAATTTTCCTTCATACAAAACTTCACACAATCTTTATTAGCAACATTAGTGCACTCAAGATAAATAAGTCTTAAGGTTCAGTTCTAACACCAAATAAACTTCCATTAGAACACTAGTTACTGAAGTACTTCCCTCAAAAATCTCAATTCCCCAAAACAACTCAAAAAGGAACCAACAAGAAGCAAATGCAGAAAATGGCAGAAATCTGTCAAAACAGACCAGCAGGTAAATACGAATTTTTTCGAAGATCTTCTGGTACTCAAATAAAAAAGTGTTGAACCAACGAAAGTTAGATAACAACCTGGGGCAGAAGCACAAAAATTCACGCCTCAAAAAGACGTACAGAGATTTTACATCAATTTTTACAGTGAAGCACCAAAATCTGTTTCGGGACAGCAACTTTCCCAATCATTACTTCTCTCTCATTAGAGGTTACTCTTAGCACAAAAAGCAAATAAAAAGGATAAGACCAAATTTCTTTAACGCCTTTAAGTTAGGCATAATAAGCAAGAAAGAATCAAGTTTTCTCAAATGAAGAAGCATTAAGACCAAGTTTCTTGCCCTTACCTCTCTTACTTTTATTCTTAACCTTGGAGAAAATATGATTGTTTGGTGGAGAAGAAAGGTGCATGGTCCCCTTTCCCACATCTATTATTGCTCCAAGGAGTTCTAATAGAGACCTTCCAAGTGTAATTTGTCCTTTTCCTGCACATTCAATAACAAGATAATCAATAGAAATCGTTTTCCCAAGGATCTTTGTAAACACTCCTTCAGCTATTCCAAGAGGTAATATGGTAGTATTATTAGCAAGAGATATTTCTTTTCCTCCTTCAGTGAGCCCCCAAGTATTCAGATATTTATAAATATGTGTGGGCATAAGACAAAATTCAGACATGATATCACAGCGATCTTGAAAAGTTTTAGTGTTCATCTCAATCTTTACTGTAGGGAACCACTTTCATGGTTCAGAGTTTATTGGAGCATAATTGTGATGCTCCCTAAGCGTATTCTAGCAACTTTCTAAGCTAGTAGTGCTAGTCTCAAATGTGTCCAACCTAGCAAATATTTTTGCGAAAGAAATATCAGTTTGGCTAGGCCTGTTGTAAGTGAGGATCAATTTCTTTATAGCATTAATAGCATCATCCTCATTACATTGGAGGAAATCTCCTCCCACAACAGCATCTAAAGCATATCTATAGCAAAGAGCAATCCCAAGGAAAAAACTGCTAAGGAACAAGCTTTGGGTCATTTTAGGCTCAGTTTTTTCATGTAGATCGGAGATTCTAGACCAAGCTTCTTTAAAACTTTCCTCAATTCATTGTTTAAAAGTGAAAATCATTTCCTCTGGTGACATAGTGACTGGAGCAAGGCTAGACATAGTGGCAACTTAAGAAAGGAACTAAATTTTTTTTGTGTTTTTCAAATAAGAAAGCAAACTAGTAAAACTAATTTTTTTGTGTTTTTGATAACAAAACAAGCAAACAAGGCAAAAAGAAATTAAGCAAAACAAAAATAATAAAGTAAAGAGATTGGTTATGAGGGACTCCCCTTGTGAAGATGTCCTTGACTCCCCGGCAACGGCGCCCGAAAAATGCTTGATGGCTCAATGCATGGTGCCCAGAAAAATGCTTGATGGTGGTGTTGATGTAGAGCTCGTTGGGAACCCCAAGAGGAAGGTATGATGAGCATAGCAGCAAGTTTCCCTCAGTTATGAAACCAAGGTTTAATCGAACCAGTAGGAGCAAGGAAACACCCCAAAGGTGTTACTAGCTGAGCTTTGGCAGGGCGCACTACCGGTGCTAGTAGCAACGTGGAGACCTGCACAACACAACTACAGAACTTTGTCCCCAACTTGCGATGAGGTTGTAAATCTCACCGTGTTTTGCGGAAAACAAAGGATTAAACGTATCGAATGGAAAGAAGTAAAAGTTTGCAGAAAGTAAACACAAAGAAGTAAACAACTTATAGATTGAATGTAAAAGACAAGGACCGGGATCCATAGTTCACTAGAGGTGGCTCTCCTTAGATAGATAAGATGTTGGGTGAACAAATTACAGCGGGGCAATTGACAAACATCGAGAAAGCAATACATGCATATACTAATTGTCTTGACTCCTTTGAGACTTGATTGGGCATTACAACATTATACATAGACCGCCATCCAACTGCATCTATGACTAATAATCCACCTTCAGGTTATCATCTGAACCCCCTCCAGTATTAAGTTGCAAGCAACAGATTATTTCTTTACGAACTGCGTGTAAAGTAAACAATATGAGTGTTCTATGAACAAAGGATTGTTGTTTTCTCCCTAGTAGCAACATCACATCTAGTACCTTAGAGATTTCTGTCACTTCCCCAGATTACTAGAGGCATGAACCCACTATTGAGCATAAATACTAACTCTTCGAGTTGCTAGCATCTACTTGGCCAAGATAGCTACTAACAACAGAAAGCATGCAAGATCACAAATAACAAAGACATGATAGAATCAATAATCAATCTGAAATAGCATCTCAATATCCATCGGATCCCCGCAACACAACATGTAGAATTACAAATTGATGATCTTGATCATGAATGGATCTCACAAGATCTAAACATGAAAGCACAAAGCAGGAGAACCAGCCATCTAGCTACTACATGGATCCGTAGTACAAGGATGAACTACTCACGCATCACACCGGAGGCTTGCATGGTGATGAAGAAGGCCTCCAGGGTGAATTCCCCTCTCCGGCAGGGTGCCGGGAAGAGCTTCAGATCCCTCCCGATCTAGGGATGGAGATGACGGCGGCTACACTCTTTTGTGGATTTTTGATCGGGCCCTTAGGGTTTTCGTCCCGAGGGCAATATATAGGCAGAAGGAGAGGCCGAGGGGGTGCCGGGACCGGCCACACCACCCCCTGGCACGGGCCAGGCCTGGCCGCGCGTCTAGGTGGTGTGGTGGCCCCCTGGCCCCTCTCCGTCTCGTATTCTAGCACTTGATGACATCCGAAAAAATAGGCACTTTGGCTTTTGTCCCGTCCAATTCTGAGAATATTCATGTTCTGACTTTCCTGGAACCAAAAACAGCAGAAAACAGGCAGCTGGCATTGTGGCTCTTATTAATAGGTTAGTCCAAGAAATCATATGAAAAGTACTCCAAAGTTGGAACAAAACACAAGAAAGTGGATAAAACCAAGCATGGAACATCAAAAATTATAGATACATTTGCAATGTATCAAAGTGCTAAAGTACCTAGTGTTTTAATGGAAGTTTATTTGGTGTTACAACTGAACCTTAAGACTTATTTATCTTGAGTGCACTAATGTTGCTAATAAAGATTGTGTGAAGTTTTGTATGAAGGAAAAAATTCAGGTGTATGGAAGGAATGAGTAATGAGATGAAGGATGGACTAAAGCTCAAGCTTGGGGATGCCACGTGTGTCACCCCAAGAAATATCAAAGAAGTACAAGCGTCACAGCTTGGGGATTCCCAAGGCATCCCCCTCTTCATCAATAAAAATCCCAGGTTTCTTCCAAACGCTTCATTTTTATTGCTTCATGCATAGTTGTGTTGTTCTTGGAGTGTCTTACTTTTCGTTTTCGTTTTGGTTTTTTGTTTGCTTTGTTTGCTTAGTTTGCTGAATAAATTGGTTGGACCCCCTCTTTCATACATTGGTGTTCAAATAGTTTGGTTTGGTCTGGAAAAGAGTAGGAAAGCTCATGCTTAAGTGGTAAAGAGAGCTTGTTTTTGACTATGGCCTATGCTCTGTCATGCCATGCTTGATATTGTTTTGGCTTTATGCTTAGTATTCTTTGTTGTAGCATGACTTGTTATAAACAATTGAGATTGCTTAATGTGCCTTGGAAGAATCATGCGTTGTTTTAGCATATTAAAGCATAGTATTTTGGTATTCTCCTTTGATTCTTTATTTGGGTTGACTTGGCACGTGCTCACACCATGTTATGACTATCCCAAGTCACCATAAGCCTTTATGATCCTTTAGTTTTAAACTTTTATTATCACTTAATGCTTTGATCAATGATGTTTTGTTGCTCTGCATGATTATGGCCATTATTGGTCTCTCGTTTGTCGCTCCCTTACTATTGCGAGCCTTCACTTTCACTGAGTATGTTTTACTCATGTTTCCAACTCCCTAAAACCAAATATTGCCAAAGTGTACACCATACCTACCTATTAGCATCATTTTCTACTTCCGTGCATATTCAATATGCCTTGTTTTCTTCCGAATAAAACGTTTGCTTGTTATGACAAAGTTAGTTAGTAAAGCTCTCACGAACTTGATGGCACACTTTATTTTCTTGCATTTAATAAACCTGAACCATTGCGTCCTTCTTTGTTGCATATATGCTTGCGCTTTATAAGTTGAAGTTAGCAGAACCATGTATCATGGGGAACGCTTTCAACATTGCATTGGTACTTAGTACCTCGTTGATATCATGTTTTTTTGCTTATGGATCCCGGCGGTGTGAAATAAAAGTGGAACTTGTAAGATCATGGAGTTTGTATGTGTGTTAGAGAAACGCCTGGGCCACTAGCCTAAGCCATGCCTAATCATGGTGGAAACTTGCAGCATCACCATAATGAGCACTCTATGAAGCATCCTCAATAAAAACCTATGCAAATAGCAAATAAAAAGATCGCTGAGATGTTCATTGTCTGCTTGCCTTGTCATTTTGATTATGGGATAGCTCATGTATCATGTGCAAGGGGTACCCTGTTGGCGGTTCTTTATGATACACATGTACTTACAATGACAAGAGCTTACTCGTGACTGAAGTTGAGTAGCATGAGGATCGGTCTTCGTATGTAAGGGGCATGAGACTTCGATTTATAACTTGTCAAGCATATCCTCTTAGTTGTGTCACTTTAACCTTAACCATATAAAGATGCTTATGATAGGGGCAATGAGAGCTCAAAGCTAATGAGTACCATACTTTCAGCATTTGGAAGCCTTTCAAACTTTTCAAAACTGTTCATTTCCTTGTTGAGTCTCCACACATTCTATGAGCACTTTCTTGAGAGCATAGTGGCCATTCTTAGTTCTATGTGCATTGTCCTAGGACTTGTTGATTGATGCATAGCTTTCATATTGCTTGTTTTAAACTATTTGTATCTAGTTACTCTTATAAACTTTGAAGGTGTCCTATGCATTTATGTTTGCTACTCTATGAGGGACAAGCTGAATGCCACTTTGCTATGTTTTCTTTATGTGAAACAAACAAACGTCTTGCAAAGTATTGTTATTCATGAACCTTTTGTTTGTACCCTTTCATGTTGCAACATAGTTGCTTGGTCTTATTGTTAGAACTTTGTCTTTCATATTATGATTGAAGTATTATGATCCAAGCTTTCAATGTTTTACAAATACTTTGATCAAGTTTATGATGGTGCCTGTCACCTAAAAAATTATTCTTTCTTTTTATCACTTACCTACTCGAGGACGAGCAGGAGTTAAGCTTGGGGATGTTGATACATTGCAAATGTATCTATAATTTTTGATCTTCCATGCTTAGTTTTATCTACTTTCTTGTGTTTTGTCCACATTTTGGAGTGCTTTTCATATGATTTCTTGGACTAACCTATTAACAAGAGCCACAGTGCTAGTTGCCTGTTTTCTGCTATTTTTGGTTCCAGGAAAGTCAGAAAATGAATATTCTCAGAATTGGATGGGACAAAAGTCAAAGTCAGTTTTTCACCGAGGGACACCAGGAACCAGAATACGAGACGGAGAGGGGCTAGGGCCCAGCCACACCACCTGGCCGTGCGGGCTAGTCCTGGCCGCCCTAGACTCCCCCCTCGGTCTCTCTCTTCGCCTATAAGTTGCCTTCTGACCTAAAAACTCAGGGGGGGTCGACGTTTTTCTAGAAGGAGTTCCGCTCCGCCGCCACCACCAGATTCCACGAAACAGCACCAGAAACTCCGTTCTGGCACCCTACCGGGACAGGGAATTGGAGGATATCATCGCCATCATCATCACCATCGCTTCTCCATCGACCATCCATGTTTCCCCCATCTATGAGTGAGTGATCCCCCGTTGTAGGCTATGGGGATGGTAGGGATTGGATGAGATCGTTCATGTAATGGCATCAGATTGTTAGGGCATGGTGCCTAGTATCTTCTATTAGTGCTTTATGACTTTGTTGTGACTTGTTATGCTTAATGCTTGTCACTAGGGCCCGAGTGCCATGATTTCAGATCTGAACATGTTATTGATTCATTATGATAGTAGTGTTTTTGGTCTTATCTGCAAGTTGTATACACACGTTGTTGTCCGGAACCAATGGCCCCGAAGTGACAGAAATCGGGATAACCAGAGGGAATGGTTTTGATGTGAGGATCACATGTGTTCACGGAGTGTTAATGCTTTGCTCCGGTGCTCTATTAAAAGGAGCACCTTAATTGCCAGTAGTTCCCTTGAGGCCCCGCTGCAAACGGGCTGGCAGGACAAAAGATGTTGTGCAAGTTCTCATTGCGAGCATGTATGACTATGTATGGAACATATGACTAGGATTATCGAGTACTTGGATGCTTTATCTTATTTATCTGCAATTGCCACATGTTCTGATTGCTATGTGAATTGTCTTGTCCATGCAACGCCCGTCCATCCATCCCTATGCCTACCGCACTCGAATCCTACCGTTTACTGCTATTGTTACTACTGTCTTTACTTTTACTATTGCTTTACTACTGCTGTTACTTTACTATTCCTACTACAAAATTGTTGCTACTGATAAACTGCTGTGAGCAAGATTGTTTCCAGGTGTAGCTGAATTGACAACTCAGTTGTTAAGGCTTATAAATATTCTTTGGCTCCCCTTGTGTCAAATCAATAAATTGGGTTTCACTTCCCTCGAAAATACTGCGATACACCCCCTATACTTGTGGGTCATCACGCGCCTCCACCCATTTCCCCGCTTACCCCCGCAGAGACAGCGAAAGCCATGAGCCTAGGATTTCCACCGAGCCCCCGGGCGGGTCTTCTTCTTTCTCAGAGGCCTGCACGGTTCCCTCGGGCCCTCCATGCGCAAGCATGGTCGCACGCTGGTGATGAACCGATAGAACTTCGCCTTAGCTATGCCCGTACCAGGTGCGCCAGATGTTGTGTCTTAGATTTTGACACCGAGGATGGGGATCCCTTTTTAGTTCGGAAAGGGGCGCAACATCTGGTGAGCTCGATCAACGAGCTAGACGGACACAATCACACAGGGAGACATAGGTTTTTTACCCAGGTTCAGGACGCGATGTGTGGATCCCTACATCCTGCAACTTCCTAATATGTGGTGGTTGATCACGTGGTTACAGAGTTTGTTCCTAGGGAAGAACACATCCAGTTCTTCCCTTCTAAGTCCTCTCCCACCCAATCGATCGACTTGGGCCTCCTTTTATAGCAAGGGGACACCATAAGGGTCGGTCACCATGGGGTGGTACGCCGCGCGCATGGTCACAACGTGGCAGAACGCTCATGCGTCCTAACTTCATGGCCTGCCGCGTTTGGGCTTGCGCAGGGTCATCAATCTGACTCCTGCCTGGGAGCTGCTCCTAGGGATTCTCTATGTCCCGCGAAGGCATCACCGGGATCGCGGGTGCCCCCGCAAGGACTTCTCGATCCCGGGGTCGCGACCCACCCGTAGGATCCTAGGTACCCCTAGTTCCACGAAGACGACAAGATCAAGCCATTTTTGACTCTCCTACATGATTTAAGTGGGGATTTCGCTCACAAAGACCTTGGTGACTTACACTTCTTCTTGGGAACTAAAGTCAAGAAAACATCCGATGGCTTACTTTTATCTGAGGAGAAATATGCCACTGATTTACTCGCTCGTGTTGGTATGACTAAATGCACTACATGTCCTACACCTCTCTCCAACACTGAAAAACTATCTCTCACTGATGGAACACCACTTGGGGCCGAGGATAACACTCGGTACATGATCATTGTTGGTGTATTATTTAACTCTCACACGTTCGCTTATCCTTTGTTGTTAACAAAATTTATTAGTTTGTTCATGCCCCAACTACAACTCACTGGATAGTGGAAAAAGGATCATGCTCTATGTTCAATGTACACTCAAAGTTGCCAGTCCCTTTCAAAGGTCCTCCTCCACTCTCCTCAGTGCATGTCGTATGCGTACTAAGCAGGATGTTTTGATGATAGACATTCAAATCGTGGATTTGCGATATTTTTTTACTCTAATCTTATATCTTCGAGCGGCAAAAAACAAGCCATTGTATGTCGTTCGAGCACCGAAGCTGAATACAAAGCTATGGACAATGCTAAGGCTGAAATAATTTGGGTTGAAGCTCTGCTTCGCAAGCTCGGGGTATCTCTTCGTGCCACCCCTTGCTTATGGTGTGACAACATCGGCTCTACCTACTTGTGTGCAAATCTAGTTTTCCATGCCCACACTAAACATATTAAAATTGATTTTCATTTTGTGAGAGAACGAGTTACAAAAAAATTATTTGAAATCAAATTTGTATCTAAGATAAGTTGGTAGATAGTTCTACAAAGGCCCTTCCTGTGAAGACTTTTGAGGAATTCAAGTGTAATCTCAACCTCTTCGTTACTTCCACGACTTAGATTAAGGGTGGTGTTAGGAAAATATTATGACCGACGTGTATGGGCTAGAGGCAACTTGACATGGGTATACCCTACAGGTACTCGATCTTGGTATATACGGTCTAAATACGTACAGGCCCACGGTGTCGCCAAGGCCCAGATGAAAGGACTCGAGTAACCTGCGGACTCTCGATTGCTTGAAGGACAAGAAGAAGCTAAAGATAGAAAGTTTGAAGGGGAAAACCCTAACTTGTAACCGACTCGACCTGCTACCCGAGACCTACCCTATCTATATAAAGGCTAGGAGGGGGCGGCGAAGAGGACACACGCAACCCTAGTTTCCACAACTCTCGCCAGATTGCATCTGCGCACCATTGTAACTTTCGACTCCTTCGATAATTCCACGAGCAGACAAGCAGGAGTAGGGACCTCTACGAGGCCTGAACCTGGGTAAATCCTTTGTCCCCTGTGTGCTTGTTTGCTAGCCGATAGATGTCTCCAGCACTCCCTCCTTCTCCAAAACCCAAGTCCATAACAATGGGCATTGATGAGTTAAACCCTCGTCAATTGGCGCCGTCTGTGGGAACTGGGAGTGCTGATGTTGCGGCTTCTTCGGCCCCATCAACTGCGATCTACAACTCCGCAACAACGGAGATTCGACAGCTCTTCGACGCCTTCGACTTCACCGTCCACACGCCGGCCACCTGCCCGGCCTTCGAATCCGTGGGCGACAGAATTAGCCTGGCGATTGGGAGCTTCCGCTTCCAAGTTGGTCAGATGGGCACGCTTCGCATGCCTGATCAACCGACAGCACCGGCGATTGCCCCGGCATCATGGTTCCCTCCATCGATCGGCACCCTCAGCGAGCTCAATGCTCCGGTGGCAGTCGAGAACACGATCAGCGACAACAGTCGCGACTCCGACCTGAGCGATCTGGCCACAAAAGATGGAACCTACGGTTCTGAATCTGAAAGTTGTGGAAGTAGCAGCTCCCCCAATCACTTCATGTGCGCCGTCATTAACGCAGGCGACACCTCCGCCAATCGCGGCAATGGCGGTAACACTAGCAATGGTGGCAACGGCGATAACGGCACCAACGGGGGAGTAGTCGAACCTCCCAGCATAATCAATGAACAAACCGGCGAACGCGTCGTAATCAGGCTCGATGAGCAAGAGTGGGAGCGTTGCCGCGAAGCCCTATGAGGTGCACCTCTACCCCTTGGGTCCCCGCAGGAACTACTGATAGGCTACCACTGGCTCCTAAAAGAAGAGTTTACGCGCCAAAAACAAGCAATCGCGCAACTTGAGGCACGTAAAAAGGCGGCGGACGAGTTGAGCCTTCGTCGCGCTAGGCTCTCCTCCTACGGAGGATCCTCCTCACGAGGCAACGAGTACATCGCCAAGAAGAGGCAGTCGCGAATGGCTCACCTCACCGAACAAGAGCGCATAGACGCCACGAAAGTCCTCAACTTTGGCTCTATGACAGTTGACACGAGAGGCAACGTGGTCCCCAGGACGCCGCAGGCCACGATGACAGCAATGTTTGCAGCTACAGCTGCAGGGCGATGCCCGAGCATGGCTCAATAACCTCCCACGCAGATCCATTCACAGTTGGGATGAGCTGGTTTACAGCTTCGTGCGCAACTTTAAGGGCACGTACAAACGGCCCGCATCAATCGAAGAACTAAGATGCTGCCAGCAAAGATCTGGCGAATCGTTGTGCTCATACATCCAAAGGTGGTCCATCATCAAGAACTCCACGGAAAATTCTCGGAGGACCGTGCGATTGATGCATTCAACGGGTGCGTCCGCCGTCTAGAACTCAGGGAGGAGCTGGGCCGATCAAAGCCCCAGACCATCGACCACCTGATGGAAATCGCGAATCGGTGGGCTGATGGAGAAGATTCGGTGAAGAACCGCGCTCACTCCGACGAGGAGGCAGAACTCGAACGCAGACGCGACCGCCGAGGCAAACACCGCATGCGCATCTACGCCGATAGACGCGACGACAACCGCAACAGCGGATACCGCGACTCTGAGAAAACCATGCAAGTGTGGCAACGCCGCACTCGCGACGAGGCACCCGCGACCTCCATCGAGGAAAAACTGTCCGGGCCATGCACGGTACACTTCTACATCGACAAGCATGACGGCAAGAGAAAGTCCAGCCATCTCCTCAAGGACTGCCGTGAGTTCCTCAAGCTACACGAGGGATTGGTTCGGATGAACCGCAACGCAGTCGAAAGAGGCTACGGAGCCGCTCTAGGCACCGTGGCACATGGCGCACTGCCACCACCACTGGGGCCACCCCCGAACGGAGCTGCACCGGACCAGCACCACGGAGGAGAACCGTACCCACGGGCCATGGGTACCATGATGATCCAAAAGGGGCGCCCCTCCAACAGGGTGCAGAAAGCCATCACTCGCCAAGTCAACTTGGCCACGCACTCACCACCATCCACCACTGAGTACCTCAGTGGCAGTGAGTCGTGCATCACCTTCGATAAACGCGACCACCAGCCTCAAGTACCTCGCCTAGGTCATTGCCCCCTCGTACTCGTGGCGCAAATTGGAGGCTTCGACATGAGTCGCGTCTTCATGGATGGCGCAAGCGGCATCAACCTCATATTCGCGAGTACCTTGCGAGCAATGAGGATCCCTCTAACCTGCTTGGAGGCATCGGACACAACGTTCCACGACATCGTCCCAGGGAAAGGCGTATACCCCCTGGGCAAAATCAACCTCGACGTCATATTCGGCACGCCAAAGAACTTCCGGCGTGAGCGCATTGACTTTGAGGTCGTCGACTGGCCCTCACAATACCACTGCATCCTTGGACGCGTCGCGTTCGGTAGGTTCATTGCGGTACCCCACTACGCCTACCTGCAGATGAAAATGCCAGGTCCCAACGGCGTCATCACGATCAACGGGAGCTTTGAACGATCTGACAGTTGTGACAGGGAATTCAACAGAATCTTCCAGTCCTTCGGCATGCAGGAGGAGCTCGCGTGATTAAAGGAAACGATAGACAACAGTCTGCCTCCCTTATTAGGCCAAGCTCACCTGATCTCTCCTTCGGCTCATCTGTGCACACAAACAAGGTGCAGGTCCATCCGACAGATCCCGCCAAAACGGCCCTCATCGCCAACAACTTGAGTCCCGCATAGGAACTCGCGCTCGTCGAATTCCTCCGTGACCACTGCGAAATTTTTGCCTGGT
Organism: Avena eriantha; assembly: GCA_910589775.1. NCBI lineage: Eukaryota > Viridiplantae > Streptophyta > Magnoliopsida > Poales > Poaceae > Avena > Avena eriantha. The sequence continues at coordinate 160,537,814 of OU342742.1, read as the reverse complement.
GTCCTGCGGACATGCCAGGAGTTCCCAGGGAATTCGCCGAGCACGCACTCAACATCAACCCCGACGCAAGGCCAGTCAAGCAAACAATCAGGCGACTGTCTGAGCCATGAGCGCAGGCAGTTGGAATGGAGATCAACAGACTCCTCGAGGCCAAATTCATACGCGAGATCAAGGAAAGCACTTGGCTCGCCAATACGGTGCTGGTGCCAAAAAAGGACACGGGTATCCTACGGATGTGCGTGGACTTCACTTCTTTAAACAAGCACTGCCCAAAAGATCACTTCCCGCTACCATGGATCGATCAAATCATCGACTCCACCGCTGGATGCGAGCGCCTCTGCTTCCTCGATGTCTACTCAGGCTATAATCAAATTCGAATGAAGGAGGAAGACCAGGAGGAGACCGCGTTTACAACGCCCTTCGGTGTGTTCTGCTACAACACAATGCCCTTCGGGCTAAAAAACGCGGGAGCCACCTACCAGCGGTGCATGAAGGCTTGCCTCAAGGAGCAATTGGGTCGCAACATCCGAGTCTATGTCGATGACATAGTAATCAAAACCAAGGAGGAAGCCTCCCTAATCGACGACTTGCGCGAAATTTTCGCCAATCTCGATCGTTACCGGGTTAAGCTCAATCCAGACAAATGCGCCTTTGGCGTACCATCTGGGCAGCTGCTCGGGTATCTCATCTCCGCGAGAGGGATTGAGGCAAACCCGAAAAAGATAAAGGCCATACTGGCAATGGAGAAGCCAAAGAACATAAGAGGCGTCCAGCAACTAGCCGGACGAATCGCGGCCCTCAGTCGATTTATCAGTCGAATGGGAGAAAAGGCACTGCCCTTCTATCAGCTCCTCCGCAAAGCTGACAAATTCGAGTGGACCAAGGAAGCGCAAGAAGCATTCGAAGATCTCAAGCGCATGTTATCCACCTCGCCAGTACTGGTGACTCCACGAGAAAGGGAGCCACTACTGTTGTACATCTCCGCTACCAACCACGTGGTTAGTACAGTGCTCGTCGTCGAGCGGGCCGAGGAAAACAAGGTCCATGGCGTACAACGCCCGGTATACTACCTCAGCGAGGTCCTCACGCCAACAAAATAGCGGTACCCGCACTACCAGAAGCTGGCGTACGGCGTCTTCATGACCGCCCGGCGACTGCGCCATTACTTCCAGGAACACCCAATCGTGGTAGTCAGCGACACCCCATTGGGACATATCCTCAATAACCCCGACGCCACGGGACGAGTCGCGCTTTGGGGAATCGAACTGTCTCCACGAGACATCACATACGAAAAGCGCGATGCAATCAAGTCGCAAGTTCTCCCTGACTTCCTTGTGCATTGGATGGAAAACCAACTCCCGGACAAGCCAGATATGTCCTACCTCTGGACAATGCACTTCGATGGATCCAAGCGGAAAGACGGAGCAGGAGCAGGTGTCATACTGACATCACCTCAAGGGGACAAGCTGAAATACATCCTGCGAATGCAGTTCACAGCCTCAAACAATGAGGCTGAATACGAGGCCCTGTTGCACGGGATGAGGATGGCAAAAGCCTGCGGCGCAAACAGGCTCATCATATATGGCGACTCCAAGCTGGTCGTCAACCAAACAATGCACGAGTGCGACGCACTAAATGACAACATGATCGCATACCGCGACCTCTACGATACACTTGAGGGAGACTTCGATGGTTGCGAGTTGCGACATGTAGGTCGCGAAAGCAACGAGGAGGCGGACGGATTCGCCAACATAGGCTCTATCTGCGCCCCCATACCACCTGGGGTATTTCTCGAGCGCATCTGCGAACGCTCCATCAAGCCAAAGGCCGTAGAGAAGAAAACAAGCGCAGCAACAGACTCGGGGGCTACGCCACCCAATGAGCCAATGGCACTCGATAACTTGGAGCCAGACACAGGATTCGAAGGGCCAATGAGCGTCATGATGATCGAACAATCCTGGACGCAGCCGTACATTACATATCAAGCGCCTACCGGATGACCCGATAGACGCACGGCACATCGCGCGACGCTCCAAGGAATTCGCCGTTATCAACGGCGAACTGTATAAACGCAGCATCACAGGCATGTTACAACGATGCGTCTCCCTGGCCGATGGAAGAGCAGTCCTCCTCGACATACATGAAGGGACTTGCGGACACCACGCCGGCAGTCGCGCCCTCGTTGCCAAAGCTCTACGAGCTGGATTTTACTGGCCCACGGCCATGTGCGACGCCAAGGACATAGTCCAAAAGTGCAACGCTTGTCAGCGATTCGTGGACAAACAACACGCACCAGGCGCAGAACTACGACCTATTCCATTGGCCTGGCCCTTCGCACAACGGGGGCTCGACATGGTAGGCAAGCTCCCAAGGTCCTCGCAAGGAGGCTACGTCTACCTTTTGGTTGCAGTCGACAAATTCACCAAGTGGATTGAAGCCATGCCAGTGACCAAGCAATCAGGTCATAGCGCGGTCAAGTTCTTTGAGTCCATCGTCTACCGCTTCGGCGTGCCGCACAGCATCATCGCTGAAAACGGGATGAACTTCACATCCAAAGAGTTCCAAGAATTCTGCGGAAACCTAGGGATCAACATCATTTATTCCTCAGCCGCGCATCCACAGACCAACGGTCTGGTGGAAAAAGCAAACGGGCTCGTCTGCAGCGGCATCAGGAAGCGACTCCTTCGACCACTCGAACAAGCCGCGGGTTGCTGGCCAGATGAGCTCTAATCCGTACTCTGGAGCCTATGTACAACTCCAAATAGCGCCACAGGCTACACGCCATTCTTTATGGTGCACGGAGCAGAAGCGGTACTACCCGCCGAAGTAAGGTGCAAGGCGCCACGCATAGTCGCTTACAGCGAACAAGAGTCATCTCTTGCACTCGAAGACTTCGTAGACCTCCTCGACGAGGCAAGAGAAATCGTCGCAGAAAGATCCACGATCTACCAGCAGAACCTGCGCAACTACCACAGTAGAAGGCTTCGCCCCAGATCCTTCGTCGAAGGTGACCTGGTCCTGCGACTGAAGCAGCAGGGGCATCTCAAGCTCGAGTCCCCCTAGGAAGGACCATATTTGATTACAGAAGTAATCCTAGGTGGCGCCTATCGCCTTCAAGACTTAGAGACAGGAGTCGCATACTCCAACCCTTGGAACGTCGCACAACTGCGACGCTTCTACCCCTAGCTGTTTTTACTTTTACATCGCAAATAAGGCTACTTAGCCACACATTGTACCTCGTACTGTTCTCCAAATAAATAAAAGCTAAGTACCCCAAAACTCTGTGTTTTCTTTTCACTTCTGTCAATTTTATACTCGGGGGTTGCGCCACCCTACATACATCTGTTCTTCGAACCAATAAACGCGATATCCTGAGTAGCTGGCACATCAATCAAACCCCTTAATGAAAACCCAACCCAGCTGCAACGCACCTGGCAGGTTGACAAAGGGATGGCCAGGCTAACGAAAAGGACTCGCATAGTGCAACGCACCCCATGCTAGCAAAGTTGTTTATACACGTTTGACAATAAATTATCTATAACATATATATGAACCTTACAACACAAATACACTTATATGCAGGACACAAATCTGGTTACTGCTGGAACAGAAGAACATTGGTTTGTTCCTTGAAGAAGTCGACAATCTCCTCTGCTGGGCGGTCCAATGCTTGATAGTGCGGCACCGTATTCCAAGCAGATCCGGCTGGCGGCGCTAGCAGACCGGAAGCTACGGCGGCGACATCCACGTCAGGCCTGTGCAATCGCACAATCGAGAGGGCAGCCTTGGCACCAGCCACCAACTGCTGCCTCACGCACTCGCGAACCGCGGACATATCTTGAAATTTGGCCAGGAGAGCCAACAGGCTTGATGGAGTGTCATCCAACAGGAACATCACCCGATAGATATTCTTCAAACATGACTGCGACTTCTTCAGGAAGAGCAGCACTCGCGAAGCGTGATCCTGTAGGGTCACCAATGCAGTCGCACGATCATGATCCACCCAGAAGTATCCACTCTCTTGAAGTTGCTCCTGGGTGAGACCATGAAGGCAGATGGAAATCCTATCCCTCTCCTCCTGCAGATGGCGTGCGCTAACAACTACACGAAGCAGCACCAACAGCATGGTTACAACGTACCACTGCGACTAACTACAAAGGAAAAGACAAGGACGAGCAAACTAACACTTAAACTGGTCGCCCAGCTGCGTCACCTCGCCAAGCGGATATTGCTCGCGGGCGGCGGCTTTTTCCGCCTTTGACTTCCACACATCTGCGTTACCGCGGATCAGGGGCAACTCACGCTCCAGCTACTTCACGCGGTCACGAAGTCGCGACAGCAAGGACAGCTCCTCTACCCTAGAGCGCGGCGGTGCCACTGTCTCATCAAGAGATGGTGAGTCCTGGGTTCCCCCTACGGGACCACTCGATGTGCCCTACCACAAGTCAAGACAGAAGCAAATAAGGCGACCAAATTAACACAAAGGCAAGGGGAACAGGTGCATTCAGGATAAGCATAAATATTCACAAGCACACTCGCCAGCAGGCATGTTCTTAGACCAAAAGGACAATTCATCATCTATTACAAAAGCTAACTACGGAGCAGTTGGCTTCTTCGACTTCGACGCCTTCGGGGGCTTCATCAAGTCCGTGGCAGTATCACACGCCACTGACTTTCTGCCTGCCCCTGAGGCCGAAGCTTTCACAGCCTTCTTAGCGCGCTGGAGCTCCTCCGAATACTTGGCAACGGTATTAATCAAGGAATGGCCATATTTGGCACAGGCAGTCGCAAAGGGAGCGAATACTACCTGCTGACCATCCGCGCCAACAGGCATCGTCTTCGACACCACAGAGGGATCTATCTCGACTCCGTGGGCTTGCACCATGGCGAGTGACATCGTCGCACCAGCCGCCCGGAGGGAGTTCTTGTAAGTAGCAGGAACACCCCCGGCGAGTGACTCCACCAGCTCGTCCATATTATCGACCTGCTCCGCCTTTGGCATCAACTCCTCCCGGAGGCGACTAAGGGCGACCTTGGCCTTGGACAATGTATCCTGGACGGCGGCGCTTCGGTCCTCGACCGCGGATACCGCGTCGGCCAGAGCGTCATCACGACGAAGGGTCTGCGGGTCAATACTCAAGTCGCCAGCATCTACACCAAAAATACATGGATCAAATTTCTAGTGCCACCGGCAAAACTCTAGAAGCAGAGAGGAGCATCAATAAAATATCCACCAGTAAAGGTACCTGAGAGGGCCTTAGCGACTGAGAACAGTTGCTCCTCGAACAACTTTTCCCTGGCCGCAAAGAAGGCGCGCAGATCCTCTTCGCGCTTTTGGGCATCATCACGAGCCGCAATTGCCTCATCGCGCCCCTTCACAGCTATGGCCAATGTCTTCTCCAATGTTGCGATGTTGCGCAGTAAAGCGTTATGCTCAGCTACATGACAGTCAATAATTGGCTATCAGTCGAATATACCAAAACAGAGAGAAGATGAAAAGAATAAGCGTCGAAGCACTCACTTTCGACCACGTGGTGACGCGTCTCCAGCATCGCATGCTGGCGACCCATCGCCATAACCTGCTCTGCCACTTGCGCGGCTTCCTTTACAAGGGACTATTGCACAAAACAAGGAATTAGAGAGGGGGCAGCAGAAGGCATTGACTGACACACTAAAAAGGAAGGAAAGATGTACTTACATGGTCCTCTAGCGACTCCGAGGACGTTTGCTGAACCGTCATCCGAGCAACTATTCGATGCTCCCCTACGTGAGGAGAGCTCGAAGAATTGTGCCCGGAGTGGGCCGCCGCTGGAGGAGAAGGAGCACGCTCGACCTCTACCTTGGCCCTTGAGGTCGCGACTCCCGATTCCTTCAAAAACTCGACGTCGCCAGAAGATGACGATGCCTCTTGACTACCAGACAAAAATCGCATTGGGAAAAGGCAAACTCCAGGGCAAAGCCAGCAAGAAGAAAACAGAAAATAATGAATGAACTCGCAAACTTACCAGTCAAACTTGTGAAGATCAAACGTGGCCTCCGATGACTCCGACGAAGACTCCTTGGGCAGTCGCATCTTCTTGCGGGACGACGGTGCCACAGCCCTCACAGGAACAGCTGGAATTGGCGACTCCACGCCAACAGCCGTGCCTTCTAGAGTCGAAGGAGTCGACGCGTCGGAATCCTCGCTGCGCGAACGCTTGCGAGTATCTGGGCTCCTGGACTCGGGGGCTTCCTCTTCCACATCAGATGGGACAGTCGACTCAAACTCGTCCTCTTCCAAAGCTTCGCGAGGAATAATACCCTCAGGGAGAGGAGGCATACAAGGCGACACCGCCCAATCCTGCATACAAACAACAAAGATGAGCAAAAGGAGCAAGTAAGCAACAGAAAAGCAATCGCGAAAATAAGCTACTACATAGCACAGCTATACCTCAGGAGGAGGATTCGAAGCATCGAAAGGAGGAACGACTGGCTCATTCGGAAGCACATCCTTGAATGTGTACTTTGTAACCAGTCGCACCCTCTTATCTACCTCACTCGCGGACATGCCATCGGCAGACACGCGAGTGGCATCATCAGCACCACCCCATTGAAACATGGGATGGACTCTAGCCTGGAGAGGCTAGGCGCGACGACACAGCCAAGTCCTGACAAGGGCGCAGCCTCCCTCTTCTGCGCCTATGCGACTCTCGAGGTCGCAGACGCATTGATATAGCACGTCTGTCTCCGCGAGTTCGGAAGGCATGATCACGTTCTTCCAAGAACGCATCTTCTTGCTAGGAGTCGCGGGATCGAAAGGCGCGATTCCAAAATGCTCGTCCTTGTCCTTCTGGTCGCGAACATAAAACCATTTGTCCCTCCATCCCTGGACGGACTTGGCGAGCTTGATGTCGAAGTAGGTGGCGGACGGGTCAACATGGATTCCACGACCACCTATGTCGTAAACTAGAGAGCCAGATGCGGACTGATGCTTCAGTTTAAATAAGCGCTTGAAAAGGCCAAAGTGCGGCTCGATTCCGAGCCAGCACTCGCAAAGAGTGATGAAGCAGGTGATGTGGAGAATTGAATTTGGGGACAGCTGATGGAGCTGGAGCCCGTAGAAACAAAGGAGACCCCTAAGAAAGGGGCGGAGAGGCAAAGAAAGACCGCGAATGACGAATGCAAGAAACATCACTCGAAAACCAGCGGGAGGCACAGGAATGGTCTCACCGTTGGGGACGCGCGCATCGGCGACTGCTGCAGAAATAACTCCGTCTTGGCGAAGAAGACGGAGATCCGAAGCCTTGATGATAGAAGGACGCCATGCGCCATTGGTCACGCGGGTGCCCGCGACCTTCTTTTTCCCGCCGGCGGTGGCACTGGTGTCCGCAGCAGCGGGGCCACCCTTCTTCTTCGTCCCGGCAATGGTGGTCGCGGATTCAGCGGCAGCGCCTCCTTTCTTCTTTCCCATTGCGTGGCGGCGATGAGAGCGCAGGAAATAACTTGGAAACGAGCGGAGGTGGTCCAGAGATGAGGAGAAGATGAGCGCAGGGGAAAAGCAGATGAGCAGCAGCAATGGCGATGGCAGCGAGGAAGAAAAGGGCGCAGATGGAAAATTACCGCCGTAGCATCGCTACTTAAACCTTAGGAGATGCAATCCAACGGCTCACAAAAACCCTACTGGACACGTGGCACGCATCGCGCTCGACACGTGGAGAAGAGGAAGCGCGAACCGTCCCTCCACTGCTCCCATTACGCGTGGAAATCGAGGAGGCACAGTTAATATTAAGATTACGCACGCCCAGTCAAATCAAAGTCAGAAAGTGGGACCCACCGCTCGTCAAATCCCATCAAAACCGCTCACGCGGGCAACTGAGGTCATGCAAGCGTCAGCACTGACGTCATCAACAGCTACGCAGCGGAAAACTTCGACTACTTTAGTCCTTGTTGGAGTCTTCGACTCCACCAAGCACTCGGGGGCTACTCCCATAGGGAGCGCTGGTCGCGCACCCTATGATTTTCTTTTCTTATTGCAGGGATACAGGCAATCACAGTCAAACCCAACCACTCGAAACACGATTCGACTATGGACGTGGGTTACTCCCATAGGAAGCGCCGGAAACAATTTCGACTGAAACAAGCAAGCAAAAGACGACAGCAGTCGCAACCCAAGTTTTCGACTGAAACAAACAAACAAAGACGACAGCAGTCGCAAAATTTCTTTAGTCCCTGCCTGAGTCTTGGACTCAACCAGGCACTTGGGGGCTACTCCCATAGGGAGCGCTGGTCGCGCACCCTATGATTATTTGCACGAAAGTTGTGCGTTGATTACATCCGCACTCGCAGATCATGGCGACACCGCCTCATAATTTTCCCTACAAAGAGACTACGTCCCTGGGTCACCCGAATCATCTCCGCGATGATAAATTCGGATGCCGCGCTTACAGCGTGAAGGTAAGACCTGAATAAAGGCCTAGCAACGCATTTAACTGCGCACTACCAAAAATATATCCCTGCCTGCAGGCACGATGAACATGCCTTGACGGACGCGTCAAGTGCTCACACCCATATAACTGGAATTCAACTCCTGTAAGACCTCTGCGGCCTGAGTCGAATTATGCCGGCACTTTTCCGAATTCGAGTCCAGGGACTCGAGTTCGAGTAGATTGCATTGTTTCACCCTAAGGTGGTTAACTGATACCGATACTTCGGCTATATCAGGCACGTATATCAATGATCCCTATGACATAATTGAAAGCAGTCGAAAAATGTACTCATACAGGCACTCGAAGACTTCAAAAAGTACCCAGTCGAATCTGTGATTCCACTAGATACTCGGGGGCTACTGACATGGGTATACCCTACAGGTACTCGAGCTTGGTATATACGGTCTAAATACGTACAGGCCCACGGTGTCGCCAAGGCCCAGATGAAAGGACTCGAGTAACCTGCGGACTCTCGATTGCTTGAAGGACAAGAAGAAGCTAAAGATAGAAAGTTTGAAGGGGAAAACCCTAACTTGTAACCGACTCAACCTGCTACCCGAGACCTAGCCTATCTATATAAAGGCTAGGAGGGGGAGGTAAAGAGGACACACGCAACCCTAGTTTCCACAACTCTCGCCAGATTGCATCCGCGCACCATTGTAACTTTCGACTCCTTCGATAATTCCACGAGCAGACAAGCAGGAGTAGGCACCTCTACGAGGCCTGAACCTGGGTAAATCCTTTTTCCCCTGTGTGCTTGTTTGCTAGCCGATAGATGTCTCCAGCACTCCCTCCTTCTCCAAAACCCAAGTCCATAACAATGGGCATTGATGAGTTAAACCCTCGTCACAACCCGTATGGTGTACTATAGTAATGGGATTGACGCCCCAACGGCCATATACATGATTGGCTAGTCCCTCTTTACGCTCTTACAGTGACCCAGCATACCACTACATGATGTAGTACACTATAGTCGTTGACATAACACCAATGAAACACCGTTCACTAGCATTATATCCCTCAGAGTGGTACAACAGAAACACAGCAGGTCCAAGACATGACTATAGGTTACAACTCGACTCTTTACAAAAGATCCAAAGAACACTCTAGGTTAAAGAGAGAGAAAGAAACTTCTTACACAGAAGAACAAAAAATAATAACTCAGAACTATCTAGTATCTAAGACTAGCATCTAAACTATTTGGCTTGCCATTGCTGCTATTGCAATGCTCTACAGAAGTAGGTTTTATGGATAGAGAATCTACTCCTATCTACTTAAGAACTCTGTCTTCACTTTGGTTGATGTATATGTTGACTTCATTGTCGGTATTGAAGAACTTGAGATGTCGATGATGATTTCTTGAGCAGAAATTGATGTTGACATCGTCTTCAATGGCCTAGAACGTAGCAAGGGTTAAGAAGGTACGGTTGATGATACGTCCATTTTGCATCACTATTCTATGTCTTAATTCACTATTATTCATTGATATATTTCATATTGAGAGGTGATACTTATGTTATTTCATCTATTTTTGCATGGTTGATGACTTTTGGAGCATGGACCGTTGCAGTCAGAATTCTGATGGAAAATGTGCTGTTTGGAGGAAAAATTCGTGAAGATTATAAAATCTAGGAAAATACACGGAAAATCTTATTTTTCCAGAAGACTAAGGATGCCAGAAGATGGAGTGGAGATGGGCCATAGGGGGCCCACACCCCCCCATGGCGCGGGCAGCCCTAGGCCGCGCCAGGAGGTGGTGTGGCCACCCTGGCCCACTCCAGCCTCTCCCCTCTGGAGTATATCATCCCCCCGAAATCCTAAGATTCGGGGAACGACCACAGAAAGATTTCGCCGCCTTTGCGGGGCGGAAAACACCGAGAAAGAAAGATCTCTCTGGCAGACTGATTTCTGCCGGGGGAATTCCTTCCCGGAGAGGGGAGATCGTCGCCATCAACACCATCATCAAGCTGGACTTCATCGAGATCATCATCATCAACATCACCACCATCATCACCATCAGCACCCTCATCACCATGTCCATATTGCTGTAACAATTGAGTTGAATCTTGCATTAGTGGGGAAACTTTCTCGGTGTTGATTACTCTTTGTAGTTGATGCTATTGAGTGAACCGTTGAATTATTGTTTATGTTCAGATTGTTATACATCATTATTCCATCTCTGATCATGATCCATATGATGTCTTGTGAGTAGTTCATTTTGTTCTTGAGGACATGGGAGAAGTCATGTTGTTAGTAGTGGAGTTGCGTTGAGAAAGATTCAATAGATTGTTATTTAAGTTGTGGTGTACTTCTTCTAGTGGTGTCATGTGAACGTCGACTACATGACACTTCACCTATATGGGCCTAGGGGAATGCATTGTGTATTTGGCTACTAATCATAGGGGTTGCCGGAGTGACAGAAACAGGAACCCCCGTTAGGAAACCATTGCACAAGGGACGTAAGGGTCTTAGAGTTTAAAGCTGTGGTTAGGTTTCTACCTTAATTACTTTCTTGTACTTACGGATGTTTGCAAGGGGTATAATCACAAGTATGTATTAGTCTTAGATGGGGCGGTACATTAGCACAGGTTCACCCACACAACACTTAGCAAGCTAAAGAAGATTAATCAACTATATGAAGCGAAAGCACTTGACAATCTTCTCATGTGTCCTCGAGAACGTTTGGTCATCTTAAGTAATACAATTGGCTTGTCCTTTGCTGCATAAAGGATTGGGCCACTTGCTGCATTTATTCCTACTGTCTTTTATTTACTCGTACTTTGTTTACTTGCTTTATCAAAAACCCTAAAAATCTGTTTGCTAAGTATTTGCAGAGAATTCCTGATCCATACCACTAGCCAGCACCTTCTTCTCCTCGTTAGGTTCGACACTCGTACTTATCGAAAATACTGCGATACACCCCCTATACTTGTGGGTCATCAGTTGAGTACGGTCGTACTCAGCAAGTTCACTAAAAAGGAGTGTATGATGCACTAGCTCTACAGCCACAGACCATAGGTCGTAGGCAATGCAGTTTTTCGTAAACATTTCTTCAAAGGTTGCTTTTATTCTGAAAACTATGTCTGACAGCCTTCACAGGTTAACCAGAACCTTCGTGGGGTTCCTTTCCTGCCGTATTCGTAGTTTCTTCCCAAAACAGGGAGTAACATGTCACAATTCTTACACTCTGCAGGTGAGTCACTTTTCCCACAGGAGACCTTAGCTTTGTTGCACATCCGAGTTGCATTCTCGTCCACACTTCCATGGTGTGGGGCCCAGTCTAAGATCCAAGCCAATCAATGCCCTCTCCGCGACCCTGCATGAAGACACGATCCCCTGAGACAACTACCACAGTTACTCTTTGGGTAGCCTCTTGGAGACTCTATAAGCAGCTCTGTCTAGCGGCCACCATCGGCTATGGTGAACTCAGACCCAGATAGCTATGCACAGATAATATAGACACCTAGCTCGTGGGGAACTAAGGGGTCCCACCCATGTGCTGGATTCTCTAGAACTCCACGGGAAATCAACAGCCTCACGATAAGGTCATCCGTCCATGCAAAAGGAAGAAGATACAGCTGACTTCTCTATCTCATTCCAAATCTCATGATTGACGCGTAATATACGGCATTAGAATCACTGGCGACATTGGTTGTTAAGTCCTAGATATTATGTTCCTTTACCACTGGAACTGTATCAATAGATTATTACCACTTGGTAAATAATCCATAATCATATTATTATGAAAATAGTATTTTCTGTCCTTTTTGAAATGCAGGTGATGACAACATTTGAGTTACAAGCATTTGATAGAAAATAATCAAAGGACATGAGCAAGTTGTGAACTTTCCTTTTATGATTGCAAGATTATGCACTCACGATCTTTGAGATAATAGAAGATCCAAATTCTGTAAATAACATCATTGGTTCGGTAAGGACTAATGTTTAAAGAAGTAGGATGCAATTATGCATAAGTAATGTAATGCATTTTGATAAACGTGAATTCCTGGACTAATCGTATTTGATCTAGGGTTTGGAGTTTGTGATGAGTTCTTTGGAATGTGTTGTACATTTATATCAGCTTTACACATGTGCTTATTGTTAAGGCTTGTGAAAGTGTGTGAAACAATATGTAAGTATAACAAGTAATATGCAATACTAAAGCACTCATATGGGTCATGGTATCTAAAATATTTCTTAAACAAGATTAAGAATCAATTAGAGATTTTAAAGAAGTGTTCAAGGATCCCTTTTAATGTTTCTTCAAAGAATAACTTTTAATAAAAATATTACTTTACAAAGTAAAAGTATTCAAACTTAAGGATAACACTTTAAGGTTTTCTTATTATCTAAGATTACTAAAGAGGAAAATATTACTACATTAAACAATCATAGAATAAGTGGTGGGGATTTACATGTTTTGAACAAGACACCACATTGTAGATGGTAACATTTCACAAAGTTAAACTTTACGTATTATTACTTGAATGAGGTGGTGTTTTATTAAAGTTATAAGTGAATAAGATTAGTAAATAAGAGTTTCGTGATTTTATAAGTGCACAGGATTCTTGTGATTAACAATATACTATTTTAGTTGATTTTATAATTGGTAAAAGTCTTTTTAGGTAAATTAAAATACCCTTAATTTGAGATGATAGTTTTAGTAGATATATTCTAAAATGGTTTGACCTATTTTAACTTCACTTAAACATTAATTGACTTGTTATTACATTTTTATACTTTAAACAAATAAAACTAAAGGCAATAGTAAAGATTTATATATTTTTAAGGAATTAAAATAAAAGAAAAGGGTTCAAATAGGATTATTAGACCTTTACCTTTTATTTGACTTTAATTAAGAAAAATGATATTTTTAATGTGTAGAATTTGTTTTTGTGATCATTTTAGTATATTATAAGTATTTTTGTGATTTTTAAATAATAAGATATGATTTTTACAAGTTTTATAACTTTATAAATATTAAATAAATAATAAATACTTCGTTAAGTGATATAATATTTTAATTTTATATTTTTACATTTTAGTTCTTATTTTTCCAAGAATTTTAGTATATTATTTATATTTTTCTTATTTACCAATATTAAAATATGAATTTTCAAAGTATTATTACTTATAAAATCTTTATTAAATAATAATTATTTAAATAGTTAACACAATAATGTCTAATAATAAAGTTAAATTATAGATTTTATTTTTTTGAGCATTTTTATATATTATATATATTTTTCTGAATTGTAATACAAAAGATATTGAATTTATAAGATTTAACCATTTTCTTAAATTCCTAGAAATACTTATATTTGAATATATATTGTTTATTCATTTTCCAATTGGACTTTAAATAGAGGGGTACTTTTTACACCCGGGCACCACCTACCCACAGTGGTTGACCGAAGGGCCCCAGGCCACCTCAGCATCCACCTTAGCAGGGGAGAAGCCCACAGCCGGTTTACCACGATGACCACGCGCTGATGTTATTGTGACGTCAGCGTGACATCACCGCTGGGATTTCTCCCAGGTCGAGCACGGATCGATCGCGGGCGAGCGTGCGGGGCTCGGCAGAAGGTCGTGCTCGATGCGCCTCTTCGCGGGAGACCACAAAGTGGCGGCGCCAAGTCATTTGGTCACCATACTCGCCGGCGGTGAGCTTTATCACGGCGGTGGACGGTGACGAACGGCGAGCTAGCACTACGAATGATACTCGGGCGAATAGATGGTGTGGGAGGGTTCGCAAGCTCACCCTGATTGCAGTCAAGGGGTTGGCGTGACCGGAGAAGGCCGGAGTCGATGGGAATTGCGGCGGCCGGACTTCGGGAAGGAGATCATGATTCTGGTCAGGGACCTTCTCGGCTAGCATGACTTATTAGATAGGACGAGGAGGATGCGACATTCTCGATGGCGTGCTTGTCTAGGCTCGGGGAAGCTTCTTGCTATGGAATATGGCGATGTCGGTGAGCTAGGTTTAGAGGCGGAGGAGGAATTTGGAGAGCAGAGGAAAAGAGTGAGGATGAGGATGGGGAAGACAAGAAGGTGAGCATGGCGTGAGGTTCTTATCCTCACCCAGGGTCGGGGCGAGCATCACAGCGCTAAGAGGATTGACGGCGAGCGCACCGCCACGTAGCTGCTTGCCACCAGACGCGTGGAAGAAGAAAAGAAGAAAGATGGCATGGGGTACCGGGCTGACTGGGCCAAGTTGGGCTGACTGCTGGGTTGCTGGCTACTGCTCAATGCACTTGGTGGTAGATAGGTAGAGATAAACTCTGGACCGGCCTGCTGCTCGGGCCAGGTTCTTTTTTTCTTTCTGTTTCCTTTTTATATTTTCTGTTTTGTTTTCAGATTTGTATTTTCACATTTGCTTTGTATTCTTTCCCATAGAAATTTATTTGCTAAGTAGTTGGAGCAATACTGAAATGTATTTAGCATAATTTTGTGAACTTTTATTATATAATGTTATAGTTTCTTTATTTTCTTTATATAGGTCTTATGAATTTAGTTTGCATAATAAACCATAACTTATAAAAGGATATATTACTACTCATTCATAAAACTTGATTCTCATTAACTTATAGTTTTAAAGAAACTTTTATATGGTGATCCTTCATTATTATATGATACATAAAATTTTGAGAAATTAATATGGTTAATAATATTCCCATGAGCTTAGGTGATATCAAGGTGTATATTTTGTTATAACTTGCATAGGAGTTAGGGTTTAAAAACTATAAATGTGTACCATGAGTTTTAGGAGATTTAACATACATATATCCTTTTATTGATGTGAATAAAGATTAATGGTGAAATCATATTGTCTTAATATTTGTGATCATAAATGATATCACCATCTAAAGTAAAATAGTGGGTTTGTTCTTTAAATTTACTTATGAGAAAGAGTTGATAATTATGGTTTATAAGCACATATGATTGTAATGTTTTGAATTGATAAAGATCTGCTTAAGTGATTAGCTATAGAGAAGTATTCCCACAAGCCATTGGGGAAATAGAGTGATTGATCATACAGATGAGATAGATCTTAAGTTTGATTATAGATTCAAGGTTGAGTGTTTACCAAGAATTCCTATCTTCCATACTTCATAACTATTGACTTCTAATTAAGGACTCCTTTCCTAAATATACTACTTCTTCACATATATCATCATGTATTGACTGGATGAGCCTTTCTGCTTGTACTAATAAGTTCTCCTTCTAAATACATTTATAAATCCAATGATCTTGCCACTAAAGCTCTATATGATCTTCTCATAGAGATAACTCTCATTTCTAGAATACTTATTATGAATCCAAGTCCACTTGAATGATTATTCTCTTACTTCATAATTACTCTGTAATCTTACTTATATATCTCAGAAACTTGTCACTGAAGCTTTTCATAATCTTCTCATTTCTATACTTGCTTATATCAAACTACTCTACTATTGATAATCTCCAATCCAACAAGTAGTTACTCTTAACTCCACTCATACACTTCCTTTATCATCCATTATTAATATTACTCCAATAAATGTATATATCAAATCCTACTTCACCTAAAGTGTTTACTATTCTCGAAGAGGAATAATACTACTCTATAATCCAATGTTTCTCTAGCATCATCCTAATCATACTATCTTATCTTTACTTAACTCCAGTATCTTATATTCCAACTTCACATTATATCATTGTGACTTGTCATGACTAATCTATGATAACATATCTATACTAAGGTTTAATCATGTTCTATCCACCAATGTCACTGTACATGCTATAATCATTCAATCACCCTTAGTGACTTAAGCATGATCATTATAATCCTTTGATCATTTAGGGCTTAGGTTTCCAGTTGGCTAATCAAGGCCTCATCAATACAACATTACAGTTGTATTATACTTATCTTCTTAGTATCTCTTACTGATTAGGAAATATCATTCATTGACTATGCCTACTTGATCCAATAGGATTACTCCTTGGTCACTATCTTCAATATTCATCCTTATAATCCTCTTTGTTACCACATATATCTTTATTTCAAATAACTCTTCTATCCGTCCAGGAGTGAGTTAACTCCATAAATTATCATAATGGTTTAATTCTCTTCAAACACTCCCATCCTTAGATGATATCTAAAACTAGCATTACTACTTACCTCCTCTTATTTCCTTCCCTAAAGACTTTAAAGTAAATGTTATGATAAGAACAAGAGTTGCTAGATCAAGAATTGATAGGCTAAGATTCGATAAATCAATAGTTGATTACTCAACATGGATGAACAACAGATATTAGGATATGGTTCAATAGAGATGATAAAGATTGATATGGAAAGAAAGATATGTGGTGAAGGTTCTTGAATTGGTTTCCTTCCTACTCCATATAGCTAAAGAGTTAAGGTTAGGTATTACCATGATACTCATGGCATAAATATATGAGAACAAGATATGTCAAGATTTACTTATTAAATTCTTGTTACTTGAGTTATATTCTTAACTTTGTATTCATGCGTTGTTGAAATGAATACAATGATATGATCTCTTAAGGATCAAGTATCAAACATTAAGTAATGAGTTGATGGTTTTGTATTATTACACTTGATCTACCCTTAGATAAAATCATCTTTACCCAAAATAAGGTTTTAGCAAAGGTCATATTGAAACTTATCGCAATCAACTTGATGATGTACTTCAGTTCCACCAAGTTAAGAGAAGATTCAATCTCTTTGACAAGTTTTATTTAAAAGCGCAAAAATTATTCGGATTTTCTATGCATGAATGCAATGCACACACCTGTGTTCAGCTTATTTCTAAGCTCTAATACTGGGGTGTTACAGCTCTCTTTATTTGTTGCCTTTTGTATTGCCTTCATACTCCTTCTTTCCTTGTGTAAGCCGCCACCAACAGCAATAACGCAGAGATCTCAGATCGCAACCCTCGTCCGTGATGTTGCTGGTTCGCTCCGCTCCGCCTCCGCTGGCCCTAGCGTCTTGGAGGTGCAGCAGGGTTTTCCGTTCTTTGTTTTGCCTGTTTTTAGTGTCTTCTTCGGGATGTTGAGCCGATAGCTATGTCCTAAAGTCAGAATAAGGTTCTTCCCGCTCTATCCTTACTCCCCGGGTGCATCTAGCGCTGACAAAGAGCGCGTGGAGTCGTTTTTCCGACGGATCTCCGGGGATTCTGTTCGTTTTCGTATTCGTCGGCTTGTTTTCAGGTCAGTCTCCTCCGATCTATGAATGTCATTATTGGCAATGGTTTTTGCTCTAGTGCACTGGTCCTTTGTGGCCTGAGCACGACGACTTCATGTCTGTCTACTACAACAAGCTCTACTACGACAAGATTTGTCCGGCTCCGGTGATGAAGGGGTGAGGATGGCGGCACTTTTTCGTCTCGCACTAGTGTTTGTAGTCGTCGCTAGGTGGTCCAATGACCTATTTGTAATTTTTATTACTTTATGTCTCTTTGTAGTAATATTGATGATTATTAATAGATTGGTGAAATTTCGAAAAAAAATTCCTTCCTTGTATGAGCCACAAATGGGGGCCTTTTCTCCATCTAATATAAACACGCAAGCGAAGACCCCAGGAGGGTACGATTGTTTCCTCCAAAACATTACGTTAACAAATATTGTGACGAACCACGTGTTTTTTTAGGGTGCAACGGGGGGCGATAGCCCACCTAAACGCGATCTCGTTTTCATTTTTTAAAAGGTTACAGGGTAGCCCGCGACTCGCGGGGGCGGCATACCACCCCTAGGGAACAAAGATGGTTGTGGGGGGGGAGGGGGGAGGGAGAGAGACGCTAGACAAAGCTAAGCTAAGCGGTCACACCAAGCCCGGAAGGGGGTGAGATCTACCCGGCGGGGGGCCCGGACGACCCACAGCCGCAGGTGTTCCACAATCAGCGAGGAGACCTGGCCGACGGTGGACGAGACGCCGTCGAACACCATGCGGTTGCGCGATTTCCAAACAGACTACAGGATGGCGATCAAGACTGTGTGCAAGGCGGAGGAATGCATACGGGGCAGGCGGCCCGGGAGTACGCCAAGCAACATGGAGACATCCGCGTCGTCTCATACAAATGTTATTCGTTTCCCCCCTACATGTATACATGAATATTGACGACTTGGATCAGTATTAGTAGTTGCAAAAATTGTGGTACACTTTCGTACCAACGGTTACTTAGTTGAAGATATTCCAGCAGATGGAACAAATCGATATTTATCTCTAGCTACGGTTCGGCATTATCCCATCTGGAGTATATAAGAACCCAACACGACAACTAGGCAAGTACGTAGCTAGGTCTCACAACAGGGCCAACTCGATTGATCTCATTCACCGCTCGACCAGCAGCGGCAACGACGTTGTGGCTGCCGTCCGATCCATAGCCATGGCTCCGACGATCATCTCCGTGTTCTGCCTCCTCCTTGTTTTCCTAGGTACGTGCGGCCGCGCCTCGATCATTGTTTCCCATCTTTAACTAGATTGACGATCATTCTTTCACATCTTTAACTAGATTGATTAGATTAGATTGCTAGCCTCCACCACACACAGACACCCAAATGTCCTTCATTGACCTATGACTTTACATTTTGTCTTTTGCCTTAGGCATAGTAGTTATGACTGATAGATCTGTTTGCATTTACCATGGATAGCTGCTCGTGTGGAGTCTGGCACTAACTGGTACAATATGTTCATGTTTGGCGACTCGTTTGCCGATAATGGGAATGGCCCGGCATCGAGTACTGGCCTCCCAACGCGTTTGTCGCGCGCATGGTTCGACCCCTACGGATGCAACTACGAGGACTACAATGGGCACTGGCAGGGGAACAATCCAAGTGGTCGCTTCTCCGACTTTATGGTTCAGTCTGATGTTATCGGTATGTGTGCACACCTTAAATCCACTTGCGCGCAAATTGTACTAACTAATTTACTGATCTTAGCTATATACTCCATGTTAATTGACATGTGGTCGTTGTAGCAAAGATTATGTGGTTTCATGAGGCCGCTCCGGCGTACAAACAATCGGTCAATTTTTGTCACCCGTACGGCATGACCTTGGCCACCGTCGGAGCCGGCGTGTACAAGACGCCGGACAAGGCGCCCACCCTTGGCCAGCAGATCAACACCTTCAAGGGGCTAGTGCACGATGGATTCATCTCGAGTACGCGCCTCGAAGGAGCGTTCGTGCTCATAGCCATCTCCGGCAACGACTACGTCCCGAAAATCAACCTCTTGAGCAACACCATCAGCCCTACTAGTGTGAGTACATATATCATTTCTGTTTGGATGTAATACGCTGACGATGGATTTTAATTCGCTCGCTTGCACGCTGCAGATCACCCCTTTGACCCCTTACATCGAAAACGTGACGAACGAGATCGTTACAAACGTGCACCGTCTGCAGAAGCTCGGGGCGCGAAAGATTCTGGTGAACAACATGCACCCTCTGGGCTGCATGCCTAGGCACACCAGGGTGAATAACCACACCCGCTGCCAAGGCCACGGCAACTTCATCGCGTCCGCCCACAACAGCATGCTGCAACGAAAGCTGGGCAATGACAGACACGTCCACATAATCGACCTCTACACGGCCTTCACAAACGTCATCAACAACTTGACTACCGGTACGTCGTACAGTCAATGTTAATTCTACATACATATATCTATCCATCTGCCAATTCAATCCTGATTCTGACTTGAGATACTATGGGTTTTGGTTTGTGTGTGAAGATTCGCAGCGGTTCACCTTCAAGCTGGCGCCGAGCTGCGAAGCCAATGACCCCGAGGGGTTCTGTGGCTACCGCGATTATCGCATAGATCACTTTTACGTGCTGGATGACGATCACCTCTTCAGGCACTTCTACTGGGACGACATGCACCCAACGAGTGCAGGCTGGAAGGCCGTCATGAAGCAGCTTGAGGGTTCCATCAAGTTGTTCATGTCATCATAGTTGCATGGGTTTTGGATTTGGTATGTATCAGTTTGTAACAGGATAGTAGCAGTTTGTGAAAGTATCTCCATCAACATTGGAGTTTGCATGTTTTTACCAACATCTTGTTCGTGGTCACAATATAGATCTATTTTGACTATAAATCTAGACACTATTTAGTATATAGATCATTTAAATTTAGACAAACTTTCAACATCTATTTTCAGACCGAAGGATTATTATTCACGCATTGTTGACTTCACGCAAGAAATGGATATACCCTTGGCATATCAGGACCAAAGGAGGACTCTGACCGGACATTTAGAGAGCCTGAACACATGCGTCCGTCCGCAAACTTTAATCAAAAAGCTAACTAGTCACGGAGTAAAGGAGCATGGCGCTGCCGGCCAAGGCACCATCCTTGATAGCACGGCGCCATCCTAACAAGGTGGGCCCATGCCTACCGATGACTGTCACGTCGAACTGATATATGGCTGACTAGAGCGTCGTGGGCACCATGGCGCCGTTTCGAACGGTGTCGTCCTATTGACCATGGAGCCGTCTAGTAGGGCGCCAAGTTGGCGCCAAGTAAATAGGTTAGTTCGTGAAATCTTTCTGAAAGCAAGTTTTTTTGTGTTTTCTTTCTGTCATTAGATTAATTTGTGTTCTTTGCCCATGTTTCCAGCAGAAGGAAGCGAACGGCAGGGAACCTCGTCTTGGTGTTGTGCTACCGGTCGCGCCAGTCCCCCGTGGCCAGACACACCAGTCGGAGATCTACCGGTACTGGGACGTCCTCTCGCCGGAGCGTAACGATCCTGCGTGTGGTCCCGACAACGTGGCGGCGTGGGACGTGTTCTTCGAGGACCAGAATTAGGCCCGCCTCGAAGCCTGTGACGGCAACGGCCCCCCACCGGAGGACAACCTCGAAGGCGGATCCGGTGGTGGAACGCCCCAGGAAGGATGCTCGCCTGGGTCCTCGACTACATCGCCGCGGGCAACAACCCGCCGCTGACGATGCCTCCGCGGCAGAGACTGCGCTACCCGGAGCAACGGTGGGCCCCGTGCCACGCCGCCCGCTCTTCCTTGACGTCTTCCTCGTCGAGGTCTTCATCGCCGTCAGCCCTTTACTCCTTGTACTCCACGCCGTCACCACGCTTCTCCGCTCTTCTCGCCCCGGTGAAGGACGAGTACGAGGAGACACCACCGTCGCAACAGTCGCGCAGGCGCTCCGACGGTGTCGCAATTAGTGGTCCACGCTAGGTGAAGAAGGGGTGGTCGCCTCTACCGGAGTACAAGACAGTCGCCCTTCAGCTTAAGATCGAGGACACGGAGGAGTTTTTGGGCCAGCGTGTCGCCGAGCGCGCCTCCTTCGAGGACATGCTGCCAGTGACGGACGCATTCGCCGAGGCTT
This sequence comes from Avena eriantha, assembly GCA_910589775.1. Lineage (NCBI taxonomy): Eukaryota > Viridiplantae > Streptophyta > Magnoliopsida > Poales > Poaceae > Avena > Avena eriantha. The sequence continues at coordinate 160,516,007 of OU342742.1, read as the reverse complement.
GGTCTACGGCGGAGTACCAGCGCAAGCAGGACGAGCGTGCGCCGCCTTAGCCTGTTCATCGACCTAGAGGGCGACGACAACGGGGAAGGTTGCCCGGGCTAGAGCGGTGGTGGTGGCGATCCGGGCCAGGGCTGCAGCACCATGCCACCGCCGAAGCAGGAGGCCAGCGACGACGACGACTACGCGGCTGCTATGTACCGTCGCCTTGAACTAGGCGGGCGTGGCCGGGCCGACACTAGATTAGGTTTTTTTTCAAGTTTTTTACAAACACGTTTGAACTGCTGTAAAATCGATAGTATTTTCGTATTTATCCTAATTTTTAAACGTTTGAGTTTTTGTATAGGGGTCATGGCTCCCCTCCCCAAATCATGCACCAATCCGGCGTCATACGGGGGGACTGAGTGAACATGCTCTAATACCATACACCAATTAACACTAAAGGATCGCGGAGTGTGAAGGGTCATTTCACTATTTGGCGATTCGCTCGCCTTCTTCTGACCGTGAGCAGGTTTGGAACGGCAGTAGGAAAGTTGATGAAGAGAGCCCGGTTACAGAGCTTCTTCTCGCCGGATGAGTTTGGTCGAGTCTGCTGCTCAGACCTTGACGTTGGCTTGCCTACGAGGTCGCCGGCGATGGTGGCAGCAGCACCGTGAGCTTGATTGCCTTTTTATCTTTCAGTTAGACTGTTTTATGTATTTGTAGAGGTCTTTTTTTTTCGAATTTAAGTCCTTTGCGAGTTTTGTATTGGGCCTCCTTGTATTTCTCCTGCCACGCTTGTATCTATCTATGATACCAACACAACCTCTTTCATCATTAATTAGCATGTCACATCAGAATTTGGCATGCATAATACTACTTATGATACCGCAATTGGGTCTAGTCTTAAGGACACGTACAATGGTCTTATCTTAATCTTATCGTAGCAATAACATGTAGGAATTGCTGAGTTGGAGGAAAGAGAAAAAAAACTTTTATCTTATCTTAACTAAGAGATAATGTTTAGCCCTATATATCTCACCATATATTTAGGAATATCTGTCGTTGGAGATAAGACAAAAAAGACTCATTGTATACTTGTTTTGTCATCATACCATGATTGTGTGTATGTATAAGATAAGACTATCTTATCAACCATTGTACATGTCCTAAGAAATATATCGCCGGAGGCTGGTTACACGACGTCTCTTCGGACATGGATGCTACGGCAATCAGGGAGCTCCTAGAAGTGGCAGACCGACTAGAAGAGATCAACTTGACTGAGGGCACACATGATGTCCTCAAGTGGAACTAGGACCCGGGCAACGCTACACGGCCAAGTCCTGCTATCAGTCACTTTTTGTTGGCAGGACCTCGATGGCAGGAGCCCTACAGATCTAGTGCTCGTGTGCGCCACCAGCTGCAAAGTCTCATTATCGTTGGCTGTGAGAAATAGATGTTGGACTGCAGACAGGTTGTGCAGGCGCGGCTTGCAACATCTGGCGGCATGTCCCTTCTGTGACCAGTGTGGAGAGACCGTTGATCACCTACTGTCGGGTTGTGTGCTCGCCCGAGAAGTGTGGGTTGCCTGCCTAAGCTGGTGGGGCAAGAGCCACTGAATGCTCGAACATGACTCTAGGCTTACCGCTTGGTTGCAGGAGAGGCGCGGGGACAAAGGCAGGAAGCGTGACCTATGGACCGGGATCTCGCTTGTATGATGGACGCTATGGCGCCATCGGAATGACGTTGTTTTCGAGGGGCCACCCCGTCTACGGCAAAGGTTACCCGGAAGATCTCCTCCGAGGTAGTTGTGGATCGGCGGGTCCCTACCTCGTCTCCCTCATCGGTCGTGCCACGCCGCCCCGTGTCTGTCCCCGGCCGCGCCACCCCACCTCGTCTCCGTTCCCGGCCGTGCCGCCCCATCTCGTCTCTGTAATCGGCCGCGCCGCTCCATCTCGTCTCTGTAACCGGACGCTCCGCGCTAACCTGTCTCGTCTCCGTCCAGTGCGGCTCGTCGCGTCGCCTTCCAGCACTCCAAGCTCCGCCTCGTCTCCGCCCCAAGCTCCGGCTCATCGCGTCGCAACACAACCGCCCAAGCTCCGGCTTGTCGCACGGGAGAGCACCCAACGCCCCAGCGATGGGAGAGCACCCAGCGACGGGAGAGAGCCCAACGACGCCATTGATTTTTACGTTTTGTGTATAAGGATTTGATTGTTTTTTTATTTCCATTCTAAGGATCTCTGTGTAAAAATTTCGAGTCCAACTTGTTTTAACTGAGGAGAAGCCACCAAACATCATCTGAGCTCAGCTTGTTTCATCAAACTCAGGCTACCAAACAAGTGAGAAAATCTTAGATGAGCTTGTCTAGGGGCAGCAGGTATGAGGGGAGATGGGTATTCTGAGTTGTCCCGGTCTACCAAACACACCCTAAGATATCTGCCTTCCACTTGAATAATATTCAGCTTAACAAGATATTTTATATAGCGTCAAATGGACTCCAGATAGAAACCATACTTTTAAATACCGAACTATGTTCCACAATATACTTCGAAGGGACATGCCCTCCCTCCAAGGAAAAGAGTATTTCGCATTACATTTCCATTTACTTGTCTAATTTTTCCGTTAACATTTAATTATCTCGCGTTATCATCTGACTCGGTACATAGAAGAGTAGAATATATTACTCCCTATGTTCCAGTTTACAAGTCATGCGTGTACGCGTATACTTCGCTAATTTGATTAATTAAATATAAATTATAAAGAAAAAATATACCATTAGAAACTTTGAACAATATCTTTTCTAATGGTATAATTTTTGGTTTACACAATTTATACTTTATGGCCAAAGTGCCAATCCTAGATTTATGCGCAAGACTTGTAAACCGAAACGAAAGGAGCACTTGGGATGCAGTTCCTTAAGTTATGTGTTTATATGGACTGCAATTTTGGTCTCGCGGTGCAAACAAGATTAAAATTCTCTGAAAACTTCCACGCAACAGGACCGTGGATCGATATTCTCTGTGGAGTCCGCGGTTACAGTCGGCTCTAAAAAAAAGTTGGTCGGCATTAGCGTACCAACCGTGTTAAATTAACACCGCACGATGGTGTAAACTACGCGTGCGACGTCCTTCTCGGTTGCTCGGTACGCCATGCGGAGAAGAGAACGAGCAGGGCAGGAGCCTGCCAAAGCGAGCCGAGACGCCGAAGCCGGCGAAGCCCTCTCCCGCCACGATAGTTTTGAAACGGGAATCTCGCGCTCCTCCCCGCTGTGCCGCGGGCCCCGCGCTTGGCGCAAGCGACGCTGCCCTCTGGGCCCCGCAGCGCACTCACGGTGTCACCTCAACCTCGCGAGTAGGACGTCGTGGCCCGTGGGGTGGGGGCCACGCCTGTCGTGCTGCCCTCCTAAATTCCCAGGCTGCCCTTGCATTCCGTGTATTTTACACCAACTCTGCTTACGCGCTTGCAATTACTACTGTCCTCCGAAATTCCCAGGCTGCCCTTGCTGTCCTCCGTTTCAAAATAATCCGTCCCTCCCACGAAACAGGTGACTTGTATATAGATACATTATTAACGAAAGCTAAAATATTTTTTTAGAAGAAAAGGGCACAACCCTGACTCCATTGGCATGAAACCAGTTTTTGCTGCAGCTTATTCAACCACGGGGAACGTTAGGATAAAACACCCCAGTTTAGAACCTCAAAAGCTACCAAAAGCATTTTGTAGTCTCAGGAGCATAAGCTAAGAAACTACAACACCAAAGTTGATGACACACGGTGTTTCAAAAGCACAAACTACGAAGCTTCGGCGAAACACGCAGCAGGATAGATCATGGTTCCATTGGAACCACCTTTAACCAGGGTCCCTCCTCTATCAGCTTCATGCGGTTCCTCTTTAGCCTCCTCGCCAGGACATCAGTGGTGATCTTCCACTTGACAGCATCGTCAAAGTCTGTCAGGAAGGAATCTGGGGCAAGTTCAAGGTTAGAACCCACCAGTTTCTTCAATGTCAACCATGATCCGGCCAGAGCAGTGGAGGGGGAGCAGTCACCGGATGCTCCACTCTTTTCAGCAATGCAACCATTTTTTCTTTTACATCTCCTGAGCACAGAATGCTCCACTAGGATAGCAAATAGGCCACTCTTCTCTATACCACCTGCATACCAGACCAGACAGTTTTATTAAACAGGATGTCATTTCTGGTAAGCCAAAGACCCCAAATTACAGCTGCATAAGCCATATTTTTAATTTTTCCTTTTCTCTCACTAACCCATAGGCCAGCCAGAGTGTCAAAAGACATGACCCTTCCATCTCTGCCTGTAAAGGAACATATGCTGGACCAAACTATTTTGGCCACTACACAGTCAAAAATACATGCATGCATGTTTTAGGTTCATTACAGAAGACACAGGAAAGATCACCAACCGCTTTTCTCTTAGAGAGATTATCCCTTATAAGCAGTTTGTTATGTGCTAGAAGCCATAGGAAGAAATGTATCTTAGGAGGAACATTAATCTTCCAAACGACATGTACATAGACTGGTAAGACACCCCTAAAGTTAATCACAGCATAAAAAGATTTAACAGTGTATATACCACTAGGCTCAAGCTTCCACGGGATAGTGCCATCATCCTCACTAAGGTGAAGAGTTTTAGCAATTTCTAGGATCTCATACCATTTATGCAAAAGCTCTTCATTGAAGCATCTCCTAAAAGTAATTGTAGCTGATGAGATTCCCAGGCCTCAGCAACTGTTATGTTTTGTTCATTGGCAATCACATATAGGTCCCAATACTGAAAAGCTATACTAGAATCCCCAAACCACTGGTCTTCCCAGAACTTAACTTTCTTTCCATCTCGTACCTTCCATTAATATCCCATTTTAGCTGCATTAGCAGCCGATAGAACACCTTTCCAGAAGGGGGACACATTGGTTTATTGAGGATGAAAAAAATGTTTGGATTATTGACATCATACTTGTGATCTATAAGTTTCCTCCAAAATTTATTTTTATCTAATTGGTATTTTCTTACCAAAGAAGCTAGGAGACAGAGATTCATCTCTACAATATTGGGTATTCCCAAACCTCCAAACTCTTTTTTCTGAGCCACAAGGCCCCAATTGGAAAGATGACATTTAAAGTGCCCCTCATAATTATCCCACAAACTAAATATCTTAGAGCTTGTTTGACTCCATCATTTTATTTCATTTAGTAGAAATGGTAGAAATGAAATGAAATGACATTGATGTTATCATTTCATTTAGCAATTCCACGAAAATGATAGGATACCAAAAGGAATTAAGATTAGGCATAAAATGAAAACTATGGAATTTGCAAATAAATTCCATAACCAATTCCATAGCAGCTAAACATGTTGATTCTTGGAATCACAAATACATTTCTTGATTCTAGCCTCAAATGATGGGAGCCAAACGAGCTCTTATATTTTGAAACGAATGGAGTATCACCTATTTCTGTCTTGTATCGTAAAATTTAAAATGATAATTTGGTGGTTCTCCAAAGAACATGCACACGTGGATGATGTCTACGCACTTCTATTCTTGTAGACAATTGTTGGGCCTCCAAGTGCAGAGGTTTGTAGAACAGCAGCAAGTTTTTCCCTTAAGTGGATTACCCAAGGTTTATCGAACTCAGGGAGGAAGTGGTCAAAGGTATCCCCTCTCAAGCAACCCTGCAATCAAAATACAAGAAATCTCTTGTGTCCCCAACACACCCAATACACTTGTCAGGTGTATAGGTGCACTAGTTCGGCGAAGAGATAGTGAAATACAAGTGGTATGAATAATTATAAATGGTAACGGTGATAGAAAATAGCTTGCTGGCGTGTGGTTGACGTGGGAAAAGACAAAAGGCAAACTGACATAAAGATGGCGGCAAGCAAACATGTAACAGATCTAATTGCAAACGGTGTATCAATGGTTAGAAACATGGCCTAGGGATCATACTTTCACTAGTGAACACTCTCATATAAATATATCTTTCTTTATGATACTACACTGAACTACTCTCCAGTTGGACACTCTAATCGATGGTAGGGCTATAACAGCACACCTCAAAGTAAGCCTTCCCCATCTAGAAAACCCCACACTGTCATCTTGAGCACTAGATGGTTCCAACAAACACCACAATTTCATAAAGACATCCAACTCCAAATATAACTCATAACAAGTATTTGTAATCTCTAGCCTAAGTGCCACCATGGTGTGCACGCTGTCACTTTCACACACATGGGGAGAGCAGAGATCTATGAAAGCACTTGAGTAGCAAGGTAGATCTATAGATTACAAGCTCATGATCACAATATGAGCATGCATAGAGAGAGAGATGAACACATAGCTACCGGTAGAACCCTTAGCCTCGAGAGAGAACTACTCCCTCCTCATCATGGGAATCAGCAATGGTGATGGAGATGGTGGTGGAGATCGATGGAGATGGCTCCAGGGGCACTTCCCCGTCCCGGCAGGGTGTCGAAACAGAGACTTTTTGTCCCCCGGATCTCCCCTTTAGTGGTGGCGGCGCTGCGGAACTTTTCGTGGCTGGAGGCTTGACGATTTAGGGTTTATGCCTCAGGAGGCTTCTTATAGGCCAGAGGGCAAGGTCGGTGGACGGCCAAGGGGCCCACACCATGCCCTGGCGCGGCCTGGGGGGAACCGCGCCATGGGGTGGTCTGGCCACCATGTGGCCCTTCTCCGACTCTCCTTCTATCTCCGTGAGTGACGAGGGTTTAACTCATCAATGCCCATTGTTATGGACTTAGGTTCAGGAATTGAGGAGCTGGAAATCTCGGTATGGCTAGCAAACAAGCACACAGGGACGCAAGGTTTACCCAGGTTCAGGCCTCATAGAGGACCCTACTCCTGCTTGTCTACTCTTGATTGATGATGATCCGAAGGATTACAATGTCGCCGATGGCGGTGTCGTGCAGATTGGATCTGGCGTATGAGAGATTGTAGATCTATCTATTGTCTATTGTGGGAGTCATGATGTCTAGATCTATTGTGGCGTAGCGTGTTGGGGGAGAGGATGCCTTCTCGTTGGACCCTCCTAACCTTTATATATGGGGAGGCTAGGTCTCAGGTACCAATACGAGTTGGTTACAAGTTGGATTAGAACTCTAGTCTTGAGCTTTCCTTGTCTTGTGCATTTGGGAGTCCGTGTCCATATGGGCTTCATACCAGTCGAACCGTCATAGGCGTCATGGACCTTGGCAATTTGTCGAGTGCGCCTTCCGTCGAGCCGCACTAGGTAGGCTGTAGTTGACTGCCTATTGGGCATACCCATGTCAGTAGTCCCCGAGTGTCCATGTGAATCGTAGATTCGGATGGAGACTCAGAAGTCTTGATCTTTGCATTAGGATGTCGGAGTCGACAATTGTGTCGAGTGCGAAGCACTTCTCCCGGAAGTTCATCGGGCCAGTCGAAATTATAGTAGTTCATAGGGATGATGGTAAACGTGCCTGGTGCGCTCGATGGATCGAGACCAGTTAATTGCTCTAGGGCAAAAACAACACTACCTACTCAAATTCGGAAATTGCTAGCGTAATTCGACTCATGCCGCGGAGGTCTTATAGAGTTCGAATCCCAGTGTATAAGGGTGGCCCAGGAGACGTAATCTCTTTGTAGGGAAAATATGAGGCGGAGTCGCCATAGCATTTGAGTGTGGATGTTATCAACACACAATATGATGTATAAGGAAGAAAATAATCATAGGGTGCGCGACCATTGCTCCCTATGGGAGTAGCCCCCGAGTGCCTGGTTGAGTCGAAGATGTTGGAGATATGCCCAAGAGGCAATAATAAAAGTGATTATTATTATATCTTTGTGTTTATGATGAATGTTTACATCACATGCTATAATTGTATTATTAGGAAACACTAATACTTGTGTGTTTTGTAAACATAAGAGAGTCCCTAGTAAGCCTCTTGTTAAACTAGCTTGTTGATTAATTGATGATCATAGTTTCCTGATCATGGACATTAGGATGTGATTAATAACAAGGTTATATCATTAGGAGAATTATGTGATGGACACACACCCATAGTAAGCGTAGCATAAGATCAAGTAATTAAGTTCGTATTGCTGTAAGCTTTCAAATACATAGTAACCTATTCCTTTGACCATGAGGTTATGTTAATCACCATCACCGGATGGATACTTTGATGACATCAAACGCCGCTTCGTAACTGGGTGGTTATAAAAGTGTCATTGGGTATTCTGAAAGTATGTGTTGAAGCGCATGAACCAAGATTGGGATTTGTCCATCCATATGACGGATAGATATGCTCTAGGCCCTCTCGGTGGAATGTCATCTAGTTAGCTTGCAAGCATGTGACTAGGTCACAAGAGATGACATATCACGGAATGAGTAAAGAAGTACTTATCAGTAACGAGGTAGAACTAGGTATGGAGATACCGACGATCAAACCTCGGATAAGTATAGTATCGCAAGACAAAGGGAATTAGTTTCGTATGTAAGTGGTTCAATCGATCGCAAAGTCATCGTTGAGTATGTGGGAGCCATTATGGATCTCCAGGTCTCGCTGATGGTTATTGATAGGAGATGTGTCTCTATCATGTCTACATATTCACGAACCGAGGGTGACACACTTAAGGTTCGAAGTTGTTTTAAGTAGATATGGAATATGCGTTGGAGACCGAATGTTGTTCGGAGTCTCGGATTGGATTCGGGACATCACGAGGAGATCCGGAATGGTCCGGAGAATAAGATTCATATATAGGGGATCATTTTCTGAGTTAGGAAATGTTCCGGAGTGTTTGTATGAGGATTCTAGAAGGTTTCGGAATGTTCCGAAAGGTTCTAGAAGATATCTTGGAGTTTGCTTGAAAATCAAGATAGGGATCAAGGAGTCCTGGTGGGTCAAGATACGGAGTCGTGGGGGAGGAGGACTCCTCCCCCCCCCACCTCCAATCCACCGGCCTACAAGGGAGGGGAGTCCTACAAGGACTCCCCCTCCCTAGGCGCCTCCCTTCTTTAAATAGAGGGGCAGGGGCGCCCCCTCCTCCCTTGCTCCCATAACACCCAATCTCTGCCGCCTCTCTCCTCCACCTTCTTCTGCACAGGCATAGGCGAAGCCCTGCAGAATTCTCTACTCCACCACCACCACCACGCCGTCGTGCTGCTGGGATTCCGTGGAGAAGATCTACTACCTCCGCTGCTCGCTGGAACGGGGAGAGGAAGGTCTGCTTCGACTCCGCACATGTGACCGACTGCGGAAGCGCTGTCGAAACTCGGCGCCGGAAGGATCGTCCACTTGACCGACTGCGGAAGCGCTGCTGGAATGCGACGCCGGAAGGATCATCCACACGATCTTGAGATCGGCAAGTGATCGACTTCATCAACCACGAGATCTAATCTCGTTAACGCTTTCAGATCTACGAGGGTTAGTTCCTATCTATCTCGTTGCTCATGTCTAGTAGATTAGATCTTGGCTTTTATCTAGATTAGATCTAGATTTTGTTCGTTCTTGCGGTAGAAATTTTTTGTTTTCCATGCTACGAACCCATCAGAAGACTCAAGCAGGGACTAAATAACTTTTGCAACTGCTGTCGTCTTTTGTTACTTGTTTCAGTCGAAGATTCAGGCAGGGATTAAATAACTTTTGCGACTGCTGTCGTCTTTTGTTGCTTGTTTCAGTCAAATATGCTTTCAGCGCTCCCTATGGGAGTAACCCGAAGTCTACAATCGAATCGCTGATTCGAGTGAAGGGTTTTCATGATGCTTGGATATCTTCACAAATTTCTTCGGGTGCGCGAACAACGCTCACTATGGGAGTAGCCCCCGAGTCCTTAGTCGAATCGTGGATTCGAGTGAGGACTCAGAGCGTGTCACTCGAGGATCTTGTATATGCGCCACCAGTGCTCCAGTTTGGAGTAGCCTCCGAGTGTCTGGCGGAGTCGTAGACTCGGGCAGAGACTCGAGTCTTGTATCTTTGTAGATGTAGTCGCCAATCATGTGAGAAGAAAACATGGGTGAGTCGACGATGCAGATGGAGTCGATGCAGTCACTTTTATCGGGTGCGTGGCCAACGTCGCATGTGTGTAGCATCAAGTGGTGCAACCATCCGTGGAGGGACTCGACTCGGGTCTTGAGTGTATGTCATAGCCAGTTGTTTTGTCGACTCCTATTGGAGGACCTGATAGAATAGCTCGACGCAGTCGACATCTTTATAAGGTGCATAAAACATTAAGAATTATGAAGTATATGTAACTTGTAAAGAGTATTTGCTTGTTAGCTTGTAAAGTAAAATTTTGGTGCCAATCGAGTCGACACTTTTGCACTATATGCTAGGCCTTTTCGTTAGCCTGATTACCCTTAGTCTCAGTGCCTTGCCGAGGTGCTCGGAGTTCAAGGATTCGACGATTAGGCAGAATCAGCTACTCGGGCTGTCGCGTATGAGGTGCTCGAGTGCGTGGAATCAACGACACACTAGGTTACTCGAAGAGGGCGCAACCCCCGAGTGTTTCGAGTGCGATTAAAATAAGAAAGAAAGCATCTCTAATAGAGGATAACTTAGCTTTATTGGTAGTCGTTGTGGATGAAGTCGATGCAATCGCGGACATAGTCGACGCGGCAGCGGGTCGCGTGAAGGAGTCGAAGACACATCAGGTCGGCAAAGTCGAAGACCACAACGCGTTACCGCAGCCGAAGAATGCATCAAGTCGCGTGCTGGAGTCGAAGATTGTATCGGCTCGCTGTCGCGGGAGTCGAGGAAGTCCTCGAGTCACCCGATATGAAGACCACAGCCAGTCGTTGAAGTTGAAGACTGCGGAGGTCGCCGAAGCAAAGGGAGGCCCCGAGTCGCTGGAACCGAAGATCGTGGCGGATTGTCGATGGAGTCGAAGACGGCAGCAGGTTGCGTGATGGAGTCGAAGACTCAATAGGTCGGCGGATTCGAGGACCATAGCGAGTCGCTGGATCACCAATGCTGAGGGAGCCCCCCCGGGCCGCCGGAGTCGAGGACCACACCTGGTCACCGGAGTCGAAGAAGTCCTCGAGTTGTCGGAGTCGAAGGCCACAACGGGTCGCTGGAGCCGAAAGAGCCCCCGAGTCGCCGGAGCCGAGAATCGCACCGTGTCGTCGCAGCCGAAGACTGTAGCGGGTCGCTGGAGCTGAAGAACGCAGAGCATTGTCGATGTCGAGGAAGCCCCCGAGTCACGGTCGCTGAAGCTGATGCGGCCGGTCGCCGCAATAGAAGATTATATTGGGTTGCCGCATCCGAAGGATGTAACGAGTCACCGCAATTGAAGACCGTAGAGGATCATCGCAGTCGCAAACCGCAACATGTCGATAGTCGCGAGTCGTATGACCAAGTGGGCGCAGCTCCCGAGCGTGGAGTCGAGGACCGAAGTGGGTCGTACGGCAGAGTCAAAGATAGTCGTGGCTCGCGGTCGCCGGAGTCGAGGGAGTCCCGGGTCGTCGGAGCCGAAGGCCATAGCGGAGTCGGCGAGGTTAAAGACTGCGGCAGGTCGCCAAAGCGGAGGGAGCCCCCGAGTCATTGAAGCCGAATATCGTAGCTAATCATTGGAGTCAAAGACTGTAGTTGACATGGCAGCAAGTCATGCGGCGGATGTAGTCGACGCGGTGGATCGGAGTCGCGTGGTGATGACGAATTGTCGTATATGAAGACTGTAATGGGCCACAGCAGTCGAAGACCGTATCGAGTCACCTCACCCGAAGACCGCAGCTGAAGACCGCAGCAAGTCGCGTGATGGAGTCGAAGACTTAGTAGATGGGCAGAGTTGGAGACCGTAGCGAGTCACCTTAGCCGAAGGTGGTAACGGGCCTCACGACGGAGTCGATGGAGCCCCCGAGTGTAGATTCGATGTTGTCGATGTAGTCGAGGCGGTGTTCGAGAGCCGATGCGGTGGACCGGAGTAGACGTGGAAGCGGGTCGCAAAAGCCTGATGGCGGGAACGAGTCGTCATATTCGAAGGCCGTAACTGGTCACCACAGTCGAAGAACGCACTAGATCACCGCAATCGAAGACCATAGCGGGTCGCCGGCAGAAGGGATTCGATGCAGCAACGGGTTGGTGCGGCCCCCGGACGTAGAGTCAACGCAGCGGACGGACTCATCATTGCAGCCGAGAGTGGAAATTCGCCGATTGATGCCGGGTCGACGTCTTTTCTCATCCCCGTGACCCAATTCTTGCACGATGTGGTTCATGAAAAACAATTCGTGTACAACATTAGAATCAAAAAAAATAACGGACTTGCATAATAACTAATACGTAAAAGAGATGAAATTGAATTGAGAGAATCCTATGGTCAGGACATGATAGGACTTCTCCGCTGTGCACGACAGGTTCATGTGACTGCTGCTAGGCCTGATCCGATTTGATTAATCGTCTTTCCATGAAGTCCTAACGATGGCCTTCAACAATAATTTCCTCCTTCTCGGGAACTGCTCTGGCCAAAGGAAAATTTTCTCTCATAGCCATTGTAAGACCGATCTCATGGTTCCACATGTTCTGGTGCATGCACTTGACGTATGCGACGATTTTGATTGATAGCTCCTGATATTATTACTCCTGGCACTCAATATCTTTTGAAGATCACGAATACGTTGGCTTTCGCTGTAGAATTGGCGGGCTAGGCACGCACACACAGTACTGGCGGGATGTGCCATCACTGATTTGTTGATGATGAAGATGAATCGATCAGATGAGACCTGACCGCCGTTGACGATGAGGAAGCCGAAGCGCATCCTCTCCCTAGGAGCCGATGAATCGTAGATCATAGGTGTTGGGGCCGTCGAGATCGCAACATCAGCGCTCCCAGTTCCCACAGACGACGCCAATTGACGAGGGTTTAACTCATCAATGCCCATTGTTATGGACTTAGGTTCAGGAATTGGGGAGGGCTGGAAATCTCGGTACGGCTAGCAAACAAGCACACAGGGACGCAAGGTTTACCAAGGTTCAGGCCTCGTATAGGACCCTATTCCTGCTTGTCTGCTCTTGATTGATGATGATCCGAAGGATTACAATGTTGCCGATGGCGGTGTCGCGCAGATTGGATCTGGCGTATGAGAGATCGTAGATCTATCTATTGTCTATTGTGGGAGTCGCGATGTCTAGATCTATTGTGGCGTAGCGTGTTGGGGGAGAGGATGCCTTCTCGTTGGACCCTCCTAGCCTTTATATATGGGGAGGCTAGGTCTTAGGTACCAATACGAGTTGGTTACAAGTTGGATTAGAACTCTAGTCTTGAGCTTTCCTTGTCTTGTGCATTTGGGAGTCCGTGTCCATATGGGCTTCATACCAGTCGAATCGTCATAGGCGTCATGGACCTTGGCAATTTGTCGAGTGTGCCTTCCGTCGAGCCGCACCAGGTAGGCTATAGTTGACTGCCTATTGGGCATACCCATGTCAGTGAGTCTTTCAGGAAAATATCACCTTTGGCTTTTGTCCGGTCCAATTCCGAGAATATTCATTTTCTGACTTTCCTAGAACCAAAAACAGCAGAAAACAGGCAACTGGCACTGTGGCTCTTGTTAATAGGTTAGTCCAAAAAATCATATGAAAAGTACTCCAAAGTGTGGAAAAAACACAAGAAAGTAGATAAAACCAAGCATGGAACATCAAAAATTATAGATACATTTGCAATGTATCAACATCCCCGAGCTTAACTCCTGCTCGTCCTCGAGTAGGTGAGTGATAAAAAGAAAGAATAATTTTTTAGGTGACATGCACCATCATAAACTTGATCAAAGTATTTGTAAAACATTCAAAGTTGGGATCATAGTACTTTAATCATAACATGAAAGACAAAGTTCTAACAATAAGACAAAGCAACTATGTTGCAACATGAAAAAGCACAAACAAAAGATTCATGAATAACAATGCTTTGCAAGACATTTTTTTGTTTCACATAAAGAAAACATAGCATAATAGTATTCAGCTTGTCCCTCATAGAGTAGCAAAACATAAATGCATAGGACACCTTCAAAGTTCATAAGAGTGACTAGATACAAATAGTTTAAAACAAGCAATATCAAGTTATTCATCAATCAACTAGTCTTGGGACAATGCACATAAAACTAAGAATGGCCACTATGCTCTCAAAGTAGGTGCATAAAGGTAGAAGGTGGAGACTCAATATATAAGTGGAAGAAAGGCCTTCATAGAAGGAAGCAGAGATTCAAGTTTCATAAAGAGCTTCCAAAAATTATGCTACTTATAGCTCTCATCTCTCATTGCCCCTATCATAAGCATCTTGAAGTGATTAAGGTTAAAGTGAACAAACTATGGAGTACATGCTTGACGAAGTATAAGTTAGAAATCTCATGTACCTTGAATACGAGGGCCGCTCCTCATGCTACTCAAGTTTAGTCACCGGTAAGTTCTTGTCATCGTAAGTACATGTGTATCATAGAGAACCGCCAACGGGGTACCACTTGCCCGATGATATGGAAGAATCCCCATATCAAAATAACAAGGCAAGCAGACAACGAGCATCTCAGCAATCTTCTTATTTACCATGGGAATATGGTGCTTTTTTCTCTCTTTCCTCTTTTCTCATATCTTTTTTTTCTTTTTCTCTTTTTTCTCAATATAGGACTCTTTTTTTTATAAGAAGAATGCTTCATAGACAACTCATTATGGTTACGCTGCAGGTTTCCACCATGTCAGCATGGATTAGACCAGCGGCCCAGGCGTTTCTCTAACACATATACATAACTCCATGGACTTACAAGCTTCCCTTTCATTTCACACCGACGACATCCATATACAAAAGAGCATGATATCAACTAGGTACAAGTACCAAGTGCAATGTTAAAAGTGTTCTCCATGAAAGCATGGTTCTGCTAATTCCCAACAAATAAGTGCAAGCATGTACAACATAGAGGACACAATGGTTCAAGTTTATTAAGGGCAAGAAAATTAAAGTGTGCCATCAAGTTCGTGAGAGCTTTAATCACTAGTTTTCTCATAACAAGTTTAATTTGGAAGGTAAACAAAAGCATGAATATACTTGGAATAGCATAAGCTAGTAGGTAGGTATGGTGGACTCTTTGGAATAACTTAGTTTAGGGAGTTGGATGCATGAGTGGAACTCATACTTGGTTGTGGAGGCTAGCAAAAGACTGGGAGCGACAAACTAAGAGAGCAATAATGGCCATAATCATGCAAAGCGATAAAACATCATTAATCAAAGCATAAAGTGATATTAAAAGTCAAAAACTAAAGGATCATAAAGGCTATGGTGACTTGGGATAGTCATAACATGGTGTGAGCTTGCGCCAAGTCAACCCAAATAAAGAATCAAAGGAGAATACCACAATACTATGCTTTAATATGCTAAAACAACGCATGATTCATCTAAGGCACATTAAGCAATCTCAATTGTTTATAACAAGTCATGCTACAGCAAAGAATACTAAGCATAAATCCAAAACAATATCAAGCATGGCATGACAAAGCATAGGCCACAGTCAAAAACAAGCTCTCTTTACCACTTAAGCATGAACTTTCCTAGTCTTTCCCAACCCAAACCAAACTATTTGAAAACCAATGTATGAAAGAGGGGTCCAACCAATTTATTCAAGAAAACAAAGAAAACCAAGCAAATGAAAAACCAAAATGAAAACGAAAAAGAAGACGCTCCAAGAACAACACAACTGTGCATGAAACAATAAAAATGAAGCGTTTGGAAGAAACCTGAGATTTTTATTGATGAAGAAGGGGGATGCCTTGGGCATCCCCAAGCTTTGACGCTTGTACTTCTTGGATATTTCCGGGGGTGACAGGAGTGGCATCCCCAAGCTTGAGGTTTAGTCCATCCTTCATCTCATTACTCATTCCTTTCATACACCTGAAAATTTTCCTTCATACAAAACTTCACACAATCTTATTATCAACATTAGTGCACTCAATATAAATAAGTCTTAAGTTTCAGTTCTAACACCAAATAAACTTCCATTAGAACACTAGCTACTGTAGCAGTTCCCTCAAAAAGCTTAATTCCCCAAAAGAACTCAAAAAGGAACCAACAAGAAGCAAATACAGAAAATGGCAGAAATCTGTCAAAATAGACCAGCAGGTAAAGACGATTTTTTTCGAAGACCTTCTGTTGCTCAAATTAAAAAGTGTTGAACTAACGAAAGTTAGATAACAACCTGGGACAGAAGAACAAAAATTCACGCCCCAAAAAGACATCCAGAGATTTTACACGAATGTTTACGGTGAAGCACAGAAATCTGTTTCGGGACAACAACTTTCCCAATCATTACTTCTCTCTCATTAAAGGTTACTCTTGGCACAAAAAGCAAATAAAAAGGATAAGGAGAGGTTATTACAGAGGTAATAACTTATAAGACTCATCTAAAACTTTTGGGTTATCTCCCAATAAGTACTTTTTTTAACGCCTTTAAGTTAGGCATGATAGTTTGAGAAGATGCTCACATAAAAATATGAATTGAAGTAAAACAGAACATCAAGAAGCAAATTCAAAGCACATTTAAGTCTAACCCACTTCCTATGCATAGGAATCTTGTAAAGAAACAAGTCATGAAAGCACAAACCAACAAGCATAAGAAAGCAAAACAAGTGCAACTTCAAGACTTTCAACATAAAGAGGGGAAACTTAATATTATTGAGATGCATAAAACCATGTTTCCCTCTCTCATAATAACTTTTAGTAGCATCATGAATAAAATTAACAATATAACTATCACAAGAAACATTCTTATCATGAGCCACATGCATAAAAGACTTAATACTGCCCACATAAACATAGTCATTCTTATTAATTGTAGTGGGAGCAAATTCAACAAAATAACTATCATTCTCATCACCATAATCATCAAATATAGGAGGCATATTGTAATCATTAATTTTCTCCTCAATAGTAGGTGGACTGAAAATATCATATTCATCATTGTAATCATCATATATTGGAGGTTTTGTATCATCATAAGCAATAGAATAGCTATCTTCCAAAGCAGGGGAACTAAAAAGATCATTTTCATAAAAACTAGCTTTCACAAGCTTAGCCTTTTCTATAGCATTAGAAATAATGGTGTCCAAAGAATTCATACTAACAACGTTGCTATTAGCATGCAAGTAAAGTTCCATAGGTTTTTTAATTTTCTCTTCAAACACTTCATGTCCTAAGTCAAGATAAATACTATAAAGCTCTCTAATTTTGTTGTTGTTTTCCATTAAGCCTAACTAGTGAAAACAAGAAACAAAAGGACAAAATTGTAGAATCTAAAGGAATAAACTTCGAGCACACACACTGGAGGATGTGAATACCTTTTACCTTACCTCCCCGGCAATGGCGCCAGAAAATAGCTTGATGTCTACGCACTTCTATTCTTGTAGACAGTTGTTGGGCCTCCAAGTGCAGAGGTTTGTAGAACAGCAGCAAGTTTTTCCCTTAAGTGGATTACCCAAGGTTTATCGAACTCAGGGAGGAAGTGGTTAAAGGTATCCCCTCTCAAGCAACCCTGCAATCAAGATACAAGAAGTCTCTTATGTCCCCAACACACCCAATACACTTGTCAGGTGTATAGGTGCACTAGTTCAGCGAAGAGATAGTGAAATACAAGTGGTATGAATAATTATAAGTGGTAACGGTGATAGAAAATAGTTTGCTAGCGTGTAGTTGACGTGGGAAAAGACAAAAGGCAAACTGACATAAAGATGGCGGCAAGCAAACATGTAACAGATCTAATTGCAAACGGTGTATCAATGCTTAGAAACAAGGCCTAGGGATCATACTTTCACTAGTGAACACTCATATAAATATATCTTTCTTTATGATACTACGCTGAACTACTCTCCAGTTGGACACTCTAATCGATGGTAGGGCTATAACAGCACACCTCAAAGTAAGCCTTCCCCATCTAGAAAACCCCACACTGTCACCTTGAGCACTAGATGGTTCCAACAAACACCACAATTTCATAAAGACATCCAACTCCAAATATAACTCATAACAAGTATTTGTAATCTCTAGCCTAAGTGCCACCATGGTGTGCACGCTGTCACTTTCACACACATGGGGAGAGCAGAGATCTATGAAAGCACTTGAGTAGCAAGGTAGATCTATAGATTACAAGCTCATGATCACAATATGATCATGCATAGAGAGATATGAACACATAGCTACCGGTAGAACCCTTAGCCTTGAGAGAGAACTACTCCCTCCTCATCATGGGAATCAACAATGGTGATGGAGATGGTGGTGGAGATCTATGGAGATGGCTCCAGGGGCACTTCCCCATCCCGGCAGGTGCCGAAACAGAGACTTTCTGTCCCCCGAATCTCCCCTTCAGTGGCGGCGGCGCTGCGGAACTTTTCGTGGCTGGAGGCTTGACGATTTAGGGTTTATGCCTCGGGAGGCTTCTTATAGGCCAGAGGGCAAGGTGGATGGGCGGCCAGGGGGCCCACACCATGCCCTGGCGCGGCCTGGGGGACCCACGCCATGGGTTGGTGTGGCCACCCTGTGGCCCCTCTCCGACTATCCTTCTGGCTCCGTGAGTCTTCCAGGAAAATATCAACTTTGGCTTTTGTCCGGTCCAATTACGAGAATATTCATTTTCTGACTTTCCTGGAACCAAAAATAGCAGAAAATAGGCAACTGGCACTGTGGCTCTTGTTAATAGGTTAGTCCAAGAAATCATATAAAAAGTACTCCAAAGTATGGACAAAACACAAGAAAGTAGATAAAACCAAGCATGCAACATCAAAAATTATAGATACATTTGCAATGTATCAGTGAACAGTATGATAATAATGTAGGATAATATCTCTACAATGCATATTATCATATAGTTGTAGTATTGTAGTCTAATTATATTTAGTATTTTAGTAATCTCAATACAAATTTTTATACAAGATCTATTTGATATTAACAAAAATTGTTCTATGTGTTATAATACGGCATATGACACGCTATCGTCTCTTTTATCATTAATTAGACTGACATGCCAGTTTTTTGTCTGTATAAAATGTACGATACCACCTAATACCTATGACACTGCTGAAATGGATCGTATGGGCACCTAGAGGGGGGGGGGGTGAATAGGTGCTACACCAATTTTTAATTCTTTTTCAAATTTAGGCTTAGCACAAAGGTAAATTCTCTAGATAAACTAATGTGTGGAATTTCCCTATATGCAAACCTATCTACTAGCGAGTAAAGAGCGAGTGGAAGAGGAACGAGTGAACCGAAGTGAAGCACGCGGAGACACATAATTTGTTTGACCATAGTTCCTTCCTTGTTAAGGGAAGTACGTCTGCGTTGGAGGGGTGGGCGGTACTAAGACCACCACGCCACAAAAGGCCTCACCCTGTTCTCCGATGGATCTCGCCACAACATGCCTGATCCACCTTCCACTATAGGTACCCTTCGAGGCGGGCACCGACGCCTTTACACAACTAGCGGGGCAACAACTCCACAACAACTTGGAGGCTCCCGAAATGACAACAAGCTGCCACAAGAACAAAGTTGTCAAATACAATAACAAGATCTAGGTATTAACAAGAATACTAGATCAGGGATTTGTCCAAGTGAATGGAGAGGAGTTGAAGCGCTTGATTCTTGATGTTGATGATGAACTTCTCCTCCTTCAATTCCACCAAAGATCAAGACCTTCGGGTGGTTGAAGTGGGAGATAGAGATTTAGAGCTCTTGCATAAGGTCTGGTCAAATTCGAGTGAATCAAGGGGTCTGGACGTTGGGGAAGAAGGGGTACTTATACCCCCTTCCAAAAACCAGCCGTTGCACACTTTGGGGGCCGGATTATCCGGCCCAAGTGAGGGCCGGATTATCCGGTCTGGGGAAACACCGCCCCAGACTCGGAATATCCGACAGATAATCCGCCCCCTCACAGTGAGACGCGCCGAGCTTGTCCTTGATCAACTTCTGGGGGCCGGATTATCCGGTCCTATGTGAAGGCCGGATTATCCGGCCTGGGGAAGAAAAACCGCCCAGTACGGATTTTTCGGGAGAAAATCCGACCGGATACCAAGCGACGTGCCTTGTCTCCTTTTGCTCGAAAACTGGGGGCCGGATTATCCGTCCCTTGCGAAACCCGGATTATCCGGCCTGGGGAGGAAAAACCACCGCAGTTCGGATTTTCCGGGAGAAAATCCGATTGGACACAGAGCAACGCGCCTTGGCTTCCTTGCGAGATGAGGTAGGCTGGATTATCCGGCCCTTGGAGGGGCAGATTATCCGCCCCCCCTAAAAATTTCCTGCACACTTAGCACACATGAAAAGTCTCCATAGTATTGTTATCTAACACGCAAAACAAAGGAAAACATGAAATGTTCTTTCAATCTCCCCCTTTTTGGTGTTAGATGACAATACTAGGATTTGCAGGAGAAAGACACAAGACAAACAGAGATAACTATGGAAGGGACTCCCCCTCAATGTGTGCATAATAGAGTTTTGCATTGGAATACAAATGCACACAAATAGGTGAATCTATTCCATAAACATAAGAGCAAAAGCACATACCACCGAAGTAGAGAATAGGCATCCTTGACAAAAATCACAATTATTATTGGATAACCATTATGAGCGCGCGCCTTCCGTGATAAACCTCCAGCAATAGGATATGAATAGATATAGCCATGAGCATAATCCATGATATGAAGTCCATAGGTAGGTATCATCCAGACAACCACATAAAGTCTCAACCACAAAACACAAACCACGAATTTAAAAGTTCACGCTAAATGGGCATAAGCAAGAAATAACGAATAAAAAGTGCAAGTGCTTATGCCCGACCCATGCAAATCCACGGCAACCTAATAGAACTACTTCTCCCCCTTTGGCATCGAGACACCAAAAAGGGAGAAGAGCGATGCTCCAAAATTTTGGGATTCTGTTATACACAGAACCAGGCCCGCGCGTCCCCAAACAACACCCCCACAAGGTGTACAAGGGACTTGTGTGCAAGAATAGATGGCTTAGGGGTAGGGAAGGCTTGGGATTAAGAAAGCCAAACTGAGATGGTACTAGACACTCAAAATTGCAAAATCCAAATCAAATAAAAGCCAAGATTGAGTGTGATTCCCATAAGAACATGAGAGAGCAAAGAACATCCAAAAAGATCCAATTCTCCACAAGGGAGAGGCCGGTGGCCGAAGCCACCTTGTTGGAGTGTATGGTGTGACACCGCGAAGATATATCTTGGGTTCACGACCAATACTCATCAATAAGCTCACATATCACAACATGTATTAAGAGAAATGATATAACTTGCTATTGGCATTATGGGGGTGGGTTAGTCCAATAAGTTAGGACCACACTCCCCCTATATCCATGCCCACACCTAGACCAAACAAGGATTGAGATGTACGAGTGAGTGCATGGGTAATCAAGACAAACTCCAGGAATCAATGATATTTAGCTCATTCCTCAAATAGCAGAATCTTGCTTCATCAAGTGGCTTTGTAAAATTATCCGCCAGTTGGTTCTTCATGCTCACAAAAGATAGATCAATATCGCCTCGAGCAACATGGTCACGAATAAAATGATTTCTCAATATGCTTCGTCCTTATGTGCTGAACTGGATTGTACGCAATTTTGATAGCACTTTCATTATCACATAAAAGAGGCACTTTGTCACAATTGACACCGTATTACTTTAAAGTTTGCCTCATCCACAATAATTGAGTACAAGCGCTGGCAGCAGTAACATATTCAGCTTCGGCGGTGCAGAGAGATATACAATTCTGCTTCTTGGAGGACCAACATACAAGAGATCTTCCCAAGAATTGACAAGCTCCAGAAGTGGATTTCCGATCATCCTTATCACCAGCCCAATCTTAGTCAGTATAACCACATAAAGAGAAATTGGAGCCCTTGGGATACCAGAGACCAAAGTTGGGGGAATGAACCAAATATCGAAAGATCCTCTTGACCACCACTAAGTGGCTTTCTTTAGGAGCTGCTTGATACCTTGCACACACTCCCACACTCAACACAATATCGGTTCTAGATGCGCAGAGGTAAAGAAGAGAGCCGATCATGGACCAGTATACCTTTTGGTCCACATCTTTACCATGAGGGTTGAGTTCGAGATGACACTTTGTTTGCATCGGAGTAGCGACACCATTTAGATCCGTCATCTTGAATCTCTTGAGCATGTCTTGGATGTACTTTGCTTGATTAATAAAGGTTCCTTATCTAAGTTGCTTGATCTCGAATCCAAGAAAGAACCATAATTCCCCCATCATAGACATCTCAAACCTGTCAGTCATAAGCTTTGAAAATTCATCGTTAAAAGCTTTGTTAGTAGAACCAAAGATGATATCGTCTACATATAGTTGGCATACGAAGAGCTCCCCCTTAACCTTCTTAGTAAAAAGAGTGGGGTCGATTTGCCCAACTTCGAAGCCACGATCTAACAAAAGCTCTTTAAGGTGCCCATACCACGCACGTGGGGCTTGTTTAAGGCCATAGAGTGCCTTATCGAGTATGTTGTAACATCCCAATTGTCTAACAATTGTAATGCTACTTGGTCTAGTAATATAATGGCTACTTCCTATATATAATTGTTGCATCATAATTATATCATGCTCATGTCATCATGCCACCTTGCATTTGAGCATCATATAAAACCCTCTTTCTTTGGTTCTTCTCTCATATGCATTATTAATTGTATTTTCCTCTTGATATTGTATTTGGTTATAGATATATTGTTTAATGCCCAAGTTGAGTTGGGGGCATATCTTTTATTCAAATCCATCACTTTTCTTTTCACCACCTTATAATTCCACCATCCCATTATCCATGAGCTTGTATTTCTTTTTATTTTGATAATTATTCTAGCTCATGTGGGTGGGGTGGATCTAAATCTATAAGTCCCTTTTTGGTTGGCCTTTATTCCATTTCTTGGGAATGCCTAAGAATAATGCCATATTATTAATATTGTTTTCACAAGAATAAAACATGGCATTTTTCATCTTTGCATGGGCCATGCAAGATTACCACCACCTTAAGCCCATTTGATTCCTCTTGATTTTATTGGTTCTTTTCTTTGTGGATCATCTCCATGCCTCTCCACCATCCCCATCTTCTCCTCAACACCATTTTATTTTTCTTCATGCATGATCAAATGAGGTATTTTCTATAAATCCCATTCCTCTCTCTTTTTCTTGGATTCTCCTTCACTTTATCAAGTCCTCACTTTATTCTCTTGGTTTGATCTTCTAAACAAGTTTTAAAACATAAAGACCTAATCAAAACCTAACCTAGTTTACTCTCTCTATTTTTCCTCTAACCCTAGCTCTACCCTAAACCCTAACCCTTACTCTCTCTCTCTCTACCATGCTGGTCCCACCAGCCACCCTCTCTCCCTGGTCCCACACCCCATCAACCCCCCCTCCTAACCCTAGCCCTAACTAACCCGAGCTCCTCCTAACCTAGCCGAGATACCCGAGCCTTCCCTCTCGGCCTCTCTCTCTTCCTCCCTGTCAAAGCGACCCCACCAGCCCGAGCCAGCCTACCACACCTCGCCGTCCCCACCTGCAGCCCTCCCCCTGCCCTGGCCTCCCATGTCAAGCACGTGAGAGGAGGTGGAGAAAGGTGGCCGAAGCCACCTTTATCTACCCCGAGCCCCACACAACACCCTCTCCCTCTCTCCCTCTTTATCCCACCCCTCACGCCCCCTGGCAACGCCCAGATCTGCCCCAGAACCCCTGCCTCTCCTCTCCTTCTTCCTCACCGTCACCAGATCCTGCCGCCGGTCACCACCAGCACCACCGTCGTCCCCTCGTTCCAGCCCGCAAGCTCATCGTGGAGGTGGTCGAGGAGACCGAGGAGACCCCCTGCTTCGCCCTGGACGCGCCAGGGAGGAGGACAAGGCCACCACTGCCGTAGTACGTCGACGCCCGGCCGAAACCAGAGATCTTTGGTTCGCCAGCCCCGCCGATGCCCTGCTACGCCTCGTCTCGATCCGCCACCGGCAACCTCCCCGCGGTGAGCCCCTCTACCGCCTAGACAACCTCCGCCTCACCGGGAAGCCCTAGCCGCGCCAGACGTTGCACCGAACACCCTCTGTGCACCGGCGTCGCGCGCGTGTCTGCTCGTTGCCGCGTCGCAGAGAAACACCTAGCCGCGCCTGTGGTTCTTAGCACCAACCCCTCCCTAGCCTAGCGGTAGCCGCCGCCCGCGCACGCCAGGTCCCCAGTTCGAGTCCCCGCCTCGTCGCGCCGCGCTGCCCATCAGTTTTGTCAGACAAGCGCTGGAAGAAAAACAGTACTGCGGTCCCCATTTTGCATTTACCCCCCAGCCTTTTGTCTCCTAAACCCGCGATCCAACCGAGCCCACCAGTCAGTCTCTCTGTCCGCTTTACAAAAACGCCCCTGCAAATTCGAACACCCAACCCGCGCTCCAGAACGGCCCCACATGGTAGTCTCTGCGCGTTCGTTCGCTGTCACGTGGGTCGTAGCCACCGGACCCACCTGTCACCCTCAGTGGCTAGGTAGCGCAGCGGTGAGAAAGCGTTTCCGCGCGCGTGTGTCCCCGCCAGCAGCTGGCCCACCCGTCAGCGACTGTGGCTGGGCCGGGCTGAGTAATAAAAGTTTTCCTGTTTAGCTGTTTAAACAAAACAAATTCAAAATTGTTTAAATTCAAATTCAAATCAGTATTAAATAACTTTAAAAATACAAATCCAAATAATACAAATGATATATCTTTTGGAATCAGAAAAAATATGAGGAATTCAAATATGCCATTTAAAATAATGTTTGACCACTTTAAATTTTCGAGATGATTAAAATTACAATAAATGCCCTTTTTCTTAATAAATTAATAACTTTAATTCTGTAACTCCAAATTGGGCAAATAATAAGTCTAAATCGATCAACTCGACGAGCCCGTTCTATCTATGCATTCCTTGTTCTGAATTGAAGCATGCATCATGTCATTATTAAACATATGAACTGTTTATGACAACAAATTGGACCAAATAAATAATAAAATGCTTATTCTTGTACCTCACACCTCACCATGCCATGCTACTTTAATGCCATGTAAATTGTGCATCATCCATCATGGCATGCTTGTTTGCTTGTCGCATTTTAATTCATAAGTTTGTGCACTTTATTTATGTTGGCCGTTGTTTGTTTGGTTCTTCTTCGAATAGACGCCCAGCAGGAGAATTACCAGGAATCACAGGAGTACTACCCAGATCCATCTCTCGCTTCAAGTGAGCTGCCAGGCAAGCACTACCTCATGCTTGCATACATATAGTACCTATTGCCTCTATCTTATTCTTGCATCATTGAGTCGCGATTGCATTAAATTGAATCCCAAGTACTGCATAGCCTTTACTTTTAACCCCACCAAAGCTTGTTCCTCCATCCCATGAGCCATTACTACAGGAGTTGTTTGAGCCATGCGAGTCCTAGAAAAGCATGTGTAGGGTATGTGAGTGTCTGATGGATAACGAGGCACTTAAACAACTTAACCTGAGTAGTAATGGGACAACTAATGAAAGAGGCACCGGTGAGCAATATCTGCTATTTGGTTTTTCATGCTCACTTGTGTCCCATAGGACCCCGAGTACTTGATTCCCGTTCCTTGTTTATTCGCACTATCCACATCCGGGAGGCCTTATGGACCCCCCTGAGCTAGAGCTTGATTCATTCTTATTTCTTGGGGCCACAATTAGTTTGGGGCTTTATTACTATCCTGTACTTATGCCATGCTACTGCTTTATTTAAGATTGTGCGAGGAGCACCTGTATTGTTTGGATCGCGCCACGTTTTCGCGGTATCGACAAGCCCAGTCACATTTTCGGGTTCCCAGTCGTTTACAGCCGTCGTCGCAAACCCTGGGTCCGTCTCGGAGCCGGCCAACTTCGTTGCGGGTAGCTTATTGGGGTGGCCCCCTGAAATATTTCTGAATCATGTGATTGCTTTGTCGTGAATGCCTCGTTGGGTTTTGAGTTGGTTTTTCCGAGGTTGATCGAGTGTGTGTTGCTATTCGTGCACCCCTGCAGGGTAAATCTTTCTGAAAGACGTGTCCGCGGTTATGGACGACTTGGAGCACAGTTTCTCGATCATAGACAAGTATAACTAAAGTATCGCTTTTAAATTGACTAAGTACTGGACTAGTAAATAGTGCAATACTCATGGAATGGTTAATAAAACTGCCCACGGATGATGGGGGTTGTTCGTCCGCTTCCTCATTGGTAAGCGAGGAGGAGGATGGATCTGTTAATTATACGGTTATAACTGTTGTTCTTAATTCACGGTTCCGTCTATCATTGGTTAGGCGGATGGTTAGCGAGTATCTATAGAATTATTAGCTATTATCTTTTGCTGCAATTGCGTCACCCCAGGTTGTGTCCCCTTTAGTGGCATAAAGACTTGCTGAGTAACCCTAGGGTCTCACACGATAAATTGTTTGATTCAGATGAATAGGTGTATTCGCAAGATGGATACTGGGTGGAGGAGACATATGATGTTGGCAACGATCACTCGGTGTAGAGATTCCGGGAACGGGGATCCGTGAGATCTGTGGGCGGGATGTGTTTATTTATGTGGCAGCTTATGCCGATTTGCTTCTTATCCGTACTCGGATCTTGTTTCCGCTTCCGCCTGATACCCTGATGTTTGTTGTATGAGGAGCTATCCTAAATTATTATCTCTATCTAGGATATTTGAATCTTGTCGTATGGCGTTGCAATACTTCTATTTCTTTTAGATGGAATGGCTCTGAGGACTGTTGTATGTGGCTTGCATACATACTCATTTGTGTATGTAGTTGATCCCTTCGCCTGCCGATTACGCCGCTCGTTCTTGTCCCGATGTTCTGAAAGTGGTTAGCACGGCCGAAAGGTCTACCGTGAGTGGCCCTGGGCCCCACCGTACTATTTTAACCACTTTCGTTCATCCAGGCATGTAACTAAGAGCGTAATTCACCGAGGTAGTTACAATTGGTATCAGAGCCATCCCGCCCTTTAGGGTCTCAGCCAAAATGGTCGTTGTCAGTCTAGCAAATATTTTGGTAGTTATGTATACTAGGGAAAAACAAAACGTGAGAGTAGGACTGCTTCCATTTTTCTTCTTACCCACCCTTTTTCTGGTAAGGAAGTGTAACGTTTTCAATTCTCTTCTAAAATTCAAACTAGGATTCACATGTTCTGGGTTCCGTAGTACCATAGGTTGTGTGTGTGTGTGAATTCCTTGTCTATCTGTTGCATCCAAATGTTATCACTATCTGCCTCTTGGTTATCAACTGTTGGTATATTCCATACCGACAGGCCTTTGTAAACTGACGCGATCTATCTGATTCGTTGTATACGATGCGATCTATCTTACTCTTTGTTATCCGACGTTATCTTGTTGGGGTGTTCTTTTTCGTAGGTACCAATCTTTAGGTTCATCTTAAGAAGAAGGTGTTGGGATATGTGTTTTACTGATTCATGTGCGGAGTAATGATTTTAGTGCGGGATGGAGTCGCGACCATATCACTACTTTTATCATTTTCTCTTGTATGTTGAACTAGTAGAGTTACTAATCTTGATTCGTGAAGTGGTTTTTGCGCATATAGTGGTATTTTAATGCCGAAATTTGCGGAAATTTTTTCTTTGTTAGTTTGTTCAGTCGTGTGCGTTATGCTTAATATCTTCTAGTTGCCTTTAACTTTGTTGATATTTTCATATCATCTCAGTGAATTGCATCCTTTAATCTTGATTAATTCCATTTTGGTACTATTTTGGATTATTATCATTCTCCATCATAGTACTGACTTGTGTTTTATATCAATCACAGGATGGCACCACCACACCGTTCTAAGGAGGACATACCACCTGAACTTGGGGCTGCTTTGGCAAGTATTGCAAATGCTTTGGGCACTATGCAGCAGAACCAGCAGCGCTTCGAGGAAAGTGTCAGGAGGAATGAGTTTGTTCTGCTACCTCCACCTCCCAAGCGAGGAGACATCAAGAGTTTTCTCAAGTTCAACCCACGCCAATTTGAGGTGTCTGATCAGCCACTTGATGCGGATGATT
Source organism: Avena eriantha (assembly GCA_910589775.1). NCBI lineage: Eukaryota > Viridiplantae > Streptophyta > Magnoliopsida > Poales > Poaceae > Avena > Avena eriantha. The sequence goes on along the minus strand of OU342742.1, from coordinate 160,488,009 downwards.
GGCTTCGTGAAGTGTCAAGGTTGCTGATGACTGCGGATGTTCCCGAGCAAGAATGGGTCAAATGTGCCACTCACCTTCTGAGGGGAGATGCAGCTCTTTGGTGGGAAAATTACCTCAAGGCAGATCTCTCTGGTTTTCAGCCTACTTGGGAGCAATTCACTCCTGCTTTCAAAGAGCAATATCTGTCAAAAATTGTCATGGAAAGGATGAAGGAAGTGTTTCTCAACCTCAAGCAGGGCACTGACAATGTCAACACCTACATCAGAAACTTCATGAACCTTTCTCGTTATGGTGGTGATGAGATCTCTGATGATAATAAGTAGCAAAAGAGGTTTAGGAAAGGCCTCAATGCTTCCATCAAATATGCTATCACTCATGCAAGGCCAGCGTCTTTTCTGGAACTCCAACACACAGCTCTGCAGGAAGAAGCAAGTAGGCAAGTGTTCGAGGAGTCAAAGAAACACAGCCGCGATTCAGCAAGCTCTTCTGCTATGACAGCTCCTTCTAACCGTCGTGTCTAGGTTCCTAACACCCCACCATCGCTCCCGGCTCCACCAAGACCGTCAAGCTACGTAGCAAGGCCACCAAACTCTTTCACTGCGGCTCCCAGGGGTTACAACCACAACTACCCTGGAGCGCCTGGCGGAGTCCCTGGCTACGTTGCTCCACGCCCACCTGGTGCGTGTTACACTTGTGGAAACACTGGGCATCAGTACTGGAATTGTCCTATGAACAACAAAGCTCTTCCACCACCACCTCCAAGACATGCGGCAAGTTCTTCTATGGTTCGTGCACCTCCACCTCGGGCTCTCAACATCAACACTAAGCCTGGGTCTACGGTTGCTCGTGCCAACTGTGTCAACGTCGCTCAAGCTGAGCATGCACCTGGAGTTGTCATGGGTATGCTTCCTGTTAACTCAGTTCCGGCACGAGTTTTATTTGATTCTGGTGCTTCACATTCTTTCGTGTCATACAAGTTTGCGGAGAGTAATGGGTTACCTTCTGATGCTTTACCAACTCGCCTCATGGTGCAATCCCCTGGTTCAAACATGAGGGCTTCTAAAATCAGCTATGGCAATCAAATTGAGATTGGTGGCTCTTCGTTTCCGGCTTCCTTAATTATTCTGGGAAATTCTGATATTGATGTTATCTTGGGCATGGATTGGTTAACAGCAAATGCAGCTGTGATTGATTGTGCTGAACGTTCGGTTTCTCTGAAAATTTCTGAAGGCCATATAGTCTATTCTCCAAGTCTGACTCCTACAATTCAGCTTTATTCTTTGGCGGCTCTGAATGATGAGGCTATGGAAAGTATTCAGAGTGTTCCTGTAGTCTGTGAGTTCCCAGATGTTTTTCCTGAAGAGTTGCCAGGTATGCCTCCGGATCGTGAGGTTGAGTTTGTCATTGAACTTGAACCTGGTACCGCTCCTATCTCCAAGCGGCCTTATAAAATGGGTCCTGCTGAGTTGGCTGAACTCAAACGTCAGTTGGATGAACAAGAGAGCACAGTACTTCTTCTTGGGGTAGTCCAACCATCTTTGTGAAGAAGCGAGACAAGACTGATAGACTTTGTGTTGACTATCGGGCACTCAATGCTAAAACAATCAAGAATAAATATCCCCTTCTGCGGATTAATGATCTCTTCAATCAGCTAGCTGGAGCTGTGGTATTCTCTAAACTTGATTTGAGAAGTGGTTATCATCAAATCAAGATCCGCAAGGAAGATGTTCCTAAAACAGCTTTCACCACCCGCTATGGCCTGTATGAGTACACGGTCATGTCTTTCGGTCTCACCAACGCACCTGCCACCTTCTCGAGGCTTATGAACTCGGTTTTCATGGAGTATCTTGATAAGTTCATTGTGGTCTATCTGGATGACATTATAGTCTATTATAAATCAAAGGAAGAACATGAAGAACACCTTCGGTGTGTCCTAAACAAGCTTCGTGAGAATCTCCTATATGCAAAGTTCTCCAAGTGTGAGTTTTGGCTGCCTCAAGTCACATACCTTGGTCACGTCATCTCTGCCAAGGGCATTGCCGTCAACCCAGAAACTATTAAGACAACTATGGACTGGCTTCCACCCATAAATGTCAAAGAAGTCCAAAGTTTCCTTAGTTTGGCCAGTTACTGCCGTTGCTTCGTTCAAATCGAAGATTGCGAAGCCTCTTACCGATCTCTTCAAGAAAGGCAAGAAATACATTTGGACTCCTGCATGTCAAGCAAGCTTTGAAACACTCAAAGAGAAGCTCACTTCCACACCAGTCTTAGTTCCTCCAGATACATCAAAGCCTTTCCAGATATTCTGTGACGCCTCATTGCAAGGATTGGGTGCGGTTCTTATGCAAGAAAAACAAGTTGTTGCTTATGCCTCTCGACAGTTGAAGACGCATGAGATCAACTATCCTACACATGACCTCGAACTCGCAGCAGTTGTCTTTGCTTTGAAAGTATGGAGGCATTACTTGCTTGGCAACCATTGTGAGATCTTTTCTGATCACAAGAGTCTGAAGTATATCTTCACACAGCCGGATCTCAACCTTCGTCAGAGGAGGTGGATTGAAACAATCAATGATTTTGATTTGACCATTAACTACACTCCGGGTAAAGCCAATGTCATGGCCGATGCTCTCAGCCGAAAAGCTTATGTCAGCAATCTCATGGTGGAAGAACAACAGCCTCTCTTGTGCGAGGAATTCCGCAAGCTCAACCTTGAAATTGTGGATCAAGGGTATTTTCTGAACCTGCTGGCAACACCTCTCTTGGAAGAAAAAGTTCGCTCCATTCAACTTGGTGATCCTTACACTAAAAAGATCATCTCCAACATTCAACTTCCGAAGTATGAGTCCTTCCATGTCGACGACCAAGGCACTCTTTTCTTTGAACACCGGATGTTTGTTCCGAACTACCCGGGTTTAAGAGAGCAAGTTCTCAAGGAGGCTCATGATTCTGTTCTTTCTATCCACCCTGGCAGCACTAAGATGTACATGGACTTGAAAACACAATATTGGTGGCCTGGTTTGAAACAATATTGTGCCAAGTATGTCTTGGAGTGTGATGTTTGTCACAGAGTTAAAGCTGTCCATCAGAAACCTTCCGGTCTTCTACAGCCATTGAAGCCTCCAGAATGGAAATGGGAGAAAGTAGAGATGGACTTCATCACTGGTTTTCCAAGGTCGTAGAAGGGCAACAATGCAATCTTTGTTGTCATTGACAGGCTTTCTAAAGTAGCTCACTTCTTTCCAGTCAAGGAAACAATTTCTGCAATTCAGTTGGCTGAGCCCTATATTAACAGAATTGTCTCTCTGTATGGAGTTCCTCTTGAGATCAGTTTAGACCGTGGAAGTATCTTCACTTCCAAGTTCTGGGGAAGTTTCCAAAATGCTTTGGGAACAAAATTGAATTTCAGCACGGCTTACCATCCTCAGTCGCAAGGACAAGTTGAAAGGATCAATCAGATTCTAGAAGATATGCTCCGTGCTTGCGTTATCTCTTTCGGCATAAAGTGGGAAGAATGTCTTCCTTATGTTGAATTCTCTTACAACAACAGTTTCTAGAAAAGTCTAAAGATGGCACCATTTGAGGCTCTCTATGGTCGCAAATGCAGAACTCCGATTGGTTGGTCGGGCGCAGGTGAAAGAATATTGTTTAGCCCCGACATTGTAACTCAAGCGGAGGAGAAGGTTCACATCATTCTTGAAAATCTGAAGATTGCTCAAAGTCGCCAGAAGAGCAATTATGACAGAAAGCACACGGACATGGAGTATGTCCCTGGTGATCTCGTTTACCTTCGTGTCACTTCCATGAGAGGCACGCACCGCTTTGGTATCAAAGGAAAGCTGGCTCCTAGATACATCGGTCCTTTCAAAATTCGTGGAAGAAGAGGAGAAGTTGCTTATGCCCTCGAGCTCCCTGAACAACTCAAAGTCCAAGATGTCTTCCACATCTCTCAACTCAAGAAGTGCTTCAAGGATCCCGGCAGGACCGTGGACCATGAACTCATCAATCTCCAAGAAGATCTGTCTTATCAAGAACACCCCACAAAAATTCTTGAAGTCATAGAAAGAAGGACTTGCAACAAGTCCATCAAGTTCTGCAAGGTGCAGTGGTCGCACCATTCCGTTGATGAAGCCACTTGGGAACGTGAAGATGAGCTCCGTGCCAAGTACCCTACCCTCTTTGAGTCTTCTTCTTCCTAGAATCTCGGGGCGAGATTCCTGTTTAGTGGGGGAGACTTGTAGCATCCCAATTGTCTAACAACTGTAATGCTACTTGGTCTAGTAATATAATGGCTACTTCCTATATATAATTGTTGCATCATAATTATATCATGCTCATGTCATCATGCCACCTTGCATTTGAGCATCATATAAAACCCTCTTTCTTTGGTTCTTCTCTCATATGCATTATTAATTGTATTTGCCTCTTGATATTGTATTTGGTTATAGATATATTGTTTAATGCCCAAGTTGAGTTGGGGGCATATCTTTTATTCAAATCCATCACTTTTCTTTTCACCACCTTATAATTCCACCATCCCATTATCCATGAGCTTGTATTTCTTTTTATTTTGATAATTATTCTAGCTCATGTGGGTGGGGTGGATCTAAATCTATAAATCCCTTTTTGGTTGGCCTTTATTCCATTTCTTGGGAATGCCTAAGAATAATGCCATATTATTAATATTGTTTTCACAAGAATAAAACATGGCATTATTCATCTTTGCATGGGCCATGCAATATTACCACCACCTTAAGCCCATTTGATTCCTCTTGATTTTATTGGTTCTTTTCTTTGTGGATCATCTCCATGCCTCTCCACCATCCCCATCTTCTCCTCAACACCATTTTATTTTTCTTCATGCATGATCAAATGAGGTATTTTCTATAAATCCCTTTCCTCTCTCTTTTTCTTGGATTCTCCTTCACCTTATCAAGTCCTCACTTTATTCTCTTGGTTTGATCTTCTAAACAAGTTTTAAAACCTAAACACCTAATCAAAACCTAACCTAGTTTACTCTCTCTATTTTTCCTCTAACCCTAGCTCTACCCTAAACCCTAACCCTTACTCTCTCTCTACCATGCTGGTCCCACCAGCCACCCTCTCTCCCTGGTCCCACACCCCATCAACCCCCTCTCCTAACCCTAGCCCTAACTAACCCGAGCTCCTCCTAACCTAGCCGAGATACCCGAGCCTTCCCTCTCGGCCTCTCTCTTCCTCCCTATCAAAGCGACCCCACCAGCCCGAGCCAGCCTACCACACCTCACCGTCCCCACCTGCAGCCCTCCCCCTGCCCTGGCCTCCCATGTCAAGCACGTGAGAGGAGGTGGAGAAAGGTGGCCGAAGCCACCTTTATCTACCCCGAGCCCCACACGACACCCTCTCCCTCTCTCCCTCTTTATCCCACCCCTCACGCCCCTGGCAACGCCCAGATCCGCCCCAGAACCCCTGCCTCTCCTCTCCTTCTTCCTCACCGTCGCCAGATCCTGCCGCCGGTCACCGCCAGCACCACCGTCGTCCCCTCGTTCCAGCCGGCAAGCTCGTCGTGGAGGTAGTCGAGGAGACCGAGGAGACCCCCTGCTTCGCCCTGGACGCGCCAGGGAGGAGGAGAAGGCCACCACTGCCGCAGTACGTCGACGCCCGGCCGAAACCCTAGATCTTCGGTTCGCCAGCCCCGCCGACGCCCTGCTGCGCCTCGTCTCGATCCGCCACCGGCAACCTCCCCGCGGTGAGCCCCTCTACCGCCTAGACAACCTCCGCCTCACCGGGAAGCCCTAGCCACGCCAGACGTTGCACCGAACACCCTCTGTGCACCGGCGTCGCGCGCGTGTCTGCTCGTTGCCGCGTCGCAGAGAAACACCTAGCCGCGCATGTGGTTCTTAGCACCAACCCCTCCCTAGCCTAGCGGTAGCCGCCACCCGCGCACGCCAGGTCCCCAGTTCGAGTCCCCGCCTCGTCGCGCCGTGCTGCCCATCAGTTTTGTCAGACAAGCGCTGGAAGAAAAACAGTACTGCGGTCCCCATTTCGCATTTACCCCCCAGCCTTTTGTCTCCTAAACCCGCGATCCAACCGAGCCCACCAGTCAGTCTCTCTGTCCGCTTTACAAAAACGCCCCTGCAAATTCGAACACCCAACCCGCGCTCCAGAACGGCCCCACATGGCAGTCTCTGCGCGTTCGTTCGCTGTCACGTGGGTCGTAGCCACCGGACCCACCTGTCACCCTCAGTGGCTAGGTAGCGCAGCGGTGAGAAAGCGTTTCCGCGCGCGTGTGTCCCCGCCAGCAGCTGGCCCACCCGTCAGCGACTGTGGCTGGGCCGGGCTGAGTAATAAAAGTTTTCCTGTTTAGCTGTTTAAACAAAACAAATTCAAAATTGTTTAAATTCAAATTCAAATCAGTATTAAATAACTTTAAAAATACAAATCCAAATAATACAAATGATATATCTTTTGGAATCAGAAAAATATGAGGAATTCAAATATGCCATTTAAAATAATGTTTGACCACTTTAAATTTTCGAGATGATTAAAATTACAATAAATGCCCTTTTTCTTAATAAATTAATAACTTTAATTCTGTAACTCCAAATTGGGCAAATAATATGTCTAAATCGATCAGCGCGACCAGCCCGTTCTATCTATGCGTTCCTTGTTCTGAATTGAAGCATGCATCATGTCATTATTAAACATATGAACTGTTTATGACAACAAATTGGACCAAATAAATAATAAAATGCTTATTCTTGTACCTCACACCTCACCATGCCATGCTACTTTAATGCCATGTAAATTGTGCATCATCCATCATGGCATGCTTGTTTGCTTGTCGCATTTTAATTCATAAGTTTGTGCACTTTATTTATGTTGGCCCTTGTTTGTTTGGTTCTTCTTCGAATAGACGCTCAGCAGGAGAATTACCAGGAATCACAGGAGTACTACCCAGATCCATCTCTCGCTTCAAGTGAGCTGCCAGGAAAGCACTACCTCATGCTTGCATACATATAGTACCTATTGCCTCTATCTTATTCTTGCATCATTGAGTCGCGATTGCATTAAATTGAATCCCAAGTACTGCATAGCCTTTACTTTTAACCCCACCAAAGCTTGTTCCTCCATCCCATGAGCCATTACTATAGGAGTTGTTTGAGCCATGCGAGTCGTAGAAAAGCATGTGTAGGGTATGTGAGTGTCTGATGGATAACGAGGTACTTAAACAACTTAACCTGAGTAGTAATGGGACAACTAATGAAAGAGGCACCGGTGAGCAATATCTGCTATTTGGTTTTTCATGCTCACTTGTGTCCCATAGGACCCCGAGTACTTGATTCCCGTTCCTTGTTTATTCGCACTATCCACATCCGGGAGGCCTTATGGACCCCCCTAAGCTAGAGCTTGATTCATTCTTATTTCTTGGGGCCACAATTAGTTTGGGGCTTTATTACTATCCTGTACTTATGCCATGCTACTGCTTTATTTAAGATTGTGCGAGGAGCACCTGTATTGTTTGGATCGCGCCACGTTTTCGCGGTATCGACAAGCCCAGTCACATTTTCGGGTTCCCAGTCGTTTACAGCCGTCGTCGCAAACCCTGGGTCCGTCTCGGAGCCGGCCAACTTCGTTGCGGGTAGCTTATTGGGGTGGCCCCCTGAAATATTTCTGAATCATGTGATTGCTTTGTCGTGAATGCCTCGTTGGGTTTTGAGTTGGTTTTTCCGAGGTTGATCGAGTGTGTGTTGCTATTCGTGCACCCCTGCAGGGTAAATCTTTCTGAAAGACGTGTCCGCGGTTATGGACGACTTGGAGCACAGTTTCTCGATCATAGACAAGTATAACTAAAGTATCGCTTTTAAATTGACTAAGTACTGGACTAGTAAATAGTGCAATACTCATGGAATGGTTAATAAAACTGCCCACGGATGATGGGGGTTGTTCGTCCGCTTCCTCATTGGTAAGCGAGGAGGAGGATGGATCTGTTAATTATACGGTTATAACTGTTGTTCTTAATTCACGGTTCCGTCTATCATTGGTTAGGCGGATGGTTAGCGAGTATCTATAGAATTATTAGCTATTATCTTTTGCTGCAATTGCGTCACCTCAGGTTGTGTCCCCTTTAGTGGCATAAAGACTTGCTGAGTAACCCTAGGGTCTCACATGATAAATTGTTTGATTCAGATGAATAGGTGTATTCGCAAGATGGATACTGGGTGGAGGAGACAGATGATGTTGGCAACGATCACTCGGTGTAGAGATTCCGGGAACGGGGATCCGTGAGATCTGTGGGCGGGATGTGTTTATTTATGTGGCAGCTTATGCCGATTTGCTTCTTATCCGTACTCGGATCTTGTTTCCGCTTCCGCCTGATACCCTGATGTTTGTTGTATGAGGAGCTATCCTAAATTATTATCTCTATCTAGGATATTTGAATCTTGTCGTATGGCGTTGCAATACTTCTATTTCTTTTAGATGGAATGGCTCTGAGGACTGTTGTATGTGGCTTGCATACATACTCATTTGTGTATGTAGTTGATCCCTTCGCCTGCCGATTACACCGCTCGTTCTTGTCCCGATGTTCTGAAAGTGGTTAGGACGGCCGAAAGGTCTACCGTGAGTGGCCCTGGGCCCCACCGTACTATTTAAACCACTTTCGTTCATCCAGGCATGTAACTAAGAGCGTAATTCACCGAGGTAGTTACATTTGTAGACATGGTTCGGGAAGTTAGGATCTTCAAACCCTGGGGGTTGCTTTACGTATACCAACTCATGTAGATGACCGTTAAGGAAGGCACTCTTGACGTCCATTTGTTGTAACTTAAAATTGTTATGAGCAGCATAAGCAAGTAGGATACGGATGGACTCAAGGCGAGCCACAGGAGCATAGGTCTCGCCGAAGTCGATGCCCTCAACTTGGGAGTAACCTTGTGCCACAAGTCTTGCCTTGTTCCTCACAATAATGCCATTCTCATCTTGCTTGTTCTTGAAAATCCACTTGGTGCCAATAACATTGTGACACTCTTTGGGTTTCTCCACTAGTTTCCAGACTTTGTTACGCTCGAAATTATTCAATTCTTCATGCATAGCAACAACCAAGTCTGGGTCTTCAAGAGTTTCAAAGACCTTCTTAGGTTCCACCATGGAGATATGAGCTTGATGCTCACCAAAACTGGCCAATTCTCTTCTTGTAGACACCCTTCGTCGAAGATCACCAACAACCTTGTCGAGAGTGTGACCCCTCAACTCAAGGTTACGATCAGCCCAAGCCTTGCGACGAAGTTCAATAAGTTTGTTGTCTCTTGGTGGAGGAGATTCATCACTTGAGTCTTCATTGGAAGCATTTTCTCCGCCTTGATCAGTAGCTGGAACCTCAGTAGCAGGTGGTGGAGACGCATGTCCTTGAAGTGAGTCCGTAGCCATAACAGGAGGCTGCAGAACTGTAGAGTCAGGGCTGGATAATCCGGCCGATGGAGAGGCCGGATAATCCGGCATGGGGGTACTTGCAGCAGCTTCATCAGGAAGCCTGGGACTTGCTTTAACTGGTGAGGAGCTGGATAATCCGAGGTCAGCCGGAAAATCTGGCCTGGAGCTTGTATTGACATCTTCACCACCAGGAGCTGCATGGTCAGCTGGAGTGGGGTGGCCGGATAATCCGGTATCCACCGGAAAATCTGGCCTAGAGCTTTCTGAAGCAACTTGACCTTCAGCAGTTGATGGAGATGGTGTAGAAGTTACCCCCGTGGTTGGAGCATGTTGCGTATGTGTAGATGAGGGCTCTATATGAGTAGAGCATTGTTCTTCCCGGTCCGCCACAAGGGGTTCCTCAATGGGGCGGAAGAATCTGACGCCCATTCTTCTTATGGCATCTTGGGGTATTTCAACATCTGCATCACAAACACCAACTTGCTCCGCACGGGAACCGTCATTTTCCTTGAACACCACACTACAAGATTCTACAACAGTTCCGGAGAGCTTATTGTAGACTCTATAAGTGTGGGATTCGGCACCATAACCAACAAAAATACCTTCTAGAGCCTTAGATTCAAACTTAGATAAACGAACTCCTTTAATAAGAAAGAAACACTTACACCCGAATACCCGAAAGTATGAGATGTTTGGCTTGTTGCCGGTAAGTATTTCATACGGAGTCTTGTCCAAAATCTTGCGGAGGTATAAACGATTGGATGAATGACAAGCAGTAGAGATTGCTTCAGCCCAGAAATTATATGGAGATTTGAATTCGGCCAACATTGATCTTGCCATGTCCATTAGAGTTCGATTCTTCCTCTCGGCTACACCATTTTCTTGAGGGGTGTATGAAGCGGAATATTGATGTCTTATCCCCTCTTCACTTAGGAACTCATTTAAGGTGTAGTTCTTGAACTCCGAGCCGTTATCACTCCTTATAGCCAGAATGGGGACGTTGTGTTGACGTTGAACCTCGTTGGCGAAGTCGATGACAGTTTGTTGAGTTTCACTCTTCAACTTGAAGAAATAAACCCAAGTGTATCTTGAGTAATCATCAACAATCACTAGACAATACTTCTTCCCACCGAGGCTTGCATGAGATGGAGGTCCGAAAAGATCCACATGAAGGAGCTCCAAAATCCTTTTTGAAGAGATAATAGTTTTCCTTCAATGAGGAGAATCATGCATTTTCCCTTCAACACACGCCCTGCAAACACGATCTTTGGCAAAAGAGACATTTTCTTTTAGTCCAAGAATGTGGCCACCCTTGTGGAGACTTTGAAAAGTTCTCATATTGACGTGGGCTAGTCGGCGATGCCATAGCCAACCCGCGTCAGCCTTTCCGAAAAGACACATCGGACCTGTAGTGGTTTTCGCCGAAAAGTCCACCACGTACAGGTCGTTTTCGACATATCCCACGAAAGCGACTTTTAGAGACTTGCTCCACAAGAGTACCACTAAATCAGCATCAATGTAAACTGCAAAGCCCATCTTACCAAGGGCACGAACTGAAAGTAAGTTATACCCGAGGGTCTCAACAAGCATGACGTCCACGAGAGAGATATTGTGAGCCACCACAACTTTGCCGAGACCCAATACCTCAGATTTTGACTTGTCACCATAGGAGACGGTAATGTGATCAAGGTTTGGCCGCATCTCCGTGATGATATCCTTGCTTCCAGTCATATGACTCGTACACCCGCTATCGAGTACCCATTTAGAACCACCGGAAGCATAGCCCTGCAAGAAAATTACTTCTTGGTTTTAGGTACCCATTTTATAATGGGTCCTCTCATGTTAGTAACAAGGGTCTTGGGAACCCAAATAGACCAAGGAATGTAACAATCATAAGGCCCTACATAACTAGCATAAACATCACCATAAGAATCACAATATAGTTCGAAGTTAGGATTGTTGATCCCTGCAGAACCATCATAATTAGTCTTGTCATTGGTAATGTTGCTAGTCTTCGATTGAGCAGTCTTGTTCTTCTTCTTGTTGTTGTTTTTCTTCCTCTTTATCTTGGGTATGTAACCAAGACCTTCTTTATCGTTGTTTGTCCTTTGCCTGCTCAGTATCTCATCAATAACCCCTTTACCTTTGTGTTGAGAACTCCTTGCAAGATCTTCTTTTCCAAAGGATGAAGAGGAGGTACTTGGCACACCATACCGTTTCAATTGAGTTTGGAGCTGGTCATGAGACTCATTTAGAGTAGAATGATCACTCTTCAATGCCTTGTGAGCACTTTCAAGATCATCAAACTTCTCCAAAAGTCTAGCATGAACAGCCCCAAAATCAATCTTTTCTTTCTTTAGTTTCTTTACCTTGGCAAGAGCATGGTCACATTCTTTAATGAGCTGAGCTACAGCTTATTCTTGTGACTCCTCTAGGGATTCGAGTCTTTCTTCCAAAGAAACTCGAGTTTCCTCTTCCTCTTCCAAGGCATTCTTCAAAGAGGCTATCTCCAAGGCATCTTCTCTTTCAATTCTGCCCTTTTCTTCAAGGAGATCTTCGGCTTGAGCAAGTTGACTCATAAGAGCATCAAAATGGAGTTTGTGCTCACCTTGTAGGTTAGTGAAAAAATTATCCAAGGCAATAACTTCTTCTTTCATTTCAAGACTGTCATGATCATCCATATCCAAAATTATGTTAGTCTTAGGAAATGAGGAGTTAGAAGTTGATACCTCGGATCCTCTTGCCATTAGACAAGTGGCGTTGTTGTTGATGGCGTTCTCGTTCAGCGAGTCTAAGAGAGAGGAGGGAGTCGATGTGGTGGCTATAGCAGCCACTTCGCGGGAACTATCATCATCCTCTTCATCTTCACTTGTGGAGGAGTATTCCTCTTGAGCTACAAGGACCATCTTGGGTTGCTTCTTGAAAGGGCCATTCTTCTTAGCAAACGACTTCTTCTTCGGAGCTTTGGATTTCTCTTTGAGAATGAGCCTGCCACCATTGTCTTCTCTATTTTGATAAGGACACTCGGCTACAAAGTGCAGTCTATCTCCATAGTTGAATCATGTTCTCAATCTTGGGCCACTTTCTCTTCTTCCATTTGACCCATTCTTGCGCTCAAGTTCAGACTTGGCTTTGGCAGGGTCCTTCCAAAAATTCCTTGCATAGAATGCCATGTACTCACCATGAGCACGTTTGACCTCATCGGGGCAGTCCATGGATACCCTCTCAAAAACTCCTTCATCGTCCTCTTGCTCAACAACATTGACTTTGAGAGCCATATTGACACCCTTTGCATTCCAATGGCCCGAGCACGGGCATCTTCAGCATTCTTTGCCGCCACTTTGAATGACACCATTTCTTGCATGACTTCATTGGATGTCATTTGATGATATTTGTGTCTACCTTGCAAGCTCTTCAGATCCGTCAGTTCGAAAGGCATTAAGGCACTCACATACTTTCTTTTTATCCATGCATCATCAATGTGAGTAGCCCCATGCTTCCGAAATGTTGTTGCGATGCCCTTGAGTCTTCTATACATGTCCTCATGGTTTTCACCATCCAACATGTAGAATCCCTCAGCTTCGTTACTAAGGGCATCGTACCGGTTTCTTCTCATGCTTTCATTTCCAACAAAAAGGTCCGTAAGAGCATCCCACGCCTCTTTAGCTGTGTTGAGATGTTCAATGTGTGGCATGTCCTTGGGACCCACACCCAGCTGTATCATGTGGAGAGCAGTGGCATTCAACTGGCTATCCACAACTTCCCTTCTTGTTAGATTGGTTTGATCTCCAATATGAAGACCTTCTTCAATAATCCTCCACAATTCAATAGAGGAGCGGCAAACATGAGATTTCATTAGAAATTGCCATTGGTTAAAAGAAGATGCAGTGAGCTTGGGTGGATCACCCCTATTGTTTATATGAGGATGAGGGATAGGTGGGTTGGGGGAATATACGTGGCGAACCTCACTATATTCCTCCTTACCATTTCCCTTTTTGGAGGTGGAGCCATTTAGTTTTTCACCTTCCACATCATCGTCCTTGGATCCGGTGTTACCCTTTTCCTTAGATGATGGTGTGGGAGCCTCAGAGGAGGATGGAGATGGGGCTATGGATGATGTAAGGCGAGCAATCATTTGATTCATCTCCTCCATCTTGGCCTCAAAGGATTTCAACAAGGTTGTTTCCAACGACTTGAGATCATCCATTGTGACCTTATCCACAACCTCATTTCCATCATCCCTGGTACCAATACTACTCTTAGGCGGTTAAGCCCGAATTAAGAGCCGGGGCTCTGATACCAATTGAAATGGATCGTATGGGCACCTAGAGGGGGGGGTGAATAGGTGCTACACCAATTTTTAATTCTTTTTCAAATTTAGGCTTAGCACAAAGGTAAATTCTCTAGATAAACTAATGTGTGGAATTTCCCTATATGCAAACCTATCTACTAGCGAGTAAAGAGCGAGTGGAAGAGGAACGAGTGAACCGAAGTGAAGCACGCGGAGACACATGATTTGTTTGACCGCAGTTCCTTCCTTGTTAAGGGAAGTACGTCTGCGTTGGAGGGGTGGGCGGTACTAAGACCACCACGCCACAAAAGGCCTCACCCTGTTCTCCGATGGATCTCGCCACAACAGGCCTGATCCACCTTCCACTATAGGTACCCTTTGAGTCGGGCACCGACACCTTTACACAACTAGCGGGGCAACAACTCCACAACAACTTGGAGGCTCCCGAAATGACAACAAACTGCCACAAGAACAAAGTTGTCAAATACAATAACAATATCTAGGTATTAACAAGAATACTAGATCAGGGATTTCTCCAAGTGAATGGAGAGGAGTTGAAGCGCTTGATTCTTGATGTTGATGATGAACTTCTCCTCCTTCAATTCCACCAAAGATCAAGACCTTTGGATGGTTGAAGTGGGAGATAGAGATTTAGAGCTCTTGCACAAGGTCTGGTCAAATTCGAGTGAATCAAGGGGTCTGGACGTTGGGGAAGAAGGGGTACTTATACCCCCTTCCAAAAACCAGCCGTTGCACACTTTGGGGGCCGGATTATCCGGCCCAAGTGAGGGTCGGATTATCCGGTCTGGGGAAACACCACCCCAGACTCGGAATATCCGGTAGATAATCCGCCCCCTCACAGTGAGACGCGCTGAGCTTGTCCTTGATCAACTTCTGGGGGCCGGATTATCCGGTCCTATGCGAAGGCCGGATTATCCGGCCTGGGGAAGAAAAACCGCCCCAGTTCGGATTTTCCGGGAGAAAATCCGACCGGATACTGAGCGACGCGCCTTATCTCCTTTTGCTCGAAAACTGGGGGCCGGATTATCCGGCCCTTGCGAAACTCGGATTATCTGGCCTGGGGAGGAAAAACCGCCCTAGTTCGGATTTTCCGGGAGAAAATCCGACTGGACACAGAGCAACGCGCCTTGGCTTCCTTGAGAGATGAGGTAGGCCGGATTATCCGGCCCTTGGAGGGGCGGATTATCCGCCCCCCCTGAAAATTTCCTGCACACTTAGCACACATGAAAAGTCTCCATATTATTGTTATCTAACACGCAAAACAAAGGAAACCATGAAATGTTCTTTCAACTGCCACTATGGGTAATCTACAGCGGCGAGCGTTTGCAATGTGTGTCATGTATACACAATGTATCCAACGCCTTCTTGGGTGCATGTACTTTCCTCTCCCGAAAGTCTAATATTCGGTGACTCGGTACGAAGTAGCTAGCATCAGGTTTCATGCACCAAAAAATAAAATCAAAGCATCAATTTTTTTTGGAGTACCCACGGGACATTGGTGTGTTTTGTATTAAGCTCGAAGGGGTGGTGACATAGGTACACCCCATGACGATTCGGGTGGCCCCAGGCCCATGAAAGATGCGACTCTTTGATGGATACGACAAGCTTTAGATAGAAAGTTTAAATGAGTTAACCCTAATTTGTAACCAACTCAGTTGTATCCTGAGACCCGGCCTCCTCCTATAAAGGCCCGGAGGTAACAATAAGGGGGACAGCAGAAACCCTAGAACATACACCCGCCAGATCAAATTTGTGCACCATCGCCATCAAGGCATCTCTGTAACCTTCGGTACACCATTGATCAAGGGTAGACAAGTAGGAGCAGGATTTTCCTGCCGCGGGTGTGAACCTGGGTAAACCGCCGTGTCCCCGTGTTGCTTATGTGCTAGCCGACAAAGTCTCCAACTCGCAGTTCTTCCTGAAACCCAAGTACATAAACTATGGGCATTGACGTGTTAACCCCACGTCAGGTGGACAAAGTCCGAAAGTTTACATGTTACAGTGTGCTAAGGTGAAACCCTCTAGCCGGCGACCACTTTGGGTGCTGATAAATGCCATCTCCCGGCCTATGCGATGCCTTGCATGCGCCCACCTCTACCTCTACTTGTGATCCAGGAGTGCCAAGTACTCACTGCCGCATTATTGGGGCGAAGTCTCTCTCGTGTCGAAGACACGGGTGTTCCACTCGAGCCATATGTTTCTGAAAACTAGCATGCTTAGAGAGTTCGCTTCTTTCCACCTACAGGCTTGGATATTGTTGACGGCCAACGACCACCAGTCGAAGAGAGATGGCATGGTGGGAGGGAGGTGGGCGCCAATCTTGCGGTTGACACCATGCCAGACATGCAAAGCAAAAGGGCATGTCACGGTGATGTGATCAAGCGCCTCAACGTCCGCCTTGCACAGGGGGTAATGGTGTGCGTGGCTAGCTCGTGCCGCAGCCACCGGTCTAGCGTCCAGCAACGATGCCGAAGTGCAATCCAGACATGCATCTTGTAGGCCATGGGGAGCAAAGCAGTGCCACACATGGGTGGTGCCGACTAGCTCTGTGGACCCCTTGAAGAGAGCGAGGTATGCCGAGCGGGAGGACAATACCCCATCGCTAGTCCATTTCCACCGGAAGGTGTGGACCATCTGAACCGCGGCCACCCTGTTCCAAACCGTGAGGTACTGGACAATAGCATTAACCGAAAGTTTCCCAACGATGTCACTTGCCTATGCATGGTTAGCGATGCCCTCCTTAACGGACCGCCGGCTCCTAGAGCCTGTCTTGACTAGGTCGAGGACAGCGAGGGCAATCGCTTCGACCGACGACGCCTGAATCCAGGGATCAACCCAGAAAAGCACATTAGACCCATCACCAACGAAAACATGGACAAAGCATTGAAGAGAGAGGCAACTTGAGACTCACTGGCTCGAGATGACATGTCGATGATGCCGCTTTTAGGAAACATCGATGACGATCTCTTCTCAATGTCGTATGCCAAGTGTGCATTTGTACCTAGGTTGGCTCACGGTGCTATGTGCGGTCATGTTCCATGGTAGTAGTTCCGTGGGCATAACTGTTCTATTAAGCCATCTGGATAATTTTCCTCTTCTTAATTAATAGAGTAGGGTGCTTAAAATTTTCTTGAGTCATTAAAGCGAGGGCTGGGGAAGGAAGAGGAAGGTGGCGGGAGAGAGGTGAAGGGGAAGGTGGATCAAGTACGGGGGGTGCTGATGCCTAAGGTGGTGTGGCCCATAGACTTTCACCAGATGAGCCATCAATTCGATAGTGACAAAAGCTATATAGTAGGCTGACTAATCTTCAATTAGACACTGGTCGTCGGAATCTAGCAGACTAGCACTGGCGGCAGCTAAATGTACGCTCTACAGAACAGACGGATCACAAATGTATTTATTACAGTATACTGTTTTCAGAAAGAGACAGCTAAATTTCACTACGCGACGACCCATCCAAATCCAAATGAAAAAGGATCCAATGCGTACGAGAGGAGCAGAAGCCGGCCGATGATTCAAATTTCAAAAAGTTCAGATGGAACCCCCACGCCACGCTGGTCTCACCCCGCTCTCGTGGAGCGATCTCGCTGCGTCGCGTCGGCCCCGCGTGGCTCCCAGGTGGCCACCACTCCATCAATTATAGCTGACCGATTAGCCCCCGCCCTAGCCCTCCTTCCACCGTTCCACGCGTTAATTTTTAACCTCGACGGCTCCACCTGCCCCGCGACTCCGACGCGTCCGGCAATCACCCACCCCATGTAACACGGGGGAGGGCAGCGCGGTCATTTCCTCACGGGGCTCCCACGTTTTCCCCGTCCCAGTGTCCCCGCTGTCGTATTAAAAGCCTGTCAGTCCACTGCGCTTCAGCACGATCGGGTTCAGGGCCGTGGACAGCAATCACTCTCCCCGTCAGGCGTCAGCCCCCTCCCTCCCACTACCGTCGCCTCCGCTCTCCGGTCTCCCGGCGGGGAAAGGAGGCTCCCCCCTCCCTCCACGGTAATACCTCGCAGCCCGAGCCTCCCTCTGCTTGTTTCCCTCCTTCCTTCCTCTTTTCTCCTCGATCTAGGTAGGCCGCCGGCGTGCTCCCTGCCCGGCGGGCTCTGCTGGTTCCGTCCGGCCGGCGGTCGATTTCCGTTCCGTCCTCGGGAGGAAACGCTCCGGGTTCGGTTTATTTTTCGAGTTCTGATCGTGTGCACCCGAGTTCGTTCGTCCTAGCAGTAGCTCCGCAGGATTCACTAAATCGCACGCCTGATCCGCGGTTTCTGCTCTTCCTTCGTCGGGCGGAGGGGCCACTCGAGACGGCGATGTTGCGTCGTGTTTCCTGTTGATTTTTGTCTCTGGCATGCGTCGTCTACATACGCTCGCTTAGCGTTAACGCCATGTCACACTAGAAGAAATGGCGTGTTAATTATTGGAATTTCAGTACGGTCCCTAGATTTGCGTTGCTGGTTATAAGCCAAAAGAAGAAAAACGTGACTTCGTTTCCAGACTAAACCGCCCATTTAAAACGCCCTTCAATTCGAATTTGACCATGACAAAATAGTTGGTTTCCCTTCAGCTTTCACAATTCGTGCATACAAGACTTTCTTCAGGTTACTCAAATGTCGCCATCAAGGCAGCTTCTCCTGCAAGTGGGTAGCAATTCCTGGCCTGTTCTGTGTATGTGGCCATATCGTCCGAATAGTCCATTGAACCTCTATTGCCTTCCTACCAGAGGACAGCCTGATTGAATGCAATTTTATTTATTTATTGGCTAAGCAAAGAAAGCCTTTAATGGTGCCAGGTTGGGTCTAAAACATGCATATCAGTGACCACCTTACCACTTAGTTGGTGCATGTGCCCGTCGACAACTGCTAGGAGGAGCACCCTAGGATAAAGGGGCCTGCAACAGTTTTGATTCATAATAATCTCTGAATCTTACTGATATCATCTCTTTTTATTATGATCATTATTTTTTTTTGTATGGGGAAATTTTAGCTCCAATCGTATGATTGGCCATCTTGAAATTCGCCATGTCTATTTGGGTCCATTATCAGCGGGTGATGCAAATTATTTGAAAGAATGCTTCATTTGCATGCCTAGCTGTGTTCATTAATTATTATTGCCATCTTCACATGCACAGCGAAATTGCCAGCAAGAGGTGAAAGTATTACCGTATTATACAATACCCTGAGATCCAAAATGGGTGTATGCTGTTGCCAATACTTGAAAAATGTAGTTGACCATGCAATTTACTAGGTGGGTTGTCGTATGTTGGTGCCTCTCCTCACCCTGTGCCTGCATGTGTCCACCTAGGTGTTAGCCAGGCCACGTCTCG
Source organism: Avena eriantha (assembly GCA_910589775.1). Lineage (NCBI taxonomy): Eukaryota > Viridiplantae > Streptophyta > Magnoliopsida > Poales > Poaceae > Avena > Avena eriantha. Next base: position 160,468,969 of record OU342742.1, on the reverse strand, counting down.
TGGGAATCGAACAATTATTGTTTTTTGTTAGTAAACTTGTCCGGCCTCAATTATTGGTTGGATAGAGGTTGACACCTGACAACATATCATCTGCGATAGCAAATTGCAGCTTCAACCCTGGCCTTTCGATCTATGTGTGGGCAGGGAAAACATGATGTCCTTGCCTGTGACCGTGCTATTCTGGGCTCACTGAATTATGCTTCGGCTCTGACCTAACGAGGGACAAGTAGTTGCCACATCTTTTGCGCTGTGATGCGCGTTAACCAGGTCCCAGCCATGCTTGCTCCATGAGTTAGTTCCTCAACTAACACTGGTACCTACAATATTTGATCAGTTCACAATAATGGTTCTTCATTGTTAGATAATAAGATCGTGATTTACGAATGAATACGATAGGCTGCATCTTCTTGGTAGTTGGTCAATGTTCGGGTCCCTGTGCTACAGTGGTTGCCATGCCTAGTCCCTTTCCTCATCCTCTTGAATAGAGTGAAGCGATACTTTTCTGTACATAGCTAGTGCAATACGTACTTTCATTATCATATTTTGAATTCTTGTACATGTGGTCAAGTTTCTATTGCTGGTTAAGTTCATACTTCATACCATCCATGCTTTCCAGTTCTATGTAATTTTGGTTTGTTTTTTCCACCTAGGCTTCTTATAGTTGTGGTTGGGCTGTGCTTTCTTATTTACTTCATTACACATGCTTACAATGGTATTATAGTAATCTAGCTAACCCTGAAGTCTTCTATTTTTGTTTCCCCATTATTTCACCACATATTACAGAGAATTTTTTTGTTTTTATTGCACCCTTGTAGATTTCCCTTCCCTTTATCATAGGAATCATCAATTTGTATGTTTTGTATCCTCATTTTTTGTTTTCTTATGAATAGGTCTATCGCACAGAAGATTTCTTATTTTTTGTGAGAATGAAGCGCATGCATAGAATGCCAACAAGGAAGGCCCATTCATGGTGGTGGGACAGTCATATTAGTCCCAAAAATAACAAATGGCTAGCTGATAATCTAGAAGGTAACATATATCTTATTGTTTCTTCAACTGTCTACATACCAAGAAATTGATGTTACTTGTCAGGAGTAGCTATCTTTAGAACTTTGTTATGTAGACCTTTCTGACATTTCATCCTGCAATATATTTACTGTCGCAACCTTTTCTGAACAAACAGAGATGGATAAGCAAGTCAAAGATATGCTGAAGCTCATTGAGGATGAAGGAGATTCCTTTGCAAAGAAGGCTGAGATGTATTACCAACGGCGCCCTTTGCTTGTCACTCATGTTGAAAATTTCTATCGCATGTATCGTGCTCTAGCTGAGCGTTATGACAATGTGACTGGGGAATTACGAAAGAACATGCCATCATCCCTTCAATCACAGGGCTCAGGTATATCTGAATCCGACTCTGAGGCACAATCAAGCTCCCTATCTCCCCAGTCTAGCATCGAAAAAAAGACCTCAAAACGGAAGGATAAAAAGGGGAGTGATGGATCATCATCATCTTCTTCTTCTGGATCTGATTCCGAGGCTGATGAAGAGAAACACACAAATGGCAATGGGATTTCTTATGCACTGACCGAACGAATTAATGAGCTAGAAGATGAGCTTAAGGAAGCAAATGAAAAGCTTGAGGCACTTGAGGAAAAAAATGCACGTTGCCAATGTGAAAACCTTGAGGAGAAGTTGCTGGTTTCGCAATCAGAAATAGACAGCCTGCAGAAGGATCTTGAAGAAAAGGTCCATGCTTTGGAGAGTGTCAAAGAAGTCAGCAGTGCAAGGGAGGATTTTGAAGCTGCTGCTCTGGAAAGCAAGAACAAGATCAGTGAATTAGAAGGAGAGATGGCATCAGCAGCTAAGCATTATGAGGACCAACTTTCATATCGTGACCTTGAAATTGAGAAGTGCAAGCAGGAGCTTGAGCAAGTATCTGAGAGGTATTCCCATGACAAATCTACTCTTGAGACTGAAATCAGCAGGCTCCAAGAGGCAGCCCAGAACTTTGAACGAGACTTAGCGAATGTGTCGCAAGAGAAATCTCAGCTCGAGGCCCAGGTTATGGAGTTTGAACAAACATCTCACAGCCTAGATGATTCATCGGCTGAGATTGTGAAGCTACAAAAAGTAATCAAGGATCTGCAAGCAAGACTAGAAAACTATTCAATTGAGAAGAGAGTGCTTGAGGAGCGTGCTATCGAGTTTGAGCAAGTTCAAAGGGAGTTGGAGGATTCGAGAGCTGAAATCATGGAGCTACAAACTACAACCAAGGAACTGAAAGCTGACCTGGATGGAGCAATTCAAGAGAAATTAACGCTGGAGGGTTGTGTCAAGGATCTGGAACAGGCGGTTGCTCATAATTTGGAGCAATTCTCTCTTGAGAAGTCCTCTCTTAGTGCTGAGATCCTACAACTGTCAAAAGCTAATGCTTCTCTCTCAGACAAGTTGACATCCGCAGAGGCACAGCTTAAGCAACTTCAGGCCGAAAAGGGAGAAGCATCTGCTGAGATTGAGAAGCTGATCTCTGAATTGAATCAAGATATTGGCAATCTCAAGTCACAGCTTGAGGTACTGTCTTCAGAGAAAGCAGCAGTCGACAACAAGGTGTCTAGCTTGCTGGGTGATCTCACCACTCGTGATGAAAAGATGAAGGAGATGGGGAGCCACTTGAATCAGCTGCACCTGGAGCATGTCAAGCTGATTTCAGAGGCAGATGCTGCCGTGAAGTCCGTATCAGACCTGAGTGCACGGGTTCGTGAGCTTGAGGAAGAGGTTGAGAAGCAGAAGCTTATGATCTTCGACAGCGCAGAGGGTAAGCGGGAGGCGATCAGGCAGCTGTGCTTCTCGCTCGAGCACTACCGCCATGGGTATCAGCAGCTGCGGCAAGCTCTGCAGGGCCACAAGAGGCCGATGGTGATGGCAACGTGATCAGCCAGCAGCTTGCTGGATCTTTCTATCAGGATGCCTAAAGTCAATCTGTCAATGTAATGTAAACATCCCTTTCCCTTTCTTCATGTAGCTTCCTTCTGCTCCTTAATAGTCTCTGTAAAGCTTGTGCTTTCTAGTTACTTCCAGCTACTGGTACCCTATGATGTGTGTGATGTAATATGCTATGGATAATTATGGCATTCCTTTTTCAATCAATCTGTCTGTTGCTGCTGTGATTCCGTGAAAATGATTTCTGTGGCTGCTCTTCAAAATGATGATGAACAGGTGTTAGCTGTAAACCTGTGACATGAGACATTTTTTTCCCCCTCATATGGTTCGACAAGAATTTGATACAGTACTATATATCAATTCATTTGCATTTTCTGTTTATTGGAAGTTCTTTCACTTTTGTTGCCCCAGAAGTTTGAAATTTTGTTTAAAGATAAAGAAAAGAGAAGCAATACTAGGAGGAACTGAAAAGTCGTGTCCTTTCAGAGATAACGGCCGAAATAATGGAGGCTGCTACTATGACCTGTCTGCTGTCTCCGTCTATCACTCTCCCTGACCAGTCCATGCCTTGAGCTGGCCTTACTTTTCTCCATGATTTGGTCTAATTAGATTTAGATATTGTACTCTTGAAAGTTTTCGAGATGACTGCATTCTTGAAAGATGCAACAAATAGTTAAATACTTTACTCTTTTGCCAAAAGACGACACAAAACCATACTGTATTTGCAAATGCAAAACAGGGAGACAGCACATCTACTAAAATACAAGGAGATATGTGCAGGGGGTTGGACCATTAGTAACCTGATTTTTTTTAATACCCTAGGGATCAGGAATTCAAGAACCATCACATGGCCAATTCTCAGTTTTCACGGCCTGCACTTTACTCAGCTGCAAGTTTCAGGCTTCGATTTTTCGCCCATTTAATTGGCTAACTGTCCCTCATTGATGCCTGTTTAAGCCTGCCTTTATGCTATGTTTCTTGCAGTTCATTCTTCCTTGGAGTTGCACCTATCAGCCGTCCGATCCAGCGATGATCCAACGGTAAATCTCCTTTTCCTTTTGTTGACTTGTTCATCCCTTCCTACCTATGCTATATAAGTTCGCATGACACTGCAACTGGTTTCCTGCTACTTATCTTAGTACTGAAATATTTGAAATTTGCAGCCCTTTTCTTCCTGTTTATCTGCCAAGAAAAAACTTTGGGAGCAGGCAAAGTTTTGGAAGGTAACAAGGAGCAGCAACCTCTCTTGCTATTCTTTCAGACTTCTACCACTTTCTTTTCCTTCTGCCCATGCATCTTATTCATTTCTACGGCAAGAGTTCAATTGCATGCATCCCATCTCCTGCAGCCGTGCAAACTTGACCGCCGCTGCAGCACATGGCCGGTGACACCATGTGCCATTTATTTATTTTCTTATCTATCTATTCTGTCCCATCCCTGTGCTAGCTTCCATTTATTTTTCCCCCTTTTCCCCTTTTCGAAGAGATTTCCATATCTCTTCAAAATCGGTGGGAACACTGTACCTACACCACGAGTGTGAACAAAAAGATTCAGACTTTTCTCTCTCTCTGTGGGGCAGCAGTAGATCTTGGATTCTTCAGGTAGCAGTAGTAGTAGTAATACACGTGGTAGCAGGAGTAGGTGGGCGGTGGTACTTACTTACTTACTACTTGGTCATCTCATCTGCCACCCTCGCGTGCCCTTCTGCATCTTCCAAGGCTCCTTCACGCCTTCGCTTCAAGCATTGACCCAAGCGATAAATCCAGCTAACCTCTTCTTGACCTCTTCGTGATTTGCTTCCCCTGCCTGCCTGTCTCTGTAGTGTTTCTGAGTGCTGCTCAGATTTGGTCAGCAAGCGTGAAGCCATGGACAGGGCTGGCACCTTCGGCGCAGGATCCTGAGTTCCTGACTTACAACTCTCTAGGGGAGGGGGCTTCGTTTTACCAGGTGAGATTGTGTTCTTGATGCTTCCTGCTTATCTGGAATCTGTTCCGGTCGTGTGAACCGGTTTCTTGGTGCCATGTTCGGTTGCTGTTTCCGGAGAGATAGATGGTTGTTCCCAAGATCTTGCTGCGTTTCTCCAGGGATGCTCTCTTATATTTTGATCTGGTCTTGGAATAGTAGGAAGCCTTCTGCTGTTTTCTCTCTTGATGCGACTGTAGTATATACCCGCACGCATGTAACAGTAGGAAGCCTTCTGCTGAATCATTAGTTTTCTGTTTGGTAATAAAGGACTATCGTTTGATATACTACAGTAAGAAAATATGTTGCCCATGTCTTGTTCTTGCACATGTAAACTCAATCTGATCCATTAACCTGATGATCTGACCAGATATATGATTTCTCATTCCTTTCTTCTTGTTTGTTTTGGCATTTCTCATTCATTTCTTCTAGTTTATCACAGGTAAGATTTAGGGATATGTTTCCTGAGGATGTGATAGATTTAATTAGAATATGTATACAGTTTTGCACCAATGTACCACTTAGATCCTAATTGAAGGGTGCTCGTTTGAATACACTAATCTCTTTGTCAGATTACCTTGAATAGGTGACTGCTGGCATTGTCGCCATTTACTGGCTTATGCATAATTTTCTTAGATTGGTCGATGTTCAGTTTATGGTATTTCACAGTGCTATACTTCAGCCTGATGTTTATGATTAGCAAAGTAATCAATGTATCATTCTTTTTTTTTCCTTTCTTGAAGAAATACATAGTTTTGTTCCTAACCATCCACATTTTCCCTTTTCATTTAGTGCTTGAATCTGCTTAGCTTCCAGCTCTCCGTGAAGATTTGTTAAAAATGAAGCCGCCGTTGGAAAGGAACCCGACCAAGAAGCGTCATTCATGGTGGTGGGATAGTCATATTAGCCCCAAGAACTCGAAATGGCTTGCGGAAAATCTTGAAGGTAAGCTGACATTATACCTAGAGAATACCCTGTATGATTTTCTTAGTACTTGCTAGTATACAATGCTGCGGAAATGTCAATGCATGTATAAGTACAGTGCCATTTTCTGATTGTATGTTTGCACAGATATGAGCATAAATGAATAGTAATGAAACAAAGAAGTACAAGTCTACAACATCTACTTTCCTAGTGCTCAGATGCTTTTGATGTACATACGGGAGCTATGGCTAGGAATTGGTAGTTGAGTAAATGGAGTACTGCACAAGGTCTGATGGTTATTACTGTTCTCTTAGGCTTAGGCGTGGTAGCCTGATGCGACCGTTCATTGTGCATTTCTTCCTAGTCTTAACATGATCAATAAATAAGATTTCTGATGCTTCCATAGTCAAGTGAGAGAAAATGCTGTATATGTTTTTATTTAGCACAAATTGGCAGTGACGTCAAAAGAAAAAAGTGCTGATACTTTCCTCGATAATTACTGTTTTTTTAAGGTACACTTTTGATGTTCTCGTCTTCTAGCTCTTCTTGAGGTGTTGTCCTTGCTACTGTTACATGGCTAGTCTAATCTTTCTCTGAACTGGAATATGCAGAAATGGATAAGCAAGTGAAGGAAATGGTGCAGCTTATCGAGGAGGATGGCGACTCCTTTGCAAAGAAAGCACAGATGTACTATCAGAGGCGCCCCCTGCTCGTCACCCACGTTGAGAACTTCTACCGGATGTACCGCGCTTTAGCCGAGCGCTACGACAACGTTACCGGTGAACTGCGCAAGAACATCCCTTCAAGGATGCAGTCCCAAGGATCTTTAACGGGTTCGGAGTCAGAGCTGCAAAGATCACCCACACCATCTCCCGAGCAGCAGAAGTCCTGGACAAGAGAGCAGAGCCCTAGAGCCGCCGGTTTCGACTTCTTCCTGAGCAACAAAAGCAATGACTCGCCGTCCTCAAGGAAGGATCCTGAGTCGGCTTCACAGTCAGAATCCGATGCCAAGTCTGAAGACGGTGAGGATGATGGCATTGCCTACACGTTGCATCAGAAAATTATTGAGCTTGAGGATGATCTCAGCGCGGCGAACCAGAAGCTGCTTGACGCGAACGAAAAGCTCGAGGTTTTTGAGGAGAAGAGCCTGAGGTGCCATTGTGATTATAAGCAAAATGGAAACGGTGCCGACCAAGCTACACAAGTTAGAGACGTTGATGGAGAGCTTGAACTGACAAGAGAGAAGCTACAATCTTCACAAGAGGAGATCAGCAGTCTCCAAAGGAAGCTCGAAAATGCTGCAACTTTGTCAGAGGAGCACTCTAGACTGCTGGAACAAAACAAGGGCCTGGAAGCTGAGATCATCACTCTGAAGGAAGAAATGGCTTCAGCTAGACGGCATTTCGACGACAAACTATCCAAGAGCGACGCTGAGATCAGCAGGTACAGGCAAGAGCTCGCTGCTGCATCTGAGAAGCTGCTGCAAGAGGAGTCCACCAACAGCGCAGAGGTCGGTAAGCTGCAAGAAACGATCCAGAGCACCAGGAGCAGGCTGGAGAGAGTTTCTGAAGAGAAATCTCTGGTGGAGGAGCATGTGAGGGAGCTGGAGGAGGCAAACGCCGAAGCCGAGAAGCACAGGCAGGAGCTGATCCATGCTGCTGAAACATTATCAGGGGATAAATTCAGACATGAGGCCGAAATCCTGACGCTGCGCCAGAGCATGGAGGATCTGAAACCAGAATTCGAGAGGATTGCCGAAGAGAAGTCGCTGCTGAAGTCGTGGTTCGCGGACCTGGAGCGTGTCGTGGAGCGGGGAAGGAGCATCGTCGTCCTGGAATAGCCCGGTTTAGTCGAAAATTCAGTAGCTAGGATTTAGCAAACAAGCAATGCTATCTTATTTTTTGGCTGAGATGTACTGTAACATCATGCAAAACTGAGAAAATCCTGGCATGCATCAGTATGTGTTCTCTTGGATATTTGTTGCCTTTGTGAAGTGATAGGTGGTAATGATGCTATGTGAGACATTTGCACTGAATATGCATTCCATTGGCATTAACATGTCTCTGATCCATTTTGCAAGTTTTGTCCCAATGCATGTAAAAATTTCGCGAAGTTCACACGTTCCAAATCTATTTTTATGGCAATTTCTAATTTATGCCAGGGTTTGTGAACCGGCTTCACAAATGTTTGCCACCTTGGTTAGATACCGTCAGCAAGATAGTAGCCATATTTGTATGTGTGGTTGTTTTCTACAAACTCCACCGGTGGACTTCACTTCCACCTAATGCAATCCTTGTCATAAGTGGTGATTGTTGAAGAACATTGATATCATTGTACGAACCAGACATTCCAAATAATGCATGCCAAATCCAAGACTCGTGATCGGCCACGGTTTCAAGAATTATAGTGGAATCCTTTTTGTGATCTTTGAATTGTCCATGCCATGCCGTAGGAAAATTCTTCCAACTCCAATGCATACAATAAATTAAACCAAGCATACCATAAACCCTTGAGCCTTGTTCACCCCAAAAGCCTAGCTGTGTCTTCAGCATTGGAGGATCTCAAGTAGGTGGGGTCAAACACTTGCACAATTGCTACAAAGCGCTTGACACACTTGATAGCTTGACTCTCACCCGTAGCCAAATGGTCATCTACTAGATCCGACGGAATACCATATGCAAGCATACGCAGGCGGCGATCATCTTATGATAGGTCACTACAACACGGAGCCTGGGCACTGGCGTTTATAGACATCGAGGTATACCCTTAGTCGCCGCGTTGGCGCTGACGCGGCAAAAAATAGCCGCCAGGGATAACTGCGTCGGTGATTCTGAAACAACGGTGGATTTTTTGGCGCGGCACAACGTGATCCATCGAGCTAGCGCTTCTGCGGCAGTAGGCGTTTATGCCACGACCCATGTAGGGTGACACTGTTTAGGTGTCATGGCAGTTGTGAGACTACAACACAGTATGGTGCCGTCAGACGTAAACTGTACACGACTGAAAGAACATTTCATGTTTTCCTATATTTTGCGTGTTAGATAACAATACTGTGGAGATTATTCATGTGCGCTAAGTGTGCAGGAAGCTTTGAGGGGGGCCGGATTATCCGCCCCACCAAGGGTCGGATAATCCGGCCTACCTCATTGCAAAGGGAGCCAAGGCGCGTCGCTCGGTATCCGGTCGGATTTTCTCCCGGAAAATCCGAACTGGGACGGTTTTTCCTCCCCAGGCCGGATAATCCGGCTGTCGCATAGGCCGGATAATCCGGCCCCCAGTTTTTGAGCAAAGGGAGCCAAGGCGCGTCGCTCGGTATCCGGTCGGATTTTCTCCCGGAAAATCCGAACTGGGGCGGTTTTTCCTCCCCAGGCCGGATAATCCGGCCTTCACATAGGACCGGATAATCCGGCCCCCAGAAGTTGATCAGGGACAAGCTCGGCGCGAGGCTCTGATAGGGGGCGGATTATCTGCCGGATATTCCGAGTCTGGGGCGGTGTTTTCCCCAGGCCGGATAATCCGGCCCTCACTTGGGCCAGATAATCCGGCCCCCAAAGTGTCCAACGGCTGGTTTTTGAAGGGGGGTATAAATACCCCTTCTTCCCCAACGATCAGAACTCTTGATTCATTCGAAATTGTCCAAACATTGTGCAAGAGCTCTCATTCTCGATCTCCCACTTCAACCACCCGAAGGTCTTGATCTTTGGGGGAATTGAAGGAGGAGAAGTTCATCATCTTCATCACGAATCAAGCGCTTCAACTCCTCTCCATTCACTTGGAAAATCCTTGATCTAGTATTCTTGTCAATACCTAGATCTTGTTCATTGTATTTGATAAATTTGTTCTTGTGGCAGCTTGTTGTTATTTCGGGAGCCTCCAAGTTGTTTGTGGAGTTGTTGCCCCGCTAGTTGTGTAAAGGCGCCGGTGCCCGCCTCGAAGGGTACCTATAGTGTAAAGGTGGATCAGGCCTTTGGTGGCGGGATCCATCGGAGAACAGGGTGAGGCCTATTGTGGCGTGGTGGTCTTAGTATCGCCCACCCCTCCAACGCAGACGTACTTCCCTTAACAAGGAAGGAACCGCGGTCAAACAAATCCTGTGTCTCCGCGTGCTTCACTACGGTTTACCCGTTCCTCTTCCACTCGCTCTTTACTCGCTAGTAGATAGGTTTGCATATAGGGAAATTCCACCTAATAGTTTATCTAGAGAATTTATTCTTTGTGCTAAGCCTAAAATTGGAAAAGTATTAAAATTTGGAGTAGCACCTATTCACCCCCCTCTAGGTGCCCATACGATCCATTTCAATTGGTATCAGAGCCCCGGCTCTTAATTCGGGCTTAACCGCCTAAGAGTAGTATGGTACCAAGGATGATGGGAATGAGGTTGTGGATAAGGTCACAATAGATGATCTCAAGACATTGGAAACAACCTTGTTGAAATCCTTTGAGGCCAAGATGGAGGAGATGAATCAAATGATTGCTCGCCTCACATCATCCATAGCCCCATCTCCATCCTCCTCTGAGGCTGCCACACCATCATCTAAAGAAAAGGGTAACACCGGATCCAAGGATGATGATGTGGAAGGTGAAAAACTTAATGGTTCCACCTCCAAGAAGGAAAGTGGCAAGGAGGAATATAGTGAGGTTCGCCACGTATATTCCCCCGACCCACCTATCCCTCATCCTCATATAAACAATAGGGGTGATCCACCCAAACTCACTACATCCTCTTTCAATCAATGGCAATTCTTAATGAAATCTCATGTTTGCAACTCCTCAATTGAACTTTGGAGGATTATTGTAGAGGGTCTTCATATTGGAGATCAAACCAACCTGACAAGAAGAGAAGTTGTGGACAGCCAGTTGAATGCCACCGCTCTCCACATGATACAGCTGGGTGTGGGTCCCAAGGACATGCCACACATTGAACATCTCAACACAGCTAAAGAAGCTTGGGATGCTCTTATAGATCTCTTTATTGGGAATGAAAGTATGAGAAGGAACAGGTATGATGTCCTTAGTAATGAAGCTGAGGGCTTCTACATGTTGGATGGTGAAAACCATGAGGGCATGTATAGAAGACTCAAGGGAATCGCAACAACATTTAGAAAGCATGGGGCCACTCACATTGATGATGCATGGATAAAAAGGAAATATGTGGGTGCCTTAATGCCATTCGAGCCAACGGACTTGAAGAGCCTGCAAGGTAGACATAACTACCATCAAATGACATCCAATGAAGTCATGCAAGAAATGGCGTCATTGAAAGTGGCAGCAAAGAATGCTGAAGATGTCCGTGCTCGGGCCATTGGAATGCAAAAGGGTGTCAATGTGGCTCTCAAAGCCAATGTTGTTGAGCAAGAGGAAGATGAAAGAGCTTTTGAGGGGGCCTCCATGGACTGCCCCGATGAAGTCAAACGCGCTCATGGTGAGTACATGGCGTTTTATGCAAGGAACTTTTGGAAGGACCCTGTCAAAGCCAAGTCGGAACTTGAGCGTAAGAACGGGTCAAATGGAAGAAGAGAAAGTGGCCCAAGATTGAGAACTTGCTACAACTGTGGAGATAGAATGCACTTTGTAGCCGAGTGTCCATATCAAAATAGAGAAGACAATGGTGGCAGGCTCATTCTTAAAGAGAAATCTAAAGCACCTAAGAAGAAGCCATTTATTAAGAAGAATGGCCCCTTCAAGAAGCAACCCAAGATCGTCTTAGTTGCACAAGAAGAATACTCCTCTGCAAGTGAAGATGAAGAGGATGATGATAGTTCCCGCGAGGTGGCTGCTATAGCCACCACATCGACTCCTTCATCTCTCTTCGGCTCGCCAAACGAGAACGTCATCAACAACAACGCCACTTGCCTAATGGCAAGAGGGTCCGAGGTATCAACTTCTAGCTCTTCATTTCCTAAGACTAACATAATTTTGGATATGGATGATCATGACAGTCTTAAAATGAAAGAAGAAGTTATTGCTTTGGATACTTTTTTCACTAACCTGCAAGGTGAGCACAAACTCCATTTTGATGCTCTTATGAGTCAACTTGCTCAAGCCAAAGATCTTCTTGAAGAAAAGGGCAGAATTGAAAGAGAAGATGCCTTGGAGATAGCTTCTTTGAAGAATGCCTTGGAAGAGGAAGAGGAAGCTCGAGTATCTTTGGAAGAGAGACTTGAATCCATTGAGGAGTCACAGGAAGAAGTTGTGGCTCAGCTCATCAAAGAACGTGACCATGCTCTTGCCAAGGTAAAGAAACTAAAGAAAGAAAAGATTGACTTTGGGGCTGTTCATGCTAGACTTTTGGAGAAGTTTGATAATCTTGAAAGTTCTCACAAGGCATTGAAGAGTGATCATTCTACTTTAAATGAGTCTCATGACCAGCTTCAAACTCAATTGAAACGGTATGATGTGCCAAGTACCTCCACTTCATCCTCTGGAAAATAAGACCTTGCAAGAAGTTCTCAACACAAAGGTAAAGAAGTTATTGATGAGATACTGAGCAAGCAAAGGACAAACAATATTAAAGAAGGTCTTGGTTACATCTCCAAGACAAAGAACAATAAAAGCAAGAAGAAGAATAAGAAGAAGAGCAAGACTGCTCAACCAAAGACTAGCAACATTACCAATGACAATACTAATTATGATGGTTTTGTAGGGGTCAACAATGCTAACTTTGAACTATATTGCGATTATTATGGTGATGTTTATGCTAGTTATGTAGGCCCTTATGATTGTTACATTCCTTGGTCTATTTGGGTTTCCAAGACCCTTGTTACTAACGTGAGAGGACCCATTGAAAAATGGGTACCTAAAACCAAGAAGTAATTTTCTTGCAGAGCTATGCTTCCGGTGGTTCTAAATGGGTACTCGATAGCGGTTGCACGAGTCATATGACCGAAAGCAAGGAGATCATCACGGAGATGCGGCCAAACCTTGATCACATAACCGTCTCCTATGGTGACAAGTCAAAATCTGAGGTATTGGGTCTCGGCAAAGTTGTGGTGGCTCACGATATCTCTCTCGTGGACGTCATGCTTGTTGAGACCCTCGGGTACAATTTACTTTCAGTTCGCGCCCTTGGTAAGATGGGCTTTGCAGTTTATATTGATGCTGATTTGGTGGTACTCTTGTGGAGCAAGTCTCTAAAAGTCGCTTTCGTGGGATATGTCGAAAATGACTGTACGTGGTGGACTTTTCGGGGAAAACCACTACAGGCTCGATGTGTCTTTTCGGAAAGGCTGACGCGGGTTGGCTATGGCATCTCCGACTAGCCCACGTCAATATGAGAACTTTGCAAAGTCTCCACAAGGGTGGCCACATCCTTGGACTAAAAGAAAATGTCTCCTTTGCCAAAGATCGTGTTTGCAGGGCGTGTGTTGAAGGGAAAATGCATGACTCACCTCATCGAAGGAAAACTATTATCTCATCAAAAGGATTTTGGGGCTCCTTCATGTGGACCTCTTCGGACCTCCATCTCATGCAAGCCTCGGTGGGAAGAAGTATTGTCTAGTGATTGTTGATGATTACTCAAGATACACTTGGGTTTATTTCTTCAAGTTGAAGAGTGAAACTCAACAAATAGTCATCGACTTCGCCAACGAGGTTCAACGTCAACACAACGTCCCCATTCTGGCTATAAGAAGTGATAACGGCTCTGAGTTCAAGAACTACACCTTAAATGAGTTTCTAAGTGAATAGGGGATAAGACATCAATATTCCGCTGCGTACACCCCTCAACAAAATGGTGTAGCCGAGAGGAAGAATCGAACTCTAATGGATATGGCAAGATCAATGTTAGCCGAATTTAAATCTCCATATAACTTCTGGGCTGAAGCAATCTCTACTACTTATCATTCATCCAACCGATTATACCTCCGCAAGATCTTGGACAAGACTCCGTATGAAATACTTACTGGTAACAAGCCAAACATCTCATACTTTCGAGTATTCGGGTGTAAGTGTTTCTTTCTTATCTAGGGAGTTCGTTTATCTAAGTTTGAATCTAAGGCTCTAGAAGGTATTTTTGTTGGTTATGGTGCCAAATCCCACACTTATAGAGTCTACAATAAGCTCCCCGGAACTGTTGTAGAATCTTGTAGTGTGGTGTTCGAGGAAAATGACGGTTCCCATGCGGAGCAAGTTGGTGTTTGTGATGCAGATGTTGAAATACCCCAAGATGCCATAAGAAGAATGGGCGTGGGATTTTTCTGCCCTATTGAGGAACCCCTTGTGGCAGATCGGGAAGGACAATGCTCTTCCCATGAAGAGCCCTCATCTACACATGCACAACATGTTCCCACCACGGGAGCAAATTCTGCACCATCTCCATCAACTGCTGAAGCTCAAGGCGTGCCAGAAAACACCAGGCCGGATTATCCGGTGGACACTGGATTATCTGGCCACCCCGCTCGAGCTGACCATTTTGCTCCTGGTGGTGAAGATATCAATGCAAGCACCAGGCCAGATTTTCCGGCAAGCCCCGGATTATCCGGCCCCTCGCCAGTTCAAGAAAGCCCCAGGCATCCTGATGAAGCTGATACAAGTACTCCCAGGCCGGATTATCCGGCCTCTCCATCGGCCAGATTATCCGGCCCTGTCTCACCAGTTCAGCAGCCCATGTATCACCACCACCTGCTGCTGATATTCCAGTTCCTGATCAAGGTCGAGTAAATGCTTCCAATGAAGATCCAAGTGATGAATCTACTCCTCCAAGAGACAACAAACTTATTGAACTTCGTCGCAAGGCTCGAGCTGATCGAAACCTTGAGTTAAGGGGTCACACCCTCGACAAGGTTGTGGGTGATCTTCGACGAAGGGTCTCTACAAGAAGAGAATTGGCCAGTTTTGGTGAGCATCAAGCTCATATCTCTATGGTGGAACCTAAGAAGGTCTTTGAAGCTCTTGAAGATCCAGATTGGGTTATTGCTATGCATGAAGAATTGAATAATTTCGAGTGCAACAAAGTCTGGAAACTCGTGGAGAAACCCAAAGATTGCCGCAATGTTATCGGCCCCAAGTGGATATTTAAAAACAAGCAAGATGAGAATGGCATTGTTGTGAGGAACAAGGCAAGACTTGTGGCATAAGGTTACTCTCAAGTTGAGGGCATTGACTTCGGCGAGACCTATGCTCCAGTGGCTCGCCTTGAGTCCATCCGTATCTTTCTTGCTTATGCTGCCCATAACAATTTTAAGTTGCAGCAAATGGACGTCAAGAGTGCCTTCCTTAATGGTCCTCTACATGAGTTGGTATATGTAAAGCAACCCCGGGTTTTGAGGATCCTAACTTTCCGAACCATGTCTACAAACTCGATAAGGCACTCTATGGCCTTAAACAAGCCCCACGTGCGTGGTATGAGCACCTTAAAGAGCTTTTGTTAGATCGTGGATTCGAAATTAGGCAAATCGATCCCACTCTTTTTACTAAGAAGGTTAAGGGGGAGCTCTTCGTATGCCAACTATATGTAGACGATATCATCTTTGGTTCTACTAATAAAGCTTTTAATGATGAATTTTCAAAGCTTATGACTGATAGGTTTGAGATGTCCATGATGGGGGAATTATGGTTCTTTCTTGGATTCGAGATCAACCAACTTAGAGAAGGAACCTTTATTAATCAAGCAAAGTATATCCAAGACATGCTCAAGAGATTTAAGATGACGGATCTAAATGGTGTCGCCACTCCGATGCAAACAAAATGTCATCTTGAACTTAACCCATATGGTAAAGATGTGGACCAAAAGGTATACCGTTCCATGATCGGCTCTCTTCTTTACCTCTGTGCATCTAGACCCGATATCGTGTTGAGTGTGGGCATGTGTGCAAGGTATCAAGCAGCTCCTAAAGAAAGCCACTTAGTGGCGGTCAAGAGAATCTTTCGATATTTGGTTCATTCCCCTAACTTTGGTCTCTGATATCCCAAGGGCTCCAATTTCTCTTAAAGTGGTTATATTGATTCAGATTGGGCTGACGATAAGGATGATCGGAAATCCACTTCTGGAGCTTGTCAATTCTTGGGAAGGTCTCTTGTATGTTGGTCATCTAAAAAGCAGAATTGTATATCTCTCTCCACCGCCGAAGCTGAATTTGGTGCTACTGCGAGCGCTTGCACTCAATTATTGTGGATGAGGCAAACTTTAAAGGAATGCGGTGTCAATTGTGACAAAGTGCCTCTTTTTATGTGATAATGGAAGTGCAATCAAAATTGCGTACAATCATGTTTAGCACACAAGGACGAAGCATATTGAGATTCAGAATCATTTTATTCGAGACCATGTTGCTCGCGGCGATATTGATCTATCCTTTGTGAGCACGAAGAACCAACTTGTGGATATCTTTACAAAGCCACTTGATGAAGCAAGATTCTGCTACTTGAGGAATGAGCTAAATATCATTGATTCCAGGAGTTTGTCTTGATTACCCATGCACTCACTCGTACATCTCAATCCTTCTTTGGTCTAGGTGTGGGCATGGATATAGGGGGAGTGTGGTCCTAACTCATTGGGCTAACCCTTCCCCCATAATGCCAAAATCAAGATAAATCATTTCTCTCAATATCATTTTGTGATATGTGAGCTTATTGATGAGTATTGGTCGTGAACCCAAGATATATCTTCGCGGTGTCACACCATACACTCCAACAAGGTGGCTTCGGCCACCGCCCTCTCCCTTGAGGATAATTGGATCTTTTTGGCTGTTCTTTGCTATCTCATGTTCTTATGGGAATCACACTCAATCTTGGCTTTTATTTGATTTGGATCTTGCAATTTTGAGTGTCTAGTACCATCTTAGTTTGGCTCTCTTAATCCTAAGCCTTTCCCTACCCCTAAGCCATCTATTCTAGCACAAAAGTCCCTTGTACACCTTGTGGGGGTATTGTCTGGGGACGCGCGGGCCTGGTTCTGTGTGCAACATAATTCCAGATTTGAGGCCGGATAACCCGGCCCAAGTGTAGGCCGGATAATCCGGCCCTGGCGGATTTCGTCTTAAAGGGTAGGGATCGGGGGGAAGGGCTCATAACGAGCAGCACTTCTCCCCCAACCCTCTCCTCCTCCTCAGCCGCCGCCTACCGTCCCCCACCCTCCTCGGAGCCTCTCCGGCCACCGGACTTTACGGGCCTCCCCGGATCTTCTCTCCCATGAGTTGGCTCACTCCTAGCAGCTCATTCTCCACCATGTGTCCGGTGCTTCGGGTGATCCTCCTGCTCCTACACCTCCCACACCGTATGCTCGGTGGAACTCTTCCTCCGGGTTGAACTATGGTGAGCTGGAGCGTCACTTGTTCCCCTCTGCGCATGTTGCTGATGATGAGGATGAGGAAGGTGACACCGAGGAGCTTGAAGATGAGGACGAGGATGAGAATGAAGACGAGGACGAGGATGAGGACTACGAGTGATCCCGTGGGGCGCTAGCATCGCTCTTCTCCCTTTTTGGTGTCTCGATGCCAAATGGGGAGAAGTAGTTCTATTAGGATGTTCGTGGATTTGCATGGTTCGGGCATAAGCACTTGCATTTTTCTTTTCGTCGTTTTCTTGCTTATGCCCATTCAGCGTTGAACTTTAAATTTGTGGTTTGTGGTTGTTTGAGACTCTATGTGGTTGTCTGGATTATGCCTATGGATTTCATCTCATGGATTATGCTTATGGATCTATCTATTCATATCCTATTGCTGGAGGCTTTTATCACGGAAGGCGCTTATATTGGTTATCCGGTAATAATTGTGGCTTATGTCAAGGATGCCTTCCCTCTACCTCGGTGGTATGTTTATGTTGCTCATATGTCTATAGAATAGATTCACCTATTTGTGTGCATTTGTATTTCAATGCAAAATTCTATTATGCACACATTGAGGGGGAGTCTCTTTCATGGTTATTACTGTTTGTCTTGTGTCTTTCTCCTGCAAATCCTAGTATTGTCATCTAACACCAAAAAGGGGGAGATTAAAAGAACATTTCATGTTTTCCTATGTTTTGCGTGTTAGATAACAATACTGTGGAGATTATTCATGTGCGCTAAGTGTGCAGGAAGCTTTGAGGGGGCCCGGATTATCCGCCCCACCAAAGGCCGGATAATCCAGCCTACCTCATTGCAAAGGGAGCCAAGGCGCGTCGCTCGGTATCCGGTCGGATTTTCTCCCGAAAAATCTGAACTGGGGCGGTTTTTCCTCCCCATGACGGATAATCTGGCCTTCACATAGGACCGGATAATCTGGCCCCCAGAAGTTGATCAAGGACAAGCTCGGCGCGAGGCTCTGATAGGGGGCGGATTATCTGCCGGATATTCCGAGTCTAGGGTGGTGTTTTCCCTAGGCAGATAATCTGGCCCTCACTTGGGCCGCTTGGGCCGGATAATCCGGCCCCAAAGTGTCCAACGGCTGGTTTCTGAAGGGGGGGGGGGGGGTATAAATACCCCTTCTTCCCCAACGATTAGAACTCTTGATTCATTCGAAATTTTCCAGACATTGTGCAAGAGCTCTCATTCTCGATCTCCCACTTCAACCACCCGAAGGTCTTGATCTTTGGGGGAATTGAAGGAGGAGAAGTTCATCATCATCATCACGAATCAAGCGCTTCAACTCCTCTCCATTCACTTGGAGAAATCCTTGATCTAGTATTCTTGTCAATACCTAGATCTTGTTCATTGTATTTGATAACTTTGTTCTTGTGGTAGCTTGTTGTCATTTCGGGAGCCTCCAAGTTGTTTGTGGATTTGTTGCCCCGCTAGTTGTGTAAAGGCGCCGGTGCCTGCCTCAAAGGGTACCTATAGTGAAAAGGTGGATCAGGCCTTTGGTGGCGGGATCCATCGGAGAACAGGGTGAGGCCTATTGTGGCGTGGTGGTCTTAGTACCGCCCACCCCTCCAACACAGACGTATTTACCTTAACAAGGAAGGAACTGTGGTCAAACAAATCATGTGTCTCCGCGTGCTTCACTATGGTTTACCTGTTCCTCTTCCACTCGCTCTTTACTCGCTAGTAGATAGGTTTGCATATAGGGAAATTCCACCTAATAGTTTATCTAGAGAATTTACTCTTTGTGCTAAGCCTAAAGTTGGAAAAGTATTAAAATTTGGAGTAGCACCTATTCACCCCCCCTCTAGGTGCCCATACGATCCATTTCAATGACATAATTTTTAGTGCCCCCAGTGATGCTTCTAGGCGTAGCAATTTAGCCAGCGATGTCGATATTTAGGTTTCCCTTAATTTACACCAAATCACACATGATGCTTCCAAATATCACAACACAAATTCGAATATATAGCATAGCAGAGTATCCAACACTACAAAAGGCATCATAATCAGTTTTGACACATCTATCACACAAGGTTTGAAGAAAATATTAAGTGTAATCGACTACACATGGATTAAATCAATCTTCGACCATCAGGGAACCCATCTCATCCAGGGTAACAA
Organism: Avena eriantha; assembly: GCA_910589775.1. Lineage (NCBI taxonomy): Eukaryota > Viridiplantae > Streptophyta > Magnoliopsida > Poales > Poaceae > Avena > Avena eriantha. The sequence continues at coordinate 160,449,744 of OU342742.1, read as the reverse complement.
GTGCTACAATGAAGTGTTGATTGCTTGGTCTTCAGTTGAATCTGCAGTAAACTCCTAGTGAACAAGGAATAAAAAGAACTATAAATCACTAAAAGACCAAACATACTTTTGTTCGGTCTAAGAATAGAAATAGTTCTACTGTTGTACCTACGAGCTCCGTCTGCCTTCATGACCTACGAGTTAGTAGATACACATTTGTTAGGATATGTGCATTTGATAAATCTAGCAGCTGGGAGTCACTATTTACATACATTTGCAAATGGCTAAGCAATATTGACGTTAAGAGCTTGGCCCGACTTTTTAAACTTTTTGGGTGACCTAGGCAGATGTTTTTCCACTACAACATTAATCAGGATCGTGCAGTAATCCCCTAACGGATGTCCATTATCCCACAGTGCATTCTTGTTTGTGCAAGTTAACTTCTCAAATGCAACTGTCCTATCACTTGTCATGGATCGTGGATCCACCCTTGATTCAATCTATAGGAATTTAATGTAGCATCAACAACATACACATTCTTGATAACTAACATACGTATAAAAGACATATATTTGAGTTGCGCAGTTAGTCGAACTCAAAGAGTTGAGAATATCCTTTTCATTGTGGTCCTCGGACTATAAAAGTTCAGAGGTCAACAATTGCAATGCATAACACGGTAATAGGAAGAAGTAAGTACCGAATTGTGCAATGATCACCTGCGACAAGCGCATGAAAACTGGAGGCCTAGAACGACCACCTCCTGATTTCTTCTTCTTGGAACTATTTCCACCAACAGATGAATCTGCAGCTCCCTTTAAAGCAACAGTAGCAGTGTGTGGTTAGCATCAGCAACATCTGGAGAGGTGGTTATAACAGCGTCTGGAGGGGTAGTTATAGAAGCATCGGCATCATCTAGAGGTGCACTATCAGCAGCACCACCATCTAGAGGTGTACCATCAGCAACACCAGCACCATATGGAGTTAGCACTTCAGTATCACCAAATGCTCTAGTTAGCATCAATAGGAGTCGACAATAAAGGAGTAGTAGGAGTTTGAATTCTTCTAGTAGCTTCCACAGTACTAGCAAGCACTGAACGAGGAACAAATTTACAACATGTGCCACTTCAGAAATTCTGATATCTATGGCATCAGAAAGTGCCACATCTGGGACAAGCTGCACAACTTGAGACATTCTTCGAAGAGGTGACTGCACACTAGCTTCTGGTCGACTAGTGCTGTGCCTTGCTATGCAAGATTGGTTAGCAGAAATTTCTTCACTATCCAACTTCTTCTGCATTGCATTTATTCTTTCCTCCTAGGCATTCAACATGGCGATAAGGAAAATATTCGTCGACCTAAGCTCACGGTTCTCCTCTGATATTTCTGTACACCTCGTACATGTTGTTGCAATCTCAACCGCCTTGTAGGCATGAGGTAACAACCCCAATTCATGAACTCTGCCTCTTCTATTTGTTAGAAAGGCATGGGCATAAAGGTCATCTTTTTCAATATCTATGTACTCAAGGCCTGGATCAATTAGAAGTTATTTTTGCATATTATCCTACCATACTGTTTGTAATAGAATTAACCATCATGTATATACATCGTATGTTAGAAGATAGTGAATAATAACTTACAATATTTCTCTCAGCCACTTCATCAATAGGTATGTCGTCTTTGGTCATGTGTGTGGCTCTGTACAGTTCAGCTCTTGTAATTGGACGCTTATGAGCTATCTTCTAATCAAAGATGCATACATTCAGATATAAGATATGAAGCAAAGAGAATGGATACCAAATATAAATAGATAACTTACAACGTTCTCCTCAACAGTCAAGGAAGGTCTGTAATACATCTTATTCAACGTGCTTTTGAAATCACGTTTTTTCTTTCCAGCTGACCTCATTACCCAATCTTTACACAAATGATCAATATCGAATTATTTCTATATTTTGAGAAGCACGTGTCACGATAATAAAACTGATATAAAATAGCAAGAAGGGTTAACAGGGAAAAGATGTGATTACGTTTAGTACATCCCACAACTTTTGCTTCTGATCACCTTTCCTCCAATCTATAAACCTAAAGGATATGTCACCTTTTTTTGCTAGATAGACAATATAGTTAGCAAAGTTGGGCATAGCAAGCCCACAAGGTTGGCCTAGTTTGTTGAATTTGACGAAAATTTTGAACCTCTCATTACTCCTTGTTATTGATCTCATCTTAGTAGCACCCCTCACGTTTCTCTCATTCATCACTCGCATTGCATGTATCAATAATGCATGCATGTAACTCAGGGTAGGAAGCTATGCTATGTGTACTAAAATTCAGCTAACACTATGACTATAATCCAGTTAGCACTGTTACTAAAATTCAGCTAGTACTATTATGGACTAAAAATTCAGCTAGCACTATGAATAAAATTTAGTTAGCACTATTGTGGACTAAAATTAAGCTAGCACTATGACTAAAATTCAGCTAGCACTACTGTGGACTAAAATTTAGCTAGCACTGTGATTAAAATTCAGTTAGCACTATTGTGGACTAAAATTCAGTTAACACTACTGCAGACTAAAATTCAGATTTCACAATTTACCTTCATTTTCCTCTTCGTCTGCATCTTCCCATGCCTCTTCCTCTTCATCTTCCTCATTATTAGTTCCAATTTCATTCATGTTGTTGTCATCATCGGTCCTATCCTCTTGTTCTTCTTCCTCTGCCTCTTCATCTTCTTCTGCAGCTCCCTGACCTTCTTGAAACAAAGGATCTTCCCGTTTATCCTCGGGCTCATTTGGTGCGACAGGCTGTCAGTAAAATTTAAGAGTAACCAGAAGTGGCTAAAGTATAATTTATGGGTAAATCAGTAGGCAAGTATACACACCTCATCTGTAACATTGTTTTGTCCAAGAACAACTGGATCTTCGTGAGAGGATGGCAGTATAAGGAACCGGTGTGCAAAATTCCTTTCCTTGATTCTTTAATTGTTCACTTCTATGGTTTCCAATCTTCACTTTTCATACTCTAATATTATAGCTGGGTCTTCTTCTTGCTGCGCAGAAGCCCTTCTCTTCCCTCATCGTGCCATCTATCGGATGTTAAAACAATGCGAACAGAGTCATGTCCAATGCACAGATGGAGGTAGTAAACACAAGGGGACGGTGAAAACAAAGCAGAGTACACACAGAAGACTTACCACAATTACCTAGGCGACATCGGTGATGCACGACGGAGGGGAGGACACCAGCGGCGATGGGGCAGCGGAAGGGAGTCACTTCAGACCACTGATGACTGCAAGTGCACAAATCGATTGTAGCTAGTTTCGAAATAAGAGTATCAAACCCATATATAGCTATTTGGTTAAGATCTTTATGCCCCTCGTCATTGTCTACCAAAAGATACTTGTAAGCCGCCTTTGATTTCAAGTAAATGGTGTTTGAAGAGTTTTTTGTTCAATGAAGAAAAATAATTAAACCAAGTAAAAGAAAACAAGTAACAAAAGCGCTTGAAATGGTGGCTAAACTCAATAGGACTAAAGCGTTCTCTGGGATGTAGGATACACCACTAGCATGTTGTAATTAATCATAATTAGGTTAACCTATTTCTTATGTCATGACATGTGTGGAGAGAGCTCCATAATAAGATGTTCACTACCAGGCTCGTAGACAGTCACTTTATTGAGCCAAGAATGATGTCATCTCTAAATAATCACTGTGATGTATGAGAGCAGTCACCCATACAGACCACCGCAATTAATGGTCTCCCCGTGGATATCGTAATTAGCTTAGTGAATCTCTTTATTCCTCCTTCTACCGTGCAGGTTCCTAGCCGGTGCTTCTAGTCACAATAGCTCCGGGCACACTTACAAACACGGCCAAAGGATTTTACCATTTTCCTTAGACCTGAAGGCAAATGATATGTGACCGACTACACATACCATCTAAAGAGAGATCAAACACACATCATAGATTAATAAATTATAGACACAAGTAATAAATCATCTTTATTTTATTTTATTTTATAATAGTGTTAGGGTTTCTGCATCTCCCCAAGAATAAAGAAAACTACTCACACATGGAAGCAATCAACAACATCATCATAATCAAATGGATGGATAAAAGTACAACGATAAATCTAGTGCAAACCACAATTAAATCTGAAATTACAACAAGATCTCATGAATGGAAGATGGGGATAGTAATGGTGATGGTGATGTAGCGGTTTATGATGAAGGGGATGATACGATATCCTCCAATGATCCGTGAAGCAACAATCATTTGCCCTTCTCCAAGTTTCTCCTCCAGGTCTCTTTCTAGTGTGCTTTTTCATGGCTAGAAGTTTTTGTGTATATTAGATGTATGATCCGTCTTTGCGAGATGAAAGTATTTGACCTGGTGGTCATGCTGCCACATCGTACGGGCAGATGGTAGGGGCGCGCTTCACCCGTACCAGTGGTCGTTAAGACCTATGTGTGCTCCAATGTGTGTGCAAATCTCCAAGATGCAAAGATAAATCAATTAAATGACTTTTATCACTTAAAAATACCATATTATAATATAATATGATAGTTTCAATTTATATGTTTATAAGGGACTTAGTAATTCGGGATCTTGTTGAAACAAGGACAAAAGGTGCACGTAAACACAGTAAAATACCAAAAACCCTACTCTACTTACGCAAAAACAAAAGGTGAAAAATGCTTCAATTTTGGACTCATCAGCCATCGCCGACCGGCCTCGACGGCGTGATCAGTGGGTGGTCTCCGGAGTCGAGGATTTATTGTGTAGAGGGGAATGGGGATTTTGGAAAGGGGAAAGGGAAAGATTTTCCTAAGGAGGACCGCGACAATCTAATTTTAAGCAGGGCCATTCGAAATCTAAGTGGGACAAGTGAAAAGAGTGGAGGGAAAAGAAAAATTGATCGTGGGACCCATCAAATCTGGATTGTGGCGCATACAGGCGTCGCGAATCACACGACAACGACGAAAAATGGCCCCCCGCAATAGCCCATCCGCCGAGCATCCAATTATTGCAGATACTTTTCGCTTGTGCTGCCCCAAAAATCTGCTGGGGATTGGGGTATTTTTATAGTGGGTGCTATTGCCAAGTTCTCCGAAATCATTTCTCCTTTGCTCAAAAAACCAAACTTTTTTACCTCTTCCGCGATGTTCTTGAACAAGTTGATACTCATCCAAAAACGCCGATGAAATTAATTTTCGATGTATATCAGATTTTCAACGAAATAGCTTCACATCAACTTGTTGTGGCCTTCGATCCGTTCGCATCAGCGACGACACATACTGTGCGGCGTCGGCGACCATGCTTCCACCAAGTTCGTTCACGACTGCTCGAAGACATCGTCGGTGCGGCGCCGCGGTAGCGCGATGCCCCGAATCGACTCATCGGCGCAACAACGTCACCAAATCGAGCGGTGGTGTGGAAAAGGAGGCGCGACGACTAGCTCGATTTACCGCGGCGCTGGTGCTGGGAAAGCCGTGTGGAGGTGCGGCGGCGGCAGATCTGCACTAGGAGGGTGCTACCGGGGACTAGTTGGCGCGGCGACATCGCCAGAGTGCTGGAGCGCGAATAGGAAAACAAAGACAACGCGAGCGTGGGAGGAACTTTTCAGCGCAATTGGAGTTCGCGCGTGAGGGAGTGAGTTTCAACGCGCCTGAGCCGGAGCAACATATTTGGGACGCAATATCCCGCAGGCACAAAGTTTTTTCCAGCGCGCTAGTTTGCAGCGAAGCCATAAACAGAGCGCTGAAAACTTGAGCCGGGGCTGTATATTGATGAGTTTTATAGGGCGGGCAGCGACTAAACCCTGATAGATATATGTGTCATCTTGACCTGCGCATGAAGCCAAAAAACAGAGGACAGCAACTAAAACTCTGAGGGCATATGTGTCATTTCCTTCGTGTGTGACGCTGAGTAGCCCAGCGTCAGGTAGCAAGCGAAGCAAGAAAACGCTAGACAGTAGCCCGTCTTCCTCCCGCATCCAGCCTCAGAAACAGCAAAAGAAACAGCGGATTCCCCACCTCGCCGCCGCCGTCCACGGCGACTCCGGGAAACCCCTCCGCGCCGTCCGTAAGCTCCGCCCCCTCCTTCTGTTCCTGGAGCCCCTTCGCCCCCTTGTCTCGCGCGAGGCGTCCGCGCGGGAGATTTGGGGGTGAGGCGGAATCCGATTGCGAGCTCTGCCTCTGTTGCATTGGCTGCGGTGCCGCTCCAGCGAGCGGCGTGAAGAGAGATGCTAGGCTGCTTGTCGCCTCGCCCTGCTTAGCGCTGCAGTGAGAGTGTTAAGTGCAGCAGGGAAGCTAGGGTTTCAGCGGTTCCTTGTTGTTCTTGGCAAAATGTTGCACGAATCCTTTAGATGACTTGGTTAGATTACGAAAGCTAGATTACTTGGTTACTAGTTACTTGGTTATCATTATCTATGTGCTTTTGATATCCAACTTCTCTATGTTTTGCTATCATTGTCACTAGATTACTTGGTTAGATTACTAAAGCTAGATTTGGGCATTCTCTGAATTGGGTGAATTCATGTTTGGCAGGAGTGATGGATAACTTCGTGCGAGTTTACAGTGGCGGGGAGCTAGTGAAGGGCCCAAGTGGTGTGGAGTTTGGGGACCTCTCTGAGGAGGGCATATGGTTCAAGGCAGCACCCACATACGGTGAGCTGATCGACGCTGTGTACGAGAAGCTTGGGCTGGACCCGACGACACACAGTCTCCGTGCACAGGGGAGGACGAATGTCGGCGGGGGCGCTCATCGGCACTTCATCATGGTGCCTATCGGCGACGATATGTCCTGGAGTAACTATGTCAAGGCGGTTTTCAATGGCACCGACTGGAATTGCCTGGAGGTTTATGTCCAGACAGAGAAGCGTGCTTCTACTTCTACAGAGGTGGTTTCTTCAGAGCATGAGTTGATGGATAGTGAACCACCAGATGCGCAACATCAGAATGCCCCACCACCAGATCCAGCACAGGGTGCTTCTCTATTTACTCCTTCGATGGTGAACGCCTATGCACCAACCGTGCATTCTATGCGTGCTCGGCTACGAAAACCAAGAACAAACACCAGGACATATGCTGGCAAAGGTAGTGCAGAGGTTCAGTTTGGGCAATATCAGTGTGGAGCTTCGGGGCCAGTTGATACGACCACCTATACGTTGATTGGGTTGTATGATATGGATCACCGTGCTCGTGCTTTAGCGTCAGGCAAGGTAGATATAACAGAAGTTATACCATTTATATGCAGATAACTGTGGTGTGATAAGAAACACTAACTTGTATTTTACTGATTTGGCACAGAATCTGACTGAGCTCAACCCTCGTAACCGCGAGCCTCTCCGTTTTGATAAGCGGTACGAATGTTACCTCAGACCAGCTGGGCTGATGGGGCTGGTGAACATTTCTAAGGCTGGACTGCCCTCCATTGATCGTGCACTCGTCTCTGCACTAGTTGATCGGTGGAGACCCGAGACCCACACTTTTCACATGCCTTGTGGTGAGCTCACAATCACACTACAGGATGTTTCCATGATTCTTGGACTGCCTATCGCTGGCCGCGCTGTCACTTTAAACCAAACGGAGTGCTACAGTGAATCGTATCAACGCTACCTTGGGAAGGCGCCTCCATTAGATAAGGCCCGCCATGGGTTGAAGGTTGCATGGATCAGAGCTCAGTTTAATAACTGCCCAGATGATGCTGATGAGGAGACTGTAAAGCAGCATGCAAGGGCATACATCCTTAGCTTGGTTGGTGGTCTGTTGTTTCCTGATGCCTCTGGTGATAGGTACAACGCGTATCCCTTTCCGCTGATAGCTGATCTTGAGAATATTGGTTCGTACAGTTGGGGCTCTGCTACTCTGGCATATCTCTACAGGGCAATGTGTGATGCATGCAGGAGGCAATCTGAACAAGGTAATCTGACTGGTTGCCTTTTGCTCCTTCAGCTTTGGTCATGGGAGCGTTTCCCAATCGGCAGGCCAGATATGGTAAAGCTAAAATACCCAAACGTGGATGAGCTAGAGGATGAAAGGGATAGACCCACAGTTGGTCTCAGATGGGTTGTGGGTGTGTGCACCTATCGATCAGCTCCAGCACGTTGCTATGAGCACTTCACTAATGAGTTTGACTTATTAACTGATGACCAGGTTGTATGGAGCCCATATAGGGAGGAGCGGGTGGAGAAACTACAGCTGGCACCTATATGTACCCAGGATTCTCATTTGTGGCTGACCCAAGCACCTCTAGTTTTTTTCTTTATGGTGGAGGTTTACACACCGGAGAGAGTGATGCGCCAATTTGGTCTCCACCAGGAGTGCCCACCGCCATTTCGGGACACAAGTGTGGAACTTCATTGGTATGTTCGAAGACTTCTCTGCTAAATATTATCATCTTCTTCGTTGGCCATGCATGATTGTGTTCTATTCAAGGAAGTTGTAGATCATGCACCAGCAGCTAGCTATAAGGTTTTCTTATGTTTTTCAAGGTGTCGTCGTGGAAGGGTTCATAATGATTGGGCAGATAAGCACAAGTCCTTTTTGGATATGTGGGAAGTCAAGGAGCAACACGTTATCAAGGAAGAACGGCCATACAATCACGCCAACTACATGGAATATTTGAGGTGGTACAGACGGTCAACACGCATCCGTCTCTGTAGCCCGAGGATAAGTAATGGACACCAGGATGAGGCATCTAGGCAAAATGCCATAGCTGACACTGAAGATTCTTTGCGTGCATCTCGGCTCCGCTATACCCCCAGGGCTCATTTGATCCACTCAGTGGTAAGACATCCTACTTGTAAGATGTAATTTTGTTCATGATGCACACACTATTATCAAGTCGAGATTCAGATTATGTTCTTTTGCATAAACATGGATACTTCTGCTTCATCGATGTTTTCATCCCAGACCGACAAGCTCACTATCCTGGCGAAAGAGGCAGCTTCGCAAAAGGGCTGCTCCAGAGGAGAATGCAATGCTTTCATTGAGCGAGTTACTAGAACATGTGTAGAGCTTGTCGGGGAACTTGGCGGATCGTCACTTTGTGACATTGTGGCTACGGTTCCACATGCATCGACAACAGCAACAGTTGCAGCTGAAACTGAGGTGGAGGACCAGAGGGATAAGGAGGACGGGGTAAATGATCCCATGGTGCCTGATCAGGAGACTGAGTTTGCTCCCGATTCTGAGGGGCGGACTCGAAGTCAGGCTGGGCACACACGAGTGGACAGCACAATCCATTCAAGGTCATCGCCAGACAAGAGGAAGAGAGGTAGACCGGGTCCAAGATGAGAACTGCTGGGTGAGTGGTTTAGAATTGTAGTTTCACTGCTCATGTCGGATCCTTCAATTTTATCGTGTCCCTGTACTTACTGCTCTTATTTGCAAATTACAGGGGCCTGTATGTGTTTTTGGCATAAGAAAATGTGGGTTGAAGGATGGACATGATGGTTAGCGAGTTTAATACTCATGGCTCCGACAAGTGTAACACTGGCGGCTCCAGAAGCTAGACTGTAATGGAGAAATTGTCTCAGATGACATATGAGCTTCCCTGGGCTCACGGTTATTGAGCTGCATTGCAAGTCCACCACTCCATGATTACCCAGAAATGGTGCCATGTGATTGCTTCAATCAGGCTAAAAAGACAGTTGGTAGCTGGTACTGGCCTAGTTCTGATGTTCCCGGCTTCTCTGTTGTTTTGTATCCGTGGCTGAGTGCTTGGCCGCGACTTGAGGGGGTGAAGCTTTATGTTAGCCCATAGAACCATATATGTTGTAGTGCTGAATTCTTAGCCATGGCTGCAATTTGCAAATGCTGATCCTCAAGTATCTTTTCCCCCTACTGGCGGCTGTTCCTGCCTCTCCATTGTATTGTATATTTGTGTGGTGTGTTCTGCTGTTAGATTTGTTTGATTTCTTCCATTCCATTTCCATCGGACATAGATCATACACTGTTTACATGTTCTTCTCCCCGAAGTAAAAAATGTGATAAAACTGAGTAAAGTAATGGCAATGAATTGAACTCGGCGAAGCTTATGCCGAAATGATTGAATCATGGACTGAATTATAATAGAGAACAGCTTGAAATCGAATGCTATCAAATCGTGATTCGCTGTACTGACTTGGGACTAGTGAATAGATGCATTCTGCAGAGTACATGACTAAGAGTATGCCTAGCAGATGCACTAAATTTTTGGGGCTCTAAAATCGTTTTACAGGTCCTCTTAACATTTTCGGACAGTTTTACAGACAGTCAGACGTCCTAAATTGGGACTCTAAATCCCAGATTTTAGCATTTTCTTTATTTCAATAATAAACTCAAAATGGTCTAAGCTGCCTCAAGCGTGCAGGCAACTACTGCTTCATGCATCTCGATAGTGCTGAAATTGCGATACCATGACTAGATAACAATTTCACCAGATGCATATTATAGACAATTTTTTCCGGAGAGCATATCTTTTGATCTTCTTCATGTTTTACCTAGCTACATATGACTTGATGTTGCATTCGCTGGATGATATGAGCCAAATGCAACTCAATTTTCATCTTTTCATCAATGCTTTTCTTTTCTTCCTCGGTATTCTTCATTTTCCCCTTCATCTTCTGGGTTGCCTCATGCGCTAGCTCTAGCTTCTCTTCGTCATTCTTCCTTTCTTCATCAGATTTCTTCTTCTTGACCATTGTTAAATTCAAATTTTATAATATAGGCATTTTTCTCCAAAACAACTTGGATTTCAAACCCACGATAGCGCACCTTACGGCCACGAGGGGCTCACTATCCTTGCTGGAATCCCAAGAAACCATGGACGGACGAGACAAGGTGGCAAGCGATGGGGGAGGCATGGCAGTGATGGGGGAGGCACGTGCAATGCTGCTCGGGTAGCAGCCGAGGGAAGCTCCGGGTGTTCCTCACAGGCCTCAAAGTTGGAGGAGACGAAGGCTAAGTGTCGGAATTGAAGGAGAGAAGCTGGCGACCATGACATATCAGCGGCGATAGGAGGATCCAAGAATGGAACACGAGGCTCTCCGTGGTTGATTGTAGGGGTCGTTGCGGCTGGGCAGCTAATGGAGGTGCAGAGAGAAATCATGGGGAATCAGTGGTTTACAGTGACACCGTGAAAAACGGGGGTGGAGCCCTACATTTGCAGCTCAAAACCAAGTTTAGAGGCCTCTGCAAGTTTTAGAGCCCTACATTTGCTAGGAATCACAGAATTGAAATACAATGCTAACAAACAGTGATTTTACTATGATGACTAGTGTAGAGAGGAATCGTGGGGCCGGGAATCGGTGGTTTACATGACCCAATGAAAAACAGGAGTGGCTGCAGCTCAAATACCAAGTTTTAGAGGTCTCAGTAAGTTTTAGAGCCCTTCATTTGCTTGAAATCAAAGAATTGAAATATAATGCTACCAAAGTGTGATTTTGCTATACTAACTAGTGACTGGTGAGTAGATGCATTCTACAGGATACATGAGCATGCCAATTGCCATGCCCTAAATTTTGGGGCTCTAAAATCATTTTACAGGTTCCTCCTAATGGTTTCGGACAATTTTACAGATTTCGTAGACTACGTGCTGAGTCAGACGCTCTAAACAGGGTCTTTAAATCCCAGATTTCAGCATTTTGTGATTACAAACATGACTAGGATAACAGTAGCATCGAATGCTGAGTCAGAGGGGCTCTCGAGTGAGTAACTTGATCATATCCTTCAAAGAGAGCTCAAACATTTGCATACTTGGCATCATATTTCTTGGTTCTTATTTGGTTCTTATCCATGAGAGAATTTAGAGCTTGTTTTAATCTCCATGACAAGCTCAAGTTCATCAAAAACGGATTTCATATGCATTCTCTATTGCGTTTTCGATGTTGGAGGTTTTACCAGTTTGTATTTTATAGATAGGTTAAACCTTTTATCATTAGGTTCTATCCTACCTTGCTGTACTATGATAGTTCCCTGCATAATCTTGTAGAGCTTGTTTTCCTCTTTGAAACGAGCCCAAGATCATCAAAATCGGAGTTCGGATGAAAAAGTTATATTTGTTTTTGTATCGATGTTTATGCCAGTTTTATGAGGGCCGGAGACTCCAGGATTCGCACCCCGGAGACTCGAGGGGGGGGGGGGAGACTTCGGCCCAGACTCCGAGGGGTTTACAGAGAGCATCTGGAGGCTCGTCGGAGTCTTGTCCGGAGTCTGAACCCCGGAGACTCTCGGATAAGTGTTCTGCAACGGCTAGTTGACGTGGCGGGGGGGGGGGGGGGGTATAAAAGCCCCCTTCTTCCTCCTTCTACCTTTAAGAGCTTGAAAATACTCTCAATCCCTCCCATATTTCTTGAAACTTGTTGGGGATTTGAAAGGGGAGATCTAGATCTACAACTCCACCAATCCATCTCTCCTCTATGTGAGAGGAACATCTTGGGATCTAGATCTTGGGGTTTCTTTTGTGAATTTCCTCTTGTGTTCTTCCTCTCTTATTCCCCCAATAGCTTTTGTAGCTTTGGTGGAATTTGAGAGTGAAGGACTTGCCATTGCATTAGGTGCATCAGTTTGAGTTCTCTACGGAGGATTTGGTTGGTGAAATCAAGAAGATTGTCCCTCTTGAGTTCTTGGAACCCTAGACGGTTGTGTGGCCTTTGTGGCGTGTTCTTGGGGACTTCAATTAAGTTGTGGAGCTCTCCCCAAGATAGTGGCCTTGGTGGTGATTATTGGGAGCCTCCAATTAAGTTGTGGAGATTTCCCCAATCTTGTACGGGTTTGGTGACCGCCCTCAAGTGTCCCATAGTGGATCGGGTGCTTGCCGTGTGGTGGGTTCTCAGGAGAATAGGGTGAGGCCTCTTGTGGCGTTGGTGTTCTTAGTACCACTCACCCCTCCAACGAGACGTACTCCCTTGTTGGGAGGAACTCGATAAAATATCGTCGTCCCCGTGTGCCTCGGTTATCTCTATACCTGAGCTCTTTACTTATGCACTTTACATTGTGATAGCCTTCATGCTTGAAGTAATTTATCTTGCTATCACATTGTTGCTTGTCTTGCTTAACGTAAGTTGTTGGTGCACATAGGTGAACCATAACATTTATAGGCTTTGTGCTAGACAAAAGAAAACACTAGTTTTATTCCGCCTTTGTTAAGCCCTTCTATTAAAAGTTTTAACCGCCTATTCACCCCCCTCTAGGCTGCATCCGTGATCTTTCAATTGGTATCAGAGCGAGGTCTCTCGCTTCTAGGCTTCACCGCCTTGAGAGTGAAGATGCCGACTTGGGGATTTGTGCATGATTCCATTTATATATTTGATGGCACAAATTATGATGATTGGAAACTTCACATGCTTGATTTTTTCCAGGGCATTCACCCATCTATTGAGGGATTCTATATATGGGTTTTTCTTCTCCTATGGATCCCCAAAACGAATCTTTAGAGGAGAAGATGAACTCTTATGTAGATGCTCAAGCTACTAAATTGCTTTTACTTGTTGTGAGCAATGTAGTTATTTCTTCAATCATGCCTTATCGGAGTGTTCATGAGATTTGTACAAAGCTTCAAGATAAATATGGTGTGTCCAACATTATTGAGGATGATTGTATTCCCTCCACCTCCGGCCTTGATGAGTTCTCACCTTTTACCACTTCACCAACATGTGATTGTCCACAAGGTAATGATATGGAGAGTGGTGATAGAAATTGCAATGTGGATACTGAGCTTACTAATGGTAATCCATGTTCTCTATCTTGTTGCAATGCTCTATCTTTGTACCTTAATGATGGCTTAGTGTTGATGTAGAGCTCGTTGGGGAACCACAAGAGGAAGGTATGATGAGCACAATAGCAAGTTTCCCTCAGCTATGAAACCAAGGTTTAATCGAACCAGTAGGAGCAAGGAAACACCCCAAAGGTGTTGCTAGCTGAGCCTTGGCAGGGCGCACTACTGGTGCTAGTAGCAACGTGGAGACCTGCACAACACAACCACAAAACTTTGTCCCCAACCTGCGATGAGGTTGTCAACCTCACCGGTTTTGCTAAAACAAAGGATTAAACGTATCGAATGGAAGGAAGTAATAGTTTGCAGAAAGTAAACACAAAGCAGTAAATAGTTTGTAGATTGAATGGTAAAGAAAGGACCGGGGTCCATAGTTCACTAGAGGTGGCTCTCCTTAAGATAGATAACATGCTGGGTGAACAAATTACAGCGGGGAAATTGACAAACACCAAGAAAGCAATACATGCATATACTAATCATCTTGACTCCTTTGGAACTTTATTGGGCATTACAACATTATACATAGACCACCATCCAACTACATCTATGACTAATAATCCACCTTCAGGTTATCATCCAAACCCCCTCTAGTATTAAGTTGCAAGCAATAGATTATTGCTTTACGAATTGCGTGTAATGTAAACAATACGACTGTTCTATGAACAAAGGATTATTGTTTTCTCCCTAGTAGCAATATCTCATCTAGTACCTTAGAGATTTCTGTCACTTCCCCAGATTACCAGAGGCATGAACCCACTATCGAGCATAAATACTAACTCTTGGAGTTGCTAGCATCTACTTGGCCAAGATAGCTACTAACAACGGAAAGCATGCAAGATCACAAATAACAGAGACATGATAGAATCAATAATCAATCTGAAATAGCATCTCAATATCCATCGGATCACCGCAAACACAACATGTAGAATTACAAATAGATGATCTTGATCATGAACGGAGCTCACAAGGTCTAGACATGAAAGCATAAAGGAGGAGAACCAGCCATCTAGCTACTACATGGACCCGTAGTCCAGAGATGAACTACTCACGCATCACACTGGAGGCTTGCATGATGATGAAGAAGGCCTCCAGGGTGAATTCCCCTCTCTGGCAGGGTGTCGGGAAGAGCTTCAGATCCCTCCCGATCTAGGGATGGAGATGATGGCGGCTGCAAACTCTTTCGTGGATTTTTGATCGGGTCCTTAGGGTTTTCGTCCCGAGGGCAATATATAGGCAGAAGGAGAGGCCGAGGGGGTGATGTGGTCGGCCAGACCACCCCTTGGCGTGGGCCAGGCCTGGCCGCGCGGCCAGGTGGTGTGGCCGACCCCCAGCCCTTCTCCGTCTCGTATTCTGGCATCTGATGTCTTCCGGAAAATAGACACTTTGGCTTTTGTCCTGTCCAATTCCGAGAATATTCATTTTCTGACTTTCTTGGAACCAAAAACAGCAGAAAACAGGCATCTAACACTGTGGCTCTTGTTAATAGGTTAGTCCAAGAAATCATATGAAAAGTACTCCAAAGTATGGACAAAACATAAGAAAGTAGATAAAACCAAGCATGGAACATCAAAAATTATAGGTACATTTGCAATGTATCACTTAAGACCTCTAGCACTCAAAACTCATTACATGCTTGTGTTGATAGTCCTTGCATATCATGTAAAAATGGCTTGAATAGATATCATGAAGATATGCTTGCTTTGTCTTGTGGCCATGATAAAATGCTTCTTTTCCTATAGTGCTTGTGTTGCTAACCATGTAGAGGAAACCGAAGATTCTATGGGTCAATACAAGTGTTTGAATGGAGCTCAAGTAAAATCTCTCGTCTTCAAGTTCTCACATATGCCTTATGGCTAAGGAAACAAAGGTAACCTCTTTGGATCCCATTGTATCTCATCATGTTGATGATGATGATGTTGATGATAGTAGTGATGATGACGATGATCTTGTTTATTATGATATTGCTACCATTCAAGAGATGGGTGATACGTCGTAAATGTATCTATAATTTTTGATGCTCCATGCTTGTTTTATATCAACTTTCTTATGTTTTGTTTACACTTTGAGGTATTTTTATACATTTTCTAGAACTAACCTATTAACAAGATGGCGCAGTGCCAGTTGCCTATTTTCTGCTGTTTTTGGTTTCAAAAAAGCTAGTAAGGAAATATTCTCGGAATTGGATGGGACAAAAGCCAAAGTAAATATTTTACCAGAAGGAACACAGAGTCCGAAGGGCAGCCGAAGTGGGGCCACGAGGTGGCCACGCAAGCCACGAGGTGGCCACACCTAGGGCTTGCGTGGCCACCCCTAGGGCATGCTGCCCCATGGTGTGGGCCCCTTGGGCGCCCAACGACCTTGCCCCTTCGCCTATAAAAGAACCCCGATGTAGAAACCCTAAGTACCTGATCAAAAATCTACGAAAGAGTCTGTAGCCACCACCATCTCCATCCCTAGATCGGGGGGATTCGAAGCTCTTCCTGGCACCCTGCTGGAGGGGAGAGATCATCTCGGAGGCCTTCTTCATCACCATGCCAGCCTCCGGAGTGATGCATGAGTAGTTCACCATTGGACTATGGGTCCATATAGTAGCTATATGGTTGGTTCTCCTCCTTTGTGCTATCATGTTTAGTTCTAGTGAGCTCCGTTCTTGATCAAGATCATCTATTTGTAATCCTATATGTTTGCGGGGATCTGATGAATATTGAGATACTATGTCAGATTGATTATTGATTCTATCATGTCTATGTTATTTGTGATCTTGCATGCTCTCCATTGCTAGTAGCTATCTTGGCCAAGTAGATGCTTGTAACTCCAAGAGGGAGTATTTATGCTCGATAGTAGGTTCATGCCTCTAGTAATCTGGGGAAATGACAAATATCTCTAAGGTTGTAGATGTGCTGTTACTACTAGGGAGAGAACAACAATCCTTTATCCATGGGGCAATTGTATTGTTTACTTTACACACTTTGCTTAATGCAATTATCTATTGCTTGCAACTTAATACTGGAAGGGATTCGGATGATAACCTGAAGGTGGATTATTAGTCATAGATGTAGTTGGATTACGGTCTATGTATTATGTTGTAATGCCTAATCAAATCTCGTAGGAGTCAAGATGTCTAGTATATGCACTGTTATGCTTTCTCAATTTGTCAATTGCCCCGCTGTAATTTGTTCACCCAACATGCTATTTATCTTAAGGAGAAACACCTCTAGTGAACTGTGGACCCCAGTCCATTCCTTTACCATTAATATACCATCTATTGTTTACCGTTCACTGTTTACTTTTTGCAAGCAATTACTATCTTCCACACTATACATTTAATAATTTGTTTTCAGCAAAACCAGTGAGATTGACAACCTCACTATAAGTTGGGGAAAAGTTCTGTGGTTGTGTTGTGTAGGATTCCAAGTTGCTAGCAACACCTTGGAGTTGTTTCCTTACTCCTACTGGTTCGATAACCTTGGTTTCATAACTGAGGAAAACTTACTGTTGTGCTCATCATACCTTCCTCTTGGGGTTCCCAACGAGCTCTACATATCTTGAGCCATCAAGCACTTTTTTGGCGCCGTTGCCGGCGAGTTAAGGACAACTTCAATCTCTTCCTCCTCGTCAATCACTTTTCAGGGAGAAAGAAGATTCTTGCAAGGGGAGTCTCTCACAATCAATCTCTTTACTTTGTTTTTGTTTTTCTTAGTTTATTTTGCTTTGTTTGCTTGTTTCTTTTTATAAAAAACACACAAAAAATAGTTCCTATTTCAGTTTCTATTTCTGTTGGCTTGCTTTAATATTGCAAAAAATGACTACTCCTGAAAATACTAAGTTGTGTGACTTCACTAGCACAAACAACAATGATTTCATGTGCACACCTATTGCTCCACCTGTTCCTAAAGCTGCTTTCTTTGAAATTAAACATGCTTTTATTCAATCTTGTGTTATGAAAGAAAAATTCTCTGGTGCTGGTACTGATGATGCTGCTGCTCACCTTAATACCTTTGTTGAACTTTGTGAGATGCAAAAACATAGGGATATAGATGGAGATTTATTAAGCTTAAATTGTTTCCTTTCTCTTTGAGAGGAAAAGCTAAAGAATGGCTGCTATCCCTACCTAGAAATAGTATTAATTTTTGGATTAAATGCAAAGATGCTTTCATTGGAAAATATTATCCTCCTGCTAAGATTATATCTATGAGAAGTGAAATAATGAAATTTAAACAATTTTATAATGAACGTGTTGCTCAAGTTTGGGAAAGAATAAAATCTTTGGTAAAGAATTGCCCCACTCATGGACTGACTGCTTGGATGATTATCCAAACTTTTTATGCAGGACTGAATTATTTTTCAAGAAATCTGTTGGATTGTGCTACTGGAGGCACCTTTATGACCATTACTTTGGGTGCTGCAACAAAGCTCCTTGATAATATGATGGTTAACTATTCTGAATGGCACACTAAGAGAGCTCCACAAGGTAAGAAGGTAAATTCTGTTGAAGAAACCTCCTCCATGAGTGATAAATTGATGTTATTATGTCTGTGCTTGTTAATGGAAAAGCTCATATTGATCGAAATCATGTTCCCTTAGCCTCTTTGGTTGTTCAAGAAGAGCAAGTTGATGTGAACTTCATTAGATATAATAATTTAAGCAACAATGCCTATAGGAATAATTTTGGTAGTAACAATTATAGGCCATATCCTCACAATAATGGTAATGCTTATGGAAATTCCTACAACAACAATAGAAGTGCACCCTCTGAATTTGAAGTCATGCTTAAGGATTTTATTAGTAAACAAACTGCTTTCAATAAAACTATTGAGGAAAAACTTTCGAATGCTGAAAAAAATTATCATCTTTGTCTGAAGCACAATCTTCTTTGATTAATAAAATGGCTGCTAAACCTGAAACTATGGAAAACCCTTTTGCTGCTACTAACATACAAGTTAGAATTGATGAAAATGTTAGACTGTTAGCTGAATTGCATGCTAAGTGGGAAAGAGAAGATGAAATTGCTAGAAATAGTAGTATTTGTACTATTACCACCACCAATGTTGATGCTAGCAAACCACATGAAGTCCCCATTCCTTTTGCAACAATGCCTAAAAATAATGGAACCTTTTCCAATAAAAATGCTGAAATTCTTCCAAATACGGGAAACAATAGTTCTACTACCTTGGATGGTAATTTTGATTTTGATCTTGATGGTTGCAATATTTCTGAAGTAATTATATTCCTACAAAAGCTTGCTAGAAGTCCTAATGCTAGTGCTATGAATATGGCCTTTACAAAAAAACATTACAGATGCTCTCATAAAAATTAAAGATGAAAAATTGAAACATAAAGCTTCTATTCCTAGGAAATTATAAGATGGTTGGGAACCCATCATTAATATGAAAGTGAATGATTTTGATCTCGAAGGTTTATGTGATCTTGGTACTAGTGTCTCTATTATGCCTAGAAAGATTTATGAAATGCTTGATTTGCCACCATTGGGAGATTGTTACTCCCTCTAGATCAGTTTGCTAGGCGCGCATGGCAATTCTCTGCTACCTAGGCGATAGATGATTGGGAGAAAAACAGAGAAACTATGTCATAATTACTCTCTCCCGAAGGAGCTGATTGGGCCTCTTAATTACTAAGTTCTCTTCACACCACATATTTTGGTCACACATGCATGCAACTCGTGTTCACACCTCATGCGAGAGTAAAGAGGAGAGCCACCGGCCTAATTGATCGTATGAATTATTGCAAACACGCCTTAGGTTCCAGTAGTTTTGGGACTGCATGATTTTTGTATGGTGCCTAGTAAACTGACCCGGGGGGAGTATTTAGATGTCCAACTTGATGATAATGCGAAAAATAAACTCATGGGGAGTATTAATGATGTTCTTATTATGGTTAACAATACCTATGTCCCCGTTGATTTATATATTTTGGATGTTGAATGCAATGCTATTGTCCTATTATTTTGGGAAGACCTTTTCTTAGAACTATTAGTGCCATTATTGATATGAAGGAAGGCACCATTAAATATCAATTCCCACTCAAGAAAGGTATAGTACACTTCCCTAGGAAGAGAGAGAAGATACCGTTTGCCTCTCCTATTAAAACAAAATTTGATATTAATGCTTCTTCATTTGAAAATACTTGAATCTTGCTCCTATGCCTAGCTGAAAGGCGTTAAAGAAAAGCAATATTGGGAGATAATCCAAATTATTTTTTACTTTCAGTAAGTTTTTCTTTTGTTGAGTCTTGGAAGTTATTGCCTCAGTAATAACCTCTCCTTATCCCTTTTGTGTGGTTTTTGTGCCAAGAATAACCTCTAATGAGAGAGAAGTAAGACTTGGGAAAGTTGCTGTCCCGAAACAGATTTTTGTGCTTCACTGTAAAAAATCGTGAAAAAATCCCCGCGCGTCAGGTTGAGCTGTAATTTTCTGTGCATATGCCCCAGGTTATTATCTAACTTACATTAGTTTAGTACTTTTCAATTTGAGCAATAGAAGGTCTTCGAAACAATCGGTTTTTACCTGCTGGTCTGTTTTGACAGATTTCTGCCATTATTTGCATTTGCCTCTTAATCTCTTTCTCTTTGAGTTCTATTTGAGCACTTGAGATTTTCGAAGGAATTGCTACAGTAGCTTGTGTTTTAATGGAAGTTTTACTTGTATTGAAACTAAACTCAAAGACTTATTATCTTGAATACACTAATGTTGCTAATGAAGATTGTGTGAAGTTTTGTATGAAGGAAATTTTCAAGTGTAGGGAAGAATAATGTGATGAGATGAAGTATGGACAAAAGCTCAAGCTTGGGGATGCCACCTGTGTCACCCAAGAAATATTCAAGAGGTACAAGCGTCAAATCTTGGGGATGCCCAAGGCATCCCCTTCTTCATCAATAAAATGTTTTCTTCCAAAACACTTCATTTTTATTGTTTCATGCACAATTGTTTTGTTCTTGGAGTGTCTTTGTTTTTGTTTTTAGTTTTATTTTGTTTTTTTCTTAAATAAATTGGTTGGACCCCCGCATTCATATGTTGTTTCAAATAAGTTGATTGGTGTTGGAAAAGAGTAGGAAGCTTCATGCTTATAAGTGGTACAAAAGGAGCTTGTTTTGATTGTGGCCTAGACTTTATCATGTCATGTTTGATGTTGCTTTGATCTTATGCTTAGTGATTATTGTTGTAGCATGACTTGTTCCAAACAATTGGGATTGCCTAATGTGCCTTGAACGAATCATGCGTTGTTTTAGCATACAAAGCATAATATTGTGGTGTTCTCCTTTGATGATTTATTTGGGTTGACTTGACACATGCTTACACCATGTTAATACTATGAACCAGTCACCTTAGCCTCTATGATCATTTAGTTTTTGACTTGTAATATCACTTTATGCTTTAATTAATAATGTTTTGTCGCTTTGCATGATTATGGCCATTATTGCTCTCTTAGTTGGTCGCTCCCAGTCTTTTGCTAGCCTCCACCTGTACCACGTATGAGTTCCACTCATGCATCCAACCTCCAAGAAAACCAAGTTATTCCAAAGAGTCCACTATAAATTCCTATGCATGGTGTGTTACACCATTCCAAGTATATTCATGTTTTTATATACCTTCCAAATTAAACTTTTGTTATGTGAAAATTAGAGATTAAAGCTCTCACAAACTTGATGGCACAATTTATTTTCTTGCACTTAATAAACTTGAACCATTGTGTCCATCTATGTTGCTTATATGCTTGCACCTTATAAGTTGTGAATTAGCAGAACCATGATACCATGGGGAACGCTTTCAGCATTGCTCTTATTATTCAGTTGATATCATGTTCTTTTGTTTATGTATCCCGACAGTGTGAAATAAAAGGAGAGCTTGTAAGCTCATGGAGTTTGTATGTGTGTTAGAGAAATGTTTGGGCGGCTAGCCTAATCCATGCCTAATCATGGTGGAAAACTGCAGCATAACCATAGTGAGCATTCTGTGAAGCATCCTCAATAAAAACCTATGCAAATAGCTAATAAAAAGATCACTGAGATGCTCATTATCTGTTGCTTTGTCATTTTGATATGGGAAAGCTCCTGTGTCATGGGGCAAGGGGTACCCCGTTGGCGGTTATCCATGATACACATGTACTTACAATGACAAGGACTTACTTGTGACTAAAGTTGAGTAGCATGAGGTTCGGTACTCGTAAGCAATGGGCATGAGATTTTCAACTTATAACTTGTCAAGCATACCCTCATATTTGTGTCAGTTTAACCTTAATCACCTCAAGATTCTTATGATAGGGGCAATGAGAGCTGAAAGCTAATAAGTACCATAATTTTTGGAAGCTCTTTATGAAACTTGAAATCCCTGCTTCCCTCTGTGAAGGGCCTTTCTTTTTACTTTTATGTTGAGTCTCCATCTTCTAACTTTATGCACCAATTGAGAGAGCATAGTGGTAAATCTTACTTTAATGTGCATTATCCCAAAACATGTTGATTAATTCATAACTTTGATATTGCTTGTTCTTAAATTATTTGTATCTAGTCACCCTTATGAACTTTGAAGGTGTCCTATGCATTTATGTTCTGCTATACCATGAGGGACAAGCTGAATACCACTCTTATTATGTTTTCTATATGTGAAAGAAACAAATGTCTTTCAATGCATTATTATTCATGATCTTTTGTTTGTACCTTTTCATGTTACAACATAGTTGCTATGTCTTATTTGTTAGAATTCTATCTTTCATGCACATGTTTAGAGTACTTTGATACCAACTATCAATGCTTTACAAATACCTTGATCAATATTGTGATGGTGCATGTCACCTCAAAAATTATTCTTTTTATCACTTACCTACTCGAGGACGAGCAGTAGTTAAGCTTGGGGATGCTTGATACATCGTAAACGTATCTATAATTTTTGATGCTCCATGCTTGTTTTATATCAACTTTCTTATGTTTTGTTTACACTTTGAGGTATTTTTATAAATTTTCTAGAACTAACCTATTAACAAGATGCTGCAGTGCCAGTTGCCTTTTTTCTGCTGTTTTTGGTTTCAGAAAAGCTGGTAAGGAAATATTCTTGGAATTGGACTTGACAAAAGCCAAAGTCAATATTTTACCAGAAGGAACACGGAGTCCGAAGGGCAGCCGAAGTGGGGCCACACGGTGGCCACACCTAGGGCTAGCGTGGACACCCCCTAGGGCGTGCTGCCCCATGGTGTGGGCCCCTCGGGCGCCCACCGACCTTGCCCCTTCACCTATAAAAGTACCCCGATGCAGAAACCCTAAGTACCCGATCAAAAATCCACAAAAGAGTGTGTAGCTGCCGCCATCTCCATCCCTAGATCAGGGAGGGTCCGAAGCTCTTCCCAGCACCCTACCGGAGGGGAGATATCATCCCGTAGGCCTTCTTCATCACCATGACAGCCTCCGGAGTGATTCGTGAGTAGTTCACCCTTGGACTATGGGTCCATACAGTAGCTAGATGGTTGGTTCTCCTCCTTTGTGTTATCATGTTTAGATCTTGTGACCTCCATTCATGATCAATATCATCTATTTGTAATCCTATATGTTGTGTTTGCGAGGATCTGATGGATACTGAGATATTATGTCAGATTGATTATTGATTCTATCATGTCTATGTTATTTGTGATCTTGCATTCTCTCCGTTGCTAGTAGCTATCTTGGCCAAGTAGATGCTTGTAACTCCAAGAGGGAGTATTTATGCTCGATAGTAGGTTCATGCCTCTAGTAATCTGGGGAAGTGACAAATATCTCTAAGGTTGTAGATGTGATGTTGCTACTAGGGAGAAAACAACAATCCTTTCCATGGGGCAATTGTATTGTTTACTTTACACACTTTGCTTAATGCAATTATCTGTTGCTTGCAACTTAATACTGGAAGGGGTTCGGATGATAACCTGAAGGTGGATTATTAGTCATAGATGCAGTTGGATTACGGTCTATGTATTATGTTGTAATGCTCAATCAAATCTCATAGGAGTCAAGATGTCTAGTATATGCATTGTTATGCTTTCTTAATCTGTCAATTCCCCCCTATAATTTGTTCACCCAACATGCTATTTATCTTAAGGAGAAACACCTCTAGTGAACTGTGGACCCTAGTCCATTCCCTTAGCATTAATATACCATCTACTGTTTAACGTTCACTGTTTACTTTCAGCAAACAATTACTATCTTCCACACTATACGCTTAATCCTTTGTTTTCAGCAAAACCAGTGAGATTGACAACCTCACT
Source organism: Avena eriantha (assembly GCA_910589775.1). Lineage (NCBI taxonomy): Eukaryota > Viridiplantae > Streptophyta > Magnoliopsida > Poales > Poaceae > Avena > Avena eriantha. The sequence goes on along the minus strand of OU342742.1, from coordinate 160,425,766 downwards.
GTAAGTTGGGGCAAAGTTCTGTGGTTGTGTTGTGCAGGATTCCAAGTTGCTAGCAACACCTTGGAGTTGTTTACTTACTCTTACTGGTTCGATAACATTGGTTTCATAACTGAAGCAAACTTGCTGCTATGCTCATCATACCTTCCTCTTGGGGTTCCCAACAAGCTCTACATATCTTGAGCCATCAATGGGAGAGATTGTCTTTCCCGCTCTTCAAAAAAAAATGGCTTGCTCCAACTTTGTTGAAATCTTGTCTTGTGTTATTGAGGGCAAGAAACTTATTGAGGAAGAAGAAAACATCATTTTTTAAAAGAATGAACATGAGCGTGAATATGCTAACGAGATTGCCTATCTGAAGAGCTCCCTTGAAGAATAACAAACCACTAAGGAATCTCCTAAGGAGACCTTTACTCTAGAATTATCTAGAGTAAAGGAAAACCATGATAGAGAACTTATGGTGGCAAATGTTCTCAAAACTAAAAATGATGAACTCGTAGTTTCCCATGCTAAACTTGTTGATGATTTTAAGCACCTCGAAAATGGCTCTCGGGTCGTTAAGCATGATCTCATCAAACTCACCGAATCGCATGAGCAACTTAAAGATTTATATTCAAAAGAGCTTTCCAAGTTGCACTCACCTCTTGCAATTAATGATGATGCTTGTGCTACTAACTCTATTTCCTATGAAGCATCAATGTTGAAGGAGAATGTTGAGCTAAAGGCTCAACTTGATTTGTTATCTAGCAACTATGGGAAATTGGAAGAAAGTCATGTTAAGCTCTCACGCTCGCATGAGGATCTTCTAATCTCCCATGGTAGGCTAAAGTTAGCTCATGAGGCCTTTATGTCAAAAGTAACACCTAGTGGGCCTCATGTGGACATTAGCACTACTTGTACTCCTAATGTGATATTGCCATGTGCTAGTCCTTGTAATTCATCTTTGCATAACCATGCTATATCTCATGATGAATTTGATTTCATGCCTTGTTGCTCTAATAATGTAGATTCTACTTAATCTACTATTGTTGTTGACACTAACCATGTAGAGGAAATTAAAGAGCTCAAGGCTCAAGTCACTTCTTTAAAGAATGACTTGAAAAGGGGTCATAAAGGGAAGGCCACACTCAACCACATCTTGAGTGTGCAAAAATCCCCCAATGACAAGAGTGGACTTGGATTCAACTCCAATATCAAGAACAAGTCCACTTACAAGTTGAAGCACAAGGGAAACAAGAAGAATGGCCAAGATCAAGTAAATAATCTATCCAACATTGTTTGCTTCAAATGCAAGGAAGAAGGACATCATGTTAGCTTTTGCCCATTGAAGAAGAGGCCTCTTAGTGTGAAGAAACAAGGGAAGCAGCCTCAAGATTTACCTCAAGTTAGAGATGGGCCTCTTCCTAAGAGGACTAATCAAGCTCTTCCTCAAGTTGTGGCATCACCTAAGAAGATAGATAGCAAGAGAAGAACTTGGTACATTTGCCGCAAAGAAGGGCACATCTCTTCCTCATGCACCATTGGTATCTCCTCATCCAACCCTATCTTGATTGATGATGATTATTCTCTTCATAAAGATGAGGTTTGAAGGGGATCCGCCGTAGAAAACAAAAAAATCCTACGTTGGAACCCCAAAATAGCCTAGGATCTATCTATGTAGTAATGCAGTGACAACCAATGCGTATAGAATACATACCCTTGTAGACCGTACGCGGTTAACATTCCGAGGGGAACGTGGTTGATGTAGTCGTACTCGTAGCCGACCTTAAGGTCGCGAAGCTCCTCGCAGGTCACCCCTTGCTCCTTCTTCATCGTGCAGTAGCTCCGGCTCACGACATTCAAGCGCCCCAAGTGTTGCGCCTCATGTCTTCGTACACATCCGATGCACGATGAGACCTCCGGCTCCACGATTCCGCCGGGAGTGCGGAAGTTGATATCCGGCTAGGAATCCGTACAGCGCAACGGTGTGCTGCAGGTGTGCCTTGTTTGCACAACCCAAACTTGGGGCCATCGTCACAAGGGCTAGAGAGAGAGGGAAGGAGGAAGTCAACCAAAGGGCTTCTCCAAATATTGGTGTGTCTCAATCCCACCCATGGGCACCCCTTTATATAGGCTAAGAGGGTGTGCCTTTCTCAAAGGCTAAGCCATGTGGGACTAATTGTCAAAGGAAAAGGGGCAAAAAGGAGCTCCCTAGCCGGCTGGGCCACAAGGGCCTAGCACAGTAGCCAGCTACAGCCAGCAGCAGACTAGCCTGGGGTAGAGCCAGCTGGGTGGGCCGGCTCCATCCACGCGGCCCAGCTCGCCCGCTGGTAGCAGCGGCGGCTGCCCAGCCCCGGGTGGGCTGCCTGCCCCTATGGCCTGGGTGGGCCTCGAGGCCTGGCGCGACCCGACCAGCTCGCCTGTCTGGCCAACCTGCCCGCCAGCTCCCCTGAGCGCCCGAGTTGGGCCGGGGTTGAGCTGGCCCGTGGCGGCGGCCGATGGCTGCCCTCTGCCCCGTGCGGTGGATATTATCCGCCGCCCACGTGGGCTGGGCTGTTTGCTTTTTCCCTTTTGTTTTCTTGCAGCTTTTCTTCTAGGCTATTTCCCTCCGAGGATTTGGCCTAATAAAAAAGTTGCTTTTATAAATCTTAATCTAAATATTATTTAGTATATATTAACTCATAATTAACATATAATAAATGTATATTTAAATTCCCATTTATCCGAAAACACTTTTTCGGTCTTTTTCTTTATTCTTTCTCCGAACAACTTCGGATCTCTGTGCGGAACATTTTCGGCTTTCTCTTTATCTATCGTGATTCCGTCTTACGAATGATCGCTCTCATCGTATCCTTAAGTGTATCCTCTCACGGCTCGGGAATTCTCTAGACATGATCTGTATCAATGATCAACAGAGGGATCAGGGATATCCATGCGACCCCTATGCATTCCTGATGATAATGTCTTTTGAACCGCTAAATGTAGCATCCAATTCCTTTTGTTTCTTGATACGACTTGTCCGATATCCGATCATTGGTATCACATACCTTGTTCAATCTTGTTAACAACAAGTTCTGTTTTCTTGTTACCGTGATATTACATCCCCATGACCGAGTCACATGTTGCAACATTTATGGATGTAATCTCACCAAGCCGGCCGTATGTATCTTTACCCATCATGTGGGTGAACAGATTCTGGTCTTGCAGTCACATGTCATCAACTGTTCCCTTTGGAATACCCAACATACACCTTTATGGCCACCGTATTACCAGATGACGGTTGATGCAGTCAAAGCAGCCTCGGGAAACAATGAGTAATGTGAGATCACGGTCTAAGGAAAAGGATTCTAGGTATAGCTGTTGCAACCATGAACTATATGACTTGATCGTGTTGCAATCCTTTGAGGAATGTCCATCACATCATTCTCCAATGATATGATCCTGTTGTCAATTGGCATAAATGCCCATGATCTTGAAACCCAGATCATCCTCATGACCAACGAACTAGTATGAATAGAGGCTACTAGGGACTTGGTTGTTTCATACCACACCTGTACCAATGTTTCTACTTGGCACAGTTATAGCACAATATGAAACTATTATAAACTAATTGAGATATGACAATAAAAACCTATTTATTATTTGCCTCTAGGGCATATCTCCTTCAAGGTTGGCAATGTGTTTGCCAAATTTGTTGGTGCTCAATGTGGTGTCAAGAAAAGAACCATTTGGTTTGCCAAGCCTACTATGACTAACTTCTTAGGACCCAACTTGGTTGGGGACCAACAAGCCAAAACTTGATCAATAGGTGTTTTTGGAGAACATTGGAGACTTGGCTACATCATGAAGAATTGAGGGATCTTCATCTATTATATTGGTACAAGTCAAGTCATGTGGATTATATTGCCTCTATAATATTTCCAATGTTCCTCCTTACAGTAACATGTGCTTAACTCATTGCATTGAAAGTTACTCGCCACTTGTGCATGTCTTGGTTTTGTACCTTGCATGCTTTTGTATATGTGAAGAAACAAGGGAAGCATCCTCAAGCTTTACCTCATCAAACTCACCGAGGACAAACAAAGTAGCCATATGGGCTCTCCTAGTGGGGAAACAAAAATACAAGCAACCAAATAAACAGCCCATCCTGGCCCAAGGGTAATCTCCCCCATGCAGCACACAACGGGCCAGGTGACAAAAAGGGGAATTTTGGCCCGAGCAACCAAACACGCCCCAAGTGTATGAAACCAACAAACAATGTACTCCCCCTCTGTCTAGAATAACTAATTTGAGTTTGTCTAAATTCGAATGTATCCAAACGTATTTTAGTGTATAAATACATTGAAATTTAAACAACCCAAGTCACTTATTTCCAGACGGAGGGAGTATATGGTTTACAGAAAGTGCCTCCCAGGGCTCTGAGTGCTCTTTTCATTTTTTTTTCAAAGTTACAAGTTTAAAAAACAGAAAGCAAATTCTTGGAATAGTCAAAGTGTATCCTACGAGCATGCAATGACAAAGTATGATAAAATCTAGAGATTTGAAAATATACATAACCAGATCTACACTTTTTTTAATTTTGTGTATCTCATAATGCAAAATATTTAAAATTGAGCACGTTTGTGGGATACATCGCTGATCACATCGGGATGTTCTTTTATTTATTTTTAAACTTTAAAATATGATTTTGAATTTATTTAAAAGAACAGATAACTAATATCCATGTGAACAAAATCTCTACTCTCCGGTTTAGGCCTCTCCGAGCCACTCTCTAGTTTAGCTCTGACAACCATTATACCCGCTCCTCTCCCTCCTCTCGCCCCATGCGGCGAAAGGGGGAAACCCTAGCCACCACCGCATCAGCCCCCCAACTCCCCTCCCTCCTCTCTCCCCCGCTGCGACCAAGGTCGTGGCTAGGAAAAGCCTGGGCGCTGCCGGCCGCGAGGGTGGGCGGATCTCTCGTCTTCCCCAATGTAGATCGGCAGCGTGGGACGCCAATCCTCGTTGCGGATGGGGTGCACGTCGGGCACCTCAGTGGCATAGCATCTCTAGCATGCAGCAGCAACGGCATGGCCGGAGGAGCAGCGACGTGGCAGATGACGATCTGGTGCCCCTTTTCCCTCTAGCCAAGAAAACTCCGGGGAAAACCTCAGATCCCGAGGGATCGAGCGACGGCGATGTCCTGCGCATTGTTCCCCTTTTGAGGGCATTGCTTTTGGAGTTCTCACCGGCCGTAGGGATCAGCGGAGGCCCTGGGTTTGGTGGAGGTGGTCATCTTCTCCGTCGAAGGTGGCCGGCCTAAGGCTGGATTGGCAGATCTCACGATCCGTCTTCTAGTCTCAGTAGCGAGGCGGGGAGACATAGGTGCCGGTGAAAACTGAGCTATTAGCAGGCGATGGCGGCATTACCATGTCGTTACCTTGATGAAGGCATCTCCGTGCACCTTGTGTCGACCTCAATCGTGCTACTCTGGGGGAAACCCTAAGATCTTCGGGCCGAGCGATGGCGGTGCCGCGGTGTCGATATCGTGTTCTCTCCTGGGAGCATCGCTTGTGGAGCAGCGTTGGACGGAAGCGGTAGGAGGGTGGAGCGGCTAGCACGCGGGGGGTGGTGCTACTTGGTACCGAGGTGGTGTCGGTGGCTGGTGTGGCAAGAGTCTGCGCATTGATCTACATGCTGACGACGGGTTGGCGGAAGATTTTGAAGGTGGCGACATCCGGAGCGTGTGCATGGGTGCAACTCCATGGATATGTTGTGCGGTTCTAGGATTCCTTTCACTTGAGTTTGTGCCGCCATGCCAAGGCACTTGAGCTTCTCTTGGTGAGTGGTAAGAGTGTGGGTGACCATGGGGGGTTGAAATAGATAGATAGGGGTTTGATAGATCTTGTTGGGGAGCTGGCGATACAGTTATCGTTATCGCTCAGTGTTTAGCTTTGGCGGTTCCTGTTTGTATGATCTTTATAATGGCCTTTGCCAAACGATGTGATTCTAATAATAAATAAAGCCTATGTGCATCGCCGGATGCAGAGGCCAGGGTTCCGCTACCCATTTTGAAGAAAAAAACTAGAAGAGCCAAGCCTCTCATGGTCGGGACAAGGAATTTGGGGGCCAGCTCCTCCGGGAACTGGTTTTTCTCGTAGACATTGGGTGTGTCTGGTAGCCTGTACTAGGACCTTTGGGCAGGTTCGCGAAAACGACCCGATTGGTTGTACATTTTCCCTTCACGTTGTGTCCTGCACACGATCTACAGAGCAGCCCATAGCCAGTCGTGTGTATGCTTGATTTGGATGTGTCTAGCTGGCCAAGCTCTGTCAGTGCAACTAGGTACGAGAGGATAAGTGATATTATTTTCTCTCTCTCTAAACAATGGTTCGCCTCTAACCACTTCTAATTAGCACACACATGTTTCGATTTAAAACGAGCTCTACATTAAAAAGATGCACGTCGATGATGGGTTCCAATTCAGACCACCGGTACCAACTTTCATGAACTGCATCTTCTCAAAATCATGCTCATGTTTGGAGATTTTTTAGAAGAAGTTCGTCAAATACGTCGCACACACCGAATCGTTCGAAATTTCCTTTTATAAGTAGGTTGACCTTGCTTTTTCACACAATTCTTGTGTTATAAGTTTCGGTCGACATAGACGCATTCAACCTATACGTGATTGATCTTTCTCTCTTCTCACTTAGAGTGCTTCCTCCCTAACCTCTTCTAATTAGCACAACCATGCATAGATTCAAATAAATTCTACATGAAAAAGATGCACATCGATGATGGGATTTCATTCTGACTATTGGCACTGAGTTTCGTTAACTGTATCTTCTCACATTCGTGTCCATGTTTGGAGCTCTTTTAGAGGAATTTCGCCAGATTCATCGCACGGGCTTGACCATTCGAAACATACTTTCAGCATTAGCTTCAACTCTACCATTTCGCACAGCTCTCTTGTTGCAAGTTTTTCATTTCAATGGACGAGTAGAGTATGTTTATGTGTGCCTACTAATGATTGTTTACCTATGTCTGTTAATGATTGTTCATGTGGCAATCAAATCGAGTGCTAGCAACCAAATAGTGGGCATTTGTTTCTATCTTCATGCAAGAAAATCGCATGCATGAAACCAATCTACATGCATAGCATGAGTTTTCACGTTTTCGGGTGGACATGCTACTTGGGCACTACCTGAAGGAGATGAAAACTGCATGTAGTCTACCAAACACGCCTGTTGTAGCCTCGCATCATGATGACCAAAAGACCACAAAGTGTCCCATATGCCATGAAGAGCATTTCTGCCTCGACTTTGGAACCCGAATATGGGTTTGTCGGGAGTAGCCGCGAGTCCTCATGTTTATTGAACATGTAGAGATGCAAGCGGATAATCCCCAAAACAAAATTTGTCAAAGGGAATAAGTCTACTTACTATTATTTCTCTCTTGATATTAATATGAAGTTGACTTTGGATATGCTTATGACTCTCTCTTGACATTAATATAAGGCTGACTTCGGATATGCTTATGTGTCTACTTTCGCGGGATCCCTCTTGCATCCCTACAACCATGGCATCGACATCAGATTCCCCGCACACCTTCTCGGTGCTCACATGGATAAACTTTATGTTTTTTTAGGGAAAACGCAAAGGACCTTTGCGTTTCATTTCATTGGATAGATAGAATTTGATTACACACCTCCTAGGAGGCCAAGCGCAATATGCGCAACATGAAATGAAATATTACAGTCAATGCACATCCCAGGTGGTGGGCAGAATGACGCGGAGGCCTCTAGCTCCGGCCCTTGCCCAAAGCGCAGCTTCATCCTTTATCTCGTTCAGGACGGTGAGCGAAGAGGGTCTGGCGTTGTCAAAAACGCAGGCATTGCGGTGTTTCCATGTCATCCATGGCACAAGCAGGGCAATGGAGGCGATTCCTTTGTGCATTGGCTTTGGAGTTCCGAGCTGTGCCGCGCGGCACCAGTCGTCGAGGGTGTCCCTGGCATTAGGGGGGAGGCATGGGATCCGTAGCCATACTAGGATATCGTGCCATACCTGCTGGACGAAGGGGCAAGCCATGATCAGGTGTTGGATCGACTCTGGCAACTGATCGCAGAGCAAGCAACGTGGGTTGTGCTGGAGCCCATGGCGTGCGTGGCGCTCAGCCATCCAGCAGCAGTCCTGGTTCGCGAACCAATGGAAGAATTTGAATCGCGGCGGCGCCCAAGTCTTCCAGATGAGTTTCCAAGCCCTGGCGACATTGGATCCGTGGAACATGGCCCGGTAGCAGGATTGCACGGTGTAGATGCCGTCACCTGTCCACTTCCAGATGAGGCGGTCTCCATCATTCGAGAGTTGTGTGTTGGCCACGCACTGCTAGAGTTGCAGGTATTGCCCAATCTCCTGGAGTCCGATCGTACCCTGAATGTCTCTGGCCCAGCTGTTATTGGCGAGGCCTTGCGCAACCGTGCGTTGTTTGCGTCTCCGGGTCGGGATGCGCTCGTACAGGAGGGGTACAATCTCACGGACTGCGCGCCCCTCAATCCATCGGTCTTCCCAGAACAGGGCCTTTTGACCATTGCCAATCGTCATAGCCGTGGAAGCGAAGAAGATCTCCCGCTCCTCCTGAGAGAATTGGAGGTCTAGGCCATGCCAGGCGCGGGTGTCATCTGTCCGAGATAGCCACAACCATCGAACACGGAGAGCGATGCCGGCGCGCTCGAGATCCAGGACCCCGAGGCCCCCGTGCGACTGGGGACGACAGACTTTGTCCCAGCTGACATGGCAGTGTCCGCCCGTGCCCTCCTTTCTTCCTTCCCAAAGGAAGGTCCTCTCAACCCTACGCAGTTGCTTCAGTACCTTTTTGGGAGGTCCTAGTGATGACCCACAAGTATAGGGGGTGTATCGCAGTATTTTCGAGGGAAGTGAAACCCAATTTATTGATTCGACACAAGGGGAGCCAAAGAATACTTATCAGCCTTAACAACTGAGTTGTCAATTCAGTTGCACCTGGAAACAATCTTGCTCAAAACAGTTTATCAGTAGCAACAGTTTTGTAGTAGGAATAGTAAAGTAACAGTTGCAGCAAAACAAAGACAGTAGTAACAAAAGCAGTAAACAGTGGGATTCGAGTGCGGTAGGCATAGGGATGGATGGACGGGCGTTGCATGGACAAGACAATTCACATAGCAATCAGAACATAGGGCAATTGCAGATAAATAAGATAAAGCACCCAAGTACTAGACAATCCTAGGCATGTGTTCCATATATAGTCATACGTGCTCGCAATGAGAACTTGCACAACATCTTTTGTCCTGCCAGCCCGTTTGCAGCGGGGCCTCTAGGGAACTACTGGCAATTAAGGTGCTCCTTTTAATAAAGCACCGGAGCAAAGCATTAACACTCCGTGAACACATGTGATCCTCACATCAAAGCCTTTCCCTTCCGGCTACCCCGATTTCTGTCACTTCAGGACCATAGGTTCCAGACAACGATGTGTGTAAACAACTTGTAGATAAGACCCAAAACAATACTATCATGATGAATCAATAATAAGTTCAGATCTAAAATCATGGCACTCGGGCCCTAGTGACAAGCATTAAGCACAACAAAGTTGCAACAAAGTCATAAAGCACTAATAGAGATACTAGGCACTATGCCCGAACAATCTGATGCCATTGCATGAACGATCTCATCCAATCCCTACCATCCCCATAGCCTACAACGGGGGATTACTCACTCATAGATGGGGGAAACATGGATGGTCGATGAAGATGATGGTGGAGATCGATGGAGATGGCTCCGGGGGCACTTCCCCGTCCCGGCAGGGTGCCGGAACAGAGACTGATTGTCCCCCGAATCTCCCCTTCGGTGGCGGCGGCGCAGCGGAACTTTTCGTGGAAAAACGTCGACCCCCCCCGAAGTTTTTAGGTCAGAAGGCTCTTTATAGGCGAAGAGAGAGGCCGAGGGGGTGCCTGGGGGGACACACCACCCCGTGGCGTGGCCTGGCCTGGCCCACGCCACCAGGTGGTGTGGCCACCCCAGGGCTCCTCTCCGTCTCGTATTCTGGCTCCTAGAGTCTTCGGGTGAAATAGGATTTTTGGCATATTTTTCGGGATTTTTCCTGATAGTTGATTTTTTGCACAAAAAGTAGACACCAAGGCAATTCTGCTGAAAACAGCGTTAGTTCGCATTAGTTGCATCCAAATCACACAAGTATAGAGGAGAAACAACAGCAAAAGTGTTCAGAAAAGTAGATACGTTTTGGACGTATCAACTCCCCCCAAGCTTAGCTTATTGCTTGTCCTCAAGCAATTCAGTTGAAAACTGAGTGCGATAAAAGAACTTTCACGAACACATTTGCTTCATATGATGTAAATAATCTCAGCAATGTGATCAACTACTTAGACAATTCATAATAAAGAGTATGCAACTGAGTTTACTCAATGATCATTGCAAGATATGAAGAGATTCCAACTCAAGAATAATAAGTAGCATAAAGCACGAACATAAGCAACATTACAATGCTCATTGAAAGGTATGATAGGGTGGTATCTCGCTTGCCTTTGATTATGAATGTCAAGGCACCTCTGAAGTTCAAATGATGACTAGAAGTAAAGATATCAAGGATACAAGCATCAAGGTCATAACATGAATAATCAAGTAATGAAACAAACATAAAGAATGACAACTATACTCTCAAGAAGGTGCTCAAAGAATAAGTGGAGACTCAACGAGTAGAAGAAAAAGGTTTTGAATAATTTTGAAAGGCTTCCAAATGCTGAAAGTATGGTACTCGTTAGCTTTGAGCTCTCATTGCCCTATCATAAGCATCTTTAATGTGGTTAAGGTGAAAGTGACACAACTAAGAGGATATGCTTGACAAGTTATAAATTGAAGTCTCATGCCCCTTACTTACGAAGACTGATCCTCATGCTACTCAACTTCAGTCACAAGTAAGCTCTTGTCATTGTAAGTATATACATATCATAGAGAACCGCCAACGGGGTACCCCTTGCACATGACACGGGAGCTATCCCATAATCAAAATACAAGGCAAGCAGATAATGAGCATCTCAGCGATCTTTTTATTTACTATGTGCATAGATTTTTATTGAGGATGCTTCATAGAATGCTCATTATGGTTATGCTGCAAGTTTCCACCATGATTAGGCATGGCTTAGGCTAGCGGCCCAGGCGTTTCTCTAACATACATACAAACTCCATGATCTTACAAGTTCCACTTTTATTTCACACCGCCGGGATCCATAAGCAAAAGAACATGATATCAACTAAGTACAAAGTACCTATGAAGTGCTGAAAGCGGTCCCCATGATACATGGTTCTGCTAACTTCAACTCATAAAGCGCAAGCATATGCACAACAAAGAAGGACACAATGGTTCAGGTTTATTAAGTGCAAGAAAATAAAGCGTGCCATCAAGTTCGTGAGAGCTTTACTAACTAACTTTCTCATAACAAGCAAACATTTTATTCGGAAGAAAACAAGGCATATTGAATATGCACGGAAGTAGCAAATGATGCTAATGGGTAGGTATGGTGGATACTTTGGAAATATTTGGTTTAGGGAGTTGGAAACATGAGTAAAACACTTAGTGGAAATGAAGGCTAGCAATAGTAAGGGAGCGAAAAACGAGAGAGCAATTGCTGTCATTATCATGCTTACAACAAAACAAGACTACTCATGGCATGAAAATGATTCAAGATCCTCAAGGCAAAATAATTTGTCAAGGCTTAACTGATTATTACAGTCATGTGCATGCGTGAGCATGTGCCAAGTCGATCAAATGAAACATTCAGAGGAGGATACCACAGTTTCATACCAATTTATGAATAGAGTAATGCAAGCAAACATTCATGAGACATGCTACAAACTATTAGCGAGCTAGAGCTAATCACAAGAAAGAAAGAACTACTAAGCATCCAAAGAAAACATATACTCTACATGAACGGACTAAGCAAGCTCACAATGATGAGTATATGTACAAAAATGAAAACAAATAGAGTTCATTACCAGCCTCTTACCACGCCTCAAGTTGTCATTGATCCTCATTATTGCTCTTCACTTGTGTGGCTTGAATAATAATATGAAACCAATAATCCACTGAGAACTGCCGAACCCTGTAGCCAACTCGCAAAAACCAAAGAAGAACGACAAATATTTTTGGTATTTTCGATTTTTAAACAAGAACCAAAAGAGAAAAACAAGCAAAGCAAAATCTTTTTGGGTTTTTCGAATAGTTCAAACAAAGCAAAAAGGGAAAAGCAAACCAAGGCAAAAAGAAAAAGCAAACCAAAGAGAAACAACAAAAATATTTTTGGTCTTTTTGTATTTTTAGAAAGCAAAAGCAAAGAAAAACGAAAACTAAAAAGAGAACGAAAACATGAATATACAAAGAACCGACACAACATGATATGGAGATGAGTGCGGTGTCGGCATACCTCCCCCCAAGCTTAGGCTTTTGGCCTAAGTGGGTATCAATCCCAGGCTGGCCAAGATGAAGTGTCACCGGGGTACGACGAGGAGGTACCCTCGTCCTGGTGCGCGCCAGAGTACATCCCTCCGTAATGTGCGGAATAATCATAGGAGGGCACATCCTCCTGGTGCTGCTCGTGGAAACCCAACAAGCAAAGCTGCTCGTCCACCTCCTCCTTGGAGCGTGACCACGGTCTCCTATCAACACTGAACAAAGCAGGCTGGGGCAAAAGGATCTCCCTTTCATCCCCATCAGTGAAAAGCATCCTATATACTAGATTGTTCAAATTAGAGGTAGCCGTGACAAAGTGATGAGTTTTCATGGCAACAAGGTCGAGCCTCTGTGGTGCTAGCATAACATCATCAGGAGCCACGGAAAGATCTAATGCATCAACTACACGCGAGGCAATGATGCCCCCATAGATAGGTCCCCTAGCAGCTAGGCGGCGAGCAATAAGAGAGCCAAGATTGTACCGAGTATCATTGTTGAGCGCAGCAGCAAGGAAAGCTAAGTGATAGTTGGAGATATTACTAGTGTTCTCCCTACCCAATATACTAGTGGCAAGGTAGTATGCAAAGTATCTAAGAGCAGGGAGTTGGATATTTCTTATCTTTCTGCGCTGCGCTACGCGGTCATCATCATTGGTCACCCCTCGGTAAAGCTCCAACAAATCAGCGGGCCGCCCTTGAATTTTCTTCACGGTCCCTGCCATACGCACACCTTCAATACTGCAAAATCTCTCCAAAGGCATGGTGAAGGGCATATCATAGATCTTAAATGAGACAGTAGAATGATAGGATGTGTTAGAAAATGAGAAGCTCTCAACAAAAGTTTTGGTGAGCAGAGCGTATTGTGCGCTCTCATCTTGCATATAAGAGGTCAAGCCAACCCTCTCAATCAGTAGCAAGAAATCATCAAGAATACCTGCAGCTTGCAAGAAAGTAAAACAAGGGAAAGAGGATGGGTGAGCATCTCCATCATCTCTTTCACTGCCAATACGTGATGCAATGAGGTCTTCATTATATGATGGCCTAGCTTGAGAGGCTGTTCTTGAGGGCCTTGTCCTCCTAGGTGCATCACTCTCAAATATCTCTCCAAAAGTGTGGTTGTTCATGCTTGGTATTCTGAAATTTAAACACCTATTAAACAAGTGATTGCAAAGTAAATATAATGAAGGATTCTACTCATAAGGACTAGCAAGAGGCCTAAACATGCATCAAAACTATATCTCTAAGCATCAAACAAGATTACAAGCCCTCAAAACCAGTCACCTACAGCAGCACAATACTCAACATACAATCCACTAAACACAAATCTACTTGGACAAGGGGAGGAGTCACATACCAAGGAACAATTGCTCCAAATTTCAGCAAGAAAGATGGGCTGAGCAAAGAGATCGAAGAAATCGAGGGAAAGCATAGAGAGAACGCGAATTCGAGCTATGAACTGGAGCTTACTCGGGAGAGAGAAGAAAGTGGCAGGAGAGAGAAGTAGTGGGGGGCCAGGGGTGGCCCACACCAGGGCATGGCGCCACCTAGGGCTGGCCGCGCCACCACATGGTGTGCCTGCCTGGTGGGCCCCCCTGGTACCTACCAGGTACTCCTCTGCCCCTTTTTTCACGTAAAAAATTAATATGAATTTTCTGGAATTTTTTGAGACACTTTATTTTTGGGCATTTTTCAGAAATAGAAGAATGATTTTTCTGACAGACAGATTTTTTTTCTTTTTGGAAACATGATGCAAGGACAAAAACAAGGCTAGAACTACAGAAGTTCTAGCATGCAAGCAAACTAACAACACAAAGGAAACTAAACGAAAGCAAAAACTAAAAAGTAAAGGATAGAAATAAGCGGAGATAATCATAATGAAAACATTGTTTTGTTCAATGGAATCCTTTTGTTAGCAAGGTTGATCAAGTCTTGCTACCAAAACAATTGCATATGAGACAAAACTTTGTATTCCACTAATGATTATGTTACCTCAACCTTGATAGCAATGGTCCCAATCATAATAGTTTCAAATTTTTCTTTTGGTATGGGACAATATATTTCTCCAACTTGAATGCCTTCAACATATTCAATTGAATTTAAACCATAAGTCCTTTCAATCTTCTTGGGGAAATAGATAGTATGTTCCTTGTCATTGACATTGAAGGTCATCTTTCCTTGATTACAATTAATAACAGCTCCTACAGTATTAAGAAAAGGTCTCCCAAGAATAATAGACATATTATCATCTTCAGGCATTTCAAGCACAACAAAATCAGTTAATATCAAGCAATTATGAGCCACCTGGACAGGTACATCCTCACATATACCCATAGGAATAGTGGTAGACTTATCAGCCATTTGCAAAGATATATCAGTTGGTATCAATTTTTCAAGTTGAAGCCTCTTATAGAGAGAGAAAGGCATAACACTAACTCCAGCTCCCAAATCACACAAAGCAGTTCTAACATAACTGTTCTTAATAGAGCAAGGGATAGTTGGGATCCCTGGGTCTCCAAGTTTCTTAGGAACCTTACCATTGAAGGAATAATTAGCAAGCAAAGTAGAGATTTCTTCATTAGGGATCTTCCTTTTATTCGAGACAATGTCCTTCATATACTTTGAATAAGGAGGCAATTTAATAGCATCAGTCAAAGGAATTTGCAAGAATAAAGGTTTCATCCACTCACAAAACTTATTATAGTGTTCATCTTCCTTTGACTTGTGTTTCTTATCAGGGAAAGGCATAGGTTTTTGGACCCAAGGTTCTCTTTCACTACCATGTTTCTTAGCAATAAAATCTTCTTTGGTGTATTTAGTAGTCTTAGTGTGGTTTTCAGGTTCTTCTTCAACTTTTTCTTCATTAGGAACTTCATTTTCTTCATTACCACTTTCCGTTTCAGCATCAGAGATAGATATACTATTAGGATCTATAGTAGGTTCAGAGGGTTCTACAACAGTTTTATGTTTATTTTTCCTTTTCTTACGAGTAGAACCACTATTTTCAGCTTGTTGAGAATCCTGCTCAATTCTTTTGGGATGCCCCTCAGGATATAGGGGATCCTGGGTAGCAGCACCACTTCTAGTTCTAATTTCATAAACATGTTTTTATTTAGCAGCATTAACTAGCAAGTCGTTTTGCACTTTAACGAGTTGATCTATTTGAGTTTGGACCATTTGAAAGTGTTTAACAATCATTTTAACATCATTAGAGGTTCTTTCCACAATATCTTTCAACTCAACAATAGCTCTAGTGTTTTCCATTAGATGATTTTGCACCCTTTTATTAAAGTTATCTTGCTTAACAATAAAGATATCAAATTCTTCTAAGCAATGATCAGGAGGTTTCAAGTAAGGGATATCACCTTCATCAAAGTGTTGGAGAGAGTGTACCTCAATAGTGGGTGAATAGGGAATAGGCTTACATAATTCTTCTATAGGAGGTAAATTCTTGACATCTGCAGCTTTAAGTCCCTTCTCCTTAAGACATTTCTTAGCTTCCTTCATCACTTCATCATTTAATTCAATAACTCCCCTCTTCTTTGATGTTGGAATAGGCACCGGAAAAGATGGTTCAGGCGCAGTTACTTCTGGTGTAACTTGTTTAGGATGAGTCCAATCTTCATAATTCTTGCTTATTTTAGCCATTAATTCCTCAGCTTCCTTGGGAGTCCTATTCCTGAAAACACAATCAGCACAACTATCTAGGTATGTCCTAGATTCTTCGGTTAGTCCATTATAAAATATATCAAGTAGTTCATTCTTAGGTAATGGACTTCCAGCCTGTGCATGAATCAAAGCACAAAACCTTGCCCAAGATTCGGGCAATACCTCTTTTTCTCCCTGTTAAAAATCAAAAAGTTCCTGCAAAACAGCATGTCTAGCACTAGGAGGAAAATATTTCTGCAGGAAAGTATTAAACAAGCACTCAGGGCTATCAATAGATCCAGGAGGTAAATTACCAAACCAAGTTTTAGCTTCTCCTTTCAGTGAAAAAGGGAAAATCTTAGCAACAAAGTAAGTACGCATTTTAATATCATCAGAAAACAAGCCACTCATGGTAGAAAGTTCATTCATATGTGCTACCGCACTTTCATTCTTAGTCCCGCCAAAAGGTTCTTTCTCGACAATAGCTATGTAGGATAGATCGAGAGAGAAATCATAATCTTCATCTATAATGTTTACAGGAGAAGCAGCAAAGTTAGCAGCAGGAGATAATTTGGGTCTAATAGTACGCCTCTCAAGGAGATTCTTAGCAGCGCTCCTATCATGGGTTTTCCTACATTCTTCAATAAACTCATCGGTCATCTCAACATAATCTTCTTCAGCATCATAACTCTCACTAGACTCAGGTGAGCTAACAGGTGTAGCAATGTGTTCATTAGGAGTTTCGGTATTTCCAACTATAGTTCTAGCAATCGTAGCATCTAGGAAAGGACCTAATGAACCACTCTTATCAAGCACAGTAGAAGCAGCATCATAAGCATCAGAAGTTTCAGATTCAGCAGTAGTAGCAGTGTGTGTAGCATGTGTATGTGGTTGTGTAAGGAACTTACTCAGAACAGACGGTGAATCAAGAGCAGTAGAGGTGTTCAGAACCGTACCTCTTCTTGTAGTGGATGGTAAAATAGGAACCTTGCCATCACGAGACTTACCCATGATGGATGGAAAGCAGCGAACAATAGAGAATCCAAGTGAACTTGATAAATAAAGCTATGCTCCCCGGCAATGGCGCCAGAAAATAGTCTTGATGACCCACAAGTATAGGGGGTGTATCGCAGTATTTTCGAGGGAAGTGAAACCCAATTTATTGATTCAACACAAGGGGAGCCAAAGAATACTTATCAGCCTTAACAACTGAGTTGTCAATTCAGCTGCACCTGGAAACAATCTTGCTCACAACAGTTTATCAGTAGCAACAGTTTTGTAGTAGGAATAGTAAAGTAACAGTAGCAGCAAAACAAAGACAGTAGTAACAAAAGCAGTAAACAGTGGGATTCGAGTGCGGTAGGCATAGGGATGGATGGATGGGCGTTGCATGGACAAGACAATTCACATAGCAATCAGAACATAGGGCAATTGCAGATAAATAAGATAAAGCACCCAAGTACTAGACAATCCTAGGCATGTGTTCCATATATAGTCATACGTGCTCGCAATGAGAACTTGCACAACATCTTTTGTCCTGCCAGCCCGTTTGCAGCGGGGCCTCTAGGGAACTACTGGCAATTAAGGTGCTCCTTTTAATAAAGCACCGGAGCAAAGCATTAACACTCCGTGAACACATGTGATCCTCACATCAAAGCCTTTCCCTTCCGGCTACCCCAATTTCTGTCACTTCAGGACCATAGGTTCCAGACAACGATGTGTGTAAACAACTTGTAGATAAGACCCAAAACAATACTATCATGATGAATCAATAATAAGTTCAGATCTAAAATCATGGCACTCGGGCCCTAGTGACAAGCATTAAGCACAACAAAGTTGCAACAAAGTCATAAAGCACTAATAGAGATACTAGGCACTATGCCCGAACAATCTGATGCCATTGCATGAACGATCTCATCCAATCCCTACCATCCCCATAGCCTACAACGGGGGATTACTCACTCATAGATGGGGGAAACATGGATGGTCGATGAAGATGATGGTGGAGATCGATGGAGATGGCTCCCGGGGCACTTCCCCGTCCCGGCAGGGTGCCGGAACAGAGACCGATTGTCCCCTGAATCTCCCCTTCGGTGGCGGCGGCGCAGCGGAACTTTTCTTGGAAAAACGTCGAACCCCCCGAAGTTTTTAGGTCAGAAAGCTCCTTATAGGCGAAGAGAGAGGCCGAGGGGGTGCCTGGGGGGCCCACACCACCCCCTGGCGTGGCCTGGCCTGGCCCGTGTCACCAGGTGGTGTGGCCACCCCAGGGCTCCTCTCCGTCTCGTATTCTGGCTCCTAGAGTCTTCGGGTGAAATAGGATTTTTGGCATATTTTCCGGGATTTTTCCTGATAGTTGATTTTTTGCACAAAAAGTAGACACCAAGGCAATTCTGCTGAAAACAGCGTTAGTTCGCATTAGTTGCATCCAAATCACACAAGTATAGAGGAGAAACAACAGCAAAAGTGTTTGGGAAAGTAGATACGTTTTGGACGTATCACCTAGCACCATGAGTTGGTGGAGGGGGATGGCGTTGAGTACTGATTTGATGAGCGCGAGGTGTCCAGATTTGTTCATCAGTTGGGCCTTCCAGGTGGGTAGGCGCGACGCAGTTCTCTCAACCAGTGGCTGCAGCTGGGCAGCAGAGGGCCTGTGTATGGTGAGAGGGATCCCTAGGTATGTGATTGGGAGGTCCACGATGGGGCAGCCAAGTTGGTTAGCCACCATAGCAGCAAGCTGTTGGTCGAAGTGTAGGAGGGAGGCGGTGCTCTTGCTGTAGTTGACCTGTAGCCTAGAAGCGCGGCTGAAGAGCTGCAATAACTCTTTGATCGCCGTTAGATCGCCGGTCGTGGGATGGCAGAAAAGAACAACGTCGTCTGCATACAGGGAGAACGCAGGGATGTGGCGCCTCCAATAGAGCTCCTGGAGAATGCCGGCCTGCAAATCCAACCGTACCAAGCATCCGAGTGCATCGACCGCAAGCACGATGAGCTGTGGCGAGAGGGGGTCACCCTGGCGTAGCTCACGTCGGTGCCATACTGGGAATCCCGGTTCACCATTGATTAGCACGCGTGGGTTTGCCGAGGAGAGGAGGATTGCCAGCCAATCCAGGAAGCGGTCGGTGAAACCATATTGTCATAGAATCTCGAAGAAGAAGGCCCAAGAGCTGTTGTCGAAGGCGTGGGCGAGGTCCAGCTTCAGCAGCACGCGAGGAGCACGCAGCCGATGGAGCAGTCGTGCAGATTGCTTGACCAGGACGAAGTTGTCATGGAGGCTCCTACCGGAGATGAACACATTCTGGTTGACGCTGACGAGATTATCCAGCTTCGGTGCTAGATGTAGCAAAAGCATCTTTGTGAAAACTTTGGCCACCAGGTGTATCAAGCTAATAGGCCGGTAATCACCCAGGGAGCTGGCCTCTGCGTGCTTGGGGAGAAGTGTGAGCAGAGCCTGGTTGAGTCGGTGGAAGCCGCATCCACGAAGCTCGAAGAGTTGCTAGAAGACGTCGATGAAATCTTGCTTGACGGTGCTCTAGCAGGCTCGGAGGAATTCAGCGGTGAATCCATCAGGGCCAGGCGCCTTGTGGGAAGGGAGTTGCTTGATTGTGTCCCATATCTCGTCAGCGGAGAAGGGGGCATCGAGCTGCTGCAAGGTGGGGTCAGGCTCAATGAGCCTAGCAAAGTCAAGCGTGCAGTCCCGGTCCACCATTGTGCCTAAAAGTCTGTCGAAATGCATGAAGGCGGCGTGTACCATGCCAGCCTGGTCATGTACCGTCTAGCCGTCGATGATGAGTGCATGGATCTTATTCTTCTGCTTGTGGTAAGAGAATTGCCTGTGGAAGAAGGATGTATTAGCATCGCCATCCTTCAAGGTCGCAATGCGGGTGTGTTGCCGTGCGATGATGCACTCGAGAGATGCCAGCCAGAGGTATGTGGCTTTGAGTTGCTTATGAAACCACACTTCGTGGGGTGAGAGGGTCCTCGCCTCCTAGGCTTTGTCAAAGTGCAGGATGAGTTCTCTGGGAATCGCCAACTTCATGCGAACATTCCCAACCGACTTCGCGCTCTAGCTTGTTAGCTTGCGAGCTGTGGTGAGGAGGCGGATAGCGAGGCGACGGAAGGGGTCAATGTCGTTCACCGAGTGCCATGCACAGTCAACGGTGTCCCGGAACCCATCGAGGCGGAGCCAGAATTCCTCGAAGCAGAAGCGCCGATGACCGGGCGGGGTGGGAGCGTAGTCAAGAACCAGCGGGCAGTGGTCAGAGAGGACCAAAGCAAGGCAACTTAGGTGACAGTCACTATGAGTGTCTTCCTAGTCCAAGGTGCAGAAGAACCGGTCGAGGTGGACCAGAGTTGGTGGGTTCTGGCCATTGGACCAAGTGTAACGCCTGCCGTTGAGGTAGACCTCCTTGAGTGCAAGCTCGTTGATCAAATGCCGAAATTGGCCCATCATTCATCGATTGAGGTTGGAGTTGTTCTTGTCTTCCTCACGATAGATGAGATTGAAATCCCCGCAAAGCAGCCACGGCCCTGCACAGGTTGCACGGATGGTACGCAACTCCTGCAGGAACTCGATTTTGTCGGCCTCACTTTGCGGTCCGTAGACGATGGTGATCCACCATGGAGTGCCAGTGGGTGTGGAGATCTTCGCTAAAAGTGTGTTGGCGGTGAACTCAGGGTCGGTAATGGTCACAACCCGATTCTTCCACGCGAGAAGGATCCCGCCACAGGTGCCCCGAGACGGGAGGTACACGTAGTCATCGAATTCGGAGCCGAGGCATTCAAGAACTATCGATGAGTAGAGCAACTCAATCTTAGTTTCCTGAAGGCAAATGATAGAAGCACCAGTAGTGTCGAGGAGCGATCGGATGCTAATGCGGCGCGCACGGGAATTCAGGCCGTGCATGTTCTAGCTTGCAATTCTAACATCGTTATCCATGGTCATAGATCGACAGAACAGGCTGTACAAGCCTAAGCCCCTACCCCAGCTGCGCTGGGCGTCACGACGAACAAATCAAGGTGCATGCTGACGTCGCGTGGTAGTTCGCGGTCCACCAGGGCGGTGATGGCCGAGAGGACAGCGAGCGGGATCGGCGTGGCGAAGAGGCTGTCGTAGGTCTTCATGTCCGCGACCGTGATCTTCTGGTTGGTGCCAAAGATTCCCAAGGTGCGCAGGATTTGCACATGTGCGTGATGCTCAGCTGTGGGCAGCACAGCCGGAGTGCTCGCCGAGGAGTTGGAGCGGCCTCTCCGCGGTGAGAAGTTGAGCGCAGGGCGCCGTGCTCATTTCCCAGGGGAAGGCAGGGCGGCGTTGAGGTGCTTCGTTGCCGTGGTGAGGAAGTCCCCTAGCGTCCACGATGCCGCAACTGCCCGACGAGGAGTACGACGCAGGGTGATGGGCGGCGAGGCAAAACGCGTCGTGGTGGTGCCTGCGGGGGTAGATGGTGTCGCGTCGGCAGCTGCGGCGGGCGGATCTTGTCTCGGCGACAGCATGGGGAGTGGCCTGGACCGCGGTTGCCTCCAGGTCATCTACAACCAAGTGAGAGGTAGGGATGGCGTGGGGGAGGGGCTGGCCAAGAGGGGCTGAGAGTCGGCCACCTCGATGTCCAGGGGTGATGAGGAAGACCCGACGTCGTTGGCTTCCTAGGTGTACGCAAATGAGGAGTCCTCTGTGGATGTCCGGGATGAGTCCACCAGTGGGAGGATTGGCTCCGGTGCCTCCCTGTCCGGGGCATCCCTGGTGCTTGCCTGCCCAAGATCAAGGTAGGGACCTAGAGTGGTGGTGGCCACCGCCTCCGTGGCTCTGGCCGGGGAGCAGCACGGCGTGTCCTCCTTAGCCAGAGCCGCTAGCTGCCAATGTTGGAGCGTGCCCGTGCCATGGCCGCGGCGGCGGCAACGTAGCGAGGCGGGAGGGACGGCGAAGCGCTCCGGCGGGCATCAACGCACAACGAGCCAACCGCAACGCCATCAGAGCGCCCCTGAGCATGCGATGGCCAATTTGCAGAGTCCAGGGCCATGCCATCTGCTCTGCCCACAGGTGGCGCAGCTGTGTTGTCGTGGCGCCTCCGTTTGCGACTGCGGCGACGAGGGTTGCGCCTTGGAGTGCGATCAGGCTGGTTCCCTTCGTCATCCCTGGGGTCATCGGGAGGGGTGGCCTCCAAGCGTGGCGCCGCGCCGATCGGGCCACTGCGCATGACCCAGATGCAATCGGGTAGGTCACCGTCTGGAGCACGGGAGCGTGCGAGGCGACACGCGCGGGCACCAGCTTGGCAATCTCTAGAACGGCATGGCGGTGGATGTCCACGGGGTCCCGAGCGCGCGCCGTGAGCCGGAATGTGTCCATGTCACACCGTGAGCTCGTATCGGGGTGGAGGCTCTCGACCCAGCAAGATCCTCGGAGTAGAAACTCGACCGTAGACAGGTGCCAGGCTTGGGCAGGGATGCCGCGGAGCTGGAGCTCAACGCGTTGATCCAGCTTGCCGATGCCGGCATGGGCGAGCTTACACCAAGGTCGCAGCAGGAGTGTGAAACCATCGGCGTGGAGGAAATGGTCGCCGGAGAGCCGGTCCTTGTCGGTCAGCTTGGTGAAGATGATCAGGTAGTCCTCAGGGTGATGGTGGTGGACAGAAAAGTCGCCATCTTGCAGCTCGAAGCTGGCACAGATCACGCGGGCGACCGCATCGGCAGTCACCGCGGGACGAGTGCCGGTGATGGGGGCCACCATGGCACGCCACAGGACGCCCTCCACCTCCGCAATTTCTGCCGTGCACGGCAAGATGACGCATGTTGGACCCTAAGGATCAACAGTCGGCGCATCGGCCAGCACGACAACGGAAGGCGCGGGAGCCGCGGTGATCTACAGCAAGGTTGGCGGCAGGGGTGGCGGCAGCGGTGTCGTCGTGGCCTAGGGGCGGGGCGGTCCTGAGCCTGGGCAGCAGGGCAACGCGGGGGTGCGCGGTCCGGGGCGGGCAGCTGCGCCCGGGCACGGTCGTACGCACGGCGCGCCGGCGTGCAGCCCCTGGAGCCGTGGCCGTACAGGAGGCAGCGGCGGCATCGCACTTCCTTCATGCAGTCGCGTATGAGGTGGCCTGCCTCCAGGCAGCGGTGACACAGATGCGCTAAGAGCTCCGGAGTGGGGCTACGACGATGCCGGCGGTCATCAACCCCATGGATCGGGCGGCGGCGCTGGTGGTGGCTGCGCCTGGGCTGCTGCCAGCCCTCCGCATCAGGGCCGTGGGGCGCCGCGTCCGGGTGAGGTACCTCAGAGCGGGGGCCCAAGCGGGTCGGGGCGGGGGCGCGTGGCGCAGTAGCGGTCGCCGCTGGGGATCTCCGCGGGCGGGGTGAGGAGGGTGTGCACGGGCGGGATACAGGGGAGGTTGCGGCTGCCGCCGCGGTGGTCGGAGCGGCGCGGGGAGGAGCTGGAGGGGAGCTCGCGACTTCGCGGAAGCTGTGGGAGCTCTCGCTTCCCGAATCGCTCAGGGAAGCCATGCAGTGGTCCCCGCGGTGGCTGTCCTCAGATGGCACGGCGCAGAGAGGGGAGGGGAGGAGAGGGGGAGGGGGCGCAGGGGTCACTGGCGGGGAGCGGCGGAGGTGGCGGCTGCGGGGTCTAGGGTTAGGGCGCGGGAGCTAGGTGCTGGGGGCTTTCATGTAGGCCACAAGGAGGACATGAGTGTAATACCGATTGTTCTTGGTGAATGCGAAGGAACCACCAAAGGATTTATCGATCTGAGCCTACACCGTGAAGTGCATGACGGTGTCGAACGACTCATCCATGAATAGCTAGAGCATTTTCAGATGGGGTCTCACAGTGTCTCCTTCGACGAACTTGAAAATTGGCAAGCATGGATAAGGCTCTATTTTTTGAGGGTGGATGAATAGTCCGTCTTGTCCATGATAAGGATGTTCTAGCAAGGGTAGTTGGCAACAAGAGATTTCGCTGCATGGGACATGATGAAGCCTACGGCACCAGTGATGAGGATGTTCTTGGACTCGTCCTTCGCTTTTGATTTTCCTACAAAATTTCTCCAATCTTCAGGTACTTGTAAAATGATTGCATGAATGAATAAATTATCCCCACATGGTTTGTGTTTTTGTCAATGTTAACTAGTACTACGTGTAAGATGCTATTGTAACAAATATATTGTGCCATTGAATACCATCATGTTATGGTTAAGTATAACTGAGTGAATACTAGGAAAGCAAGGAGAACCACTTTTAGTATTATTATTATACCATCGAACTTTTTTCCTTTAGACCTACATGTCAAAAATAATTTGGGATACTGCATACATTGGGGTCCATCTTACCACAAACAACACACAATGCAATTGTGTAATGTCATTTTCTATATCAGTAATGATGAATGGACCGTCTAACTTCAAAGCAAAGTAGTTGCTGCTTCCAGCATGCATATACATGAATACTACAAGAATCCAAATGAGAAGTTAATGTTGCTTCACCGCGTGTGCAGTAGGAAATGTGTGGAAGCTCAATTTTTATGATCTTAGTATTTATTATCTATCCTCACATGTGCGTGCAAGATGTGTATTCTATGGACACACCAACATATGCGTCTAGTGTCATTGGTAGTGCCATTTCCTTACATGGTTCGATGCTTGTCTTCAGAATAATATGTAATGTTTTGGCGTGTAGATATTGTTTGATATGGTTCCATATCTTCGGGATGCAACTAATATACGCATCCAATTAATCATACATATCATTAAGATATACAACTAATATATTCATGTAGATGTCCAATTGATGTATGACAATGTTTATGTTGTTTTTGTGCATATATTGTTTAAAGCGGTGCCATATTATACAGATATACAACTAAAATATGCACATAGATATGCAAATAGTGTATGAGAGGGGCTTATGTTGTTTTATATGCATATATTATTTGCGTCGTGCCATATCCTCAAGATATACAATATGCGTCCAATTAATCACACATCTAATCAATATTACAATTAATATATGCATTAAATATAAAAATAATGTATGGTTGTGCTTATGTTGTTTTATGTGCATATATTATTTGTCGTGGTGCCGTATCTTCAACATATACTGTCCAGTTAATGAGACATGCCATCAAGATATATAAGGTAGGTATGCACTTGAACACGATGACATATCTTCAAGATATACAACTGACATAAGCTCCAGTTTGTCATGCATATAATCATGTCTGCAAATAAGGCTATATAAACTCAACCAGGCCAAAAAAATTTGTAGATATTGTTTGATACGATGCCATATCTTCGAAATATGCAAATAATATATGCATCCAATTAATCATACATTTCATTAATATATACAACTAATATAGTAGTATGCAAGTAGATATGTGATTGATGTATGACGGTGCTTATGTTGTTTCGGTGCATATATTGTTTGAAGGGGTGCCATATTAAAAATATATACAACTAATATATGCATGTGGATATGCAATTGATGTATGATAGTGTGTATGTTGTTTTCAGTGCATATATTGTTTGTAGCAGTTCCATATGACAAATATTTACAACTAATATATGCATGTAGATATGCAACTAATGTATGACGAGTCCTTATGTTGTTTTATGTGCATATTTTGTTTGGTGCGATGCCATATCTTTAAGATATACAACATGTGTTGAATTAATCATACAAATCAATAATATATACAATTAGTATATGCATGCAAATATGCAACTGATGTATGACCGTGCTTATGTTATTTTATGTGCATATGTTATTGGCTGTGGTGCCATATCTTCAAGATATATTGTCAGTTAATGAGACATGCCACTAAGATATACAATTAATATATGCATATAGGTATGCACTTGAACACAGTGACATATCTTCAAGATATACAACTAACATATGCATTTAGTTTGTCATACATACCATCATGTCTACAAATAAGGCTATAAAAACTCAACCAGACCAAACAAATCGTGTGACTCACATATTTACAGAAAAACTACACAACTCTCCTGAACTGATCTATTACTTCATCTAATAGAG
The DNA here is from genome assembly GCA_910589775.1 of Avena eriantha. NCBI lineage: Eukaryota > Viridiplantae > Streptophyta > Magnoliopsida > Poales > Poaceae > Avena > Avena eriantha. The sequence goes on along the minus strand of OU342742.1, from coordinate 160,399,658 downwards.
TGAAGAAAAATACTTACCTAGTTAACAAAGCAGATACAGAAAAAATAGCCATGAAGAACCTCATGTGCTTATGTTTCGTCCTCTTGACTATCATAGTGGCTGTGTCTGGTGATGCCTGCGAGGGTGACCGACAAGACATGATCCGGGAGTGCGGACAATATCAAAAATGGCCAGCAGAGCCGAAGCTAGACCCGTCAAATGCATGCTGCGCTGTGTGGCAGAAGGCGGATATCCCTTGTCTATGCGCCTGTGTCACTAAGGAGAAAGAGAAGACGTGGTGCATGGACAAGGTCGCGTATGTTGCCAATTTCTTCAAGAAGCCTTTCTCTCATGGGTACAAGTGCGGAAGTAAGTGAAATCTTGTACTAAGATGGGAATTTCATGCATACAATTTTGATCTTAGTTATGATTTTTATATGCATCTACGTTCTCTTCTAAACTAATGTTTGGTTTAATTTGAATGGTGTTTGCAGGCCACACATTTCTTTCTCTCGAGCAATGATTCAAGTCATAGAAGGAGGAGCATTGGGTTCTAGTTTCTAGTGCATGTCATCACTAGAGCTTCTGTTCTAGATTTGCAATTCATGAGGTTGTGCTCAAAATAGATTCTGTTCAGCACTCTGTATGGAAATAATTGTAAAAATAATAAATCCTTCTCCTCAAATTGTTTGATTTTTGTTTGTTCATATCATTTTCTAGTTCTAGATATAGATCGTGGTAGTGGTGAAAAAAGAAGGGGCCTAAAAATATTGGTGTGCTAAAAGAGACACGTTTACATGCTGGCATCACTATATGTTTTGATGTCATTCACGTTGCGTGAGCTTTTCTCATTCTCAACTAGAATTAAATTGTTACCAACTAGTACAGTATATGTACATGTGACACAAGATTTCTTCAACGCCATGAAACACCTAGAGTTACTCCGTTCATCCTAAAATAGACGGCGTATATTGTGTAGTATGCTAATTAACACTAGTAGAAAACGGACCTTTGGTCCAGGGGTATTAGCCCCAGTTTTGCTACAAACCGAGACTAATGCCCCGGTCCAACGGCTAGATCTGGCCCCGGGTTGTGGCAGGCACTAGCCCCGGTTCGAACGGAACCTTTAGTCCCGGGTCGTGTAACAAACCAGGACTAAAGGGTTTTAGGCAGGCTGGGTCGGGCGCTAGACCCTTTAGTCCCGGTTTGTTATACGACCCAGGGCTAAAGGTTAACCTTTAGCCCCGGTTCTAGACACGAACTGGGACTAAATGTCTGGCTATATCTTCTTCCCTTGTCCGAGCCACCATTCAAGCTGGTGGCTCCTCTCTCTCTTTCTTGCTCAAGCTCGAGTTCATGCCCAATTTTTTCTCAAGATTTGTCTATATTTTGTGGTGCCCCATCTATCCAAAGGTTCTAAAAGGTGAGAAACTTCATCCTTTAAACTGTCATTGCTATATTAGCTCATTTCATGCTCTATCTTGTAGATGGATTTGTGGATTTAGTTTGGTAGTAATTTTTGCAATGATAACATGAGATCGATGTTTAGATTCTATCTATCTTGTATTAATGTAAGGAACTCTAAGGTAAATATCACAATATGTGGATTCTATCTATATATATCTTGTTTTGCACATAGTATCAAAATTTGATTTTAGAAGCACACACATGCATGAGTTCATCATTCTAACTAGCTGGGAAAAATATCCTTCTTCGTCTACCCGCGTTCAACAAACTAAAAAAATTGTAACAAAGATAGGGTTAATTCATAAAAGCTTGATAAGAAGACATCACAGTACATCTTCGAGAAGCTCCTCTATGGCGAGCTCCTCGAAGATGTCCGAGGATAGGATCCTAAGACATCTTCGAGAGAAGCTCCGCCGTAGTGGTGTCCCTCTCGCACCATCTTGGAGTTAATAACTTCTCTAGCTATAGATTAATACGCCGGGTAACTAAAACAATTCACATATTAGGGAGTGCCTCTATGGCGAGCTCCTCGAAGATGTCTGAGGACGGGATCCTAAGACATCTTCGAGAAGCTCTGCCGTAGTGGTGTCCCTGCTCTCGCACACCATCTTTTAGTTTATATCTTCTCTAGCTAGATCAGTATGCTGGTGGAGCTAACTAATTTCTCATATTAGAGAGTGCCTCTACGGCGAGCTCCTCAAAGATGTCTGAGGACGAGGTCCTAAGACATCTTCGAGAAGCTCTTTCGTAGTGGTGTCCCTGGTCTTGCACACCATCTTGTAGTTCTTCACAGGAATGCATACCTATTTATAGATTAAGCAGCACAACATAGTGTCTGACACTGATGACACTCACCCCTAGCATAGTGCTGCCACCCACCCAAAATAGTGTCGTCATTTAATTTATTGGCTTAGTGCTGCCCACTGAGGACATAGTGTCAACATGTTGTCTCCACATCCACATTTAGTCCTAGTTCGTGCCTCCAACTGTGACTAAAGGTTCATCATATCTTTAGTCCCAGTTGCTGGCTTTAATTTTGTTTTTTAGATTAGTACTAATTAATTATGATTATGCTGCCACCCACCCAAAATAGTGCCGTCATTTAATTTACTGGCTTACTACTGCCCACTGAGGACATAGTGTCGACATGTTGTCTCCACATCCACATTTAGTCCCGGTTGGTGCCTCCAAGCAGGACTAAAGGCTCATCATATCTTTAGTCCCGGTTGCTGGCTTTAATTTTGTTTGTTAGATTAGTACTAATTAATTATGATTATGTTTGCTGTACTTAATTAATTATATAATGCAGATGAGCTGGCAATGGATGTACGCTGACCGACTCTCTATCGAGTTCATTAAAGGCGTGCATTCTTTTCTCCTTGTGGCCGAGGCAAACAAGCGGAATGGTTTTATGTCTTGTCCATGTGGTGTTTATTGGAATCATAAGGAATACTCTTCCTCAAGAGTCCTTCACAGCCACCTGTTTCGGTCCGGTTTCATGACCGGCTATAATTTTTGGACCAAGCACAGAGAAAGAGGGGGTATGATGGAAGACAACAAAGAAGAAGAGAATGATAACGATTACCCTACTATGTCCCCTGAATACGATGGTACTACAATGGAAGACATTGATGAAGAAAAAGATAAAGAACGGGCATCAGATCTGCCTGATGATGATCTTAGTCGGGCCATTGCTGATGCCCAGGAAGAATGCGTAACTGAAAGGGAGGGGTTGAAGTTTAATAAGATGTTAGAGGATCACAACAAATTGTTGTACCCAAATTGTGAAGATGGGCACAAAAAACTGGGTGGCACACTGGAATTGCTGCAATGGAAGGCAGAGAACGGTGTGACTGACAAAGGATTTGAAAAGTTGCTGAAAATAATGAAGAAGTTGCTTCAAAGGAAGCCAAACTGCCCGCCAGTACCTACGAAGCAAAGAAGGTTGTCTGCCCTCTAGGATTAGAGGTGCAGAAGATACATACATGCATTAATGACTGCATCCTCTACCGCGGCGAGGAGTACAAGAATTTGGATGCATGCCCAGTATGCGCTGCATTGCGGTATAAGATAAGATGAGATGACCCTAGTGATGTTGAGGGCGAGCGCCGCATGAAGAGGGTTCCTGCCAAGGTGATGTGGTATGCTCCTATAATACCACAGTTGAAACGTTTGTTCAGGAACAAAGAGCATGCCAAGTTGTTGCGATAGCACATGGAAGACCATAAGAAAGACGAGATGTTGAGACACCCCGCTGATGGGTCGCAGTGGAGAAAAATCGAGAGAGAGTTTCCGGACTTTGTAGGTGATGCGAGGAACTTATGGTTTGTTCTAAGTACAGATGGCATGAATCCTTTTGGGGAGCAGAGCTGCAGTCATAGCACCTGGCATGTGAATCTGTGTATCTATAACCTTCCTCCTTGGTTGTGCATGAAGCGGAAGCTCATTTTGATGCCAGTGCTCATCCAAGGCCCGAAGCAACCCGGCAACGACATTGATGTGTACCTAAGGCCATCAGTTGAAGAACTCCTACAATTGTGACACGGACAAGGTGTACGTGTGTGGGATGAGAACAAGCAGGAGGAATTTGACCTACAAGCATTGTTGTTCATAACAATCAATGATTAGCCTGCTCTTAGTAACATTTCAGGACATACAAACAAGGCATACAATGCATGCACACACTGTTTAAACAAGACTAAAAGTATATGTTTGGATAAATGTAAGAAGAATGTGTACCCGGGGAATCGTCGTTTTCTTCCGCCCACGCACACCCTAAGAAAGAAAGGTAAGCATTTCAATGGTGAGGTACACAACCGGTGTAAGCCTATCCGCCGTACTGGTGATGTATTTGATATGGTGAAGGATTTAAAAGTAATCTTTGGAAAGGGTCCTGGTAGACAATCTGTTCTGAAGGACGATGTCGGACACGCACCCATGTGGAAAAAGAAATCTATATTTTGGGAGCTACCCTATTGGAAAGTCCTAGAGGTCCGCTCTGCAATTGACGTGATGCACCTAACAAAGAATCTTTGTGTGACGCAGCTGATACATTGCAAATGTATCTATAATTTTTGATGTTACATGCTTGGTTTTATCTACTTTCTTGTGTTTTGTTCCAACTTTGGAGTACTTTTCATATGATTTATTAGACTAACCTATTAACAAGATGCCATAGTGCCAGTTGCCTGTTTTCTGCTGTTTTTGGTTCCAGGAAAGTCAGAAAATTAATATTCTCGGAATTGGACGGGACAAAAGCCAAACTTCCTATTTTACCGGAAGACTCACGGAGCCAGAATACGAGACGGAGGAGGGCTAGGGCCTGGCCACCCCCCCCAGGCGCGGGCAAGCCCTACCCGTGCCACCAGGTGGTGTGGGCCCCCTGGCACTCCACCGACCTTGCCTCCTTCGCCTATAAGAGCCTCCCGATACCAAAACCCTAAATAGTCAAGCCTCCAGCCACGAAAAGTTCCACAGCGCCGCCGCCATCGAAGGGGAGATTCGGCGGACAGAAAGTCTCTGTTCCGGCATCCTGCCGGGACGGGGAAGTGCCCCCGGAGCCATCTCCATCGATCTCCACTACCATCTCCATCACCGTTGCTGATTCCCATGATGAGGAGGGAGTAGTTCTCTCTCGAGGCTAAGGGTTCTACCGGTAGCTATGTGTTCATCTCTCTCTCTATGCATGATCATATTGTGATGAGCTTTGTAATCAAGTAGATCTATTCTGCTACTCAAGTGCTTTAATGCATCTCTGCTCTCCCCATGTGTGTGAAAGTGACAGCGTGCTCACCATGGTGGCACTTAGGCTAGAGATTACAAATACTTGTTATGAGTTATATTTGGAGTTGGATATCCTTATGAAATTTTGGTGTTTGTTGGACTCGTCTAGTACTCAAGGTGACAGTGTGGGGTTTTCTAGATGGGAAAGGCTTACTTTGAGGTGTGCTGTTATAGCCCTACCATTGTTTAGAGTGTCCAACCGGAGAGTAGTTTAGCGTAGTATCATAAAGAGAAGATATTTATATGAGAGTGTTCACTAGTGAAAGTATGATCCTAGGCCTTGTTTCTAAGCACTAAAACACCGTTTGCTACTAGATCTGTTACATGTTTGCTTGCTTCTTTATTTCAGTTTGCGTTTATTCTTTTCCACGCCATCAAAGTATTTTCTAGCACCGTTATCTTATATCCATACCACTTGTATTTCACTATCTCTTCGCCAAACTAGTGCACCTATACACCTGACAAGTGTATTGGGTGTGTTGGGGACACAAGAGACTTCTTGTATCTTGATTGCATGGTTGCTTGAGAGGGAATACCATTGACCACTTCCTCCTTGAGTTCGATAAACCTTGGGTGATCCACTTAAGGGAAAACTTGCTGCTGTTCTACAAACCTCTACACTTGGAGGCCCAACAACTGTCTACAAGAATAGAAGTGCGTAGACATTAAGCTATTTTGTGGCGCCGCTGCCGGGGAGGTAAGGTAAAAGGTATTCACACCGGAGGATTAAAGAAGAAGAACCTCCCATGGCAAACGCCTATTTTCTGGCGCCATTGCCGAGGAGGTAAGGTAAAAGGTACTCACATCCTCCAGTGTGAGTTCTCGAAGTTATTTCCATTAGATTCTGCAATTTTGTCTTTTTGTTTCTTGTTTTCACTAGTTAGGCTTAATGGAAAACAACAACAAAATTAGAGAGCTTTATAGTATTTATCTTGAGTTAGGACATGAAGTGTTTGAAGAGAAAATTAAAAAACCTATGGAGCTTTATTTGCATGCTAATAGCAATGTTATTAGTATGAATTCTTTGAACACCATTATTGCTAATGCTATGGAAAAGTCTAAGCTTGGGGAAGCTAGCTTTTATGAAAATGATCTTTTTAGTTCCCCAGCTTTGGAAGATAGCTATTCTATTGCTTATGATGATACCAAACCTCCAATATATGATAATTACAATGATGAATATGATATTTGCAGTCCACCTACTATTGAGGAGAAAATTAATTATGATTACAATATGCCTCCTATATTTTATGATTATGGTGATGAGAATAATAATGATAGCTATTTTGTTGAATTTGCACCCATTATGATTAATAAGAATGACTATTCTTATAGGGAGAGTAATAATTGTTTTATGCATGTGGCTCATGAGAAGAATGTTTCATGTGGTAGTTATATTGTTACTTTTATTCATGATGCTACTGAAAGTTATTATGAGAGAGGAAAACATGGTTTTATGTATCTCAACAATATTAAGTTTCCCCTCTTTATGTTGAAAGTTTTGAAGTTGCACTTGTTTTGCTTTACTATGCTTGTTGCTTTGTGCTTTCATGACTTGTTTCTTTACAAGATTCCTATGCATAGGAAGTGGGTTAGATTTAAATGTGTTTTGAATTTGCTTCTTGATGCTCTCTTTTACTTCAATTCATATTTCCTATGTGAGCATCTTCTCAAACTATCATGCCTAACTTAAAGGCGTTAAAGAAAAGTACTTATTGGGAGATAACCCAAAAGTTTTAGATAAGTCTTGGAAGTTAATACCTCTGTAATAACCTCTCCTTCTCCTTTTTTTTGTGCCAAGAGTAACCTCTAATGAGAGAGAAGTAATGATTGGGAAAGTTGTTGTCCCAACAGATTTCTGTGCTTCACCGTAAATATTCGTGAGAGAGCTGTCTATGTCGGATTGAGCTGTAATTGTGTTTGCTTCTGACCCAGGTTGTTATCTAACTTTCGTTAGTTCAACACTTTTCGATTTGAGCAACAGAAGGTCTTCGAAAAAATTCGTCTTTACCTGCTGGTCTGTTTTGACAGATTTCTGCCATTTTCTGCATTTGCTTCTTGTTAGTTTCTTCTTGAGTTCCTTTGGGGAATTGAGCTTTTTGAGGGAAGTGCTATAGTAGCTAGTGTTCTAATGGAAGTTTATTTGGTGTCAGAACTGAACCTTGAGACTTATTTATCTTAAGTGCACTAATGTTGCTAATGAGATTGTGTGAAGTTTTGTATGAAGGAAAATTTTCAGGTGTATGGAAGGAATGAGTAATGAGATGAAGGATGTACTAAAGCTCAAGCTTGGGGATGCCACGTGTGTCACCCCAAGAAATATCCAAGAAGTACAAGCGTCAAAGCTTGGGGATGCCCAAGGCATCCCCTTCTTCATCAATAAAAATCCTAGGTTTCTTCCAAACGCTTCATTTTTATTGTTTCATGCACAGTTGTGTTGTTCTTGGAGTGTCTTCTTTTTCGTTTTCATTTTGGTTTTTCGTTTGCTTGGTTTGCTTAGTTTTCTGAATAAATTGGTTGGACCCCCTCTTTTATACATTGGTTTGCAAATAGTTTGGTTTGGTTTGGAAAAGAGTAGGAAAGTTCATGCTTATGTGGTAAAAAGAGCTCGTTTTTGTCTGTGGCCTATGCTCTGTCATGCCATGCTTGATATTGTTTTAGCTTTATGCTTAGTATTATTTGCTGTAGCATGACTTTTTATAAACAATTGAGATTGCTTAATGTGCCTTGGATGAATCATGTGTTGTTTTAGCATATTAAAGCATAGTATAGTGGTATTCTCCTTTGATGCTTTATTTGGGTTGACTTGGCACATGCTCACACCATGTTATGACTATCTCAAGTCACCATAGCCTTTAAGATCCTTTAGTTTTCAACTTGTAGTATCACTTTATGCTTTGATCAATGATGTTTTGTCGCTCTGCATGATTATGGCCATTATTGCTCTCTTAGTTTGTCGCTCCTAGTCTTTTGCTAGTTCCACAACCAAGTATGAGTTCCACTCATGCATCCAACTCCCTAAACCAAGTTTTTCCAAAGATTCCACCATACCTACCTACTAGCTTATGCTATTCCAAGTACATTCATTCTTTTGTTTACCTTCCACTTGTTATGAGAAAACTAGTGATTAAATCTCTCACGAACTTGATGGCACACTTTACTTTATTGCCTCTAATAAACTTGAACCATTGGGTCCTTATTTGTTGCGTATATGCTTGCGCTTTATAAGTTGAAATTAGCAGAACCATGTTTCATGGGGAACGCTTTCAACATTGCACTTGTACTTTGTACCCCGTTGATATCATGTTCTTTTGCTTACGGATCCCGGCGGTGTGAAATAAATGTGGAACTTGTAAGATCATGGAGTTTGTATATGTGTTAGAGAAATGCCTGGGCTGCTAGCCTAAGCCATGCCTAATCATGGTGGAAACTTGCAGCATCACCATAATGAGCACTCTATGAAGCATCCTCAATAAAAACCTATGCAAATAGCAAATAAAAAGATCGCTGAGATGCTCATTGTTTGCTTGCCTTATCATTTTGATTATGGGAAAGCTCCCGTATCATGTGCAAGGGGTACCAGTTGGCGGTTCTTAATGATACACATATGCTTACAATGACAAGAGCTTACTCGTGACTGAAGTTGAGTAGCATGAGGATCGGTCTTCGTAAGTAAGGGGCATGAGATTTCGGTTTATAACTTGTCACGCATATCCTCTTAGTTGTGTCACTTTAACCTTAATCACCTTCAAGATGCTTATGATAGGGGCAATGAGAGCTGAAAGCTATAAGTACCATAATTTTTGGGAGCTCTTTATGAGACTTGAATCCCTACTTCCTTTTATAAAGGCCTTTCTTCCACCATTATACTGAGTCTCCACCTTCTATCTTTATGCACCTACTTTGAGAGCATAGTGGCCATTCTTAGTTGTATGTGCATTGTCCCAAGACTAGTTGATTGATGCATACTTTGATATTGCTTGTTTTAAACTATTGTATCTAGTCACTCTTATGAACTTTGAAGGTGTCCTATGCATTTATATTTGCTACTATATTGAGGGACAAGCTGAATGCTATTATGCTATGTTTTCTTTATGTGAAACAAGCAAACGTCTTGCAAAGCATTGTTATTAATGAATCTTTTGTTTGTGACTTTTCATGTTGCATCATAGTTTCTTTGCTTATTCCTAGAACTTTGTCTTTCATGTTATGATTGAAGTACTATGATCCATGCTTTGAATGTTTTGCAAATACTTTGATCAAGTCTTTGATGGTGCATGTCACCTCAAAAATTATTCTTTCTTTTATCACTTACCTACTCGAGGACGAGCAGGAGTTAAGCTTGGGGATGTTGATACATTGCAAATGTATCTATAATTTTTGATGTTCCATGCTTGGTTTTATCTACTTTCTTGTGTTTTGTTCCAACTTTGGAGTACTTTTCATATGATTTCTTGGACTAACCTATTGTCAAGATGTCACAGTGCCAGTTGCCTGTTTTCTGCTGTTTTTGGTTCTAGGAAAGTCAGAAAATCAATATTCTCGGAATTGGACGGGACAAAAGCCAAAGTTCCTATTTTACCGAAAGACTCACGAAGCCAGAATACGAGACGGAGGAGGGCCAGGGCCTGGCCACACCCCCCAGGCGCGGGCAAGCCCTACCCGCGCCACCAGGTGGTGTGGGCCCCCTGGCACTCCACCGACCTTGCCTCCTTCGCCTATAAGAGCCTCCTGATACCAAAACCCTAAATAGTCAAGCCTCCAACCACGAAAATTTCCGCAGCGCCACCGCCACCGAAGGGGAGATTCAGGGGACAGAAAGTCTCTGTTCCGGCACCCTGCCGGGACGGGGAAGTGCCCCCGGAGCCATCTCCATCGATCTCCATCACCGTTGTTGATTCCCATGATGAGGAGGGAGTAGTTCTCTCTCGAGGCTAAGGGTTCTACCGGTAGCTATGTGTTCATCTCTCTCTCTATGCATGATCATATTATGATCATGAGCTTTGTAATCAAGTAGATCTATTCTGCTACTCAAGTGCTTTAATGAATCTTTGCTCTCCCCATGGGTGTGAAAGTGACAGCGTGCTCACCATGGTGGCACTTAGGCTAGAGATTACAAATACTTGTTATGAGTTATATTTGGAGTTGGATATCTTTATGAAATTTTGGTGTTTGTGTGGACTCATCTAGTACTCAAGGTGACAGTGTGGGGTTTTCTAGATGTAAAAGGCTTACTTTGAGGTGTGCTGTTATAGCCCTACCATTGATTAGAGTGTCCAACCGGAGAGTAGTTCAGTGTAGTATCATAAAGAGAAGATATTTATATGAGAGTGTTCACTAGTGAAAGTATGATCCCTAGGCCTTGTTTCTAAGCACTGAAACACCGTTTGCTACTAGATATGTTACATGTTTGCTTGCTTTCTTCTTTATTTCAGTTTGCCTTTAGTATTTTCCACGCCATCAAAGTATTTTCTAGCATCGTTATCTTATATCCATACCACTTGTATTTCACTATCTCTTCGCCGAACTAGTGCACCTATACACCTGACAAGTGTATTGGGTGTGTTGGGGACACAAGAGACTTCTTGTATCTTGATTGCAGGGTTGCTTGAGAGGGAATACCATTGACCACTTCCTCCCTGAGTTCGATAAACCTTGGGTGATCCACTTAAGGAAAAACTTGCTGCTGTTCTACAAACCTCTGCACTTGGAGGCCCAACAACTGTCTACAAGAATAGAAGTGCATAGACATCAGCTGCTAGGATTCTTGGGCATGTACGGCAGGACCAACAACGTATAAAAGACCGAGACGGCATGCATCTAGAGCTGTTTAAAGGTACTGCTAGCTACGCTCTTACCAAAGAAGAGAAGGAAATCTTTTTTGAAGTCCTTTACAGTATCAAGGTCCCGTCTGGTTTCTCGTCGAACATAAAGGGAATAATAAATATGGCAGAGAAAAAATTTCAAAACCTAAAGTCTCATGACTGCCACATGCTTATGACCCAGCTGCTTCCGATTGCATTGAGGGGACTCCTGCCGGAAAATGTTCGAGTACCCATTGTGAAGCTATGTGCATTTCTCAATGCAATTTTTTCAGAAGGTAATCAGTCTAGATAGTCTACCAAGGTTACAGAAAGATGTGGTCCAATGTCTTGTCTGCTTCGAGTTGGTGTTCCCACCATCCTTCTTCAATATTATGACGCACCTCCTAGTTCATCTAGTCGAAGAGATTAACATTCTCGGAGAAGATGCTAGGCCAGAAGGAAGCATCTCAAAGGGATATGGAACAGAGGAGGTCATTGAGTTTTGTGTTGACTTTATTCCTGACCTGAAGCCCATCGGTGTTCCTGAATCACGACATGAGGGTAGACTTACTGGAAAAGGCACACTAGGAAAGAAAGCAAGGATATGTATGGACAGACATTCTCTCACTAAAGCACACTACACAGTTCTGCAAAGTTCCACCTTGGTGGCTCCGTATATCGAGGAACACAAGAATATTGTACACTCCAACAACCTGGGGAAGCATGGCTCCTGGATTAGAGATGAACACATGAGGACTTTCAGCGGTTGGTTGCAGACATATCTCATGAATGACATAAATGTTGGAGAGCAGTTGTACTTGTTGGCTAGGTCACCATCTTCGACTATATTGACTTTCCAAGGGTACGAGATAAATGGGAATACATTTGACACGATCGCCCAAGATAAAAAGAGCACCAATCAAAACAGTGGTGTCCGATTTGATGCTACAGACGAGAATGGGCAAAAGGATACATATTATGGTTACATAGAGGAGATATGGGAACTTGACTATGGACCTTTTTTAAGGTTCCTTTGTTTCGGTGCAAATGGGTCAAGCTGACAGGAGACGGGGTTGAGGTAGACAAGAAATACGGAATGATAACAGTGGATCTCAGCAACCTTGTGTATAGAAATGAACCATTTGTCCTAGCCAATGATGTGGCTCAGGTTTTTTATGTGAAGGACATGTCTACCAAACCGAGAAAAAGGAAAGATAAGCAAAAGAATACAGCATCCGATGAGCCAAAGCGCAACATAGTTCTTTTAGGAAAAATAAACATCGTGGGGGGTGGAGGATAAGACAGACATGTCAGAAGATTATGATAAGTTTCATGAAATTCCGCCCTTCGCTGTGAAGGATGACCCAAGCATCTCGTTAAGTAAGGAAGATGCTCCATGGTTACGTATTATAAGAAAACCCTAACGATAGAGATGTGTGGATGTTGGTGATGTACAATATTATTAAACCTTTATTTTTAATGATCTGCTTATGTGTATATGGATATGAACTATCTCGATCTCAATAGGTAGTATTGCAACTTGCTGTGGCCATACATTTATTAATATTAAAACATAAAAAATAGTCATAATCTTATCTAGCCCTATAGTGCACAGCTTCAGGGTCGTCTTCGGAATCGTCATCGTCATCATCGTCGCTTGTAGCACGCGGCTGGATGTCTACTAAAACATGGCGGGAAGGGGGGGGATGGCGGGAAGCGGGGGAAATGGCAGGAAATATGTTTTAGTCCTAGTTACTAGTTTTAGTATTAAATATTATATTCCTAATGAGTATATTATTTTTTGTGAATATTTTGGTATATTACATGTATTTTTCTGTTTTTAAATAATAAAACTATATTTTTCCAACATTTGTACTAAATATAATTGTCGTCGGATTGAGGACAAGTACGCCATGAGGGGGTCCTCGAGGCGTGCGGGAGAGAGGGGTGTGAGACGTACGGTGTTCCGGGACGGTGAGCACACAAGTTTACCCAGGTTCGAATCCGCCGGCTTTGGACGGACCATACTCCTGCTAGCAATCCAGTAATACGGCAGAGCCGGAATATGGGTTACAAGGGTTTCGCCTGTGTAAGTTGAGATTGTAGACTATTGAGGTGTCTGGTCTTAAAGGCTCTCCCTAGGACAGCTTATATAGATATCCGGCCTAGGGTTTACAGGAGAGACCAATCTAGCTACGACTAAGAGTTGGTTACAGAGTACATCTTGAACTACAAGTAACATTATGGGCCTAAGTCGGTAAGTCTTCTGGGCCTTCCCGTAGTCGGATTGGACTCCGTCTTCTCTCCCTAACTAGGCCGCCCGTGAAGCAAAGCTCTAACCCGAACTGGGCCACCCTGGTCAGTGAGGAGCTGTGAGGATACCCGGAAAGTATATCCCCAACAGTAGCCCCCGGAGGCCTCCAAGATCCAAAGTCGGATTTTTATCATCGTCCAGCTTGATCTTGGGCTTGCAGAATCTTGAAGGGTTCCTCAAACTTCACAACAAAAAATACGATCCTGGTCTTAAAAATAAGTCGGACCTTTCAATTGGTTACTCGGATTTTCCACCTCGCTTTTAAACTAAGCCGGAACTTGGTCTCTAACGCCACCTGACACAAGCATGGTCAAGTCACATCATCTGACTGACGTTCCGTCAGCACGACCGTTGGTGGGTCCGCGGTTCGTGGAACCGAGGCGCCGTTTCAATGCGCGCGTGGAGATCGAGGCGACGCAATCATCGCGCGGGTCCTTCCCAGTTCTTTCCATGATGCGTGGCAATTACACTGTAGCGTTTGCACGAATCTTGGCGCAGGTAGGTGCATATAAGGGGTTTAGATTCCTTCTTCTCCTCTCCACCAGTCCTTCGTCGTTCCTTTCTTCCCAATACTCCAGCGCGCCCAGAGCCTTTTCGTCGTCCTCCCACAGAGCTCCTAGCGCTGCCACTTTAAGGTCACCTTTTCCACCGGAAAAGAAAATGGCTTCATCCTCTTCTTCCTCTCTGGCGGCGGCGGCGGCATCATCGGCGGAAGCAGCTGCGGAGAAAGAGAGCTTCCGAGGAATCTGGATCCCCCGCGCCCTCGACGACGACGGCCTCAAAAACATGGAGAAGGAGGGGCTTCTCGCCGCCGGCAACTGGCGGAGCGGTTCCGGCGAAACCGTCCCCAATCCGCGCGAGGGCGAGCGTGTCCACTTCGGCACCCATCTGGACCGAGGTTTGTCCTTTCCTCCCTCGGAGTTCTTCTCCGAGGTGATTGACCACTATGGAGTTCAACTCCATAATCTTCCTCCCAATTCTCTTCTAGAGATGAGCGCATATGCTGCGCTTTGCGAGGGCTTTCTCAGCATTAGGCCGAGTTTGCTTCTCTTCTGGTACTATTTCCATGTCCGGAGAAATTCCATTACTGCCGGTGTTCCTTACATCACCGGTACAATTAGTTTTTCTGTTAGACGAGACTGGGCATATCCCAAAATTTCTGCCAGTGACTCGGTCAAACAATGGCCAGCCACTTTTTTCTATCATAGGGATATTCCGGCTCCCAGCAAAGCTACTACTTTGCCGGCTTTTATCGACGGAGCCGCCACAGCCCAGCCTTCCTGGGATGAGGCTGCTCCGGCTCTCACCGATGATCTGATCCTCGCTAAGAGGCGGATCGAATATCTTATCAAGCACAAGGGTCTGAAGGGATCCGACTTGGTCCAATGTTGGGTCTCACGTCGGATCCAGCCACTTCAGTACCATGGGGATAGACTGATGCACTCCATCACGTCTTCCAAAAAAGACTCTCTCCGCATCAGCCCCAAAGCCTACACCATCCAAGGTTACATAAGCCAGATCAAGTGGCTGATCAAGGAGCGGATCGAGAGGAAAATTCTGGAGATTTCTCTGGATATGCACACGGCGGAAAATCCCGTGGTAGCGGTAAGCTTCCATCAGTACACCTTTTACGTGTTTCAATCTTTAAGTTATATACTGCAATGCTGATATGTTTTCTTATTTTCAGCTTGCTGATCTCCCCAAGTCGAAGCTTGCTCCACTCGAAGGATATCCTCCTGAGTTTTCT
The DNA here is from genome assembly GCA_910589775.1 of Avena eriantha. NCBI lineage: Eukaryota > Viridiplantae > Streptophyta > Magnoliopsida > Poales > Poaceae > Avena > Avena eriantha. The sequence continues at coordinate 160,384,564 of OU342742.1, read as the reverse complement.
CAGGAGACTGAAGTGGTCCCATTGCCGGACCTTGCGTTTAAGAAGCGCAAAGCTCCGACAGTGGCTGTTGGCACAAAGGAAGTGCCCATTGTGAAGAGGTAACTTTCATTTCACAATTTCCGCCTTTGTACCTTTCTCGAATTTCTTTCTGAGATGTAATGTTTCCGACTTTACTACATTCTCAGAGCAAAGCCTCTCATCAAGGGTAAGGGGAAAGGGATTCCTGTGAAGCCCCTGCGACAGACGAAACTTACCATATCTTCCCCTGCTACAGCTCCTCCGACTCCTGTCCCTCAACCTTCTGCAACACCGGCGATTACTCCTTCTCCGGTTGTTGCAGAAGATCCGGCTCCTTCAACGGCGTCTATGATCCTTGGATCGCATATTGACGTCACCATGGGTGCGTCAGCTCAAGATAAGGGTGAACCCTCTCCGGGTAATGATCCCTCGGCTGAAGTCTTCACGACAACCTCCTCAGCAACCCTGGACTTGCCAAATTTGGCTTGTCCCGGAAATCTGCAGAGGAGATCCATCGGCTGGCCAGGCAAGTCCTGGACAAAAGCCATCTATCCCCCGAAGAGGAAGCGCAAGAAGTAGAGGACGTCAAGTTCTCTGACCTTCTCGCTCAAGTCCGCCTTCGCGAGGAGAGGATCAGGACTGGCGAGCTTCCAACAACCCCAGTAATTCCTCTTACCCTCGCCGAGAAGGTGGCAGCTGAGGTGAACGCGGGTTTAGACAAACTCACCCGCGAGCAATATGTAAGTCAAAATTCCAACTCTTGTTTTTTACCTTATGTTATGTCATATCCTCTAGCCCCCAAGCATGAAGTAGGATATAGAAATCCGGGTTTATGCTTTCATTAGGATGCTAAAGAACGAACTAGTGTAGCCCCCAAGGCTCGTGCTGATATTTAGCAAAAATATTAGCCCGAGTCTTAAGTAGCTTTCTGACTTTGGGTATTCTGACTTACAGAAAGTATGTTCCTATAACCAGGAATTGTTAAAAAATGTCTGTGATAAGCGGAGAGAGATCAAAGCTCTCCGGCTTAAAAATGTTGAGCTCAAGGTAGCCAAGGATGAAGCTGAAGGTAAACATTCCGAGATTCAAACCTTGTCTTTTGCTTTTTCAATGTCGAATTTTTCTAAACTGTTGTTCTTTTTGACTTACAGCGTTGGTGAAACAATCCATCACTATGATTGAAGAGGCCGAGAACCTCAAGACCCTAGTGGTGGAGAACAAGGGACTTCGCCAAGAGCTGGATAAGCTCAAGGCGGATCATGAAAGGAGCATAGCTCAAGTCATTGAGTCCTCCTCCATGGCCACTGAAGAGCGCGATCTCAAGATTGCCGCTCAAGATAAAGTTATATCGGACCTCAAGAATGAGCTTGGCGGAGAGAAACATCTCTCCGAAGCGCTCCGGGCTGAACTCCAGGAGAAGACCAAGATTGACGACGTCATTCTTGGTACGTTCCATCTGTCTGATTTATCATTTCTTCGACTTTCATCAATGTCGGATTTTCATTGACTTGTTTTGTGTAAAGGTCCTCTGAACTTGACGGACTCCTCCTCGTCCGAGCCCCGCACTCACCGGCTTACCCAAGTCGGTGATCTTCTTCATGACTACCGCCAGTCCCTTGAGGACATTGGCGAGTCTCTCAGGATTCCGGATATGCCAAGCATGTCGGACTTCTAGGTGCAGGAGAAGGCCAAGGAGATGCCGCAGCTCGTTCGGGACTGGAATATGTCCTACGCGCGGACTGGCACGCAGAACGCTCTCACCATGGTCATGAGCCACCATGGAAACATGGAGATATGGCAAGTGACCAGAGGGTACTGCAAAGTAGACGAAGACGACCAGGAGCAGGACCTTCAAGCTATCATGCACTCCTGCGCCGGATACGGGTGCCACGTAGCAGACCTGACCAGCTACGAGGTGCCCTTCTTCACCCGCGTGGATACTCCGCCACCTCCTCCAGAAGACGCTGAAGAAGCTTCCGACGATGAACGGACCACCTCGGATCCGGACATCTCGGCACGATATCAAGGCGGAGTAACCAGCGATCCGACAGTTCCTTCATCTCCTCCTGCATCATAGATCAGAAAACTATGTATTATTCTGGAAAGACATGATGGGTTTTTGTAAATATTAAGTACTATGACTTTTGCTAGTGCTAAGTTTTTTATCTATTCAGCACTTTTGTCTTAAATTTTTTATGTGCCTGAAATGTTTTCATAAGCACTTAGAATTTTCCGTCTCTACTTATCGTTTATCTGGCTTTCCGCCTCGTCCCTTTCGTGAGCCGGCTAAACCTCAGCCGGAAACTTTGCCGAGCAATGGAGCTCAATTGCTAAACCAGTTTAAACTCGGAAACAAAGCCGGCTTCCAATACCAACAATTCACTACTCGGAAGATACCCCCATCCAACAATCAGACAAATAACCCAAGTAAAGACTATAATTTTTTAAAGTTATACCCGAAGGTAGCAGTTTTAGAATCGGAAATCTAAACCAGAACGAACATGAGCATAAAGTACTTTCAAGCATTCTGGGATTTTCGACTATGACATGATCATTAAGAAAAAAGATGGTAAAAAACTTCTTAGAAAAACTTTGAGGTAACCAAAACTTTTATTTCTCACAGAACATGTACATATGTATGATTACAAAGAAGAATAAACTAAGAATAAAAGGGACATAGCTGAACAATATTCCACGGTCTGTCTAATTCATCCGGATTTGTACTGCCCCCAGCTCTCTTTCTCTTCTTAGTAGCAGGTCTTTCTTTGTTTGGCCTTATGTCAGTTAAGTAGTACGATCCATTGTGCAATACTCGACTAACTAAAAAGGGCCCTTCCCATATTGGGAAAAGTTTGTGCTTCCTTTGTTGCACAAGCCGGAGAACCAAATCACCTTTATTGAAAGATCTAGTTCGGACTCTCTGGCTATGATACTTGCGTAACTTTTGCTGATAGGCTGTAGATCTCATTTCAGCAACGACGCAAACTTCTTCAACTAAGTCGAGATCATTTTGTCGAGAAATCTCGGCATCCTCTTCGATATACGCGGCCACTCTAGGAGAAGTATGAATCAAATCACTAGGAAGAACTACTTCTGCGCCATAGACCAAGAAGAAAGGTGTATATCCTGTTGACCTGTTCGGAGTTGTTCGCAAACTCCAAATTACAGAGGGTAGTTCCTCTGCCCAAGCCCCCGCAGCACGTCTTAGTGGTGCTTCGAGTCTTGGTTTCAAGCCTTGTAGAATTAAACCATTTGCTCTTTCGACTTGTCCGTTAGCCTGTGGATGTGCGACTGACGCAATGTCAAGCCGGATATTTTGCTCGTCGCAGAATTCAACCAACTCTCCCATAGAAAAATTACTCCCGTTGTCCCTGATAATGCTATGCGGATAACCATACCGGATTATAACATCCTCGACAAATCTTTTGGTTGTTGCTCCATCACAACTAGTGATAGGTTTAGCCTCGATCCATTTCGTGAATTTATCCACCATCACTAAGAGGTGAGTAAATCCACTTGGAGCTCGTTTAAAAGGTCCTACCATATCAAGCCCCCAGACCGCAAAAGGCCATGTTATAGGTATTGTTCGCAGCTGATCAGCCGGAACATGAGCTTGCTTGGCGTACTTTTGGCAGCCTTTGCATGTCTTGACTAATCGTTCGGCATCTGCCTGAGCTGTAAGCCAGAAAAAACCATGTCAAAAAGCTTTTGCCACTAAAAATTTGGCCGCGGCGTGGTGACCACACTCGCCTTCGTGGATTTCTCTTAAGATTTCCACTCCTTCTTCCAGAGATACACAACACTGAAAAACCCCAGAAACACTCCGTTTATGGAGCTTACCTTTAACAACAGTATAGGCTTTTGCTCGTCGGATAATCTGCCGGCTCAGCACCTCGTCTTCGGGTAATTTGCCATCTACCAAGTAATCAAGGTAGGGTTGAGTCCAGCTGGGAATTATAGCCAGAACTGCTATTAAAGGTGAGTCGGATTTGGTCGGATATTCCTCGTCTACTCCTTTTATCGAGGGAACTTTGAGGTGCTCTAAAAATGCGCCATCCGGAACCTCTTTCCGCGCAGAGCCTATTCGAGATAATGCATCTGCTTCCTTGTTTTCTGCTCGAGGGATGTGTTGAACTTCAAACCCCTCGAACAATTTAGATAGATCATCCACGACAGCTTTATATGCTGCCATGTGCTTATTTGCATTACAAATATCCAAGACTTGCTGAGCAACAAGATCCGAATCTCCGTAACACATCAAACGTTGGATGGCAATATCCTTAGCAATCCGGATTCCATGCAGCAGTGCTTCATACTCGGCAATGTTGTTTGTCGCTGTGAAGTGGATCTGCAACACGTATAAAAGTTTATCTCCTTGGGGTGATTTGAGCACTACGCTAGCCCCCGAGCCCCCTTGAGCCTTGGATCCGTCGAAAAAGAGGGTCCAATATTCTGACTCGGGGAGGACCGTGTTCTCCTTGGTCTCTGTCCAATCAGCGACAAAGTCGGCAAGGATCTGGGATTTGATTGTTGTCCGGGGTTTGTACTCAATATCGAAAGCTGCAAGCTCTATACCCCATTTGGCGACGCGTCCTGTGGCATCGCTATTGTTGATTATATCTCTCATGGGAGCTTTGCTCACCACGGTAATTGGATGGTCCTGAAAATAGTGTCGTAACTTACGAGATGCTAGAAAAACACCGTAAGCCAACTTTTGATAGTGCGGATATCGCTGTTTTGATTCTGTCAGGACCTCGCTGACAAAGTATGTCGGACGCTGCACCAGGTGCTCCTGATTTTCTTCTGGTCTCTCCACTACCATAACTATACTAACAACCCTATTTGTCGCAGCAATGTAAAGCAACATCGGTTCCTGAGGTTCCGGCGCTGCAAGGATAGGAGCAGATGAGAGTACTTTCTTCAGGTCTTGTAGTGCAGCTTCAGCTTCGTCAGTCCAGACAAAATTCTTGGTCTTCTTCAGGAGTTTGTATAATGGTGCGGCTCTTTCACCAAGCCGGCTTACAAATCGACTGACCGTAGCAATGCAACCAGTTAATCTTTGTACGTCCTTCAGGCGAGTTGGCCTGGAAATATTGAGAATAGCCTTGATCTTGTCGCGGTTCACCTCTATACCTCTTTGAGATACGATAAAACCTAACAATTTTCCGGCTGGTATTCCAAAGAAACACTTCTTCGGGTTAAGCATGATGTTACATTTTCGTAAATTGGCAAACGTCTCCTCCAAGTCGGAAATCAATGTTTCCTTCTTTTTGGACATGACCGTGATGTCATCCACGTATGCATGTACATTGCGTCCGAGTTGATCGTGGAGGCAACGCTGCATCGTGCGCTGGTACGTAGCTCCTGCGTTCTTCAGCCCAAAGGGCATCGTAACATAACAGAAGGTTCCGAAGGGGGTTATGAATGAAGTTTTGATTTTGTCAGATTCCTTCATCCGGATTTGGTGATAACAAGAATATGCGTCGAGAAAACAGAGGAGTTCCGAGCCTACCGTAGAATCGATAACTTGATCAATTCTAGGCAGAGCGAACGGATCTTTTGGACAAGCCTTGTTCAAGGCAGTATAATCAACACACATCCTTAAATCAGTGGTGTCCTTTTTAGGGACCATTACAGGGTTGGCCGACCAATCAGTATGGATGACCTCTTCTATGAATCCGGCTAACTCGAGCCGCGCTAGTTCCTTAGCTATTGCCTTACGCTTTTCATCACCAAACCGTTGCAAGGACTGTTTGACGGGTTTAGCGTTCGAGTTTACATTTAGAGAGTGCTTGGCAAGTTCCCTAGGTACTCCGGTCATGTCAGATGGCTGCCATGCGAAGATATCTTGATTTGCTCGGAGGGAACTTGACGAGCGCGCTTTCCTATGCTCTACTTAAGCCTGCGCCTATCTAGGTCACCTTGGAGGGGTCATCATCCTTCAACGACGTCGTCTTCGTCTCTTCTGATGCCTTGAACTCCGGATTTGGCTTTGTCACCTCTTTCTTTGTTACGGGCATCTCGGACGGATCTATGCTCTTCTTGATCTCCTGGTACTCCTGGGCATGCAGCACGGCTTTGGCAAAGGCGGCATTTCCATCCTCGCACTCTCGTGCTTTCTTCGGGTCTCCCCTGATGGTGATCACGCCGTTGGGACCTGGAATTTTCATCATATTGTAAATGTAACACGGACGAGCCATAAAAGCCCAGTAAGCCGGACGTCCGAATATAGCGTGGTATGCGCTCTTGAATGGGACCACTTCGAAGGAAAGTGCCTCCGTTCGATAATTTTTTGGTGTTCCAAAAGTAATATCCAAAGTGATCTCTCCCAAGGAATTAGCTTGTATTCCTGGGATAACTCCGTGAAAAATCACAGAGCTATGGTTAAGCTGTGTTTCCGAGATCTTCATCCGGCGTAGCGTTTCTACATAGAGAATGTTGATGCTGCTATCGCCGTCCATGAGGGTCTTGGAGAAACCATAACCGTCAATAAGTGGATTGACGATTAAGGCGTATTTTCCTCGCCTGTGTAGCTTAGGCGGATGACCAGCTCGGCAAACGTTATTGCCACTTTCGACTAGTCCAGATACTGAGGGACAGCCGAAACTGTTGCGTTGAGCTCGTGGAGAACTGCTTTCTTGACCTTTGCTGGTTGAGATCCGAGGAAGGTGACGTAAGTGTCCTTCTTGATAGGAAAAGTTTTCTTCCCTTCCGACTTGGGATTTGAAGCATCGGCTTCCTCCATGTCGGAATCTTCCTTGGTCTCTTTGTCTTTTTCGGGATTTTTCTTTCCCTTCTTCCGCTTAGCTTTGTAGCCCGCGGTATCATCTCTTTTGTTGTCGTCGTTAAAACGACATCCAGCGTTGGTGTGGGACGAGCCCCCATTGGCGTCCAAGTGATGCACACATGGGTTATTGGCGTCCAAGTGATGCACACATGGGTTATTGGCGATGTCGGCCCAAGTGTAGGTTTTGCCTGGTTGTTGCTCTCCTCTACCTTGGACCCTTGATGTCCCACGGCCACGCCCGCGGCCTCCGCCGCGCCCTCTTCGTCCTCTAGACCCGGAAACAGTAGTGACTACTGCCGTCTCCGCGTTGGGTTTTTCTTCCGAGGTGTTTTTGCACTTCTGAGCCTGTTGCTTTGTCTTTGCTGACTAAGGTACAGCCAGGACGTTGAGTAATCCTTCTGCATCGTCGTCAACATCTGCATACTTCGTCGCTGTTTCTATCATCTCTCCCAAATTAGTGACCTTGTCACATTTCAAGCGATGGCGCAGTAAACCAATTGGGAGACCTGCAATGAAAGCTTCAATCGCAGTTTGATCATTTACTCCCTCGCAGGAGATTTTGGTGTCAATCCATCATCCAAGATAATCTCGGCAAGTTTCTCCGGCTTTCTGGGTGCAACGTTGTAGGTCTCCAACCGTACAGGGCCTCCGATATGTGCCTTCGAAATTCCAAAAGAACGCACTTTGTAAGTCATACCAATTATGGATGGTGTTTGCTGGAAGTTCATTGAGCCATGATCTTGCCGTCTTCCGCAGCATAAGTGGGAGATATCGGGTTGCGACCAGGTTGTTTCCGCCTTTAGCGATGCAGCAAGCTTGGAAGAAGTCCTGTAACCAGGTGTCTGGCCGAGCAATGCCGTCGTAGGCTTGAATATGTCTTGAGATAGCAAATCCTTCCGGGAATTTTGTAGCTCTGATGCGTGGTCTGAAGCACTTTGGGCCCACGTACACGTCATCGTTTTCGTAGCGCCGAGCCTCTATGTTGGAGTTGATCCTGTGCCTTGCATCGTTCAGGGATAGGGATCATCCCGAATATCGGCTGTGGCAGCGGTGCCTTGGAGCCGGACTTCGACTTCTGCCACCACCTCCTCCTCCATGTCGTCCTCCTTGACCTCCTTGGGGGCCGTTGTGATAACTATGCTGTGGAGAGGGTGGTGCAGCTGGGTTGTTTCCGGCTGATCGCCGGCCTCCGTCCGGAGTGTCATTATTCCGGTTCCAGAGAGGTTCTTGACTATGACGAGCCCCCTGCCGGTTTATGCCAGCGTGGTTTCCGTCGTTCCTTCGTCCATCGTTCCCACCATGGTGAGGCTCAGCCGGACGGTTTTCATGCCTAGGAGGTGGCATTTTCTGACGATCTTCCTCCCGACGTTTCTCTTTATCTTCTCCTTTTCGGGGAGGATTCCTCGGAATCAGTGCAGCGATCGCGTATTTCTCGGCTGCTGGAGCGACGTTGCTCCAGTTATGTGTAGTTCTGCAATGCTGTCCTGACGATCCGGTTCTTGAATAATTGTCTTCCCTGCGTTCGGGGTGACGATGTTGCGCCCGATCATAGTGGGATCTTACGTCAGCCCATGTTGGATCTGTGCGACACTGGTCGGAATTCGGGACCAGCTTTTGACTCCCAGACAGGGCGACCTTTTGCTGCTCCAGTCCCTTATTGAGTAGCTTGATACCCAAACGTATCTCCTCTGGTCCTGGATTAGCCGACAGAATTTCGCGAGCTGCCACGGTATTTTGCACTGGTGTTGGGTAAACCCAATCTCCCCTGCTGTCCTTCCGTGGCTTTCCATCTCATCTCCAAAAAGGACGGCACGGACACGTGGGAATTGGTTGTCATCTATGTGACGCTTCCATGTCTTCTGATGTAGACGGGACATATACTCCTTGTTTGACATGCGCTTCTTCTCCACCTCGATGTTTTTGGCTTCATCAAGGAGTTGTTGACGACGCGCTTCTAGGGCTTGGGCCCTTTCGTCCAGCTCATCTGCAGTAAGTTCTGCAGCTGTAGGGATAGGTGTGGTTAATGCGGCATCGATGAGTTTACGCGCACCTTTAGTGATCACGTGTCCATCCACCGATGCTTCTTTTTTCGGCTCGTCTGGGATAAGTGCTCCATCCGAGTCTTCCTCGTATTCCTCGGCAATCACCTCCTCTGCCAGAGGGTCTTTTGCCGGGGTCTTGTTCTTCTTGTTCCTCTTCTTTGCCTTCTTGGCAGCGCCGGTAGCAAAGACGGCTTTGGGTCTGTTTCCCGGAGTCAAGCTCTGATCGGTACTTTTAGACATCTGGACTTCGAGATTGTCTCCGACTTCCATATCGTCCTGCGTTTTGGGAGAGTGGTCCCCGGATCCTTCGTCCATGGCTTCTCCATCTTCTGCAGCTTTGGAGTTATACTCCTCATCATATTCAACGGAGAACTTTCGGAAATCTGCCGACGTCATGGATTCATCCGAGGATGCGGGAACGTCGGCGTTTGTTCCAATTGCCTCCAGCATCGAGTCGGTGTTTTCTCCAGCATCAGCAGAGCCGGATCCGGATCCAATATATCCGACGAAGTGTGATGCGTGCTTCCTGAGGTACCTGCGTCTTTCGCGATCAGCCATATCGAAACTTTTAACGGTTTTGAGGATTGCATCTACGCTAGTGCCTTGTAGTATCATACATCTTAGTGTGTACATGAGGAAAGGCCTGTCTGTCCCGATATCGTCAGAGTCGGAATCAGTGTTGCTGATGTGCTCCTTCTGTATTTCGATCTCCACGGGTGGGTCGATCTGGGATCCGGCTTCTCCAGGGAGATCCACTCCAGATTCGACTTGAACCGTGAGGTCTTCTTCAGGCTCATATTTCTCCACTATCTCCGCAACTGGTGCGGGCTGGGTGGGGTTAGGGTTTTCTGAGATCCGGAACTCTGTCGCCTCCGCAGACAAAGGGGACCCAGAAGATTCTTGTGATTCTATCATCAGCGCTGGGGTGGGTTGGGCAGGTTTAGCGAAACCGATGTAAACATCGATCTCGCCAAAAGACATGATAGTATAGGCAGTCACGGCCTCCCTAGCCGGAATCCAAGTCTAGTCGAGAACGATGAGAGGGACGTCGCTGGCGTAGAGGATGCGACCGACGGCGATGGTCTCGCCGATTCCGATTCTTGCAGATTCCGCTCGGAACGCAGATCCGAAGCTCACTTTCCCCACGGTGGGCGCCAACTGTCGTCGGATTGAGGACAAGTACGCCATGAGGGGTTCCTCGAGGCAAGCGGGAGAGAGGGGTGTGTGACGTACGGTGTTCCGGGACGGTGAGCACACAAGTTTACCCAGTGTCGAATCCACCGGCTTTGGACGGACCCTACTCCTGCTAGCAATCCAGTAATACGGCAGAGCCGGAATATGGGTTACAAGGGTTTCGCCTGTGTAAGTTGAGATTGTAGACTATTGAGGTGTCTGGTCTTAAAGGCTCTCCCTAGGATGGCTTATATAGATATCCGGCCTAGGGTTTAAAGGAGAGACCAATCCAGCTACGACTAAGAGTTGGTTACAGAGTACATCTTGAACTACAAGTAACATTGTGGGCCTAAGTCGGTAAGTCTTCTGGGCCTTCCCGTAGTCGGATTGGACTCCGTCTTCTCTCCCTAACTGGGCCGCCCGTGAAGCAAAGCTCTAACCCGAAGTGGGCCACCCTGGTCAGTGAGGACCTGTGAGGATACCCGGAAAGTATATCCCCAACAATAATACTTATTAAACAATAGATAATATCATTTAAGTTGTATAATAAAGTATGATAATAGATTTAAATTATAGATTTTCTTTTTCTGAAATTTTTGATATATAATACATAATTTTCTGAAAACTATAAACCATTTTTGGCTTTGGCGCCAAAAATAACCTTTAGCTCCGGTTTGACAAACCGGGGCTAAAGGTCACCCAAACCGGGGCTAAAGGTCACCCAAACCGGTACTACAAACTAGGGCTAAAGGGTGAGCGCGCACGGAAAGAGTGGCGGGAGAAAATACCTTAGCCCCGGTTTGTATTACAACCCGGGGCTAAAGGGAGTGGTATAAACAGTGGCGAAGCGTGGCGAAAATAGAAGAGGGGGCAAATTTCATATGAAAACACACGATGTGCACAAAAAAATTAAGACATGGTACGAACTAAGTGATATTAGATGGTGGAATCATGGTGAGATATATATAGCTTTTGTTGAAATATAGGGTGGGCTCTAGGCCCATCTAACAATTTTTGAAAAATCCCTAAGGGCCCATTCATGCTCGGCAAGGCAAGTGGGGGGGGGGAGTTTAGTCCCACATTGCTAGTGGAGAGAGATGAGCACCAACATATAAGGTGAGATCTTCTACCATTTGCATGTGGTGTGAGAAGAAGAAGAGGAGCTCCACACGCGCGCTCCTCCTCCGACGCACGCACGCCCGCCTCGCCACGCCACGCCACGCCACGCCTCGCCTCGTCACGACGCGCGCGCGCCGCGGGTTGCGGGAATCTCGCCGAGCCGATGTGTTCTTTTTGTCGCACGGAAACGGGATACAAACGGTTTTAACTGAAATGCTAATGAGGCTTAAGTGCTGGGGTTAATGTTTTGTCTTAAGTGCTGGCGTTACTAGTACTTTATTACAGGCGTTTCAGTCTTTCATTGCGGGCGTTTCTTTCCGTTGAACCGTCCTGGCATGTGCCTATATACGGAGGAGGTCGTCCTCTCCGGGAGATACAGAGCAGAACCATATGCTTCCGCCCCTTGTCGTTCCTCTCACTGTTGCTGCCTCCGGTGATCCCACCCCGTCCGCTACGTACACGGCTGATGGGTGAGCAGGCCTCCGAAACCACGCCCTCTCGAGATCCTGTATGGGAGAGGGGCGATTAGGTTTTTGGGGAGCGTCTCCTACGCGACTTCTCGCCAACCTTCAACTACTTCCACTACATCAATGCCTTCTTCATCGCCATGGCTACCATTGGTGATCCGACTGCCACTGAGAACAGGGCAGCCGACGAGGCTACCGCTTCTGCTGCCGTGACCGCTGCTGCTTGGGCCAATTGGCCTACTGGAGGGTACTACATGCTTATCCCTCTTCTGCTAATTTCGATGTGCATAGTACTAGTGATTTCTGTAGATGTCTCTATGATTTGCCTAGTACTGCATAGTTACATAATCAAGTATCAACGTGTCCACATCATGTTCATGATTTATTCCTGGATTAATATAATCGGAAAAATGCCTAGATTCCTAACAATCCAAAAACCTAATATGTGTAGGCATTTTTCGATTCAAAGTTTTGCTGCTGCACTGAAACCTGCCCCGTTTACGGGGACGTACTTTAAGCGTTGGCAGACCAAAACCACCTTATGGCTCACGGCGATGAACGTGTTCTAGGTCGCCGGTGTCACTCCCACTAGAACGATTGCTCCTGATCAGGAGAAGGCGTTTACGGAGGCCACCGACGTCTTTGTTGGAGCCATTCTGAGCGTGATTGGAGATAAGTTGGTTGATGCATATTTACATGTGCGGGTTGCCAAGGACTTGTGGGAGGCACTCGAATCCAAATTCAGTGCAACTAATGCTGGGAGCGAGATGTATATTATTGAGCAGTTCCACGATCACAAAATGGTTGAAAACCGTTCTGTATTGGAACAGGCTCATGAAATACAATGCATCGCAAAGGAGCTTGAGCTCCTGAAGTGCGAGTTACCGGGCAAATTTGTCGCGGGATGCATAATCGCTAAGCTCCCTAATTCCTGGAGGAACTTTGCCACCACTCTGAAACATCAGAGGCGTGAATTCTCAGTAGAGGATGTCATCGGCCATCTGAGTGTTGAGCAGAATTCCAGGGCAAAGGACTCGCATGGAAAAGGAGAAGGGATCTGAGTTGCCAATGTGGTACAGAAGAACTTCAACTCCAACAAGTCCAAAGGGAAGATGGGTGTCCAACAGAATACCGACTTCAAGAAGAAGGGTAACAAGACCTTCAAGAAGGATAAGAAGAAGAGTGGCTGTTTCACTTGTGGTTCGGAGGAACACTGGGCTAACAAGTGCCCACACAAGTTCAAGAAGCCAGGGCAGGACTCTAAGACTGCCAACATGATCGTGAGCAACAATGAAAGTGGAGCATCTGGGTACGGTAATCTATTTACTGTATTTTCAGTTAGCCAGTCTACCGATTGGTGGATTGACACAGGTGCAAATATTCATGTGTGTGCTGACATCTCATTGTTTTCTTCTTATCAGGTCACAGGGAAAGGCTCCGTACTGATGGGGAACGGCGCGACTACTTCTGTTCATGGTGTTGGCACGGTCGATCTGAAGTTTACTTCGGGAAGGATCGTGCAGCTCAAGAATGTGCAGCATGTCCCCACCATCAAGAAGAACCTCGTTAGTGGCTCCCTTCTCTGCAGAGAAGGTTTTAAGTTGGTCTTTGAGTCTAATAAAGTAGTTGTTACGAAATATGGACTGTTTGTTGGAAAAGGTTATGAATGCGGAGGTCTGGTCCGCTTTTCCCTTGCGGATTTTTGTAATAAAGTCGTGCACAATATTCATTCGAATGTTAATGAAACAGAAGTTTGGCATTCACGTCTTTGTCACATTGGTTTCGGTTCTATGACGCGGTTAGCAAAACTGAATTTAATCCTGAGTTTCACTTTAGCCAAAGGTTCTAAGTGCCATTCGTGTGTGCAAGCAAAACAACCTCGCAAGCCCCATAAAGCTGCGGAGGAGAGACACTTGGCACCATTAGAACTCATACATTCTGATCTATGTGAGATGAATGGTGTGTTGACTAAAGCTGGAAAAAGATACTCCATGACACTAATAGATGATTCCACTAGATTTTGCTGTGTATATCTGTTAAACACTAAAAGTGAGGCTCTACACTACTTTAAAATCTATAAAGCAGAAGTTGAGAATCAACTTGAAAAGAAGATTAAACGAATCCGGTCAGATCGTGGTGGAGAGTATTTCTCTAATGAGATTGATTCTTTTTGTGCAGAACATGGTATTATTCATGAGAGGACGCCTCCCTATTCACCTCAGTCAAATGGGGTTGCCGAACGGAAAAACCGTACTCTAAAGAATTTGGTTAACGCCATGTTAGATACATCGGGTTTATCCAAGGCATGGTGGGGGGAGGCTATATTTACATCATGTCATGTCCTGAATAAAGTTCCGACAAAATATAAAGAGATTACTCCCTATGAGCAATGGGAGAAGAGAAGAACAACACTCTCATACTTACGCACATGGGGTTGTTTGGCGAAAGTCAATGTGCCGATCCCCAAAAAGCGTAAGCTTGGACCAAAGACTGTGGATTGTGTTAATTTGGGTTATGCTAAGAAAAGCGTCGGCTATAGATTTCTAGTAGTGAAATCTGAGGTACCTGACGTGGAGGTCGGTACAATTATAGAGTCTAAAGATGCTACATTCTTTGAGGATATTTTTCCTATGAGAGATATGCCAAGCACTTCTAGACAGGAATCAAAAGAGACTCCTGAGCCTGCCATTCCAATGGAATATTATGAAGAAACACCTGATGAAAATCTTGAGGAGGACAACGAGGAAACCCTTGGTAGGGGCAAGAGACAAAGGACTGCAAAGTCCTTTGGTGATGATTTCCTCGTATACCTCGTGGATGATACTCCCACTTCCATTTCGGAAGCCTATGCATCTCCAGATGCTGACTACTGGAAAGAAGCGGTCCGTAGTGAGATGGATTCCATCATGGCTAACGGAACATGGGAAATCACTGATCGTCCCTATGGCTGTAAACCATTGGGATGTAAGTGGGTGTTTAAAAAGAAACTTAGGTCAGATGGTACTATTGAAAAGTACAAGGCTAGACTTGTGGCTAAGGGTTATTCCCAGAAAGAAGAGGAAGATTTCTTTGATACTTATTCACCTGTGGCCAGACTGACCACCAATCGAGTGTTACTCTCGTTGGCGGCCTCGCATGGTCTTCTTGTCCACCAGATGGATGTTAAGATGGCTTTTCTGAACGGAGAGCTAGACGAGGAAATCTATATGCAACAGTCCGATGGCTTTGTGATAGATGGTCAGGAAGGAAAAGTGTGTAAGTTACTGAAATCTTTATATGGCCTGAAACAAGCACCTAAGCAATGGCATGAGAAGTTCAACATAACTTTAACATCTGCCGGCTTTGTTGCTAATGAAGACGACAAATGTGTATACTATCGCTATGGTGGGGGCGAAGGAGTTATACTGTGCTTGTATGTCGACGACATACTGATACTTGGGACAAACCTCCAAGTCATCGAGGAGGTTAAGTCATTTCTATCTCAGAATTTTGAGATGAAGGATCTTGGTGTGGCTGATGTTATCTTAAACATTAAGCTACTGAGAGATAATGAGGGTGGGATTACGCTTCTGCAATCCCATTATGTTGAAAAAGTTTTGAGTCGTTTTGGATATTCGGACTACAAAACTTCTCCAACACCATATGATCCTAGTGTGCGAATCCGAAAGTTTGAAGGCACAGGTAAGGATCAGGTGAGATATTTTCAGATCATTGGTTCACTCATGTATCTAGCTAGCGCTACAAGGCCTGACATCACGTTTGCTATGTGCAAACTGAGCCGGTTTGTTTCTAATCCGGGTGATGATCATTGGCGTGCTGTTGAAAGAATTATGCGCTATCTGAAAGGTACTATGAACTACGGACTTCACTATACCGGGTAACCGTCAGTACTTGAAGGGTATTGTGATGCGAATTGGATCTCTTCTGCTGATGAGATGAAAGCCACAACGGGGTATGTGTTTACCCTTGGAGGTGGTATTGTTTCCTGGAAGTCTTGCAAGCAAACGATCCTAACGAGATCGACAATGGAAGCAGAATTAACAGCATTAGACACATCTGGTGTCGAAGCAGGATGGCTTCGAGATCTTTTGATGGACTTTCCAGTGGTTGAAAAGCCAGTACCCGGCTATTCTTATGAACTGTGACAATCAAACTGTAATTGTCAAGGTAAAAAGTTCAAAGAACAACAAGCAGCCCAACAAACACATAAGAATGAGATTAAAAGCTGTCAGAACTTTAAGAAACTCCGGAGTGATAGCATTGGATTATATCCAGTCGGCTAAGAATCTGGTAGATCCCTTTACTAAAGGGCCATCACGTGTTGTGATAGAAAATGCATCGAGGGAGATGGGAATGAGACCCACATGAGTTGCCATGGTAGTAACCCGACCTATGTGATCAGAGATCCCGTGAAGTAGGATCTGGGAAAACAAGCTAGTGATTAACTGAGGAGAGTAGTTTACTAACCCACTCCGCTGGATATACAATACTCTCAGAAACTGTATGGCAGGTTGACTTTTGTCTTAATGTGTTCCAAAGCTTCTATAAGCAAGATGCTATCCTACAGAGCGATCTTTGGAGGAACACACATATGTGAGCCCGACTACTGGTCACAGTCTATGAGATTGGGGTGATCTCTAGTAAGCTCATGAATAGGCCAGGAGTATGACTAATATGCTCCACCCGAGGGGTCATCCTTCAGCAGCCTAGTACTGGTAAGACTTTTAGTGAAACTCCTTTACGCCAAACTAACAATTCAAGACATAGTCCATTGCTCAGTTGTAAAGAAGTGTAGCTATTTGTTCTAGGTGGATGTTCAACCCTAACAGGTCTCCACTGAAAATACCGGTATATCAAAACAGTGTTGGGAACAGAGGACAATACCATGGGCCTTAGGGATCTGGTGGGGGATTGTTGAAATATAGGGTGGGCTCTAGGCCCATCTAACAATTTCTAAAAATCTCTAAGGGCCCATTCATGCTTGGCAAGGCAAGTGGGGGGGGGGGAGTTTAGTCCCACATTGCTAGTGGAGAGAGATGAGCACCAACATATAAGGTGAGCTCTTCTACCATTTGCATGTGGTGTTAGAAGAAGAAGAGGAGCTCCACACGCGCGCTCCTCCTTCGACGCACGCACGCCCGCCTCGCCACGCCACGCCACGCCTCGCCTCGCCTCGCCTTGCCTCGTCACGACGCGCGCGCGCGCCGCGGGTTAAGGGAATCTCATCGAGCCGATGTGTTCTTTTTGTCGCACGGAAACAGGATATAAACGGTTGTAACTGAAATGCTAATGAGGCTTAAACGTTTTGTCTTAAGTGCTGGGGTTAACGTTTTGTCTTAAGTGCTGGCGTTACTAGTACTTTATTACAGGCGTTTCAGTCTTTCATTGCGGGCGTTTCTTTCCGTTGAACTGTCCTGGCATGTGCCTATATACGGAGGAGGTCGTCCTCTCCGGGAGATACATAACAGAACCATTTGCCTCCGCCCCTTGTCGTTCCTCTCGCTGTTGCTGGCTCCGGTGATCCCACCCCGTCCGCTGCGTACACGGCTGACGGGTGAGCAGGCCTACGAAACCACGCCCTCTCGAGATCCTGTACGGGAGAGGGGCGATTAGGTTTTTGGGGAGCGTCTCCTACACGACTGCTCGCCAACCTTCGACTACTTCCACTACATCAACGCCTTCTTCATTGGCATGGCTACCATTGGTGATCCGGCTGCCACTGAGAACAGGGCAGCCGACGAGGCTACCGCTTCTGCTGCCGCGACCGTTGCTGCTTCGGCCAATTGGCCTACTGGAGGGTACTACATGCTTATCCCTCTTCTGCTAATTTCGATGTGCATAGTACTAGTGATTTCTGTAGATGTCTCTACGATTTGCCTAGTACTGCATAGTTACATAATCAAGTATCAGCGTGTCCACATCATGTTCATGATTTATTCTTGGATTAATATAATCGGAAAAATGCCTAGATTCCTAACAGCTTCCACGCAAATATGTAGGCATTGTGGACAAAAAATAATGAAGTGAATTTACTATAATTTCTCAATTCTCGACCAAAAAATCAGATAACTGAAAATAATGTCTAAGACCTTGCCCATGGTCTAGTCGATTGGAATTGGCCGGTATTAGGTTGACTCGCCTAATTGGTGTGAATTTGGCCAGAATCGGAGCGTCATTGTGGAATTATACTAGAATTTGGTGACTCTGATGCAGGTGTGTTGACGGGTGGGCTGAAATTCCCCTCTCGCCAACCGTTTCCGAGCAAACTGAACAGGACCGGGCGAAAACTAGAAATTTAGGGTAGGAAGGGGTTTATTTGGAGGGAGTTGGATATTTTTTAGTACCAATAGATTGCGGGATCTATTCGGTGTGTGTGTTTTAGACTAAAATTATGAAAGTGCTAATCTTTCTGTCTCCAACTAGATGTCGAAGATTTGTCTAAATTTGAATGTATGCAGTACTAAATAGTATTCAGATATATTCAAAATTTTAACAAACTGCGGCATATATTTCGAGACGGATGAGTAGTACACATGGTATGCCCATGTCGTAAACAAGGGCAACTGGGCAGGGAATCGTGTTTTGATCAATTAGTGGTCAAATGTCAATTAGCTAAACATATTCAACGCTAATGGGCTAGATGAGCAGAGAGTGCTAGTATACGTAGTAATTTGTTTTTTGCGCATTTGAAAGGGGGGCTGTGGCCCAGTTTCATCTCCATGTAGCTGCGCTAGTGGGTATAAATACCCCACCCCCACCTCGGGTCCCGGAGAGCCGCCAGATCACACCAGCGCCTACGCCGTCCGTCGCGCCGCCGCTCGTGCCCGTGAGAAGAGAAGCGCCGCCCCGTCTCCGCCCCGCCCCGCCCCGAGCCGCCCCGAGCCGCACCTCCTCCGCCGCCTCTACAGGTGAGGTCGATTTAAGTACGTATTAGGTTAATTAGTATATAGGTTAAGTATTATGTTAGTATATAGGTTAAGTATTAGGTTTAGTATTAGGTTAAGTATTATAGGTTAGTATATAGGTTAAGTATTAGGTTAATTTAGTTATTAGGCTAGGTTAATTTAGTATATATGTTAAGTATTAGGTTAAGTTAGTATATAGTTAGTATATAGGTTAATTTAGTATATAGGTTAAGTATTAGGTTAAGTTAGTATATAGGTTAATTTAGTATATAGGTTAAATATTAGGTTAAGTTAGTATATAGTTAGTATATTGGTTAAGTATATAGGTTAATTTAGTATATTGGTTAATTTAGTATATAGGTTAAGTATTAGGTTAATTTAGTTATTAGTTAGTATAAATACCCCCACCTCCATCCCGGATGTTAGGTTTACGTTAGTGTTATTAGGGAAATACTTAGTGATTTAGTTACTGTTTATGGTTTATGTTTTATGATTGTTTATTGCTATTATTTAGTAATGCAGCGTCCTCCTCGTCCGAACCTACTGGACTCCGTCGGTTCCGGCGATGTCCGAGCCTGGGCTCCGCCGGGTTGGCACTGGGAGGTGCTATCTGTCGGGACTCGTACCTTGGTGAGGAATCCGGGTATCATCGTCGACCCGGAGCTTTTTTGGTGGTGTCCACGAGGTCCAGGAGCGGCGCAGAGGGAGCCGGCCCCCGACGAGGTGCTACGTCGTCGTATCAGGGAGGAGGACGAGCACGTGCGACGATACATGTATCTTTTAAAGATTAGGTTCTCCAATATCTGGCAGGTTCACGGATCTCACCCGAGCTATTCTCTGGTGATGGTTCCTCTTCTCTGGCTGCAGAGCTCTCGTAGCACAGAACGCGGCAGCCGAGTTCGCTAGTTTGATATGAGCAAGATGTATTAATAATGTACTTTATATTATAAGCGAGATATGAGCGAGATGTATTAATAATGTACTTTATCTTATATTATTGTACTTCTTAATGCAAAATTATTTCATTGTTAGTACGTATTTTTTTCTGTATCCCAGTTGTCGCAATTGTAATATTCTTTTATTAATACAATATTCTTTTTCTGTATTAGTTAAGCTATGGACAGTAGATAGAATGAAGAGGAGCTTCTCAACATGATAGATGAGGGTACTAGGGGTTCTTATTACGATAGCTCTGAGTATTTTAATTTGTCTAGAGGAGACGATGGTGGAGACGATAGTGGAGACGATGGTGCTGACCATGGTGGAGACCATGGTGTAGACATAATAATAACAAACTCTGTCGAGGTATATAAAGCCTCTATCGATCGATCACTAGTATAGATGCACTAATTGATTCGTATATATGTACTGACAAATGTTTCTTCTCTTAGACCTCCGCTTCCAGCCAATCTTCTACAAGGACAAGAGGCCCGACACACAAGTTGCCCACTGATGTCCATTTCAGCGTTAACTTAGTCTCTCCGCTGGGTCAACCGTTGGAGTCCAAAGAATCCGTGAATGTATTTATAACTCAATGCAGAGTGATTGTTAGCGACACCGTCCCGATCACCACGTGAAATTGGAATAAGCCAGGAAAGAAAAGGAATCCAGCTGGAGCTAGTTTGTAGATGACAAAGCGAGAGATGCGATATGGAATTCTCTCATGACACATTTCACCCTACCAGTCTTGGAGAGTGATGAGATCACAGAACAAATGACGAGGAAAGTCAAGCACTTTGCTCTTAAGAAGATGGGCGAACTATTCAAGGAATGGAAGAAAAGATTGTACCACAAGTATGTCTTAAAGAAAAAAACTCCTCCATTCACTGGCCCACTAGAGTTGCAGCAGGATAACTGGGCCGCATTTGTGGAATACAAGACCTTGGCACCAGCTAAGGCAATGTCAGAAAAGAATAAGTTAAATGCAGCCAAAAAGAAATATCACCATCATATGGGCACAGGTGGCTACAGGAGTGCCATGCCTAAGTGGGATAAAGCCGAGGCTGACCTGGAGGCTAAAGGGGTCACTCCAGCTACGTCTCGTTGGCCCAGGAGGTCAAGAAATTGGGTACTCGGGCATGGGGCATCGTTAGACCCAGAAACAGGCGAGATTGTTGCAGCCGAAGAAGTTTCTTCACCCAAGAATGAACTTATTAAAATGATAAAAGAGGTTGAAGAGGGAACGTTTGTTCCCGACAGAGAGAACGATGAGCTAACAAAGGCTCTCGGGATTCCTGAAAAGGCTGGACGAACAAGAGGGTTCGGACCTTCTTATCCATGGGTTCTCGGGTTTCCCGAGCACCTTGACACGTACAAAAGCCGATCGAGAAAAACAAAGCGGCAAAAAGAGGAGGATACGGAGCGGTTTGCGAGGTTTGAAGCCATGCTGCAGGAGCATCGCCAGGAGCTTAATGAACTTAAAGGACTCTAACAGCAAGATCCTGCACCAGACAGTATGGTCGGCCCATCGCAACGGAAAAGCAGCATGGCTTCCACGGAGGGCCACGATAATGATGCAACGATGGATGTGTACCCCGTGGATGCAATTAAGGAGAAGACTAGTTGTGAGCTGCATGTTGAACTGAAGAATATATCCATGAAGATGGCGGTTGGCTTTGCTTTACCTTCTGCACCGGGAGCGACCTACCATTGCAATCCAATTCTAGCTGGCTATGCTCGTGTCGGTGTGGATGAAATTCAACCTATGTGTCAGTCACTACAGCTTGACATCCCTGGAGGTGAAGGGGAGACGACACTGGGAGAAATCACGAGTGGCTTCATTCTTTGGAAAAAAGAATACATCAAGTTTCCAGGCTCAACACCAAGGCCACCTTCTCCACCGAGAAACAATCCATCACCTCCAAGGCAACCGTCTCCTCCCAGTAAAAGTCCACCTCCAAGTGCACCGTCTCCTCCCAGTAAAAGTCCACCACCTCCAAGTCCAATCCATGGCCCGAACACGAGTCCATCTCAATCGACGCAGCCGCCTCCACCCACTAAGGGCCAAAAGCGGAAGAATATCACCGCTCCGTCGAGCGATAACCGACGCCCAAAGCGACAGTTGTCGCCCCTCCCAAGAGTACCGCCGGTTCCTCCCAAGAGGGCTTACGACCTAACCGATGAGGAGACCGATGCGGTCGTACAGGCCGAAGTGGATGCTCATTTTAAAAAGAAACAACCTGAGCTAGAGGTCCAAATAAAACCGGAAACCAAGGAGCACTTTAGGAAATTACTGACGCAGCCATCCCAAGCTTAGTTAAATGCGCCAGATGACTATACACGATGTCTTCAGAAGACACTGAAACAAAAGAGATCAAGCGGTAGAGGAAGCATCACAAAAGAGGTTCCCTAGCAGGGGGAAGAAGCAAAACAATCGAGTGATAACGGAAGCATCAGAACGGACGTCCCCTAACTGGGGAAACAAGCAAAACAATCGAGTGGTAGCCGAAGAACCAAAAGAGATGTTCCCCAGCTGGGGAAACAAGCAAATCAATCGCTCCCCCCACTCTAGGTGAACATACCCGAACCTCAACTATATGAGGTTGAACCTATGGATCCGGAAACGGCTAAGATATTGGCCGAGCAATGTAATTTGTCTATTCATGACATTATTCACAGCGATATGCCCAAGGCTAAGGTTGCGCCAAAATTTGTTCATGGGGAGCCTCTGGTCAGTTCTGAGAGGCTTCGGGATAAGCCAACAAAAATGCGACGATTCCATGAATGGTACATGAAAGCATCAAAAGAACAGCAATATTGGCTCATACTGAAAGTTCGAAAATCGCATTACTTCGCTGAAGACGAGGTCCCTGTTGAATTTACAGAATTATTTCAGTTATTCAATCTAAAGGAACTCGACAAAACTATCCTCAGTTCCTATTGTCTGTAAGTGATTACTTTACTTATGTAATTATGTTTCTATCTCAGCTTGTTCAATTCATTGCCAGTAAGTATACTCACTATATTCTTTTGTACGCTATATATAGTGATGTAGAATGAAGATTCTCGATTGTAAAAGAAAGGCTATCAATGGATTTGGGTTCATTGACCCACATCGAGTTCATGGAGCTATACTAAAGGATAAGCCACTGGAGACCGAGCACAACTTGTTCCGGTTTCTCATGAACCAGCATTTCTGTAATGAAATATTATTTCCTTACCATGACGGTAAGTGAGTATTTGTATACATTAAATTTTGCTTACTCGATGTTCAGTGTAAATGATGAGTGACTGACGTATGTAAACCTTGCGTAGGTACCACTGGATTCTTCTAAGCATTTCAGTTGACTTGGAAAGAGTTCATATCATGGACTCACTAAACAAAGACATTGAAGACTACCGCATTATTATCGATGAGCTCTAGAGGTAATTTCAACCATTATTGCACTATATCGGTTTCTTTCGTTCATTTTCTAGGATATCAAGTGGTTATTAACTCATACATTCATTTTCTTTGTCGGGTAGGGTTTGGACACGGTTCAAGAACCATGTCCGTGGTCAATGGCGTGAGGAGCTTTTTTTAAATCGCTGTCGGTAAGTATTACGAGCTAAGTCCGCACATCTGTTTAATTCTTGTTTATGAGCATTTATCATGCTAGAGTTATTATTTGATTGAATTATATTCTTGTAAAGTGCGCGAGGCAGTCATAGGGGACTAATCTATGTGGATTCTACGTGTACGAGTTCATTCGCATCACTATTGAGAAGCCCTTGGAAAATGTTCGAGTAAGTAAATAATATATTCACCCTTTATTTTTATTACAAAAAGTTGTGTTGAGTCTAATTCATACGATCTCCTTTTTTATATAGTTGGACGCGACGCAGGACAAGCTCCTACCAGAGGACCGCCTAATAGCAACCCAAGAGGAATTTGCTGGATTTTTTGTCGACGAGGAGAATTCTCTCTACGTAGATCCTAAAGCATCCATATAATGATGTCCATGTAATTAAATAGACATGCTCTGGACTGGTTGGGACTCCATGTATGCTTGTAAGAGAAATTATATTATATATTGCATCAATGTGTACAAGTACTGTGTAGTAGCATTTTGTACGTATACGAAAACTTGTTTCTAATTAAAACACAGAATGAAAAATAATTGAACACAAAACACAAAATGAAAAGAAAAACACAAAATCCTAAAACCCCATCTCCTGCCGCGGCAGCCAAATAGCCCAAAACGCTGCCGTGGCAGGGAACCTTTGTTCTCGGTTCGTGTTACGAACCGAGACTAAATGTCCTCCAGCCTAGCGGGGCTCGCGGGGCCACGTGGTTGGACCTCTAGTCCCGGTTCGTAACAGAACCGGGGCTAATACTTAGACCTTTAGTCCCGCTTTTGCAGTCATGGGTCGCATTCCGGGACTAAAGGTCCTTATGAACTAGGGCTAATAGGTTGGTTTCTACTAGTGTAACTAGGCCAATATTGAACAATGATGTTTTGTAAGGTTGACCAAATAAATTGAGGGAAATAGCAACAACTACTTTTTTTTTGCGAAAAACTTCCGTCGATCTATTAATAATCATCAACATCAGTACAAAGAGGTCCAAAAGTAATAAAAAGTATAAATAGTTCCTTGGACCATCTAGCGACGACTACAAACACTAGCATGAGACGGAGGCGCACCGCCATCCTTGCTCCTTCATCACAGGAGCCGAGCAAAGCTTGTCGTAGTAGATCTTGTTGTAGTTGACAAACGAAAAGGATGCTAAGAGCATCTCTAGCAGATACCGCATATCCTCTGGCCCGCAAAATTTAGGCCCGATATGCGGTGTCGTGGCCAAAAACTGGCCTTTCCAAATACCGTAAAAGCGCTGATACCACAATTTTTTTGTGGTTTCCCACATCGAGGCCCATCCATCCCGCATATATTTGGTACAGATAACCATGGATGTGGTAAACCGCATCCATTTCCCCCTATCGAAGCACGTGCAGAAACCCTGCCGCCGCTCGCCGCCGCCTCATATTCTGGCTACCTCTGGCAACGACCGTCAAATCGCCTCCGCCCACCACCTCCCACCCACCACTCCTACCCATGGCCGGCCAATCGTGCCGGAATTTGGCTGGCCGAGGCGGTGGTTCGAGCTCCAGTGGATGGAGCTCTGGAGGATGAGCTCCTGCGCCACCGCCTAGCGAGGAGGAGCTGCGCTAGCGCTAATCCGAACAGGCGCGCGCGGCACACTTGCGCGCACACGTGTGACCTCCCTGACGTGGGCCGGGTTCGGGTTCAGCCTTGGCGCGCACGATGTGGAGGCGGGTAGCTCCCGCGTGGCCGCGAGCTCTGACCCGCGCCTCTGGGTGCCTTTCCTGGTGGTTCACGCGCCACCTCCCGCTCTGGCGTCAGCTCCCGCTTGTTGTGGCCACATCTCCGACATCGTTAGCTCGGGCTCAGAGGAGGACGACGCGGTCCACGAGGCAAAGTTTAACTCCCTCGGGACCCTCGTCTCTAATGTGTGGGAGCGAGCGAAGCACCGTCATGACGAGCACGTCCACGAGCAGCGCGAGCTCCGCCACGTCTGCCGCCGCTCCGCACGCGAGCACCAGGCCCGACTCAGCATCTTCGCCGTGGACTACTCTGATGACACCACTGACTCGGACGACGATTAGGAGAGCATCGATGATGCCGTAGAAGCTCTAGTGAGTAGGTACCATCGGCGGTATCTAGGGTTCTGTATGTAGGGCGTGGCATCCAGTTTTTTGATGTAAATTTCTATCGATCTTCATGATCAAACATTTCCCTATGTATGAATCTGGCGCCAACATGTGTTGATTTTAAAATATGCAGTTCTGCTTAGTGTATGTGTCCCGCTCTACAAAATTTGGTACTACAAAACTGGTTTACGTTTACTGCAAACCACTTTTGGGGTACGCGGTTATGCAACATCTGCTAGAGATGCTCTAAGGTCCCAAAAGGTCAGCACACTTGAACAATAACCATTGCAAATAATGACAGTCATAGATCAGAAGAAAAACCTGAAACCACATCAACGAACACAAAAACCAAACAAATGTTACGAGTTCCGTTTAACACACGACTCCACGCGTCCTTCACCAGCGCTAGATGCACCACCGAAACAAGGATAGGGGGAGGAGGACCTTATTCTGGTTTCAGGACATAGTCGCCGCCTCATATCCCGAAGAAGACACTAAAAACAACCTAAACAAAAATGAGAACCCTCCCACCGACATTAATATAGAGGGGCGAAAGCCTATTTCAAAAAATTCAAATCTTCTGATATATGATTTTTTTCTTTGAGACAATGTCAAACTTGGATTTCGAACCTATGATACCACACCCGACAACGTTGAGGGGCTCGTTATCCTTGTTGGAATCCCACGAAACCATGGCCAGACAAGACAAGGCAGCGAGCAATGGGGAAGGCGCGGCGGCGATGAGGAAGGCATGTGTAGTGCTTCTTGGGCAATGATGACAAGAGGCTTCATGAGTCCGTCCTGGCCTCCCGTGCCTCAGAGTCGGAGAAGATGAAAACGAGAAGCCGTCGATCATGACATATCAATGAAAACCGGAGGTCGCGGGAGTGCCAAGGATGGGACTATGGGGACCTCCATGGTTGATTGCGACGGCGAGGCTACCGGCACCTACTCTCTCTGTTCCAAAGTAAGTGCAAGTCACTTATTTTGGGACGGAGAGAGTAACAATGTAGAGAGAAACATGGGGAATCGGGGACGCTTCTTGTATGCGACCATCCATGTGGCCCACGACATTTAAATAAACAATCATTTTTTGGATCACTCATGATGAATAGGAGTGGGACCCTACATTTGCAACTCAAAAGTCAAGTTTTAGAGTTCTCTTTTCTTTACGTGAAATATCCGCATCAATTCCATGAGTTCAGGAGAAGTATAAAGCGTTTCAAACATAATAAAAATTACAGTAAGATCATTAGAGAACCTAACGACTACTACCGCCAGAGTGAGTCGTTGATGTGCCGCTGTCGTCGGTCCTTTACCGGAACCGGCCTGACGTTGTTGATGATAGTCAAGAACTTCATGCACGCGCCCTAAGGACAACAACCCTAGAGCCAAAACCGTTACCATTTAATCCTTTAATTTATCCGAAACTTCTAACATCAAACCTATAACACACGTAGATCGAACGAGATCCACCACTCCATTAAAGGCGTGACCAAACGAATTCTCACCTTCCTCAACGCCAGTGGCGAGATCATCGTTAACAAGGTGGAAGAGGAGACGATTATACCTTATTCTTGTCCCGCACAACGCTGCCATAGCCACCTTAATATCGATACCGATTACCAAACTCTAACTTTAGGAACGTTTCTACAACCAAGGTCCCCACCCCCTCCCACCGCCGGTGCGACAAGCAGAGGAGGCAGGGATCCATCGATTCCTGGTCATGGACGAGCAAGAGGAGGTAGATGTTGCGTCGGCTAGGGTGGAGTTGTGTTTCTAAAGACTCGTATAAATTCTCGAATTTATACCCTTTTAGGGCTCTTATATTTACAAAAAGTCCCTGGTTAAAAAGTGTTTCACCTATATTTACAAAATGGTCATATAGATTAAAATAATATTCATGCATCTAAGAAATGTGAGACATCCTGTAAAAAATGTTCAGATTTAAAAAAATGGTTCACCGATCCAAAAAAAAATGTTTGTTTATTTAAAATATAGTATGTATAGTCATGTACTTACATTTATCCATAATCAATATAGATAAATATGAAAATCATAAAATAAAATGGATAAATAAAAAGAAGACAAAAAAAGAGAAAAAAAAAGAAAAAACTGAAGAAGACAAGGAAAAAATGAAAAATGAACAGAAGGAAAAAAACACGATAGGAAAAAAGTTAATGTAGCTGGGCTGGCCCAAACGGGATGGCGCACGGGCAGTACGGCGGAGGTGAGCCTCAGTGTCCCTCGCCGCCCCTCGCCGCCGCCGTCTCCTCTCTCACGCGATGCCCTCGCCCGGCAGCCGCGTGGCTACCTACCTCCACCGCGCCCGCCTCATCGACTCTCTGCGCCTCCGCCTGCGCTTCCCTTCATCCTCCTCCTCCCCGCCGCCGCCGCCACCCGACGACCCCGTGGTCGCGCTCCACGGCATCCGCGCCGCTCCCACGCCGGCATCGGCGCTCGCCTTCTTCCGCACCCTCCCCTCGCCGACGCCGCTCCCGCTCTTCCACGCGCTCGCCTCCCGCCTCGCCAATCTCGCGTCCCTCCCCGACCTCCGCTCCCTCCTCGCTTCCTTCCCCCTCCCCCCTCCCCCGCTTATGCGCCTCCGTCTCCTCGCCGCTGCGGAGGACCACCCCGCCGCCCTCGCCGCCTTCGCCTCTGTTCCGGCCTCCCCGCACCGCCCCGCCGAGGCGCACAACCTCGTCATCCACCTCCACGCCGGCGCCGGGGACCACGCCGCGGCCGTCGACGCGTTCGGCGCCATGGTCCGCGAGGGCGCGCTCCCCAACGGGCGCACCTACACCGTCGTCATCGACCACCTCGCGGCCGCGGGATTCGTCGACCAGGCGCTCGAGGTGTTCCGGCTCCTGCCGTCGCTGCGCGCGCAGCGTACCACCCGGCAGTACAACGTGCTCGCCGAGGCGCTCGCGTCGGCCGGCAGGTTCGACCAGCTCCGGTGGCTGGTCCGCGAGATGGCCGCCGTCGACGGCATCATGCCCGGGCCGCAGACGCGGGCCGCCATCGCCGCCATGAGGGAGGCGGGCCACGTGGAGGGCACGGAGGATTTCGTCGAGGAGCTCTCGCCGAACGCGAGGATCCCGTACGCCGTGTCACGCGATGCGGAGGGCGAGGGAGAGAGCGAGGAGGAGGAGGGGGATGGTGAGAAGGACAGGAGAAGAACTAAGGAGACGCCTCTCAAGCCATGGCTGGACCCGCGCGAGCTGGCGAGGGCGCTGGAGGGCTGGGACCCCGAGGACGTGGCCGAGCTGGACGCTGCCGGGATAGTCTGGACACCACGGCTGGTGTGCAAGCTCCTGCGCGCGTTCAGGAAGCCGGCGACGGCGTGGGAGTTCTTCTGCTGGGTGGCGTGCCGCCCGGGCAGCGGATTCACGCACCACCGGCACACCGTAATGAGGATGGTCGCCATCCTCGCCCGCGCTGGCCAAGTCGAGCGTGTGGAGCGGCTGCTCTCCAAGGTGCGCGCCGACGGCATTCTCCTCCCGTTCGTCACGGTGCGGCTGACCGTGGACTTCTACGGTCTCTCCAAGAAGGCTGACGCGGCGGTGCGGTTGTTCCAGAACGCCGACTCCATCTGCGGGCCCGTGTCGCGGTCCAACCTGGCGCTGCTCTGCTCGTCGCTGCTGAGGACGATGGCGAAGTGCCGGCGAGGGCGTGACGCCGTAGAACTCCTGGAGGAGATAATGGCGACGCGAGGCGTGCTCCCGGACCTGCAGACCTTCTCGGGGCTGATGGGGCACCTAGCCAGCATCGGCGACTTCAAGGGCGTGCACAGGCTGTTTGGGCTGGTGCGGCAGTGCGAGCTGCAGCCTGACGGGCACATGTACGCCGTGCTGATCAGAGCCTACTGCAAAGGGGAGCGGGCGGCGCTCGCGCTCAGGCTGTTCGACGATATGCGCGACGCAGGCGTCGTCCCGGACACGCGCACCAAGGCGGTGTTGGTGAAGAGCCTGTGGCGGGAGGGTAAGCTCCGGGAGGCGGCATTGGTCGAGGAGAGGTGCGAGGAGATGGTCGCGGCGCGCGGGGGCGAACTCCCCAGGGCTAGCCCGGGCCACGTGTGGACGGTGAGCGCCGCGGACCTGAACAAGGTGCACGACATCTACTCTGGCTGCTTCAGGCAACAGCCTGATGCGGAGCACTCGACGGCGGATCAAGCCATTGTTTGATGCTCCACTTGAGAATTCGGATATCGGTTGATCCGAGAGCACGGCAGTTTCAGTGTCACTGCAGTTTAGCTGTAGATGAAGCATGGCAGCGATGACGACGATGGTGTGAAATGAATCGCCATGGGAGACCAATGCTAGCTTCTGTAGAAGTGTTCTTCTATCATCGTTGTACTAGTATCGACATGGGAGGCTCTGTTTCTCAGTTCATACGATGTTTACTCCATGAAAATGAAGAGAACAGATTCGGACTTAAGTAACACGGTTTCAGCCAACGATTCATACCCTCGCAAAAGATTTTGCAAGTTCTGACTGCTTGGTGATCCTCACATGCTGTCACTCTGGAAACGCTCGGGTTTTCGCAGGATGGCAGCAGTACAGCTATTATTCAACTCGCCGCTACGACTGTAGACGAATTCAGGCAATGGTGTGTAGCAGGAGCTGGTGTTTCGGAGTTCAGTGGGATATAGGTAGTAGTCTTTTTCTTTGCTTTGGTGAATTAAGCCTCGATTGCTCGATGTTTAGCTTCGGTCAGTGAACGCTACTCTAGCCAAATAGAAACTTTCAAGTGTATGAACCCAACAAACAATGTATATCTGGTTTACAGAAAATGTCTTTGCCTACCAGAGCACCAGTGCTCCTTTTAGTTTTTAAAATTTTTAAAAAATCATATTTACAAGTTAGAAAAAAACAGAAAATAAATTCTTGACATAGTCAATGTGTATCCTATGAGCATGCAAAATGGCAACCCGGAGTTCTTTATATTATGGGCTATAAAAAATGACAAAGTCTGATAAAATCTGGAGATTTGAAAATATACATACCCAGATCCACACTTTTGTCAATTTTGTGTAGCTCATATATTTGAAATTGAGCAAGTTTGTGGGATACATCGCTGGTCACGTCCGAATGTTCTTTTATTTATTTTTAAACTTCAAAATATGGTTTTCAATTTATTTGAAAGAACAGATCACTGATATCCATGTGAACAAAATTTCTACTCTTCAATTTAGGCCTCGCCGAGCCACTCTCTAGGCCTTCTTTGAACCTAAACCGGAATTGGGTGACCAGCTCCTCCGCGAACTGGTTTTTCCCCGTAGACGTTATAGCTTGCAGGACCTTTGGGAAGGTCCACGGGCGATGAAAACGACCTAATTGGTTGTCTGTATCCCCTCTACGTTGTACCTTGCACACGGTCTACAAAGCTGTCGAAGGCCGCATACAACGCTTGATTCGAACGTTTCCAGACGGCCAAGCTCTATCGCTGCAACTAGCTGCGAGAGGATAAGTGATGTTAGTTTATCTCTCCCTAAACACTGGTTCATCTCTAACCACTTCTAACTAGCACACACATGTTCCAATTTAAAACAAGCTCTATATATAAAAAAAAAAGATGCACGTTGACGATGGGGTCAGACCATCGGTATGGAGTTTTGTGAACTGCATCTTCTCAAAATCGTGCTCATGTTTGGATTTTTTAGATGAATTTCGTCAGATTTGTCGCACACACTAAATCATTCAAAAGTTCCTCTTAGGAGTAGCCTGACCTCGCTTTTTAGCACGATTCTTGTAATATAAGTTTCGGTCGACATAGACTCGTATTCAACCTATACCTGATGAATCTTTCCCTCTCCTCTCTTAGAGTGCTTCCTCCCTAACTCCTAATTAGCACAACCATGCATAGATTCAAATAGAGTAAATTCCAGGTTTTACCCCCTAAGATCAACTTTGTGACACCTTTTACCCAATCTAACAGAAATTTCTCAATATTACCCCATTTAACATGTTTTCTTCCACTTTTTACCCCTTATGTATATTTTAGGGTTCTTAATGTTCGATACTAGCGCTAATCCGATGTGGCGATGCCAAAGTGGATGTTAGTTTTTTCTGGGCATGTCTAGGCAGTGTACAGAGGTATCCAAGCCAGTTTAGCTAGGGTCATGTTCTTGGCGGACATAGACATCGGAGTGGCATCTTGTTCCTTCTGAACACCGGCGTCCCAACGCTAGCGGCGGCAATCACATGTACCACATAGAGCGTTTGCCTGACATTAGCCGGTCCTTCAACGACTGCTGGTTTCCTATAAAAAAGAACAATCGGTGTACGTACTGATGTATCGTGGATGCAGTGGGGGCTGCTCACACGAGCTAATATGTACCAGTGCATCGCTCGCTACCTTAATCGTGTGTACATATGGAGTGAGTATACTGGAGTCTGGAGAAATGGTGTAAACTCAGAGGCTGCTAGCTAGCTATGGCACTCTCCCTACACGATCCTAATACATGGAGTCTGCATGCCGTGTTACTACTGAAACTTACAAACGGAAGCCTCCGCCGCCTAGCAATGATGTAATAACTTACTGGTGAGCAACACTATTCCCTGCCATAGCCGCCCGTGATAGCGACCGATCGCTGGCCGCACCGTGACCTAGAGATCCTTCTCAGGATGCCAAAAATATATGCTGGGTAAAAAGTGGAAGAAAATATGTTAAATGGGGTAATCTTGAGCAATTTCTGTTAAATTGAGTAAAATGTGTCATAAAGTTAATCTTAGGGGGTAAAAAGTGGAATTCACTCATTCAAATAAACTCTACATGGAATGCACGTCGATGATGGGATTTCATTCTGACTATAGACGCCGAGTTTTGTTAACTGTATCTTCTCAAATTCGTGTCCATGTTTGGAGATCTTTTAGATGAATTTCGTTAGATTCATCGCACGTGCTTGCTCGCTCGAAATGTACTTTCAACATTAGCTTCAACTCACCAATTTACACAGCTCTCGTGTTGCAAGTTTTTCGTTTTGATGGACGTAGTGTGTGTTTATGTGTGCCTGCTAATGATTGTTTACCTATGTCTATTAATGATTGTTCATGTGGCAATCAAATCGAGTGTTGGCAACCAAATAGTGGGCATTTGTTTCTATCATCATGCAAGAAAATTGCATGCATGCAACCAATTTACACGAACAATATGACTTTTCACGTTTTCAAGTGGACATGCTACTTGGGCACTACTGGAGGGAGATGGAAACCGAATGTAGTCTACCAAATGTGCCCGTTGTAACCCCGCGTTGTGATGACAAAAGACCATAGGAAGTCCCATATGCCATGAAGAGCATTTCTTCCCCGGCTTTCGAGAATAAGTCTACTTGGTGTTATTTCTCTCTTGATATTAACATGAGGTTGACTTCGGATATGCTTATGACTCTCACTTAAAATTAATATAAGGTTGACTTTGGATATGCTTATGTGTCTACTTTCGCGGGATCCCTCTTGCATCCCTACAACCATGGCATCGACATCAGATTCCTCGTACACCTCATCAGTGCTCACATGGATAAACTTCATGTTCTTGACTTGCATGTAGGCCTCGAGGAGGATGTGAGTACAATACAGATTGTTCTTGGTGAACATGAAGTAACCGCCAAAGGATTTATCGATGTGAGCCTACGTCATGAAGTGCATAACGGTGCCGATCGACTCGTCCATGAGTAGCTAGTGCATTTTTAGGCCGAGGCTCACGATGTCTCCTTCGACAAACTTGATAATTGGCAAGCATGAATAGGGCTCGAGATTTTTGAGGGTGGATGAGTAGTCTGTCTTGTCCATGACAAGGATGTTCTAGCGAGGAGTTGGCAACAAGAGAGTTTGCCGCATGGGACATGATGAAGCCCACGCCGTCGGTGATGAGGATGTTCTTGGACTCGTAGGTTGTCATCTATATCTTTCTTTCCTTTGATTTTCTTGCAGAAGTACTCCAACCTTCACGTACTTGTAAAGTGATTGAATGAATGAGTAAATTATTCCCACATGGATTTTGTTTTGTCAATGTTAACCAGTACTACGTATAAGATGTTATTGTAACAAATATATTGTGGCATCGAATACCATCGTGTTACTGTTAAGTATAATGGAGTGAGTACTAGGAAAGCAAGGAGAACCACTTTTAGAATATTATTATTAGTACCATCGATTTTTTTACTTCAGACCTAGATGTCAAAAATAATTTGGGATACTCCATACACTGGGGTCCATCTTACCACAAACAACACACAAGGCAATTGTGTAATGTCATTTGCTATATCAGTGATGATGAATGGACCGTCCAACTTCAAAGCAGAGTAACTACTACTGCCAGCATGCATATACCTGAATACTGCAAGAATCCAAACGAGAAGTTAACGTCGCGTCACTGTGTTTGCAGTAGGAAATGTGTGGAAGCTCAATTTTTCTTGATATTAGTATTTATTATCTATCCTCAAATATGGGTAAAAGATGTGTATTCTAAAAGTGGTATATACTAATATGGGTAAAAAATTGAATACACCAACATATGCGTCCAGTGTCATAGGTAGTTCCTTACATGGTTCGATGCTTGTTTTCAGAATAATATGTAATGTTTTGCGGTGCATATATTGTTTGATATGGTTGCATATCTTTGAGATATCTTTGAGATATGCAACTAATATATGTATGCAATTAATCATACATATCATTAAGATATACAACTAATATATTCATGTAGATATGCAATTGATGTATGGCGGTGTTTATGTTGTTTTTTGTGCATATATTGTTTCCAAACAATATATGCACACAGATATGCAACTGATATATGATGGGTGCTATGTTGTTTTATGTGCATATATTATTTGGCTCCGTGCCATATCTTTAAGATTTACAATATGCATCCAATTAATCATACATCTAATCAATATATACAATTAATATATGCATGCACATATGAAACTAATGTTTGGAGGTTCTTACGATTGTTTTATGTGGCATATGTTATTTGTTGTGGTGCCATATCTTCAAGATACACTGCCCAGTTAATGAGACATGTCATAAAGATATACAATTAATATATGCATGTAGGTATGCACTTGAACACAGTGCCATATCTTCAAGATATACAACTGACATATGCGTCCAGGTTGTCATACATATCATCATATCTGCAAATAAGGCTATATAAACTCAACCAGACCAAACTAACCGTGTGCCTCACATATTCACAGAGAAACCACACAACTCTCTTGAACTGATACAATACATCATTTGATAGAGAGAAGGAAAATAGTTACCCTAAGAAATTAGATATAGAAAATATAGCCATGAAGAACCTCATGTGCTTATGTTTCGTCGTCCTACCTATCATAGTGGCTGTGTCTGGTGATGCCTGCGAGGGTGACAGACAAGACATGATTCGAGAGTGCGGCCAGTACCAGAAATGTCCAGCAGAGCCAAAGCTGGACCCGTCAAATGCGTGTTGCGCCGTGTGGCAGAAAGCGGACATCCCTTGTCTATGTGCCGGTGTCACCAAGGAGAAAGAGAAGATGTGGTGTATGGACAAGGTCGCGTACGTTGCTAATTTCTGCAAGAAGCCTTTCTCGCATGGGTACAAGTGCGGAAGTAAGTGAAATCTAGTGTCGAGATGAGAATTTCATGCATACGGTTTTGATCTTAGTTATGATTTTTATATGCATATACGTGCTCTTCTAAACTAATGTTTGGTTTAATTTGAATGGTGTTTGCAGGCCACACATTTCTTTCTCTCGTGGAGTGATACAATTCAAGTCGTAGAAGGAGAAGCATCAAGTTCTAGTTTCTAGTGTATGTCATCACTAGAGCTCCCGTTACAAATTTGCAATCCACGAGGTTGTGCTTAGGATAGATTCTGTTCAGCACTCTGTATGGGAATAATTGTAAAAATAATAAAGCCTTCTCCTCAAATTGTTTGATTTTTGTTTGTTCATATCATTTTTGAGTTCTACTTATGGATCGTGGTAGTGGTAAAAAAAGGGGCCTAAATATTGGCTTGCTAAAAGAGACACATTTATGTGCTTTTTTGTTTAAAAAATTGCAACGACCGTCATCATTATATGTTTCGATGTCATTCACAATGCGTGAGCTTTTTTCATTCTCAACTGGAATTAAATTGTTACCAACCAATAGAATGTATGTACATGTGACGCAAGATTTCATCAACACCATGCAACAACTAGAGTTATTCCTTTCATCCTAAAATAGATGGTGTATATTGTGTAGTATGATAATTAACTGGACCAATATTGAACAATAATGTTTTCTAAGATTGACCAAATATATTGAGGCAGGGACGGTCCTGAGAGCTCGGGCCCCCGGGGCGATACTAGAATATGAGGGCCCTTAAAATATAAGCGTAGAGTTTTGGCTCTAGAGCATATGCTATCAAGATGAACTATAAAATCAACTAAAATTAGAAAACAAAATTCAAAATGACTGAATTTCTCTGTATTTTTTGCTAGTGGCTCAGTGCCTTCTATGTTAATGAAAATTAGCATGCAAAAGTGACACTTTTGTTACACTAAGAAAAAATTAAAGTGTAATGATCTAAACAAGCAAAATATTATTGTTTTGAAAATGGGCATCTTGGCCTCTACATTGATTCATGCATATGGCCTCTTATTAAGAAGAAAAATATTTGACATTCAACTTCTTTTAGTACATGTCATAATATATGTGTTTCCAATTGAAATTCTGCAAAGACCAAGCGACAGGAATATCAGCACGTCTATATTTTTCAGTAACTGCTTCTAGGAGCCAGGTTGTATCCGATAATTCATGCATATTACCGCAAAGATACAAAGCTACTAGCCCACCAGATTGATTCGGAAAAATCTTATTAATTACCCCGTCCATCTCGTGCATCACACATCCCAATAACAATTCTACCCAAATAATGGCCATTAAATTGGGGTCTTGTTTCGGGATGTTCCCCTCGCCTCCAAACTTCTGAAACTGAAAATAGTAGGACGGCCAACATTAGCCGATACCCCTTCAGTTTGGAATCATGAATTGATATCGGCCAATCTTGGTCGTCCTTGTCTTTTTAGTTTAATATAAGTTTGGGGGAGAGGGGACACTGAAGTACACCTCGTCAGATTGATGGTCGGGTCAGAGTAGTCCTCTTGCAACGACGAGACTCAAGTTTTATGGTATAGGCGAGAAAAGTAGAGACGACGGACCTCATCTTAGTTCTTTGGAATCAGGCGTCGTGGTGGCCGGTCTGGTAGTCTTCTCTCAGACCTTGGTGATACGGGCAATATGTGTGCGCCTAGGGCAACCCAAGGTCGGGCGACCGGTGTTCGACTGAAGAAATTAGCGATCAGGACTCCGGCGAAGTGGGAACTGGAGCATGTCTTGCCGATATGACAATGGACTACATAGAACAATCTCGTAACACACATGCCCCAATGGGTGATTTCCTCTCCGCGTGGGCTGATGGATGTGGACTGGGTGCATTTTGATCTGTTTTCCTTTCGTTGTCCGCTGTGAAACTGCGCTGACTGGTGTAAACTTTGAAAAACCGGGCCAGGCCAAACTAGACCGGTATGCAAAGAAGACATACCTGGGGCCCCTAGTTTTCATGGGCCCGGGGCGGCGGCCCCTCTGGCCCTGCCCAGGGACGGGCCTGTATTGAGGGAAATAGCAGCAACTATTTTTCTTTTTGCGAAACTTTCATGATCTATTAATAATCATCAATATTAGTACAAAGAGATCTAAAAGAAATAAAAATGACAAATAGTTCCTCGGATCTCCTAGCGACGACTATAGACACTAACACGAGCCAAAGGATGTGATCCAGATAGTGGATGAACCGGGACAATGTGATGGATAGACGCATGTTTCTTCTTCTTCGAGTCTGTGATTGATAGATGCAAACTTCTTCTTTGAGTCCTGAATCGAGACAGATGGGCCTTCAATCGAGGCAGATGGACCACGCATGCACGCAGATCGCCTGCCATCCCTTCCCACTTCGCTGCTGACCTCGCTCACCTCCGAATCTTGAGAAGCTAGCACCGCCGGAGAAAAATCCGAGGTGACAACAAACCTAGCGTACTGGGTCACGTTTCGGCCACCGAATCCTACCGTACCCCACCTCGTTCCCGAACGTGATTCCAGGTCAATGTTCCCGAGTCAGGCACCGTTCCCCGTTTCTAGCTATGGTCCCAACCAACTATGCCCGATTCATATCCTCGCGAAGGATTTTTGTATTCACCCAGCCTAAAACAAGTTACTTATTTCAGGACGGAGGAAGACGGAGGAAGTATAAGTTTTGGCTATACTTCGTTACTCACATGCTGACACACTCTGGAAACACTTGTGTTTTCGCTAAACGAAGGCAGCAGTACAACGGTTATTCAACTTCCGCTATGATTGTAGACGAATTCAGGCAATGGTTGTGTAGCAGGAGCTGGTGTTTTGGAGTTCGGTGTGATTTACGTACTACCTTCGATCTTAATAAGTGTCACCGATTTAGTAGAAAGTTGTACTAAATCAAAGTCACTAATCTTTTTTGTTGCTTTGGTGAGTGCTCTACCTAATTGTTTGCGAGGACTGCATGATCATGTAAGTTTTCTCTAAACAAAAATGATGGGCAGGCAGAACCAGGATGATGTAGATGGCGCAGGACGTCAAGACTATCCTGACCACGCGCCTCGATCGCTCGATGTTCTAATTAAGCCTCCCAGGCAGAACCAGGATGATGTATCTGGTTTACGGAAAGTATTTTTTGCCTCCCAGAGCTCCACTGCTCCTTTTATTTTTTTTTCAAAATTTTAAAAATCGTAATTACAAGTTTTTTTTAAAAAAATTCTTGGCATAGTCGATGTGTATCCTACCGCTACGAGCTTGCAAAATGGTAACCCGACGTTCTTTATAATATGGGCTATAAAAATGACAAAGTCTCTGAGAAAATCTGGAGATTTGAAAATATATCTACCCAGATCCACACTCTTGTCAATTTTGTGTAGCTCATAATGCAAAATATTCGAAATTGAGCAAGTTTGTGGGATACATAGTTGGTCACGTCCGATGTTCTTTTATTTATTGTTAAACTTTGAAATATGATTTTCAATTTATTTAAAAGAACATATCACTGATATCTATGTGAACAAAATCTCAACTCTATGGTTTAGGCCTCTTCGGGCCACTCTGGTTTAGGCCTTCTTTGAGCCTATAAGCCGGAAGCACAAAGCCTCTCATGACGGAGAAGTAATTTGGGGACCAGCTCAGCTCCTTCGGGAACTAGTTTTGCCCGTTAAAGTTGGGCATGTCTGATAGCTTGCAGAACATTTGGGCAGGTCCACAGGCGACGAAAACGAATTGATTGGTTGTTTATATCCTCTCCATGTTGTGCCCTGTACACGATCTACAAAGCAGCCCACATCTAGGCCCGCGTACAACATTTGATTAAGGCGTTTCTAGCCGACCAAGCTCCGTCGCTGCAACTGGTACGAGCGGATAAAGTGACGTTAGTTTCTCTCTCCCTAAACATTGGCTCATCTCTAACCACTTCTAATTAGCACACACATGTTACGATTTAAAACAATCTTTACATAAAAAAATATGCACGTCGAGATGGGCTGGGTTTCCATCCAAACCATAGCACCGAATTTCGTGAACTGCATCTTGTCAACATCGTGCTCATGTTTGGAGCTTTTTTACACAAATTTTGTCTAATTCGTCGCACATACTAAATCGTTCGACATTTCCTTTTAGGAGTAGTTTGACCTCCCTTTTCCGCACAATTCTTGTGTTATAAGTTTATGTCGACATAGACGTATTCAACCTATACGTGATGAATCTTTCTGTCTCCTCTCTTAGAGTGCTTCCTCCCTAACCCCTTCTAATTAGCACAACTATGCATAGATTCAAATAAACTCCACATGGAAAAGATGCACGTCAATGATG
Source organism: Avena eriantha (assembly GCA_910589775.1). NCBI lineage: Eukaryota > Viridiplantae > Streptophyta > Magnoliopsida > Poales > Poaceae > Avena > Avena eriantha. The sequence continues at coordinate 160,345,484 of OU342742.1, read as the reverse complement.
GGGTTTCATTCTGACTATCGGTACCGAGTTTGTTAACTGTATCTTCTCAAATTCATGTCCATGTTTAGAGATTTTTTAGATAAATTTCGTTTGATTTATCGCACGCAATTGGCCATTCGAAACATATTTTTAGCATTAGCTTCAACTCGCCGTTTCGCACAGCTCTCGTGTTACAAGTTTTTCGTTTTGATGGAGTAGAGTGTATTTATGTGTACCTGCTAATGACTGTTTACATATGTCTGTTAATGATTGTTCATGTGACAATCAAATCGAGTACTGACAACCAAATAGTGGGCATCTATTTCTATCCTCATGCAAGAAAATCACATGCATGCAACCAATCTACATGCACGACATGACTTTTCACGTTTTCTGGTGGACATGCTGCTTGGGCACTACTCGAGGGAGATGAAAACCGCATGTAGTCTACCAAACGCGCCTATTGTAGCCTCGCGTCTTGATGACCAAAAGACCATATGAAGTCCCATATGCCATGAAGAGCATTTCTGCCCTGACTTTTGAACCCGAATATGGGTTTGTCGGGACCAACCGTGAGTCCTCATGTTTACTGAACATGTAGGGATGCAAGCCGGCAATCCCCAAAACAAATTTTGTCAAAGGGAAGTCTACTTAGTGTTATTTCTCTCTTGATATTAACATGAGGCTGACTTCGGATATGCTTATGACTCTCTCTTGACATTAATATAATGACTTTGGATATGCTTATGTGTCTACTTTTGCGGGGTCCCTCTTGCATCCCTATGACCATGGCACCGACATCAGATTCCCCGTACACCTCATCGGTGCTCATATGGATACACTTCGTGTTCTTGGCTTGCATGTAGGCATCGAGGAGGACGTGAGTGTAACACAAATTGTTCTTGGTGAATGCGAAGGAACCGCCAAAGGATTTATCAATGTGATTCTACGTTGTGAAGTGCACGACGGTGTCGATCGACTCGTCCATGAGTAGCTAGTGCATTATTAGGCCGGGGCTCACGATGTCTCCTTCGACGGACTTGAAAATTGGCAAGCATGAATAAGGCTTGAGATTTTTGAGGATGGATCAGTAGTCCGCCTTGTCCATGACAAGGATGTTATAGCGAGGGTAGTTGGCAACAAGAGAGTTGCCGCATGGGACATGATGAAGACCACGACGCTGGTGATGAGGATGTTCTAGGACTCATAGGTTTTCATCTATATCTTTGTTTGCTTTTGATTTGCCTGCAAAAGTTCTCCAACCTTCAGGTACTTGTAAAATGATTGAATAATGAGTAAATTATTCCCACATGGTTTGTGTTTTGTCAATATTAACCAGTACTACGTATAAGATGTTATTATAAAAAATATATTGTGCCATCGAATACCATTGTGTTACAGTTAAGCATAATGGAGTGAGTACTAGGAAAGCAAGGAGAACCAATTTTAGTATATTATTAGTACCATCGATTTTTTTCCTTCAGACCTACATGTCGAAAATAATTTGGGGTGCGGCATACACTAGGGTCCATCTTACCACAAACAACACACATGGCAATTGTGTAATGTCATTTGCTATATCAGTAATGATGAATGGACCATCCATCTTCAAAGAAATGTAATTACTTCTACCAGCATGCATATACATGAATAATGTAAGAATCTAAATGAGAAATTAATCTCATGTCATTGCATGTTCTCAACTTTTCTCAATATTACTATTTATTATCTATCCTCAAATGTGGGTGCAAGATGTGGATCAGTAGTCTGTCTTGTCCATGACTAGGATGTCCTAGCGAGGGGAGTTGGCAAGAAGAGAGTTCGCCGCATGAGACATGATGAAGACACGACGCCGGTGATGAGGATGTTCTTGGACTCGTAGGTTTTCATCTATACCTTTTTTTGCTTTTGATTTGCCTGCAAAAGTTCTTCGACCTTCAGGTACTTGTAAAATGATTGAATAATGAGTAAATTATTCCCACATGGTTTGTGTTTTGTCAATGTTAACCAGTACTACGTATAAGATGTTATTGTAATAAAAATATATTGTGCCATCGAATACCATCGTGTTACAATTAAGTATAACGGAGTGAGTACTAGGAAAGCAAGGAGAACCACTTTTAGTATATTATTAGTACCATCGATTTTTTTCCTTCGGACCTACGTGTCAAAAATAATTTGGGGTACTGCATACACTGGGGCCCATCTTACCACAAACCACACACTTGGAAATTGTGTAATCTCATTTGCTATATCATTAATGATGAATGGGCCATCCAACTTCAAAGAAAAGTAATTACTGCTGCCAGCATGCATATACATGATTACTCTAAGAATCTAACTGAGAAATTAATGTTATGTCACCGCGTGTGCAGTAGGAAATGTGTGAAAGCTCATTTTTTCTCGATCTTAGTATTTATTATCTATCCTCAAATGTGGGTGCAAGATGTGTATTCTATGGATACACCAATGTATGCATCCAATTTCATAGGTAGTGTCATTTCCTTACATGGCTCGGGGCATGTTTTCAGAATAATATGTAATGTTTGGACGTGTAGATATTGTTTGATATGGTTCCATATCTTCGAGATATGCAACTAATATATGCATCCAATTAGTCAGACATATCATTAAGATATACAACTACTATATTCATATGTAGATATGCAATTGATGTATGACCGTGCTTATGTTTTTGTTTGTGCATATATTGATTGAAGTAGTGCCAAATTAAAAAGATATACAACTAATATATTCATGTAAATATGCAACTGATGTATGACAGGTGCTTATGTTGTTTTATGCGCATATATTATTTGGTGTCGTGCCATATCTTCAAGATATACAGTATGCATTCAATTAATCACACATCTAATCTATATATACAATTAATATATGCATGTAACTATGAATCTAATGTATGGTTGTGCTTATGTTGTTCTATGTGCATATATTGTTTGTCGTGGTGCTGTATCTTCAAGATATAATGTCTAGTTATTGCGACATTCTATCAAGATATACAATTAATACATGCCATCAAGATATGCACTTGAACATAGTGCCATATCTTCAAGATATACAACTGACATTAGCGTCCGGTTTTTTGTGTGGGTAGACATAAGCATCCAGTTTGTCATACATATCATCATGTCTGCACATAAGGCTATATAAACTCAACCAGACCAAACAAATCGTGTGCCTCACATATTCACATAGAACGACACAACTCTTCTGAACTGATCCAATACATCATCTGATAGAGAGAAGGAAAATACTTACCTAGTTAACAAAGCAGATACACAAATATAGCCATGAAGTACCTCATGTTCTTATGTTTCGTCCTCCTATCTATCATAGTGGCTGTGTCTGGTGATGCCTGCGAGAGTGACCGGCAAGACATGATCCGCGAGTGTGGCCAATACCAGAAATGTCCAGCAGAGCCAAAGCTGGACCCGTCAAATGCGTGTTGCGCCGTGTGGCAGAAAGCGGACATCCCTTGTCTATGTGCCGGTGTCACCAAGGAGAAAGAGAAGATGTGGTGTATGGACAAGGTCGCGTACGTTGCTAATTTCTGCAAGAAGCCTTTCTCGCATGGGTACAAGTGCGGAAGTAAGTGAAATCTAGTGTCGAGATGAGAATTTCATGCATACGGTTTTGATCTTAGTTATGATTTTTATATGCATGTGCATTCTCTCTTGAACTAATGTTTGGTTTGAATGGTGTTTGCAGGCCATACATTTCTTTCTCTCGCGCAATGATGCAGTTCTAGTCGATAGAAGGAGAAGCATCAGGTTCTAGTTTCTAGTGCATGTCATCACTAGAGCACCCGTTCCAGATTTGCAATCCATGAGGTTGTGCTCAGAATATATTCTGTTCAGCACTCTCGATGGGAATAATTGTGAAAATAATAAAGCTTTCTCCTCAAACTGTCTGATTTTTGTTTGTTCATATCATTTTGTAGTTCTAGTTATAGCTCGTGGTAGTGGTGAAAATAGAAGGGGTCGGCCTGAAAAAATTTGCGTGCTAAAAGAGAGACGTTTACGTGCTTTTTTTTAAATGCAACGACCGGCGTCACTATGTTTCGATCGTCACTCACAATGCGTGAGCTTTTTTAATTCTCAACTAGAATTAAATTGTTACTAACCAGTGGAATGTATGTACATGCGGTGCAATATTTCGTCAACACCATGAAACACCTAGAGTTACTCCCTTCATCCTAAAGTAGATGAAGCATATTGTGTAGTATGCTAATTAACTGAACAACGATGTTTTCTAAGGTTGACCAAATAAACTAAGAGAAATAGCAACATCTATATAATTTTTTTGCGAAAATTCCATTGTTCTATTAATAATCATCAACATCGGTACAAAGAGATGCAAAAGTAATAAAAATTACAAATAGTTCCTTGGACCACCTTGCAATGACTACAGACACTAGCGCTAGCCGAAGGCGTGCCGCCATCCTCGCTCCTCCATCACTGGAGCTAGGCAAAGCTTCTCATATTAAAGCTTGTTGTAGTTGACAAACAGAAAGCCTTCGTGCTAAGGCCACAAAGGGCCATCGTACTAGAACATTAACCATCATCAATAATGATAGATCGAAAGAGAATAACCTGAAATCACATCAACGAACACAAAAAACCGAATAGATCTTGAGAGTTCCATCAAACACATGACTCCATGTGTCCTCAACCGGCACTAGACGCACTACCGAAGCGAGGAAGGACGAAGATGAATTTATTCTGACTTCAGGACGTAGTCGCAGCCTCAACATTCCGAAGAAGACACTGAAAAATAGTCTAGACAAAAACGAGAACCCTCCTGTCGGCAAGAGGCCGTAGTCCACCATGCCTCAAAGGCTCCAAGGCCACTAGAGGCGGAGCAGACCGGCGGCATCACCGACGAGGCAGACGGAAGACTAGATTGGTTTTAGGGTTTGCCTCTCTCCTTAAACAACAACTATAGTATTAAATAAATACACTATGGAAAACTACATCTTACGAATGGACCTACCAATATCAATTTGAGATTGTATATTTTCATATCTACCAGTATATATACCCGGCTAAACTTGAAAAATATCAAGTTTGCACTAAGTTAATACGTCTCCTATTGGAGACATAGGGAGTATGAAATATTATGTAGGTATGCTAATGGCTGAAGATAAATATATAAGTAGAAATATACTCCATGCGTTGCAGCCAGAATCTTTTGGAAAAATCACGACACTCGTCTAAAAGTCGTATCGGTAAATTAAAGGAGACGTTCAAGAAGATAAGAAGGAACATTTAAGTTTATTCTGATTTCTAAAACATGCATGCACCTTGTCAAGGCTTGTTTCATCAAAGAATAGACTTCATCTCTAAATCCCATTACTTTTTTCACCTACGAAAAAGCTTACCCGTAAGAATCGAAGGTACCTATTGTCAATCTGCATCAAGTATATTTGATTCTATTCCTTCATTCTGCTTCATCGTCCATAAATTGAATGGGGCAAATATACCATTGTTATTGTAGTGGCAAAAGGTATACAGTTTAGCATAGATAGAGGAATGTATTCAGGAGCTAAACATTAGGCTTCCGTTGGTACACATGAAAGACATAAGCTATGAGGATAAGTTTGGAACTACCGCTAGCAAAAATTTAGAGAGCTAGCAAGAGAACAATACCGGTGAATGAACATGTAGAACATGATAGTAGTAAGCAAGAAAGACATTGGGGGAGGATTCAGATAGGGAAATTAGAAAGAAACTTGCAGACAAATCAACCGCAAGGTACATACACAGTACATTTAGAGATAGTGAAGACAACAATTCCAGTGTTCGGACCTCAATAAGAAAAGAGTTAAATCCATGGTTAGTCACTGAATTTGTTTAGCGAAGTCAATACGGTCATTGTACAATGAAAATACGAGTTTACGGTCACTAACGACGCCTCAGAACGTCACTCGCGGTCACCGCCAACGTTGTAGAGATGTATTTGATGACGATGCCCACTATCAAATAACTTAACACATCTGTAAAAAAAATATATAGGAGGCTTTTTTGCAAAACCGTCATCCTCTAGCTGCTCTCAATTCCTCGCCCGTCCTGGCTCTGAAAATTCCAGCGCTCCTAGCCGCCTTCCAATTTTGTATCCCATTTTTATTTTTCTAAAGACCAGGTCCCTTTATTCTTTTCTATTTCTTCAGTTTTTATTTTTTTATTCCTCTATTCCTATTTGTTCATCGTGTTGAAAACTTCTGGCCGGGACGCTGTGCTGCGCCCCACGCTCACCGCCCCGTGCCAGCAGCTTGCTGGCCGCCGCTCCCCTCCCTGTGCCAGGAGCTCGCCGCCCCGCGTCCGGCCGGCGTTTGCCACCCCGCGCTCGTCCGCTGCTCGCCGCCCCATGTCCGTCTGCTGCTCGCCGCCCCACGCCCGCAAATCTCCGGCCCGCGCTCGTCCGCTGCTCGCCGCCTCGCCGCCCGCATCCGTCCGCTGATAGCCGCCTCGCGTCCGCCCGACATTCGTCCGTTGCTCGACGCCTCGCGCCAATAGCTCCCCACCCCGCGCCCTCGCTGGCCCGTGCGCTCGCCAGGTCTACCCATCGCCGGCCCGCAGCAGCTCGCCGATCGGTCGCAAGGTAAGGGAAGGATGTAGCGGTAGTGGAGGGCTCGCCTACCGTCCCGTGCGTTCGCCAGCCATCCCGCGCGCTCACCGGGAGCAGCGGGCAGCGGATGCAGGCGGCCGGAGCAGCCACGGCTGGAGGCAGGGATCAACGGAGTATGGAGGCAGGCCGGAGCAGTGGTGGTCAGCGGGAACCTCGGCCTGCCTATACCTGGATCCTCTGCTCTGCTCCTACCCCAACCACCATCTGACCGACTCGAGGATGACGGCTGTGGCCGATACGCTCCTCCTCCAGTGACCCCCGTCTACAGGGTCCAGCTCTCAGTTTTGTCCCTTCTTCTGCTCGCGACGGTCGCCTCCGCTTCCACGCTCGCCGTCGCGGGAGGCTCCACGGTCTGTGGCGTCTCCGCCGACAACGGCACCACCTACTGCATCGACTTCTTCGGCGTGGCCAACGCCTCCTACTCCTAGAACTCCTCCACCTCCCCCATCACGCCGTCACTCGTCTTCTCGCAGGTCTCCGGTGGCGTGGGCTTTGTCTGCAGACTCGGCGGGTGAACCTGGACGGGAAGAGAGGAGAGGCAGAGAGAAATGTGTGGATGAACCTAACAAGTGGGTCCCATTGCTCAGGTCCAACCCTTTAGTCTTTTGCCTGGGATAGAAAAGCAGATTTTTGGGACGTTTTTGCAAATGAAACACAGCTAGAGGCTGACAATAGGTCCCTAGGGCCACGTCATCAAATACATCTCTATGCCCGTCTGCGGTGACCACGAGTGACACTCCGACGCGTCTTCAGTAACCGTAAACTCGTATTTCCATTGTACAATGACCATATTAATTTCGCTAAGCAAGTTCAGTGACTAACCATGGATTTAACTCATAAGAAAACCTTCCACTTATGAAGGAAATACTTGGAATAATGGTGCACATGACCAGAGAACGTAACCAAATAATTAATTGTATGTATGAATGGACATGGATTAGCTCGAGTAGCCTGATGGTAATGGGTGTAGACATTTCACTAGTAGAAAAAGGGTCTCTAGTCCTGGTTATCCAATCGTGACTACGAAATCGGGACTAAAAGCCTCGTTCTTTAGTCCTGGTTGTCCACAAACCGGGACTAAAGGTCTCCACATGGCTGCGGCCGAGTGCTGGGCTATAGGACCTTTATTTTGTGTTTTTCATTCAATTCTTTTTCATTTTTTGTTTTCTATTTTATTTTGTGTTTACCATTTAATTCTTTTTCATTTTATGTTTTCCATTTAATTTTTTTGGTTTCAAACAAGCATATTCTACACTACTACATATTACATATTGTACACGTTGATACATATATAATACAATTTCTCTTACGAGCATACATATATATAAAATTTGGTATATTATCTATATAATTACATGGAGATCATTAAATTACATTGAGGCATTAGCGGTAATGGTATTCTTTTGCAGATATGACATGCGTAAGCAAAATCCCACCAATTCCTCTTGAATTGCTCGTAGACAGTCCTTTGGTAGGAGTTGGTCCCGCATCTCTTCGATCTTTAAAGAAAGAGATCAATATGAATATATGAGTTATGTGTATATATATCAAATCATCATAAAAAAATTATGAATGAAACTCGAGACAATTGATGGTAATAAAATAAAATTGTGAATATTGTTATCTACTTGAAGTTGTTTTAGATATCTGCACCGCTCACTGGCCATCATGTGAATGAACACATGAACATAGAATGCACATAAATTAGTCCCCTGTCTTGTCTTGCCTTACGAGAATAGAATTCAATTAAATAATAATAAAGCATGATAATGGTATTAAAACTAGAATTAAAAAGATGCGCGGATCTAGTACTATTTAGCGGGATCTGTCGAAAACGTAGCTCCTGTTTCCATTCACCGACAACTTCCTTGATGAACCGTTTCCTACACCTATCCGGCAAAAAAAAGAATAAATAAGTTATTAATTACTTGATATCAGGAAATGAACGAAAGAGGTCGATATAGTGCTTGATTGAAAGACATCTGGAGCATTTAAACCAGGTTGCTATAGTCCTTAGGGGATTTATCTAATGAGTCCATGATTTCAACTTTTCCAGCGTCAACTAGAATGATTAGTAGAATCTAGCGAAAGCTGCGCATGTTTATATACGCAGGTATGCATAACTCATCAATTACACTTAACACTGAGTAATCAAAATAGAATATGTACAAGATAGTAACGCTCACTTGAAGTTGTAAGGAAATAGTATTTCCGTTCTGGAATTTTTTTTGTTTAAAAAACTTAGCAAGTTAGCCTCAGTGTCCTTGCCGTGGTCTCGTACCATAACAAAATTAAAGATATATGGGTCAATGAACCCAATGTCATAGATTCCTCCTCTTTTGTGTTCGAGAATCTTCATTCTGCATAATAGCATACAAAAGAATATAATAAGGATAATTACATGAAATGAACGAGCTGAACTAGAGACTTAATTACAAAAAATGAATCACTTATAGACAATAAAAAATGACGATATATTTGTCAAGGGCATATTGATTGTATAACTGAAAAAATTCTTCAAACATAATACATATCTGGTACTCACGGAAATAATGCTCTTTTTTAACTGCCACCATGAGGATGGTTCACCCTTCCTTTGAGGATTCCATGTACCACTCATACAATCTTCGCATTTATGTTGGTAGATGTCGGACCTACTCAGGTCTGACCAGAGGCTGCCCGCAGGCAAATTTCCATACTAAATCAGCCTTGGGGATATCTCCGTCGCCTATAAATTGAGCAACAGTCATACCAAGTGAGCTAGCAATTTCGTTGTATTTTCTGCTACGTCCTTATCGGAAAACATGTTGAGCGTTAGGATCGATTGTATTTCCTGTTCTCCGAGCTAGGGAACTTTTTTCCCGCTTGCACTACTTCTCGTCCACTGCATTTCGTTATATGGTTTCTTAATACAGCAGTCAACAAAGTGCTTTCTAGTTTTCGGAGCTATTTTCTCCTTTGGATGGGGCTATACCGGTGCAAAATGTCATTTCACTTCGGCAGCCACGACCGTTTTGCATTCCTTGTTAGTCATTTCGTAAGCTAACTTGGCAAGATCCTCCTTGGATTTCTTTGTTGTACCTTCTTTCTTCCAAGTAGTACTAGTTGACGGAGCAATGGTCTTCCTCTTTTGCACCTGGGACTTAGTGGCCAGAATCGGATGACGTGCCGGAGATCGAGATGGAATTGCGCTGGGGTCCCTCTCAAGGAGGGGTGGACATAGAGGTGGATTGTTACTTGGAGGAGTCAGTGGCCTTGGCGCAGAGTCTGGAAACACGATATTTTCCTTTTTCATAGAATGATAGCATGCGTGACTTCTCCCATGTTTTCTCCCCTTCACCTGCAGGGATGTCAAGCCCCAGTGTCCCATATCCCTTCAAAACTTCATCCACCCCAACACGAGTGTAGCTAGCTGGAATCTGACAGCCATGGAAGCATGCTCTAGATTTAGAAGGTAAAGCAAAGCCGACCGCCACCTTCATGGATATGTTCTTCATTGACTAATATAGCTCACAATTTTCCCTCTGCGTGATATCATCCACGGGGTAGCGAGCCATCGGTGCATCATCCATCAGTGCATCATTAGCCCAGACCCC